>CADEBD010000041.1:0-1200000 GCA_902825455.1 Arctia plantaginis | reverse complement strand
CTTCTTTGTGTTATCACACTTATCAGTTATCAATACGTACACTATAAATCAGTATCTTAATTTTGTTTTGAGTGTTAAAATATTCAATTATTAAAATTTTACTACGTGTTATTACAATTAATGATTTCTTAAATAATACATTAAATGCTAAACAGTAAGTGACATTTCTAATCAGAGGAGGAACATATATGTATTCTATTCTATTTTCTATTTCTATTTTAAAAAAGACAACTCCCGCATTAGGAATAAATCCTGTGTCGCGGGGGACTTTACAAACATACATGAAACGGACACAAAGAACACCCAGACTCAGAACAACAATTTGTGGATCACACAAAGTGTCGTCCCATGTGGGGTTTGAACCCACAACACTCGGCGTAGTAGGAAGCGGCGTGGCGACCGCTTAAACCACTACGCCATCCGTGCAGTCTATGAGTACGTAATATGGCTGCTCTCTTTAAACTACTGCACTGTCACGCCATCTCTTATTCCAGTTTTGCAGTATACCTTTTCTTTTTTGTGTGTGGAAATCCTCTCGGGACGAACGAATTGAACCGACAAAAACCACACGGTGTACCATACATGCGCCTTAAATTGGAGGGATCCGTTAACTGCTATTATTGAGACATACGGACCCCTTCTAGCGCCTGCCCGCAAAAATGGAAGCATTACCTTCGGGTAAACCGTGTGGTGACGGATTAAGAATACAAATTGTCACCACCCCAATTCATCCCGTGGGTGTCGTAAGAGCCGACTAAGGAAGCAAACTAAGCAGGACAACAGCACTGCAAAGAGAAGGAAAACTTGAAACAAACCCTGTACCAACCCGTCTGGCCAGCGTGGTATAGTAGGCCAAAACCTCCTTTCTAAGGAGAGGCCTATGTCCAGCAGTGGACTAGTATAGGTTGTTGATGAAACCCTTGCTCCATCTGCTTTCTTTATCGTAATTTACCTTTTTGGGTCTCCTGATAATGATTACAACTCTAAGGAAAGTTGACTTCAGGCAGGCGAATGGCCAAAAAAAGGCGACTAATATCTAATACTAACACTGAAAAAGTTTCAGTGTTACGCATTACCGAATCCGAATAGAATTGAAGGGAAAATAATAATAATAATAACCTCACACATTACACACACGACTGCTAATAAAATATTTCTAAATACATACATATTATAGACAAATTACACCCACACACAGAACAAACGATCGTGCTCATCACACAAATATCGGAGGAGAAATCGAAATGGGTTCGATTCCCATTTCGATTTCTCCTCCGATATTTGTGTTCCTCCCACGACCTCCGATTTAGCAGTCAGGGTCACTAACCACTAGGCCAACAGGCCAGAATATATCATAAATACATTTCAAAACACATTCTTAAATATAGAAGATACCAATTTGTTTCTAAATGATTTCGAACACATCTGTCTAGTACATTTTAAATATTTATTCTTGTAACAGATTATATATACAACATGAAACTCACTTTCATGGCTTGAAATCAAAATATTATAACGAGTTAACTTAAATCTCTTAAAGAATGTTTGAGTGACGCCTTTTGACATACTCGTACATATGATTATCATATGTTTAAAATAATCTCAAGAATTTGGACAATTTAATAAACAAACAGCACAAAACTCAAAAGTCGATATATCGCCTAACGTCGTACATATAATTATGTTACTTGCTGTCGTTGGAATAAAGTGTAAAACTCAATGTTAGGAGTGAATATATTTGTGAAATACTAATTAACTAAGCGAACTCGACAAGGCTCATAATAAAAGAGAATCGAAATTTCGAAGTTTTTGTAGCGTTTACTATGTGTTGACATTTTTGGATTCTATAATATGCTTTGAAGATATTCTTGATCTAGAAGTTGTAATTACAGTACCCATAAATACACATATAGCTCTTACATAATCAAAAGACCTAACTACTTTATATAATACCTAAAATAACATTTAAATACAGTAAAAACGTTATTTTCATGCAACACTCTCTAATCGTTACAGAAGTAACTCTGTGTAAGTAATCATAATAATCTAAAATATCTCTCACACAGCCGTATGCCTGACTCTCCCCCAAACTAAGGCCTATATTGTATAGGCCTGATTCTCCCCCAAACTAAGGCCTATATTGTATTGGCCTATATTGCATTGGGTAACAAGATTCCTGATAAACATAGATAGATAACTTGGACTTATATGATAATACAAGATAAATTATACATAGATAAATTACACCTAAATACAGATCAAATGATCACCACACAATTATTCGTCCTGGTTGGGAATCCAACCCATTGCCAGGCCAATGGGACCGTTAAACACAAAAACTATGGCAGATTATTTGAATTCGTAATAAAAAAAGATTTTGAATTCTTATAAAACGATTAGCTATAGATACATCAGTAATATTAATAACTTCAATCATTTAAAATATTCGTGTTGTCCTGACATCATCGCTCATCTTTACACGTTATAGACTGACTTATGTATCCGTTTATAAATCATATTTATTAAAACAAGATTTGGACTCTAATTTTTTTGACATTTAAAAGTAAGATTTTGGGCCATCACTAATGTTTGAACCATAAAAATATATGAATCATATTAAACAATTAACTAACTGACTGACAAACAAAATTTCTTAAAATATAGCTACGAGTAGAAACGTTTTTAAATAAAGACGTCTTTCTACCAAAAATACTTGAAACACAATTGTTTAGAAGATGTAATATCACAGTTACACAATCAGATATCCAGTTTAACTTATAACATCCAATCCTTTTTGATCAGAAGGTTAAAGAAACTGCTAGATTTTTCGATAGAGATAGTTTAAAAATCAAACACTTTCTAAAACCCATTTAAAAAGAAATTACACGTGCAAAACGGAAAACAGAAATAAATTTTCTCATATTAAGTACGTGAATTTTACGTACTTTATACTATTACGTACGTTAATTATTTGAAAACAACGTCCATTCGTGGGAATAATTTAAATATCAAACAATAGTTGTGCATCACAAAAAGTAGAAAAAGGAAAAAGACTGATGATTACCCTGACAGACCGGTCTTAAGGTACTTTATTCAACCATTTTTGTACTGAAGCAAATTGCTGCGCAGTTGAAGGAGGGCTCGTTAGGTAGGTAGGCTCGGAGGGTAGGATGGACTCGATACTTAGAGTGAGTTCTTGTGTGTGATCATTGTGTTTATTTATAATATCTGTCAGTGTCAATGATCTGTCAGAGTGAAACTGACCCAGTCCAGAGATAAAAAAGATAAGTATTTAAAAATGAACCTAATGATCGATCCAATCATTCTTATTAATTAAAACTAAACTGGTACCAAACTAAATTGTATTCTTACAAATTATCGGTTTCCTATTGGTCCGACGGGTGCGGCACAGATAAAAAATAAAAAGCAATAACTTTTATTGATTAATGTTATTTTCAAATGATTCTCTTTTGTGTCTTTGATAAGGCCTTCTTTTGTTTATGATAAACGTAAATACGGATTCTAAACTTAATTTTTGATTTCTATAATATAATATTTTACTTCATTTTATTATTTAAAAGAGGAGAAGTGGATATACTAATTTTGAAAAAAACAAAATTGAGATAATCAACTTGTAAAATATATTTGCCATATGTTACGTGTTTTATTTCCTAGTATGTGTAGGTAAGTTATGAACTTCGAAAGTGGAATTATCGTATTGACATAATCTTAAAAAACAATGCAAAACTATTGACGCCTTTTTTCTATCCCTTAAAGAACGCCTTAAAAAAGCAATTAATTTTAAGATATAATTTTGCATTTTGCATAATCAAACCATCTTACAGACTAGCTGACCCGCGCAACTTCGTCTGCGTCTCTCATAGTAATAAATTTTCTCCGTTTTTGAAACATTCTTCATTGGTGCTCCGCTCCTATCGGTCTTAGCGTGATGATATATAGCCTATAGCCTTCTTCGATAAATGGGCTATCTAACACTGAAAGAATTTTTCAAATCGGACCAGTAGTTCCTGAGATTAGCGCGTTCAAACAAACAAACAAACAGCTCTTCAGCTTTATAATATTAGTATAGATAACTTAAAAAAAATACTTATCACACACGAATGTGAGTTAGATAATGTGGAAATTGACGTCTTCTATACATAAATATACACAGCTTTAATGTTTAACAATATGGTTGACGATAGACGACGATAGCGTCAGATGCTTTGACGCGCAATATGGATGACCTAAGCATACGAAAACACGTGTCTTACTTGCGTCTGCAAAGCTTATCTAGTCTTGTCCGTTATTGGACGTAACAAAATACTGTTATACAGAACTATTCTAACATAATAAATGAGAATCACCAGTAGTATGAGTTTAGATTTTTTTGCCATTTCAAAATCTACTCCCAAATTCAAAGTTTTCTAAAGTACACGATATCCCAATAGTAAGGTAATAACACCTATTATATTGTGTGTCTCTTTGTCCTCAGATGCCACAAACAGTGCCAAGATCCGGGTGCAGCCCGCCATCGACATCTCAGGGTGAGCGAGCGGTTCCCGCCTCTCCTGCAGATTTACAACATCTCCTCCGTCTACTCGGCGCTGCATCCCCTCCAGAACCGATGCTTCACTCCCCACCAAACCCACACAACAAACCTCCTCCACCTTATCCTGAAGACAATTCAAACACAGTGCTACTAGATCGTTTATACGACTTTGAAGGCTATCTTACACCTTCACCTTCATCAGACGAAGGTACCATTCCCACAGTGGCTCTCCAACCTGCCTCACCATATAGTTCACTTCAACCTTCCTCTCCATACAGCTCCCTCCAACCCTCATCTCCTTATAACTCCCTCCAACCCTCATCTCCTTATAGCTCCCTTCAGTATAACTCACCACAAGTATACATTAAAGAAGAACCAAACCGATTAACGGTCCCGGAATTTGCATCACCATATCCTTTATCACCATCTGGATCTTGTGTGTCCTACGGAAGCCAGAACCAATACTCATCACCAGTCCCACAACACGACGAATACATAGACATTGAAGAACTCTTAAAGGAAAATCAGATACTTCAAGATAGTATTCAGCATAATTACATCACACCTAAAATTGAAGTTGAAGAGCGCAGAGATCACATTCTACTAAGATCAGCATTAGAAGATACTACATTCCAGAAAAGATTAAATCTTAGACCTATTCCATTAGAGTTAGGTACTGTCAAAATGGAAGAAAGTAGCGGAGGTGACGATGCTCTTGTAGCTCCTGACATCGACCATGTTCTCTCAATGGCTATTGAGCAGACCAAAAGAGACGTGGACAACACATGCACTGTTCTTGGAATCTCACCAGGTGAGTCTAAAACGTCAATATCTTTACTCATTGTACATACCTTTGACATATAACGTGTGAATATTCTGATAGATCAGCATGTATGATATACAATGGTATGTCCTGAGAACATTGTACGCGTGTGTCTTACATTTATTACTATCAATATTCCAATTACTAGTGACGTCACTCAAATCTTGACTAGAGAAAAAAAAAACGTTTCCCTATGAACAGAACATGTTGGCAACTGAATAGAATAGCGCCATTACAAACATTAATAATTTCGGAGAAGCAGATGTAGAGAATTACGTAAGCCATTTAAACATATTGGCGATGATCTTGTCTCATCTTCAAGACGAATCTGTTCTAATAGGTATCGATTGAAACCAATATTTATCGATTTTAGGGATTATTAATGAGTTATCGATTAACGTTCTCTCTTTCGAAGTCTCAAGTTTTTGATGTTTGTAACACTAGATGATACTATTTTATTTCTTGCAGACCCTATGTTGTGGAGTACCGGGGATGTCAAAGCATGGGTAATGTTCACATTGCAACATTACAACCTTCCGATGGTGCCCATGGAAAACTTCACAATGGAGGGCGCCGCTCTAGTAGCACTTACGGAGGACGAATTTAACCAGAGAGCACCACAGGTACGAATATTTATTAATAAGATTTAAAGATTGGTAAATCAAATACTTTTTTCATTTATTTATATGACCCTGTGATTCGGTAGACTAAAGTTCATATTGATTCAGATTCTTTTAATAATATATTATATTACTTGTATAATTTTTACTTTGATTGTTTAATTTGTACCAATAGATGAGAAATTTACCTAGGTTATCAATCATCAATAGCCTTTACTAGTCCACTGCTGGACATAGGCCTCTCCTCAGAAACGAGCTTTTGGCCTACTAAACCATGCTGGCCAGACGGGTTGGTATAGGGTTTGTTTAAAGTTTTCCTTCTCTTTGCAGTGTGGTTGTTCTGCGTAGTTTACTCCCTTATTCGCTACTTACGTATTTACGACACTGTGTATTCTTAATCCGTCACCACACGGATGAGAAATTTAGCTAGGCGTTGTCATTATTTTATTGTGTAAATTTCTGCAACCACGTGTCAAGTGGGGTCAATGTATACAGAGTTATCTTCAGGTTTATCATTGCCATAAAAAAATAAACTAAAACTTGATTAGTGTTTGTAACACAAACACTAATCAATTTTTATTAATTAGGATGTTCGTTCAATGGGATTATTCTAATTAGAAACAACGATGATTGCTTGAATGACTAATTTTGTTTTTTTTTTCTACTATGATTACATCATTTTTAAGTCGAACGATTTTTGACTAGTTAGTTAACTGTTGAGATGATTCCATATCTAATTATGCGATATTTGAGTTCTCGAATAGGATTGTTTTGAAGTTTGGACAGTTTGGTCTAATTAATTTTTATAAATTTATTAACATTAGTTTGCTGATATCATTGCATGCTTCACAAGACAAATATTTATCACTTTTCAGCGTAAATCAATAACCAAATTAAAAAATATATAAAATCGAATTCAATGCGCTTAAATCATGATAAATTATAATAAATTGGTGTCTTTATCCTTTAATTTTCTACCCTAAGGTGGCAGATCTTTTCTTTAAATAAAAGCTTAAAATGAAACGACAAAGATATGGCGTGATCTACACACGAAATTAGCATCATCTTCTCAGCCGAAAGAAGTCTACTGCTGGACATAGGTCTCCTCCAAGGTTCGCCATGGTGGAAGTTTCGAAATAGCACATCAATTGAGAAATATTCTACTCGAAAAGTAAATTACTCGTATTATTTAATATCCAATCACAATGAACAACAATTTTAATATTCAATAACTTAACAATGTTGCAACATCGCTTACACTACCAAACATTGTTATCAACGCAGTGATAAGAATAGGTATTGTTTAAAATAACGATGACGAATTCAGTTTTTTTACACCTATTCATGATGAATTTGTAATAAAATTGATATGAAAATTAAATCTGAAATAAACATAGTTTGTTGTTTCGGGGTGGTCAAATACAATCTGAGTATTATTACATACATATAACAGTGCTTATAGAAACTTTTTATATACAAATAAACATAGATAAATCAATTTACTCGTACTTATAAATCTTCGTATTCCTATTGGTAGCAGGTTGTCCGCGTGGTGACGGATTAAGAATACGGAGTGTCACCACCCCTATTCATTTCGTGGGTTTCGTACGAGCCTACTAAGGGAACTAACTACGCAGGACAATAGCACTCCAAAGAGAAGGAAAACTTGAAATAAACCCTATACTAACCCGTCAGGCCAGCGTGGTATAGTAGGCCAAAACCGCTTTACTAAAGAGAGGCCTATGTTCAGTAGTCGACTATTAAAGGCTGTTGATGATGATGATAATGATGATTGGTAGCAAACTACCACATCGTAAATTAGATCAACATAAATTTGTGCATAAATATTTCTTAGGAGGAAAAGCCACCCTAAGCTTTTGCCGTCAAAAAAGGTCTGTTCTCAAAGTACAAACATTACTTTTATTGGAGCGAAAGCTCAGAAAAAAAGTTAGTTCTATATAAATATCAATATTTATTTGTGCGTGTAAAACACATGGGGGGGGCCCCATAAAACTGACCTGTTAGTCTATTATTTACTGATATTGAGTGCTAAGCCAAAGGTCGTGGGTTCGATTACCACTCAGGACAAATATTGTGTGATGAGCCCGATCATTTGTTTTGTGTCTAAATGTCTTTTATTTATAATATTTACAAATATTTGTGACTGCAATAGGCTTGACAACTATTACGTAAGTGGGATTAATATAACAGTGGGCAAAATGTGGAGCAATATGCCTATGACTTGCCCCTTGACTCTTTGGTGATAAAGACGTGAGTGTATGTATCTATGTTAATAGGCGTTACTCTACGTCTTTTACTTACTAGAGACTTGTAAGGAGATGTTCTTACAACAAAGTCGTTATGAAAATTACCCTCAAACACGACGTAATCCATACCTATGTTATAAACTAGCTGACCCGCGCAACTTCGTCTGCGTCTCTCAATAGTAATAAATTTTCTCCGTTTTTAAAACATTCTTCATTGGTGCTTCGCTCCTATTGGTCTTAGCGTGATGATATATAGCCTTCCTCGATAAATGGGCTATCTAACACTGAAAGAATTTTTCAAATCGGACCAGTAGTTCCTCACGTGAGAGTATAGATATACAAGTGAGTTTTTTTTTTACGCTTTCACGCCTAAACCATTGAACCGATTTAATAAATCTTTCATTAATGGAAAGCTAAATTATCAGCGACTAACATAGGCTAATTTTTACCACGGCTACCGACATTAACGCGGGCTGAGCCGCGGGCAATAGCTAGTGATACATAACCAAGCTTAGTATCCAGGTCAACAACGGTTATGGCACAAGTATATTAATTGCTTTGCATAATATCCTCTCATCAGGATAGTAAGGAAATCCGTTTATACTTCTTGACCCACTGCCTCATTATGCAATATAATTATGACTCTTTTACCTTCTACTTTTGTAACAGTTACGTCAACGGGTTGTTAATAATAATGTAGGTATGTGTTTGAACAGAAGCCACCTATTATGAAAAACTTCCATCACAATATAACCGTTTGTTTTTGTTTGAGGAATATTATTTTTAGGCATTTTCCTGACTCAAATTGCTTTAATTCATTTTTGTTTACGTTGTATGTTTAAATGTTGGTACAAATTCATTACTATATAAACTTTAGTCAGTGATATTCATATGTATTTCGAAAATATATACCATTTTATTCAGGTGTATATTATTGTCATTTTGAAGCCTGACACCGTCCCGATCAACTTTATTCGTTAAAAACCCCCGTCATGTCGTAAGCTAGTCAGGAATCCCCGAAATACCTAAATAAACCTTGTATCTTAGATAAATAAATCCATAGCTATAGGCATTGCATAATAGTGGATTTTGATGTAAATAAAAATAAAAAGTTAGTAATGTATTGAGCACGCCAGTTCCAATGGGCAGGTATCTTTGTTACCGCACGCACTGATGCCTCTACTTTCTCTAGCGATGAAAGTTTCACCACCCTCGGACCCGTCTGCATACAAATTGAATCTGGTTTGTTATTTAGAAGATTCTAACGTTAACAATATATAAATATTCGATACTTCACAAAAGTATGTTCTTACTCTGCCTCAGATACTTAAAGTTGAATTCGATACTGAAAAATACTTATTAATGCACACAAAAATTACAAACGAATCACAATTTTATTAATATTTTAATTTGCTGTCATAGATTTAATAAATTTTATAGAATTAAAAACGTTCTCGTCTGTATTTACACATTTAAATATATACACTTTTCAGTTTACGGCCTCGATAAAAAAGTTGTTTAGTGGTATTCACACAAATTTACCTGGTATTAGGTACGCACAGATATTTATATCTACCTGTTTGTTGTTGTTACAGGCTGGCAGCACTCTTTACGCTCAACTGGAGATCTGGAGAACATCACAAAGATCTGAACATCAGAATATATCTACCTCTCCTATACCTACGCCTGCAGGCTTACCATCAGCTGACGACATGAGCGAAGGTACTTGTTCTGCCTTCACTAAACATATTCACTTCGAAACAATATTACTTATCAATAACCTACTAAATCCCATTGTTAATACACTTGCAAAATAATGAGCTAGACGTCATTTTGATAAACCTTATTAATATGATGTCTCCTAGATTACAGAGACAAAAAATATTTAGTACATATTTTATTACATTTACATAATTACTTACTATTGATCGAATTTATAGGTTCATTGATTTCAAATTTGATCATCATAATTGTTATTATAAGATAACAAAAAAAGCCTCGATAGCAAAGTTACTGATAATAAAAGCTGTAATATATAAGGGAGAACAGGCGTAAAGGCGATAGATGATGTGAAGTGGATAACGCCGTGCGTGGTCGAATGTGGCACGGCGATGCATCGGTCGCATGCATTGTGCATCGACCGTTACCGGCCCACATACAGGCCGTATTAGAGACAAACGAGATAATGATATATGGCTAACGTCCTACTCATTCTATGAGGGAATTGAAAGCCACGATGTATTCGACATAATGGGCACAGGTGTGGCAAGTTTTATTAGTAATAAACGATTAGCAAATTAAGTATAGGATTTACGGCTTTTCCTAAGAACGTATTTTAAGAAAAGTAAATAATCTCTTATTTTACAAGCCTTTTCCCTTTATAGGGATATCTCTCGATAGATTGATTTGTCTCTTTTTTATCCTTAAAAAGATTTTGCCGCAATAAAAAGAGAATTCAGTTCTTTCTTAAAGTCTATTCTTTATTCAAAATCAGCTTTTCCTTACATGTAGTAACTCTAGTTAACTCTCAGTATCAAATATAAATCGCTGTTTATTGTGTCTTCATTGTGAGCGTCAATGAAACGTTCCTTTTCATATCCAATTTTCAGTATTTATTTTTACTACTTTTTTTTTATAAATTAACCAGGGGTATGAGTAGCGAGCTGCCAACTTAACCCTCTCAACCTAAGGTTCTCTATCCCTTGAGACTGTACCAGTATTCCTGTTTTGAAAGTTGTCTTCAGTTGCACCTCAATGCTATCCAGCCCCTTAACAAATAACTATTCTGTCTTACATATATATGTAATGTCTGTATGTACTTAAAATATACAAGTAGTTTAAAACAGTTTGATATTCTAACATGCGTCCCGTTTTATTGAGCTATCGTCATAAACCATCGTCATAAATTATCATAAAATGATTTACTGCAACGTTTCCAGCAGATAACACTGAGATAATTTTAAATGCAATTGCCGAGACACATTGTCGCCCTTGTTGCGCGAACAGTTAGCTCATAAATAGAAAAAGTGTCAGATAGTAGCACAGGAAATAGCGATCGACAATTATCTACAAGTCAGTTGTCAGTCCACACGTTTCTTGACATAAAGATTTATATCAGAAAGGCCCACAGCGTGGGACTAAAGAGGTCAGTTGGACAAACAGTGAATACAAAATTCAATTACATTCTTTAAATGCAGAAGTCGTCTAAATAGGCTTAAATTTTTTTATTATTCAATTGTGAGCATTAAAAGTTTAAAGCTTTCAAAAGAACTTACTGGCCGGTGGACATTAAAATAATATTTTGCCATTTCATCCATACCTGAAGTTATGTACACGAGAGAGTCCCACTATAAATTATTAAAAATGTTTATCGAGACAGTTATTTCAAGTTGATATATATGTTTTAAGTTTACTTTGGATCTTCATATTAGTACATTGAAGAAACTGTACATACTCGAGAGTGTATATAATTCGAATACTTTGAGAATGCGTTAAATTTTGTTACTTAAGTCATTTTATAATCGTTTCATTTTTATCTTTTATGTCGAAATATTAATGAAACACATAGACATAATTTTAGAGTGCGTAGATGAATCAAATTTACACATATGCTTAGGATGTTATAGGAACGTGAAACGAAACGGACGAAAGTGGATAAAAATCATTCTTTATTTAAAACTTAAAAAAAAAATATAAATAAACTTATATATAAATTATGTTATGCCAAAATGTTGTAATTTATCAATAAAAATAAATTTGTTGTTCATAGATCTACGCCCAGATACAGTTAAGCTATCTATCAAATATTTATCATTCTATTGCCGTTCTGTTCATGTTGGCTTCGAACCCTTATACGTCTAGTCTCCTTTTTACGTCGTTTCCCGAAGACCTACTTTGCTCCAACGGACTCACAAGGTCGACGAAGACGTCGAAAACTTGCTTACATAGTGAATATTGACATTTTTACCTTTAAATACAACGTAAAATAATATATGTTTTAATTTAACAAGATCAGTGACAATTTGTCCATCTATTTTAGTTAGTCTTATTTTCTTAGCTATGGTAATTTAAACTTTGTAAACAGTCCAACATGTGTGGAAATTCTTTAATATTGACGTGCACCGTAGTTTCTTTTTAAATTGCCCACTGCATTCTATTCAACATGTTGCTTTCTTCTTTGAATAGCTTGTGCTATAACTGTTTGAATAACAGCTTTGTTTACATGATTCGTTTGAATGTTGGTCTGTTTACGTGTCTAGCAACGAAGGCCAGTGTGATGGTAATTTGTATAATGTTTAAAGTATTTAGTTTGGAATAACTTTTCACTTCTAACCTTCATTTCAAGATACGTCTTGCGCAAAATTCTTGCAGGACGTCATTATGGGGATAGATAAGTATTCATGTATAAGCCGATTGGTGTAATATCGAAGTACAAGCCTCTGCACGCAGTTTCAAGGAAACGATGATTTGATACGATAAGGTTCCGAGAAGTTATCAAGGTGTTGTCACGTTGACTGGTTTATTATCTGCCCCCCTTTGGAGCAAGCACATAACAAACTCCTATAATGTGTCTTAATTGTTGAATTATGTAATTAGTTATGCATGTGGGTTAGAGATTACATGCCTCTGCGGTTCTATTCTTGATAGTTATTTACATGCAGTTTTTATTTTCTTGTCCCATTCCAATTAAGTTGAGATTTTGCTGAAATGTTACTTTGTTCTGATTGTAAATTTCCTACATGTTTGTGCTTTAAATTGATAGGTACTATGTGACTATCGTCCTCAGGTATCCAGTCTGTCACATGCAAATTCTCTATTGTTCAATTGGTCTCAATTAATATTATTAATACTTCAGTGACAGAGAACAATAACCAAGGGTATTGCCGTTTATTACATGTGGCTAAAATTTCTAGAAGTATTTCTTTTTGAAACTTAATAGACTAATTTAAATAAATATTTTCTTAAATAATTCATCAACAGCTTTTAATAGTCCACATCTGGATATATGCCTCTTCTTAGAAAGGAGATTTTGGGTTTTAAGTCTATTAAATAAATGTTCTTAGTGTACATTTATAAAATTAGAAATGTTAGCAATTTCTCAGTGGACTAATGAAAATGTTTTTTTGACAGACGAGGAGTCAGAGACTGTAAACACGAGTACATCGACAGCAGGCGGTAAAGCTAAAACTGGCAGTACCCACATACACCTGTGGCAATTCCTGAAGGAACTTCTAGCGTCCCCTCACGTGCATGGCTCAGCGATACGGTGGTTAGACCGAAGTAAGTAGAAGATGATGATAACTTAGATATTATTACAGCTGACGATATTGTAACTATTGAACTCTATTGTCGCATATATGGTACAGAAATACGATGCACAAATCACGAAATCGTCTGTCATTTATATGTGACAATGGCGTCGAAAAAATACTGTAGGTATAGTTAAGCTTTTTTGTTTTTGAGAGACATTTTATGAACGGTATTCTTAACTTTTTATCCACGAAATTAATGATAAGATAAGGATCGGTAATCGAATATAAAAAAAAAGTTATCATTTATGGTAATGTCCATAATAGCTTAAGATATCTACCCTAAGTATAACATAATAGGGTTTAAACTGTAGTAATATTCAAAATTAGATCTCAAGATAAGGATAACGACAGTCTATTCTGAAACAGTTTTCTTTAACGATTTCGACGAAATCGATTGTTGTCGATTGAAAGAATAATATATTGAGTACCTACTTTCTTATCGAAATTTGTGAATGATTCTGTCATTTCTATTTATATCGTTTACGTTATTATCGTTTGGATTTAAATGTTCTGATAAATCAATTTTATCAATGCGTTGACGCACATTCTATGTTAACGTCAATTTATTTACAAAACTGTTATCTTAAGAATTATTATCTTCTTTTAATCTTATTAGAAAAGTCATAAAGTTTTAAGTAAATCTCCTGGTGGTCAAATTTTGATCATAATTACTTAGCACATTAGGCTGACAGTTAAGTATAATGTTCCTACAACCTAGCACACAGTGGACTTTTATCTGCAACTGAAATCTGTAACTATCTGTACCTAACAAAAAAAAAAAAAGTAAAATAAATAACTAATAATACGTCTTTGAAATGAGTACTCCCTTTTTACTAATTAATATTTTACTAAACATAAATTTATCAATATTTTCTAACACTTTAAACTGTGTGAATGAATAAAAGATTTGCATTTGATACTGCGTAGTTAAATACATTCTTGCATAAATATTTTCTGTCCTTATCTATTAATTAGTAACGAGGTCAAGATTAATTATTAGACAAATTGAGTATATTAATCACCCGACGATAAATATGAAGGATTGTATTGAAGTTAATTAGAGCGTATTCTGCTGTATTTTTTCAGTTCAGATCGCACAGAGGTAATCCCCTACAGTTATGTTTTCACCTCCTCCACCACCATCAGTTGCCTCTCTTTAGGTCGTTAAACTTTATCGTCTCTGATAATTTACGCTTATCTTTTTAAATATTTAATTATTAATACATAATCTCTGTGTTGAAGTACGGAGTGACATGTTTTTATCTCTTTTTGACTGCTGATTTTTAACAAGCGACAATATTTTGTAATTGATATTGATGGTTGGTACACAAATATCTTATCTGATTTTATAAACTTATTTTATTACTCCTCAAACCCACACTCAATGCAAAATGATATCATATCAAAAACACTATCATGTAAAACCTGTTTGAAACAAGTTACCAACTGGATATGGCAAGGCAAAACTAAATTACCCTTTGTTTGAGGTTTGGGGATAAAATCGTTCCCCAAATAAAATTACGTGTTCACGTTTAATACAGACACATACTAACTAATATTATACGATAATCCTTAACTACTTTTTACATTGCGTGAGCTCGGTACTCTGAAGCCTTGAGAATCATAATGGCGTCCTCCAAAAAAGCGCGGGGTTTCTTATTGTCTATGTTGGCGGAGTCGGGTGTTGCCATGTCTCCGCCACAGATGTCAAGACTAATAAATATATCAAGCTAATTGAGACATAATTATCTTTATTTGTTATTGTACTACACATTAACAAACGCATAAATTGGTTGTACTTTAACCATCTAGTATTCTCAATTCTTGGGAAAACAAATAGGAAAATTCTTACTTTCTTATCTGTTCTTTTATTGATTTACTGTAAACTTAAGATAAAGGGTTTGATTGGTAGACTCTGTATTAGGTGCTGTTTTCTTTGCATTTAAGTAAGATTCTAAGTGTAGTTGATAATGGGTTTATGTTAGTAAATCTGTCCTATAGCGTTCCTAGAGGCTATTTATCCCTTTAGGCATAATTTGTTAAAAATATCACAATAACAATAGGACGCATAATAGCTCAGATTTAGTAATTAAATTGTTCATGTGTTTTTATGTTTGTTGTAACAAAACCAATAAGCATCAAGTTGAGGAATGAATTAAAACAATCCTAAGATAATATAAATATGTCTTATCATATCTTACTATGAAAATTTTCTTATCCTAGGAATGTAATGCAATCTGTGTTAATGACTATCCTTGATCTAATAACGCTAACATTGAAACATTAATTATTGAACTTTAGACAACAACATATAAAGTGAGAAATCAAATACGCTTTTCTAAATGCATAAAGAGAATCGTTTTTGCCTTTCTTAAGTCTATTGATGCAAAAAATCTAGCTGAACATAGTTTCGTTGTGCATCTAAAAGTCTTACTGAAACATCAGTTAGTATTCTATGCACATCATCGTAAGATCGTGACCTAACCACTAGAACGCACACATTGTGACTATAAAGAATTAAAACGTGTTTTGACTAAAAGCTATTAGTAAATTACTAATACTAATGTGTAAAATGTAGTCACACAAAAACAGAAATATGTCTATACGAATCTAACAGCAGTTTTAAATAAAACCGTAAACATAAAGTATTATTGAAAAATAGGTCTGAGCGACATTCCGTAATCCGACAAGCCCAAGGTGATCGAGCCATTTACCATCAGTACTATAAAATGGTTAAGTAAAGGTTATATGGTTCGTGACTTGATATAGGAACCGCGTTATTACGATTTATATCATTAGGTTTTTGTTATTTGGATCACGAATGTATTCGTACAAGTTTGCATAATACTAACACGATTTCTGGGAGCAGAAGAACTAGCTGGAGAATGAATTTCCAATATTTGTCCATAACAATATCTTCTTCATACTTGAGATATTAACTTTCACAATCAAAATAAAATTGCAATGATATCTAAAATGAAAACCTGTATGTGTATGACCGTTTTTATGGCGGCTTTCTGCTCTCTGAATTCCTTTCACTCGTTTATTTTTAACATAAACAACCCAACAGTTTTCTCCAAAAAAAAAACTATATTGTTTTTAGTTTAACTCATAATGGGGTTCTTTACCCAGAAGGACTCTAAAAAATAGAATTTATGCCTGTTTAAATCGATTCACGAACATATCACGCGACCATCGAAAGACAACGGTCACATAAAATTAAAATGTGCTGCATGCTGCCTCATGGTGGCAAATTTTGTGCAAAACATCACTTTATATTATGAAACAGTTTCAAACATAAGAATATCGCCCACTTAACGATAGTTTAAGACATTTATGCTACACGTGCCAATCGTGAAAACGCAATGACCTCAAATAAAATAATATATATTATTCATCTAATGTCTCTCAAAAAAACTTGTAAGTCCACTCAAATGCAAATGGTTAATTCAAGGCATGCTCCACAGGTAGCGGTGTATTCAAGATTGAGGATTCAGTGCGTGTCGCAAGGCTTTGGGGCAAGAGGAAAAACAGACCTGCTATGAACTATGATAAACTGTCCAGAAGCATCCGACAGTACTACAAGAAAGGTATTATGAAGAAAACCGAGAGGAGTCAGAGGCTCGTGTACCAGTTCTGTCACCCGTACTGTTTATAAATACTCTAGTTTAGATTATAATTTATGTAAATAATTTATTAATGTTGTATATAAGGGTGTGTGAGAACCGCGGTAATGCGGAAGGTGCGATGACTGGCCGCGTTTTGCGTCGCAATCGCAAATCGCTGCGCAGTCGCCAAGTTTGTAGACAGCCGAATTTTCACCGGCCTCTGTCATCGACGTGTCAGTCGTGAGGTCGGGAAATAATAGGCGTCGTGTACACTATCCCTCCATATAATTCGAGAAAGGTAATTTTCTCTGGAATTCTATTGGACGGGAATAATTTGCTGTGTTATAAGTTAAGTTTTTTTTTACCAGCGATTAGGCGAGTACGATTCGATTTTTCGAGTTTACACAGTATCGTGTTTGTCGAAAGCTGGTAATGTTTATCCCATATATCTATGATATATTTCTAGTACGTTCTATGAACTTTTAGGTAGGTAAGGTTTATGTAAATATTCGAAAATGATGCCCAATATCGTTCGGTGCTCAGAATAGTGATTTAAAAGAGATTATTCTCGTTATAAGTTTTTAAACATTTGGAATATTTTATGAAAAGAAAAGAATAAATAAAAAATGTGTCAACCTAATTTTTATATTAAAAATATTTAAAAATGACGAGTTACGTCAATTATTGCAATAATAGTTATGGTATAAGTTTTAATTGTAATTAAGGCGGTCGAGTTTGAGAAATTTATTTTTGGGTTAAAATGTTTTATAATTTTGTGCCAAATAGACTATTGTAATTTATTCGGGACAAAATTGTATTGTAAATTGTGTATAAATTTGATGTCCCGTCAATGTAAATATATCTTTAGAGATTTAAGTGTTGCGACAGACCATACTTGTTGCAAAATAGCTCGAGTTATTTCAGAACAGTGTGTCGCGGCTCTGAATAGGTATATGCAATAAAACGGTGTTGGGAAATAAAAAAAGCATATTTATAAGTAAATATTGTAAATTTTTTAAGTAAACGCAGTTAGCGTTATAATTGTTAATAATAATTATTATTGGACCAAACTAATTTAGATTTATGAATCAATCTCTGTGACAATAAATAAAATGGCCATTATACTTGTTTTTTTTCTAAATACACATTTAACTTTATGGTGTTTTCACGTTAAGGTAATCGAATCGCTGCTCCTAATTTAACATTCACCAAAATGTCTTAGTATAGTGGAATCAATGTGGAAGTTGTTCAAAGAGCCACATCTATATATAGATGTGGCTCTTGTGAAGTTCAGCACCGATTGTCACGATTTACAAACCACTTCAGTGATAGTATTAATCTATTTTTCGCGTCAATTTTGTCCTTTATTTCTCAACAGTGCAATAACAACGTGCCACTGTAAAGCATGGCAGGGTATAGTTAGTACATTTATACGTACTATATACGTTTAACTACGGTTTGCTAAATCCTAAGACTCGGGGTCACATCACACCAGGTAAAATACGATCGAAGTCCCGGAAGAGTGAAGTCATTCCGGGACTTAGAAGATTCTTAGAAACTAAAAGGCTGAGAGTTGAGTGCACGGATGGCGTAGTGGCTTTAGCGGTTACCACACCGCTTCCTACTACGCTGAGAGTTGTGGGTTCGATCCCCATATGGCACAACGCTTTGTGTGGTCAACAAATTGTCGTTCTGAGTCAGGGTGTTCTTTGTATCCCTTTTATGTATGTTTGTGAAGTCCCCCGTGACACAGGATATATAAATAACAACTTTAATATTAATTAACAATGGGTATATTTGAACATCACAGATCTTATTTTTGTCAGTACATTATTTTATTGAAATAATTACTTTATCCCGAAGGGTTAAAATGCTCAATTTTGCTGACTGTAATTTGAATCCCGTTTACCTACTTAATCTACAACTAGAGAGGGCTACTCTATTGTCGTCCACTTGGAACGAACTCGTTTCCAAACAACAACACTCATAATATATTATGTTTTAAAATTTATGAGTAATATATTTTACAGAGAAAATTATACTAAGACACAACACACATGAACGTGCTCGTCACACTTTGTTGTGTAAGCAACGGGATAAAAACATAATAATAATTTAATCAAAATACTATTTTCCTTTAGACAAATCTGTATTGGGATATTGCACATCAATATTTATAAGCATCTATTCAAAACTGTTGAGGAAAAGCTTGTAGAATTGTGTAAGGAAATGGTAATTGTGCCTTCTTTGTTTATCTTTGAGTAGCACTTAACATAACTAAATATTGCGTGAAATTAAGCCTTTAGAATAAACTATAATACACAAATCTGAAACATGTTGCATCAAGTTGCGCAAAGTTGACGTCACTGCTCGCCAGCCGCCGAATTCCACGAGTGAAAGTGCCTTTCGCCGTCCTTATGGAGGGGAGGACGACCTTAAGAGGGGCGAGAAAGGGGCGAAGGGGGACATTGTGTAAGAATAGCACTTGATGATCAACTTTTGTTATGATCAAAATGTAGGCTATTAGCGAACTACTTACATACATAATATAATAAAGTTGAAAAGATTTTATGGGAAGGTCATAGGCTATGTAACATCAGAGAGAGAGAGCAGAGGAGCAGTGAACTAATGTTCACTGCTCCTCTGCTGTATAATACACAAGTGGAATACACAAGTGGAACCGTGGGTAACATCTAGTAATGAATATTAAAGTATAAATTTATAGCGTCTTAGCTTTTCTTAACTCTTCTTAACTTTCTTTTGCTATGACTTTTTTACTGATCGGATGTCTTGTCCCCGTCCGTAAAACGATATTTTAAGGCGCAGTTATGTTTTGCAAAATTCTGTGACGTATGGGATCTACATGGGACTATCCGCACTGGCGGAACAAAAACATCTGTCATTTTGAACAGAATTTTGCAAGGTGAAATATCGCTGTGCGGACGTGCCCTTAGTCAGACCTCCATTTCTAAGACGCCTCTTAAGCCCGTTTAGACTACACGATGACGCAATGAAACATATGAATAAAGTATGTAGGAGGATCTTAGACAAAATGTCTGAATTGAGAATATTTGGTAGTCTAAATAATGCTAAAAAGTTTTCACACTGGAATGTAAACTTGTTTTATAGATACAGATCAAACCGGTTCATATTCGGTTTAATAGAATATCATAATTAATTATAATAAAATAACAATCATTAATAATAAAAAAATACGTTTACCATATAAAAAATGATATTTTTTCAGTAATAAGAAAAGTTGTATACTGTAATCGAGAGATTATTACTGTAAGTCAGAACCTAGGCTAGGAGAATTAAATCTTTGATGGTTTAGTGGCAAGCAAGGGAATACTTGTCATACAATACCCTACTAATTAATATCCATTACAATGAATAGTTAATTTTACTCTGAATGAAATTGTTTAGTTTAACCTACATACTCGTATGATAATTGCCTTCACAATTAATTAACTTAAGTTTTATAGTGTGTAATAACTGTTTGGTTGCATGAATCAATTAACTACTCGTAGGTATTGGTTTAAACTACCATCGTCATTTTCACTATAGTCTGTTTTTTAATCTCGTAGACTAAATTGACACATGCAAATGTCAAATTTACAAATAATGTTGCCAGCTCGTTTTTGCAGTGTTGTACCTACGATACCGGTTTGTTGAATCGTAACTTTTTATTTATAATAGACGAATTTAATTTTCATTCAAAGTTTTATATTTAAAATTCACGTACGTACACACGGCTGCACGACGTGCTACAAACTGCCAGGGAAATCTGACCACGCAACGCCATGCGTAATCCGACCATGTTTCGATGCCTTTAAATTAAACAAAAAGAAAATTATAGACGCCATCAGTGTTGTTCCCGTACGCGTTAAAACGGCAATCTTAACCCTTTTCTCTTAAGAAACGGCACAACTTAAAAAATACGGCAATTATGGAACTTGACACCATACGAACAACTGCAATTTTTAAAATAATTATGAATTATCATGTTAGTTTTAAAAAGTTAGATTTTGAATACGGCAACCCTAAATTTCACAGGAACAACACTGGACGCCATTTTGTTTACCTTATTCGTCCTTCAACCTCTGAAGTGTTCGAATGCGGCCGTTGTGTCTTGATACAATTTCAAGTGCTATTTGTTATATTTTCGTTGAGTTTGTTTCTGTATGTTTGTTTTTTGTTAAGTTTTGTCGGTTTGTTAAGTTACGTTTGTAAAAAAAAAATAGATTTCAAAAACAAATTGGACGATTTCACTGGGTTAAAAGGGTCTTCAGGCAAGGGGAGACGACTTGTAGTGTCCCATGTTGGAAGCGAAGAGGGTTTCGTGGATGATGGTCTATTAATATTCGAAGCAAAAAGGGGCTAGATGATTACCACAAGGAGATGACTTCTGATATATATACGAAAACTGGTTAAAAAATATTTTTCCGAAATTAAAAAGAAACGCAGTACTTGTAATAGATAATGCTCCATATCACACCAGGAAACTGGAATCGTTACGTACTTCTAGTTGGCGAAAAGGGCAAATCCAAGATTGGCTAAAATCAAAAAATATTTCATATGACGAGACAATGTTAAAGCCCGAATTAAATGAAATTGCCCGAAAGCACAAAAAAGCCCATGAAAGGTGTGTCATCGACGAAATGGCTGCTGAACGGGGTGTCACTATTTTGTGACTGCCCCCTTACCACTGCGAGCTAAACCCGATTGAGTTGGTCTGGGCTCAAGTAAAGGGGCATGTCGCTACAAATAGTAAAACATTCAAAATGAATGAAGTACGAAGCCTTTTTGAAGAAGGGCTTCGTCAAATGACCCCGCAGCAGTGGAAAGACTGTGTAGTCCATGTAATTAAAATTGAAGATCAAATGTGTCATCTGGGCCATATAACCGACGACATTACTGATACGTTTATCATAGAAGTAGGTGGCGATTCTGATGATTCAGCATATTCCTCAGACATGGAGTCATTATCTGAATCAGATTAACGCGAATACCTGTAATTAAGTTATGTAATTAAAAATATATGTTTTACATTATTAATTTTGTATTATTACGTTTTAAATAAGTACCTACACATTATTTCAGGATAACTTATTGTAAAAAAACGATACTTGATATTATTAACGCTAAGTTTCGGTTGTGCCACATCACTATTTAAGAATTGCAATAAACTGACAACACTCGTAATGTCAGTTTAGTCTACGAGATTAAAAAACAGACTTTAGATAACTTATTAGAAACAGGATATTTACTACGTTTTTCATCATCATAATCATCATCTACAGCCTTTAATAGCCAGGACGACCGGATAGCGTAGTGGTTTGTGTAACGGACTGCCATTCCAAAGGTCTTGGGTTCGATTCCCGCACAAGTCAAACATTTGTGTATATGAACATTTAATGTTTGATTTGGTCTGGGTGTTTCTATGTATAATATGTATGTATTTACAAAAAAAAATAAAGTAAAAAAAGTATACAATGTATTTATATCAGTTGTCTAGTACCCATAGTACAAGCTCTGCTTAGTTTGGGACTAGATGGCGTTGTGTGAATGTAGTAAAATATATTATATTATTATATTATTTTAATAGTCCACTGCTGGACATAGGCCTCTGCTTTTGGCCTACTATACTACGCTGGCCAGACGGGTTGGTACAGGGTTTGTTTCACTTTTTCCTTTTTCTTGCAGTGTTGTTGTCCTGCGTAGTTTGCTCCCTTAGTCGGTTTTTACGATACCCACGGGATGAACAGGGGAGATGACACTCCGTATTCTTTATTCATCACCACACGTCCTAAGTGTATTTGCCGGAATTAGACCGTGTCCGATAAATAGAACAGAACACATTTCCAACATTTCCAACTCCTCCAATTTTCTTCTGATTCATTTCGTTGCGGGTTCCAAGACAGTTTAATTTCTTCCTGGGACTTCCCGAGTGTCATAACTCGGTGTGTTCGTGGGTCACTGCTGTGGATCCTGGTGTACAGGAGTTACAGTGGTGGGCGTGTGGGTGGGATTAGTCCCATTAAAAAAAAAAAAAAATAGAACAGAAACAGAATAAATAATAGAACTGAGGGTTCATGGGATATATGCCATCTCTAATAAATTATCAAACAAAAAGTATAACAGTGATAGATACAAGAACTGTCGTCTTGTATCTATCACACACTAAACGAATATATATATATATATCAAAGTAAACAAATAGGATTGAGTTGTAGCGTATGCAACTGCTTTGCTGAGCTCTCAGGTTGGTTGAACTACAAATATTGGTTTCGGAGTTTGGGTGTTTTCTATATTATTTAAGTATTCTATCAATCAATTTAGCTTTCATAGTACAAGCTCTGCTTAGTTTAAACTAGATGGCGTTTTGTGTCATATGTCCGAAATATTATTATATTATATACATACATACCTAATTACCTAAATGTTTATCAGAATAAAATGATTTCCTTTTCTTCTTGGATATTTAATTACAATAGTTATCAATGGCTAAAGCATAGGCTGTGCGAGACCAAACATGGGTATGCAATAAACACCAGATTTTATGGGTTACCTTTCACAATATCTTGCAAGCTTATGAAAAAAGAAATATTGAATGAGCATGTTGAAAAGCATGTATGCATGAACCAATATCATAAGGAGGCTAGAAATATTTTGTATTCCTAAGCAATTATACGAGCAATCAGAATCCGTCTTTCTTGACGGATTAAGAATACAGAGTGTCACTATCCCTATTCGTCCCGTGGGTGTCGTAAGAGCGGACTAAGAAAGCACTGCGAAGAGAAGGAAAACTTGAAACAAACACTATACCAACCCGTCTGGCCAGCGTGGTATAGTAGGCCAAAGCCTCCTTTCTTAGGAGAGGCCTATGTCCAGCAGTGGACTATTAAAGGCTGTTGATGATGATGATGATAGTCAACTCCAAGGTATTTTTAGCTAAATCAGTTACATCTGCGTGGACTTAAGCGATCTTCTTGAGTGCTGATAGTTTAATGTAACCTTCACATGTGTTGAATCATTATTTTTTAGGTACCTGCAATTCAATTCAATTCAATTAAATAGAAGGCTTTAAAGGTTTTTAAAGTGAAAACTTTTATGGCGCGTTGGGCATTTTTGAACAACAAATAAAATAATGTAGTTTTTGAGATGAGAAACTGCGACACTGTTACCGTTACCGACACCTATGTATATAAGTATCTACATATGTTGGCCCCGTTTACACGAGGGTTGAGTTTACAAGTTGAGGGTTGAAATACATTGATAATATAACTATATATAATATACACATGTATTGTGTATTTACATACAACATAGATATATATTCATGTCGGAACTTTTCGAATCGAACAAAAACAAAAAAAAACCTGTTATAATAAAAAAAATAACAAGTTTTCATTTCTGTCGGCACTCCCGGAGTGCTCAGTGCGGAGTGCGTTTTGAAGTGAAACTTCTTTAGAATCGTAATTCGATGAAACAAAAATGCGTCTTGATAAAGAAACAAACACCTAAATGTATAGGTATTGTTTTGTATAGGTATACCTAAATGTATTAAATCGCCGAGAGAAAGAGATAGAATACAATACAAATTATTTTTAATATAATATTTTGACAGTGTGAATATTTTTATCTTTTTATTTAATATTGGCTGATACCCGGGTTGGGCAAAATTTTATAGGGTTATTCTGAGAGGAAAAATAGCCCAAGTTACTCCTTATATAGACAACTACCTGGTAGTAAAATACTGGTTATACTTACTGGTTTTTAGGCATAGGTATAAACAAATAGTCATGGGCAAAAAGCCCCTTTTTTTTTTTTTTTTTTTTTTTTCCGTGCGGAAATCCCCTCGGATACCACCTGTCGGTGGCATGTCGGACTCGAACCGACTAAAACCGCACGCCTTCGCCGGGTACTAATAGCCGGGGAACCAGGTATACCCTAGAAAGGAAGGCCCTGGTGCAGGCAAAAAGCCCCTGGGATCATGAAAAAACCTATTATTTTGACATTACAAACAGACACTTCAATTTTATTTATTTGAATAGAAAATATTTTTTTCGGAAGTTTCACTTCTGCCGTGTGTGACTTGCACACGCACACCTTTTTTTAAGAGAGCAAACAAGCCGAGGATCCACTGATCCCCTTTTTTTTTTCCTAATCCGGAAATCCCTCGGATACCACTCCACTGATCCCCTGCAACTTTATTGGAACAAAGAATACTTACATGATAGATTATAACTAAATATAATTCATATACCAAATTTATAAACATGTGACGCACAACATTGTTTATAGATCAACAAAAATAATAGTATATCATGTTACTTCGTAAATTTTAATTTAAAATACTTAAAAAGAAACAGCACAGCAATACAAATGCAGATAAAAAAAAAAAAATAAGGATTTTATTACTATTTTAAATTAAGGAATTAACGCAATAGTTCAACTGCCTGTTTTTTAAAATGGCTTTGGCTTCGGCAACCTCATTCACTCAGTTAAAAGCGACGTGTTGTTGTTCTGTGACCGGGTGTTCTTTGTGTCCGTTTCATGTATATTTGTAAAGTCCCCCGCGACACATGATATATTCCTAGTGCGGTAGTTGTCTTTACAAAAAAAAAGTTTAAAACTAGGTGGCGTTGTGTCAGATGTCCGAAAATATTTCATTATATTCTTGTTAGTTTTCGTAATATGATTTCTTCGAAATAAGCCCCATTTATATTGGTTACTCATCATTTTAAAATTCGTCAAGAAATGATAACGGTTCAAATATGAGATATTCATGCTCGTGCTGTGTCATCTTTCTTTGTTAAATTAGAGACTACAGATGATAGAAAATGCATTCGAAATGATTATATAAATACCTAAATATTATTTTAAAAAAGATTTTAGTATTAAAAGGTCTTATTAATACCTAACACTCCCAATGTTTGAGAAATCGGATAGACGCCTTGCAAATAAATAATTTGTTATAAGTTGGTCTGTGTAAAATCTTACAAATTAGTTTTAAAATTGTCATACCAACATTCAAAATGCCTGATTTGGCGACACTCAGCCGTGACGTCATAATTATCTTGGCATTAGGTATGGAGTGTAGAGGCAAGGAGAACCATCTCATATGGGGACAAACTTGAAAATGTGTCCAGCTGTATACTGAAAATAGAGGTCTCTGGCGTACGAAAAACTACTATATGAACATAGCTGTTGTAGACGGAGTGAAGTGTGCCGAGTTAAAATAATAAAATACTTTTATTGTCTAATCCCACCCACACGCCCACCACTGTAACTCCTGTACACCAGGATCCACAAAAGTGACCCACGAACACACCGAGTTATGACACTCGGGAAGTCCCAGGAAGAAATTAAACTGTCTTGGAACCCGCAACGAAATTAATCAGAAAAAAATTGGAGGAGTTGGAAATACAGTAAATCCACTTCCCTCCTTAGCAAAGCGGGAGACAAAATGAAGTAAAATGGGCATACACCCTTTTAAAAAGGGAAGCACCACGGCCACAAAATATTACGGGTCCTACATGAGCTATATTTGATTTCTATAATAATACACGGAAATTCACCCTAGTTGACACAAGATCCCCATAGTATACCGCCCCAGATGTCACCTGCAAGCTATTCAGCATTATATTACGTTCATTATACCAAAGACTACATTCCCAGAGGACATGATGAGCAGATTGTTCATAATGAGAGTTAGGTGTTGAGCATTGACACAATGGTGACTCGACTAATTTAAATGAATACAACTTGCTCTTAAAGTTACCATGACCCGTAAGAAATACTTTTATTGTCTGTAAAACTCATTGACTATTTACGCAGTCTAGTACACAGTGCCTAATTATTATTTAAGCCGTAAATTTATTATAGGCTGCCGCAGCCCCACCCTTATCGTACGCGTTTTCACTGACACTTTTCATACACAGAGATGGTTCTCCTTGGCGTTACCATCTTAAATGTTAGGTACATGGATGAATTTACTAAGGCGCCTGACAGGTTATTCTTTATTCTGTCTTTTTAGTTAACTATTTACCCTTAAACCTATCGTTATAGTGAGATACGACGACTTTTGAACTGTTTTTCACAAAAAAATCATGAAATAAGAGCGAATCCAGAATCCGTTGAAAAAAGTATATCCCCGCGTCGGCGTCGGCACTATTTTTATTTTTCTTTACATTAACAGCAAAAAAAGATTCACGATTTTCCACCTCTATCGTAATTTCAAAGACAAACATTGACACGTTTTTATACAGATATTCTCGGAAATTGTACCGACACAATTTCTGAATTGATTATGCATACACGTTAAATTAGATTTCGTTTTACCATAACACGTGGGACTTACGTATTTTTGTTTTTTTTTTTTTTCAATGTAGAAAGCACACAACGTAAACCGTTTTTCACATTACCTGTAGAATACATTCGTAGAATTAAAAGTTCGTGCATATGCTCTTCGTTTATTCCGCCAAAAAGTATCGGCACTA
The DNA here is from genome assembly GCA_902825455.1 of Arctia plantaginis. NCBI lineage: Eukaryota > Metazoa > Arthropoda > Insecta > Lepidoptera > Erebidae > Arctia > Arctia plantaginis. The sequence continues at coordinate 1,172,313 of CADEBD010000041.1, read as the reverse complement.
TTTGTTAATCTAGGCCATAAATTATATGCATGAGAAAATTTAAACCAAATGGGTTTAACATTTCTTTTGTCAATTTGTAATAATCCATAACTCACAACACGTTAAAAAGATTTTTTGATTTTTGACAACACGAGGTTCAAAATCGACCGTCTAGAATAAAACGCGAATATGGAAACGACATAAAGGTCTTCATTGAGAGATAGCAAAAACTAAAATTGATGTTAGTTTGGATAGTCACTCGTAAAAGATATGTAAATACCTGTGTTTTCGTCTCTTCAAATACTTATATTTTTTGGGCCCTCCAATCTATTTAGTAATTTTTATTGGGTCTAGATTGTACCTGATTTGGACAGCCATGATATAATTTATGCTATAATTACAATTTAACACGTTGATTAACATAAAGTAAAAGTAATAATTGGTTTATGACATGTTTACAGGTAATTTTCTTGTTCTTAGAATAAACAAGACTGGCAATGAGGAAAGTTAGACGCTCGTTTACTTTCATTTTCCTTATAGAAGTATTGCATCGAATTTTCGCGGCAAAAATAATTGCAGCGTGAGTCAGTTTTAATATAAGCAAAAAGTTTAAGAAGTTTATTACCTTACCGTTCGATGTCTATGGTGTTAACAGTTCGATCCTAAGGAAAAAATGTTCTAACAAGAAACTGTTTTATTATATAAATATAAGTAATATATAAAATTAGATAAATTGTAAAGTAGCTGACTAAACAATAATATATGACTTTGTATGAAAAAAAATTGAAAGCAACTCGAAAAGGAAGCTTTTCCTCGAGGTGCTTATTTTAAAAGAGATCTGTAGAAAAGAAGTAAAAATATATCACGAAAATTATAGTCAATAGAATATCAATTACAATTTTCGTGGAATTCACTATATTCGTTCGTTTTTAGTAAGGCGATCAGTTCATATTCCAGAGCAGTTCCTATGGTATCCCAATTTACAGCAAGTTTTGTGTATTATGTGCATGTACGAAAATGAAGGCATTGATTAACTACTTAAAGTTTCTTTGCTGGGGCAACTCAGTACCAGCTTCTCCCTCTGGACCGCATCCAACGAAGAGCGACTCGAATCGTCGATAGCCCAAACATCTCCGATCGGCTCGTTCCCTTGACGTTACGTAGAGATGTGGCTTCACTCTGCATTCTCTATCACATTTAGCATGGAGAGTGCTCCGAGGAATTGTACGGACTAATACCAGCCGCAAATTGCCGCCATCGTTCCACACGGCAAAATTTTCATCCTCATCACCTGGAAAGTTGGCGCTCCACTACTGTGCGCTTTTCAAGACACATTTTGCCCTGCACAACCAATCTGTGGAACGGGTTATCGTCTGCGGTATTTCCGGACCCATACGACCTTTAAACCTTCAAGAAAAGAGCGTACTCCTTCCTAAAAGGCGGGCAACGCGTTTGTGAGTTCTGAGTAGCAGACGTTTATCGGCGGCGATGGTCACTTTCCATCAGGTGACCTATTTGCTCGTCTGCCTCCTCTAACATAAAAAAAAGATAAATTACACCCAGCCTCATACACACAATTATTTTCACGCCCTTTGATTTTAAGCACAAATGTGTTATGTTATACAGGCCGTTAATACTTTGCTATAAATAATCGGTGGCATGACAAAATTAAATTTCACGTATCGATTATTTCTAACTTAAAACTGAAATCAATTCTTAAAGGCCAATTATCCATTTTAGGTGGAACCGAAATCGACGTTTTAGACGCCACTGGCGTTGTATGCGTCACTGTTTTCGCTATATCATTTATCATTACTATCTGACATTAATACTAACTGATTGACTTAAATAAGCATGACTATCTAAGATAACATTTATAGGTTCGTGGCAATTAAAGCGTCACCTATGATTTTTTATCAAAAAGTTATGGATTACATTTGCATCCAAACGTGCCTGGTAACATAGGCCATGGTCAGTTTAGCTGTAGTTGTACCAAGGCCTTACAGAAAACCGGTGTTACACAGAGTGCTGTCACAGGAGGTCCATTGCCCCTCCTATACCCTAGTCCTAACGAGAGAGGCACTGAAAGGACTGACTTGACTTATAAACAGATACAAATTATTAGTATTTTATGATGAACATACAAATATTTCCTCTAATGTTAACATCTCAAACCAGTGTACTTTTTCCAAATTCATTTAAGACTTCCGTTTTACAACTAAGCTCTTTTTGCAAGGACCCCTTAAAAAAATCTATTGGTCATAAACACCGAAACAAAGCACAACTATTAAAGAAGATAATGAGCCTTTTTTTTCTGTTCGGAACTCTCCTCGGATACCAACCACCAGTGGGTGATTATGTTGGACTCGAACCGATCAAAAACCGCACGCCATCTCCAGGTACTAGTAGCCGGGGAACCAGGAATACCCTAGAAAGGAAAGCCCCGACGTACGTCGGGTCATCTACGGCTTATAGATGACCCCTCCGGAGCGCGTCACGCCACCGCCCACCCCGGCCTGCTTCTGTTAGAGTGACAGGTGGCCTCACCTGTCACTGAGGACGGAGGTCGTTCTGCGAACTGCTATAAGAGCACTATTTATTTTCATAATAGTAGCAAAATATATATTTTTAGTGTTTATTATACTTTTATACTTTTATTACTAGTGGTACCTCTAATGTAGCAATGATTATACTCAAAGATGAATAAAAATAGTGTTCAAATCTTGGGTTCTTTCTTACCGTGCATAATCAACGTTTCAGAAAATAGCCACAGGTCTATTGAATCCGGACAAAGTAACTATAAATAACGAATTTAATCGTTAAACAATTTAAACACTTGTGTTGTGCCTGGGCGATTTGAATAATTTCCTCTGTTTATTGTGCAGTCTAACTTGAGAGTAAGCGCGTTGGAAAAAATTAAAAACATACGATACGATAAATATAATTAATGATGAAGATCCAATATTCATCAAATTTAGCTATATTTGTACCAAAATAATTTCTAAATGAATGGTGCCAGCACCTATTCATAACACGCCTTTATTTAGTTTCACCTGTAAGTAGTTAAAAAATTAAATAGATAACTTTGTAAAAATCATTCATAATTATCGTATCGAAATGATTTTGGTTTGTTTTGGTTGACAATAAGATTTTTGGACTTTTGATATCTTGAAGTTAATCTGATGATGAAGTCAGGAGGCAGGAGGTTAGCAGTTGTTAGCATTAGCAAATTTCATAGCAATTTATTAGCAAACTACATAAGTTCGCGTCTTATGTTAGGGAACCCGGGGGCGGGCACGCTCTTTGATTTGGACAATAAGCACACGCGGTGCTACAGTCGGTCGTTAGGTGGTAGGTGAGATGACAGACAGGTGTTAGCACACATCATATTCGATTAAGTACTGTAAAACAGACTAATTTTTTATATTAGTGTAAACATGTTTTGTTTTTTCAAGATTAACATTTTAAACGCTTTCAGTTTATCATTTATAGCTCATAGAAGGCGCAGTTGAAGGTCGGCTACATTCCGAATTTCTGAGTGTGTTTTGTCGACTGGTACGGGTGGCACGGCGGTTGCTTTTCACGACATCTATGGTGTCTAATCACTGAACAACTGTACATAATTTAAACTGCATAATTTTGAGTAAATTATGGACTTCGTATATTGAAAATATGATTGTGCATGTACGTGGGTGATGGTAGTACAAGTATTGATAGGACATGAAAGCTGTATTTAATTAGGAAGTAAGAATTACCTAATTCTCTTGATTCAGTAAGATGCCTCCTTCCAGTTAAGGAGCTCTCTAAATAATACCATCGTCGATCTCCAATCGTTACGCATCGATCGTGAATCACATCACACTAAAATTATAAGGGCAAAAGTTTTTGAGTGTGTGTATTTGTATGTTTGTCACTTCTTCACACTCACACGGCTTTAATTTTTTTTTGATAAAATTTGGCATCGAGGTAGCCGACACCCAGGATTAACACATACTCTACTTTTTATACCTACCGAGAAATATAGTGCTTCCGTGGAATGAGCGAAGAGTTGATAACCTGATGGCAGTACCGCGGGGCGCAGATAGTATGTATTTGTTTTAACGAAATTATATTTTGACATTTTAATTATTAATTGTTTTGGCCTTTTTTAATTATTTTGACATTATTAATTGTTTTAGCATTTCTCCTGATATAATCGTCATTTATCAATATATTTCATTATGATGTCAAATCAACTACTATTTTTATAGAATTAAATAAGTATGTGATTACATGACTTTCAACAGTTGTATTGTAACAGGAATGTATTGAATTTGTATGCCTACTGGCGAACTGGTTTACCTGTGTTTACGAATTAAATGATTCATTGATATGTTACTAAAATAGTATCTACTTTAAGTATTACTTAAAGCGTTGAATGCCATAGTAAATAACCAGAGCAAAAGTTTTAAACTAAATAAAACATGTTCCGAAGAGTAGTAACAAACAAGCGCCCTTCTGGCCACCAAATAAGATTGTCCTAGCAGTGGGTTCATTAGGGATCGCGGCCTCTTTACTCTCTGACAGAAAATAAACTCAGAGTTAAATCCACAAAGCATGACACCAGGGAATTTCTGTACTTATATTTTTATTTAAGTAATTATTAGATTTACTACGGGAAGTTAATCTAACTCCAGGGAGATTAACTTCCCGTAGTATCTAAATACGATTATATCAAAGTGCCACTTACTAGTTATAAAGAGCTGTATGGTAAAGTGGTAAATCGTCACTAAGGTACCATATTCCCTCAGTTAGTAAAAAAATATGTTATTAATATTCATCATCAGTGTTTTTGTAAGTTATCAGATATTTGTGTGCAAAAATAACGATGCCAAAGTACTTATTTTAGTAGGTTACTTAGTTTAGTAGGAAGTTACTGTTTTATATATTTGCTTTTCAAGGTTAGTTGCTATAATGGGTCCAGCTATATACGCTGACCATCATGATTTGTCTTTACGTATCTATTCTTAGGTATTATTGGTTTGAAATATTGAGATTTGTTAAGGTAACTAATGCACTTATGTTTTTATTGCATTTCTTAATACATATACAAGTTTTGTCTCCTTTTTGACATAAAATTAGTAACTCAGAATAAATCTTGCGCAATCTTATGCGTAACGAAACGTAAATTTGCGTAGGCCCAATGACGTCACAATGACGTCATCGGTGTTGACATTTGACATTTAGTATGTTATAGTAGTCTTTGTTTTTGGAATTTTAAAATAGTACTAACGTAAATAAACATAAAAATGTCTTAATAATGAATAAACATATGAAATGTAATTTCAGTTTTGCTTTAATGCACTAAATATGCATAAGTATTATTAATTTGATATGTGTAAAACAACAGTAAAGGTGATTGTGATTTACGTAGGTTTGATGTGACATAGTTTCACAATAATGAAGCCAGGCAAGAGTGTAGATACTAAGAACGAGATAGTGGAGGTACACACGGCTGGTACATCACCCTCTCCGAAACAGAAAATTAAAAGATCACGCAGTCGTTCTGGGTCCCGAAAAATGTCCAATGGGCATATGGGGACAGAAGAACCACCGGTGATTGAAGAATCTGGTGACAAAACTGATAAGTCCAAACGTGACAGCTGGATAAAATCTGAACACGAGTCTTTAGACACAGAATTACCTATCCATGATCAAATTAAACAAGGTATTTTAGGTTTTGTTGAGAAAGAATTTAAAAAGTCAGACAAGAATCCATCGTTTGTGTTCTATTCTCATGATCCTAATCATATGGATGAGAAATTCATGAAGTCTCTGTCGAGACCTTCTAGTGGGCATAAGGAGAAACGAAGTCCATCTTACAGGAAGAAGAAAAGACACTCATCAAGACATAGAGATAGAGACTTACATGATTTTGAAATACCTGGCTCTAGCCTCAGTGCCTTGGAAAAGGTAAGATATTGTTCCATTGCTGATGGATAGTAATATAATAATATTATGTTATGTTATGTGTGTTATGTTATGTTGTTATATCCTAGTACTATGTGTTGTATTTAATTTATAAAAATGTTTTAACTTAAAATTCATTTAAAACAATTACACACACACACATTGACTTTATCATAATATTAAAAAAAATTGATAACATTTCTTGAAATTACTTTTGAATATTTGAAAATGCTTTCTGTCTTATCAACTTTATCATGTTATGAAAGAATACACTATATTATATAAAGTATATACTATATATGGAAGAATATATTATGACTACGGATGGCGTAGTGGTTTAGGCTAAGTGTTGTGGGTTCGATCCCTACATGGGACAACACTTTGTGTGATACACAAATTGTTGTTCTGAGTCTAGGTGTTCTTTGTGTTTGTTTCATGCATGTTATAAGTCCTCCGCGACACAGGATTTATTCCCTATGTGGGAGTTGTAATTTAAAAAAAAAGAATAGAGAGAATATAAAGAAAATACTTTACTATATAGATAAAGTTATTTTTTTAATATTATAGGAATACTATAGGTTTTAAAACATCATGCTATAATAAGTCTTTAAGAGAGGAAACAGACCAATTTATGGTCTGTTTCCTCTTTTAAAGACTTAAAACAAGAAACTGTATGGAACGGCTATTAAATAATATTGCAGATAAAGTTGTCTATATTCAATGAAAACTTGAAGAGTGAAAATTCTAAAATTTTAATAATTTCTACTAACTTTTTCTACGTAATCAAATCTTATGATTTCTACATTTTCTTGTAGTAAACTAAAATTGAATATCAGTATAATCAATCTTAGTAACATTAAAATAAGAGTTGTAGGTTTATTTTTGGAGCTTATGACATTCATAGTAGAATAAAAGAGTACATAGAGTATTGAGTTTGATTTTTAGTGTGTGTGGGTAGCTGTCATTGTTAACCTTTGAACTTTTGGCAGAACTTGAACTTTGCTCTTTTGATATTCAGTGTTACAAGTCCAGTACTAAAATATCTACTACTTAGTAGAATAATAATAGTATTAAAAATAGTAGTAAATGGAGTTATTGTAAAATTTTAAGGTTTATGTAGCCATGTTTTTATACTCACATCTCGCACATAGTCACGCACTATGTCGGATCTGCTTACAACAACAGTGTACTGTTGTTGTAAGCAGATCTGATAAACATACTTATATGTATAATATATATTTGACTACCTCGATGGTGCAGAGGAAGCATATGCAACTGCTGTGCTGAGGTCTCATGTTCTATTCCCAGGTTAGACTAAATATTTGTATGACCTGGAAATGTTTGCTTCAGAGTTTGGGTATTTTCTAAATATTAATATGTATGTATTTACAAAAAAAGTATAAAAGTATTCTACCAGTTAATTTAGCTTTCATAGTACAAGCTCTGCTGAGTTTGAAACTAGATGGCGTTGTATGTCAGATGTCTGAAAAAAAAAATTACAATTCAAAGAATTGTGCATATTACACAGTTATTGATCCTGGGTGGGAATTAAACCCACAATCTTTAACTTCGCAGGCAGAATTACTAACTATTAGACTAGACCAATAGGCTACTCTAGGCTAGTCTTGCAGTGAATATATTTGTTCATTTTAATAAAGTAAGGCTAAAAAATTTAATTTGTTTTCTCTCCTCTCTGTCTCTATTCACTCTTATTATTATAGCTTATTATAGCAATTACATGTAGGGCTGTCTTATTGTTTTACTCATTAAAACCTGCCAGTAGTCATATGTACTTCTAGAGATTCATTAACTTTTTAGATGCTAAAGATTTAAAAATACAGTTTTTACTAAACACAGTTTTTAAAAAAAAATTGAACCTCAATAATGACAAACTGTGAAAAATGTTCTTACTAAACAATGCAAGTATGTTATAGGATTCATATATATGATGTGTATAGAAATAATATATATTTGTGTATTCCCAGTCATCAAGACTTGCTTCATGTTCGTATGTCAATTGTTTGATCATCATCATCAACAGCCTTTAATAGTCAACTTCTGAACCTAGGCCTCTCCTTAGAAAGGTGGTTTTGGCCTACTATACCAAGCTGGCCAGTCCGGTTCGTATATGGTTTGGGTCAAGATTTCCTTCTCTCTGCAGTGTTGTCCTATGTAGGTTGCTCCCTTAGTCAACTCTTACGATACCCACAGTATGAATAAGGGTGGTGAACCTGTATTCTTAATCCGTCACCACACAAAAGTTCATTTGGACGTGTTTGATACATGTCAAAATGAACTTTTATACAAACCTATCAATACTATGATAATTTTGATGCAGAGGAAATGCTACTACGTAGATTGAAGCTTAGTGTAAAATATACATACTTCCAAAAAAAATGTCTTACAGTGTAATAATGTAATAATTATATAATTCCAGGTGGATGATTACCTTAAAGAATATAATAAAGAAGAAGTAGTAACACTGAGTGGTGAACTAGAAATAGAAGAAAATGATGTGGAGAATAATAATGGTGTATCCAGGGAGCTAAGACATAAGCCGCGAAAGACGAGGCGGAAAGTCAGAGATGAGAGGCAAGATAGTAATGCTAACGGTCGAGATGTTAGCCCTAAGGTTTTTAAAAGCAAGAGTAAATCTGGAACAAAACCAGGTTAGTTCTGAATTAAGCTTAATAATAATAATGTAAAATCAACAAATGTTCCATCAAGCTCATTTTTGAAAATAGAAAGAAAACAAAACGATATATGATATTTAAATATTTTTTTTTAAATATAACCAGCGACATACTACCTTGTCGATTACTACACTTCTAAGCAGCCACAATTTTTTTTTAACTTAATAAGTTTCTTCTGAAATCGCTTTCATTTTCTGCTAAATAGTCTCTTTCAGTTGACGTAATCTTTTTGGATTAATAATGTAATACTTACTTTTGAGGTATCCCCACAAAAAGAAAAGTTCAGCATGCAGTTAATTCTGTGGAATTCTTATATTGGTATTTTAAATAAGCAGTTTTATATACATATACTCATATTTACAGAAAGGCATAACACAGAACACATTTTCTATTAACTTTTTCATGTATAAAACACGCATATTAATTTAAATTTTTATTTCTGCTTTCAGTGCGACCCACAGACCTGACAACAATGTTGGAAACTCTAGAATCCAGCATGCCATACCATGACCAGTACATCGACAACCCGTTTTCATCACCATCACCCTTGACGTCTCCCAACGATGAAAGATTAGACCCCTTTGGCTCCAGAAGACCTGAGAAAATATATATGCAAGGAGGTGGTACATTTAGAGCTGTATCTAGAGACAGGATTTTGGAGTCGCAGCAGTCTAGAGATGGGGACAAATATTTAAGGTAGGTAATATTCTTAGTCTTTATACATATGTATGCCATAATATTAAAATTACGTTAGACGTGTTGTGACGTCATTCCTACATAATACGTCTGGAGGGCGATACAATGGTAAATGTTAGGAAGTTGTCCATGTAGTTATGGAATAAGAATACGGAGTGTCGCCACCCCTATTCATCCATAAGAGACGACTAAAGGAGCAAACTAGGCAGGAAATAAGCACTGCAAGGAGAAGAAAAACTATACACAAACCCTATGCCAACCCGTCTGGCCAGTGTGGTATAGCAGGCCAAAACCTCCTTTCTAAGAAGAGGCCTATGTCCATCAGTGGATTATTAAAAGCTGTTGATGTGATGATGATGTGATTAACATGTCACTGTATTTCCTGAAGGGACTTCTGTTCTTTACAGGATTTTATTTAGCAGCAGCTATAAAAAAATAGTTGACTTTTATAGAAAACGAATTGTATTTCAGATTAGGCGATCTCACCCCTTTAGACGTGGCCTTGACACTGCAAAAAGCGTGGCGGAGTTGTGCGGTGGCCTGTCACGGCGTGCTCGGTGGGCTCTCCCTCATGCACCTGCTGCTCATCAGCTACTCGGACAGCTTAGACGCAGGGCACCTGTCGTTCCATGCAGTGGTCACCATGCCTTACGTGGCTACGTATTACTTCTTCTGTGTTTTGTGTTTGCTCTCTGTTTTGGATAGGTGAGTTCAAGTGTGCAGAATTAAGCATCGTCTAGGTTCCTTACGTTATGTTATGTAATTGTAATGTGTGGTTTCGTATGGGTTTCTATTAGTTTTTCTTTACCTGTGTGTTATTTCGGCATCTACTACGGTGCGGTACAGAATTCCACAGAATTTTATACAAATAACATTCGGGGGTTAGGGCGTCACTGAATATTAAACTAATATTTATGATTTAAATACAACTAAGACATGATATTGAGATAAATTAGAAAAATAAGGTCCTTTGAGTGAAAACCCTAAAGAAAAACCGAATGATTCTATTTCCTGTAAATTCAGATTCCTGTTACTAAATGAAAAAAAAGAGAACTCACAGAAGTCGTATATAATGTGGGGGTAACGGCTCCGTTTTCCCCGTTCGTGGGTTAAGACGTGCTTGTGTGTGTAGTATGTATTAAATACATGACGACGATTAGAGATAAAACACATTTCATTTCTACGGGAATTAATATATTAAACTCACAGTATATAAATAAGGACAAGGCCTCTCCTTAGAAAGGAGGTTTTGGCCTACCATAACACGTTGGCTAGACGGGTTGGTATAGGTTTGGTGTCAAGTTTTCCTTCTCTCTGCAGTGCTGTTATCCTGCGTAGTTTGCTCCCTTAGTCGGCTCTTACGACACCCACGGGATGAATAGGGGTGGTGACACTCTGTATTCCTATGTCCAGCAGTGAACTATTAAAGGCTGTTGATGATGATGATATAAATAAATGTAAATGTGAACTACCAAGGTGCTATCACTTTCTGTAAATTTTCAGGTTGGATATTACAAGCATCGACTTAACCCGTGGCCTGCAGCCGTACTTCCAACCCATCGTGCTAGTCATACTGTACACAGCATGCCTTTTAGTCTGTACAGCTGCCAGAATGTATGACGAGTTGATGGTCTATCAGTACACGCCACTCGTTACCAATTTTACCACCAACGTTACGACAGTAAGTTCTCTATATAAAATTATCTAGCTTTTCCTTTTCTAGCTTCAGATTTGATACTATAGTCCATCAACGTCGTGCGCGACCGTCCTGCGGGGTGACAGACGGTGGCGGGGACGAGGTACTCAAGATGTCAGCGGGTAGCGGGTGGTGTAGCGGGGAAGGGAAACACTTCTCTTCGTGTGTAGCCGTGTGCTAGAATGACGCCTACTTCACCCCCCCCCCCCCCCAGTGTCTGTCACCCCGCGGGACGGTCGCGCACGAGATTGCCGGGTTATAGATTAAACTCTCACTTCTTAAAACCGCTTATTAAATTTAAAAATGCAAAGCGCCATCGTCAAAACAATTGCTATCTTTGTTATTTCTGTATAGCTCCATAATTGCCCAGCTTTACATTTCCACAGCTCCTTAATCACGCATATTTAATAATACTTATTAGAACCAAATATTTTTCCATACTTATGCCTAACTTTTCCTTTTACATTCTAGCTTTTATCATAGCTTTATTTTTCCACTGAATATCTGTTGCAATTTTATGTCGATTTCTATTTCAGCCGACGATACCAACATTTTACCACACATGGACACACTTTTCAATATGGCGGGCTGTCTTATCTGTACTAGGGCTAGTATACTTCATAATATCTAGTCCTCCGGATCTGGTATTCACGAATCTCAGTAAGTTATTGCAGTTCAAACATTCACTGCAGAGTATTGGATAATTATATTGTGCTTTAAAGTAGTTTTAAAATAAACTTAATTGTAAATGTTGTAAGGTTCAAAACGCATTATAATGTTAACTTATATGAGTTAAAGTTTTTTTATATTGATTTTGTTGAACGGTCCATAATCGTCTAGTAAGGGCGACACTTCGCATTTGCGCGGCCTATTGGTCTAGTGACCCTGACTGAAAAGCCGGAGGTCGTGGGTTCGCTTCCCACGCTGGACAAATATTGTGTGATAATAAACAAGATCATTTCTTATGTGTCTGGGTGTAATTTGTCTATAATATGTATATATTTCCAAATATATAAGTATGTTTATCATGTTTAAGTATGTTTGTCAGCAGACTGGTTACGATAGCATGGGATCTGCCTAGTTTGGGATCAAGATCACCTAGATGTGTGAAGTTATTATTATTAATTAAGAAAGTGTCAATATATACAAATATCCCTCACGACTATATTCCAAAGGAGGTATTAAGCGCCAAAGTTTTAGTTCCACTCAATGATATATAAACTATAGATGCGTTGCTCTCTGAAATGGCAAATTAAAAAGGTAGTAATTACCAACATTCTGTTTAGTTATACACTTTGATTGAGGGCGTAACTAATACGATTTACGACGTATATTCATCACACTCTATCTAGAGGTAACCTGTAGGGTGGCGTTTATGTTCTTTCCCTTTCTTTGCGGGTAAGTAGATATTTACAGTCTTATAATAAGTCACACATCTGTTTAACAAATGTGTAGTTGTACAATGTAGAAGCTGTGTATAGGCGTTACACACTACCCTTACTAATTGTAACCCTTACTAATTGTAAGGTTAGTGTGTAATTCTGTATCCGTGGGTGTGTGTGTGTGTGTGTATGTGTGTGTGTGTGTGTGTGTGTGTATGTGTGTGCGTGCGCGCGCGTGCGCGTATGCATGTGTAAAATCTCATTGTTTACGATCGTCTATACACCAGAACGTATACAACCGAAAGGTCAACTATTGTTTTCTTGGTAACGTTTATGTTTGGTAAAGTTTTTGAGTAAAGCTGTTAGTGTTTACGATGTTGTTGAGAGCCGCGATGTTCATGCATGACGCGCCTATATTATAATACGTCATTGGTCCCACGTTATAAGGGACTATTGCAGTCAACCAGGCACTTCAGGGTATTGAGGAAAGGCTGTTAAGTCTTTCCAGTCCTAGAGAATCCTGTTCATGAATAAAAAAGTGCGGATTATTATCTAGTCATGATATTGTCAGTAATTTTAAAACTAATAATCTGTGTTTTTTTAGTAAGTTTTAAAAGTGTTATTATATAAATACTATAAAACCAGATCACTGAACATCGCGTGCCGATTTTTCTTTATAAAGCGGTTGTTATCGCTACAAATGCAAGTCTCGTGGTACCGGCCGGACTGTTAATCACTATAAGTATTGTTAGAAGTGTTTTTATTTGACTTAATATACTTATTATTATTTTTTTCTTTATCATTAGATTATAATGCGTTCTGAACAATTAATAAACGTAGTAACGATGTATTACAAATTAGTATTTTTTTGTTAAACCCAAAGATTTTTTATTTTTTATTAAATGAATTATTTATTTAAAGATCTCGAATGTCGAATCGAAGATAAACTTTATTGCATTTAACATAAGGTTTATAATTGAATGCCTAAGGTATACCATAGAGTATAAGCTTTTTTTGTTGATATTACACTTAAAGACTGTTTTATTTTGATTGAATATAATATAATAGCATTTATATGCATTTCAGATGTAATTAGTTTACTTGATAGTTATAATAATACATGCTGATAAGTATAGGTACAACTAAGTATAGGTATTTTGTTATTTAGGCTGCACATATCCTACTATGTTTATTAACAATATTTTAAAGCCGAAAGAAACGGAATACACAGACCCTATTACTTTTAAAGTGCTTTAACTGAACTCCTGTAATGTTTACAGTGCTCAATAAATTTGGATTAATTTTGTAATAGACATAGATTGCACTTTGGACATGAAAATAGGCTACTTTTGTCACAAAAATTAGGCAGACGAGGCCATCTAGCACTTTATATAATGTTAAATATTCCATGGCCTTAAGAAACTATCCCTGACTATTCTTTCAATAATACCAAATATTCGCAACGGAATAAAAAGAGTAGGAATCTATATTTTTCGAGTAAGTAAGTAAAAGTAGTAGTCCGTGTGGTGACGGATTAGGAAAGAGACACTGCAAAGAGAAGGAAAACTTGAAACAAACCCTATACCAACCCGTCTGGCTAGCGTGGTATAGTAAGCCAAAACCTCCGTTCTAAGGAGAGGTCTATGTCCAGCAGTGGGCTATTACAGCTTGTTGATGATGATGAAGTAAAAGTACTTCATTCTTGTTCGTTATAATTTTGACATTATTGAATCTCAAATCGGTATTTCCTTACTTTATAAATAAAATAACATTTGTAAACTGTTGTAAAATAACATGCTTCAAAGTGGCTAAGTACTACGCTTTCTGTTACTAAATAAATACTCAGACTCCACTCAATATTATAAGACGTTGGTAACTGTGCTGTCAGTTTTTGGTGAGTTGTGGATTAGTAGCATTTAAGTTGTTCGAACTATCTTATATACTTATTAAGAAATAATAATAATATTCTACCATATTCACACAACGCCATCTAGCCCCAAACTAAGCAGAGCTTGTACTATGGGTACTAGACAACTGATATAAATACATATATACTTTTTTTTTGTAAATACATACATATTATACAAAGAAACACCCAGACCAAGTCAATCATTAAATGTTCATGCACACAATTAAGCGGTAATTGAACCCGCGACCTTTGAATTAGCAGTCCGTTACACAAACCATTACGCCACCCTGTCGTCTTAAACACTTAAACATACACATAAAGAACCATGTTATAAGCCTTTTCACGTCAATTAAATAAGGTTATACAGTTATTATTTTAAATTATACACCGTATCTGCTGTTAAACCCATTCGGGGTACATTGGCTTAAGATAATATATTGTTAAGTTATGATTACCTGTCGTATTATTTAGTTGTATGCCTATATATGAATTAACCAGCTTCTGAACTTCGGTTGCGCGATATAGGTATACAAGACGTTTAATTAATATATATATATTTAAATTTATTTTTTATGATATAAGGGGGCAAACGAGCAGACGGGTCACCGGATGGCAAGCAACCACTGCCGCCCATGGACACCCAAACTCAAAAGTCACAAGTGCGTTGCCGCCCTTGGAGTCCCTCCCGCTTGAGTCAGCGGAAGGGACTCCGGACCGGGGACCGGGATTTGGGCTCCGGTAACCTCACTCACTCAGTGAAAGGCAACGAAAGAATTGCTTAACACCGGTTTTCTGTGAGGCCGTGGTATCACTCCGGTCGTGCCGGCCCATTCGTGTCGAAGCATGGCTCTCCCACGGCAGAATATTTGTTAAACATCGTAAGTAATCTGTATTAACTTATCACATTAATGCTTAAATTAACACAAGTACGTATTTAAGCAATAATAAACAATCAATGTTGTTTAATTGTTGATTGTTTAAAAACCTAGTCTTGTAAGGGACCATCGCGAATATAAATCGCTTGCGGCAGCTAAAACTATATTGTATCAGATTGTTAATATAAATTCATATCTCGATCAAATTTTGCGAAAAGATGGCTATAGTTTTAAGATTGTTAAATAAAATTGCTAAAGCCAACGTTACTTAGTATGTTAAGCAGAGTTCCCCGTCGTTTTAAATTTATTTAGTACTGCGGTCCTACAGTTGATGTTGTGGGGTTGTATACCATAAACACAAACTCTCATTGTGTGATACAGGATCGCCACTTATTACATAGTTCGGCTTGTTTTCGCATGATGGCGCTGTTGTACATTTTGAGTATGAGTATTGATCAACAAACGTTTTACAAATTAACATAAAGAAAAGTTTAAATACAATTGCCAGTTTACTAATTAAAATCTTGAACAAATTATATGTGTCCACTGCATTAATTGAAACAGCACACTATATTTTGCGGTTTGCAAGACTCGTAACTAACGTTGGCTTAAATATATATAAAATAAATTAATGTATGTCAGTATATAGACTTGTTTTTATTATAAAAAATAAATAAAGATATTCCATTAGGTAATAAAAAAAAACAAACTATAAATATATATATTGTGCAAAATATAGGCTTCTTATCAACATAGTGAGTTTGTATGTTTTCATATCATAATTAAAAGATAATTTGTAATTGTATAATACTTATATATATTATTTTTCTAGTCATTAAGTAATCGCTAAGATGAAAAATGTAACTAGCGGAAAGTGTGTGTAAATGAAACTGAACTCTATTGGCAAGGACTGATGTTATGTATTCCTAAATATGACATCGATCAAGGGTACCCAGAAGTATGAGATTTAAATACAACCGATTTTTTGTTATCGTGCGTAACCCAATGGAGTCAAAACCTCATAGAGGCTAATTAGTGAATGATAATCGGATTCCAACTGACTAAAATCACACTAGGTCTTATGCCACAGCTGATGCTTTTTATGTTCTAAGCACCAACCAAGAAAAGATTTTTAGTAATTTTACCCCCAAAGGACGGAAAGAAGCGGTGAACGGTTGTATGGAATTGCGTCATTTTCAAAGTTAGAAACACGTAATAAATAGTACTTGCGTGACTGAAATCGCAGGCAATATTGAATTTTACAGTATAATACACGTGTTGTATTTACATTCACTTTCCGTTAAGTAAATAATTACATAATATGAATGATATTTATACAATTTATTATAGTTACATTCATTAACATTAGAAGTAAACCTTTTTAATCTATAGCTATCTTATTCTGATATTTTGGGGAAGAACGAGATAGCTATAGAATTGCACACAGGTGGGATTATAAGAATAGATTCCTTATAATATAATTAATCGTTAAGTATATTGACTGTAATACGTATATATTGACTGTTGAGAAATGTAATGTTATTATAAAAAAATATTTGTGATAACTGATCCCCTGTTTTATTTGTCGATAGACAGAACCATGCCTTTTTAATTAAGGACGCTACTACTAAACAGTACAAAAAATGGATTTGATGATGATGATACTCGGACGGATAAATAATGCTGGCTGTTCCCCAAACAGAGTAGGACGCCCACGGGCCAGGTGGAGTGACGATTTGCGTAAGAGCGCTGGCAGGAGCTTGATGCGAGAAGCCGAACATCGATCGGAGTGGCGTGCAATAGGAGAGGCCTATATCCAGCAGTGGACTGCGAGAGGCTGATGGTGCTGATGATCTCAAAAAATGCCCTCAAAAAAGGTCTATTTACCCGAAAGTATCCGACAAAACAGTATCCCAAAACTAACCCGATTCTCCAACAGAACGAATCCGAATCCTCCCCTCCCCCTAATTCCGGGAGGAGGGACCCCAATTTGAAAACGCACTCATAAATTGCTGGATTCCATGGCGGCAGTAGTCACGTACTTAAAAACATTTTGTAACATTGAATTCTTTAGTCGTATAAATTGTCAGTAGTCGTGGCTCATGGATGGAGTCATCCTGACGCACTCATTTAATGGACTGCAAACCGCCACTCCAATCTGGTATGCCCAGCTCATTGTTAAACATTGCGGCCACAAAACAATAATTGGGAAAGGGCAGGATGAATAAAATGATGACTAATACATACTCATCATAGAGATACAATATAAGTTTTGCTTCTATAGTTATACCCTACTTTGGTAATCACTTGATCAGGAACCCACAGGACCTAAATTTGCATAAAAGATAAAAGCACGTTGGGTTAGGATGTGAATATTTTTTCACCTTCCATTACGAGGGCGTCTTGTTTTAATTTCACGCTTGATTGCACTCGATTGGGTGTCGCATAATTCATGAGGTGGTACCACCCGATAAACAAAATAACTTCTATTAAGGAATCTTTGTAGGTACATTTATTTTAGACGAAACTACTTATAGTGGTATTGCGGTCTTTTTTGTGGTTTCACGAAATGCTGAACGAACTAAAAAAAAAAACTTACAAGTAGGGTGTAAGAAACAGTGTAACGAAAAGAGATCGTCATTCTAAGTTCAAAAGAAGAAATAGATTCTCGATACATCCAAGTGATGCAATGTCTTTACGAACCCGCCGCCATGTCGTCCAAGTACAGAATCAGCTAACTAGGCCCATACCGTTGCATCGAGGAGTGAGACAAGTGGAAGTTATTTAACCGAAATTGTTCACAAATGCAATGGAGGACATGTTCAAGACGCTGCACTGGAAAGGGCGTGGCATCAATATCAATGGCAAATACATCTCTCACCTGCGATTTGCAGACGACATAGCCATCATGGCAGGGACGCTGCAGCACCTACAACAGATGCTGCAAGACCTAGCTGACTCTTCTGTACGCATCGGATTACGGATGAACTTGGATAAAACCAAGGTCATGTTCAATGAACATGTACTACCGGAACCGACTGCGGTACAAAGTGTAGTTCTCGAAGTTGTCCAAAATTATGTCTTCGAGTAGACATTGCAGTTAGGTAGTAACAACTTCGAGGACGAGGTGAACAGAAGAATTCAGTTGGGTTGGGCAGCATTTGGGAAGCTACGTCGAGTCTTGTCATCGTGGATCCCACAGTGCCTTAAGACGAAAGTCTCAAAGAGTGCGTCCTACCCGTCATGACATACGGAGCCGAAACGTGGACGTATTCTATCAGTCAATCTAGCTTTCATAGTACAAGCTCTGCTTAGTTTGAAACTAGATGGCGTTGTGTGTTAGATGTTTGAAAAAATATTATATTTATGATAAGTGACTACTGCCGCCCATGGACATTTCCAACTCACGAGATACAAGTGCGTTCCCACCGTTTATGTGTCCCCATCACAATTACGGATGAGTCTACGATAACTTCACTCACCCAGTAAAAAGCAACCAAATAATTATTCAATAACGGTTTACCATGATAGTGAGTATAGTGACATGGTACAAAAAAAAAACTTGATTACTTAATGAATTTGTCATCATCATCATTAACAGCCTTTAATAGTCCACTGCTGGACATGGGCCTCTCTTTAGAAAGGAGGTTTTGGCCTACTATAACCACGATGGCCAGAGAGTTTGTGTCAAGTTTTCCTTCTTTTTGCAGTGCTGTTGTGCTGCGTAGTTTGCCGCCTTAGTCGGCTCACGGTCGTAGCTTTTACTGATGCCTATTATACACAATTAGAATGCTTTTGTAAGTACATCTATACTCAAAACAAAAGGTTTTTATATATAGCAGGTGAAGTATATTTCCAATATAAACATAATTAATTAAATAATTGATTTAGTATATAACTGAACATATAAACTGTACACAATTTTATATATTATTTATATTTCATATATTATATATACTTAACAAAACGTCTTATCTGAGGATCCATTAGAAAAACAATCGCTGATCAGGAAAATAATTTTCCGCATTACGAGGTAGATTAGTCGATACGTGTGAAAGGCTGAAGGCGTCCCGCCTTCAGCCTTTAATTTTAAGGCTTCGGAAGGCAATTTTTCTGCTCTTTTCATAGTTAAGACTATGAGACAATTAATTACAGCAAAGTATTAAAAGCATTTTCAATAAGTCTGTGTTCGCCTTTACGATAATATTTTCTTGGAAGATGTTCTGAAACAAACAAAAGAATGACTTTCATATTGTTTCGGGCTTTAAATTTCATTAATGTATAGCTAAATGATTGAGCTACGACGTATAAAAATATCAAAGCGGGTACAAAAGTTACACTCTTTGAAATAAGCGGAAACATCTAAAATGTTACTTAAATATTACACATTTTTTGAAAACAAATTTCTAATGTAAAAATTAAATATTTGGTTGTAATAAAAATCATCAATTATCAAGCATGTTTAACTTTAGGAGATGTTTTATCAAGGGCAGTAAAAATGCAACTGATAGGATCTGCGAATGCGAAAACCTTCAACTTTTGATTAATGGCTTTGTGGAATGCGAGTAACTTACCACATATATTTCACCTCCGATGACTGATCGATTTGGCATATTTGGCGTAAACAATTCCTGAAATCTTAGCCTAAAAGGGGTTGTTTACCATCAATTAATGTTATTTCAAAGAATTTGAAAGTAAGTTTTGCTCCCTATTCTAAATCCGTCACCGCAGCAAAACCGTGCTGTTAATTAATTGACTTCCATCGAATCATTACTATCTACGAGACGTTTATATGACTAAGGCAACAAAGCTATACCCTATGAATATAAGAATACTAAAATAATATTATTGTTTGAATCTACGAAAATGGATGTGCTCTACCAATAAATCACAGATAGCACAAGTATTCGTTTGTAAAAACATGGTCTTTTATGTCATTTATATAAGCTGAAGATATCTATTGTATTTACAACTGTAAGTTTCCTAAATCCAATAAGTTACCTGAACGCACGTTTCGGAAATAGGTTTTTAACAAATATATTGTTTTCGCGCTACTGTCTGAATGTGGCTAGAATCCGAACCTTCGACGTTCACTAACAATTTATGTATAGATAGAACGGAATAAAGACTAATTGTTCGGTGAATTCTTTTACAAAATATAATATGTATTATATTAATAATAATTTATTTAAAATAATTTATTATTTTCTTAGGCTTGAGATTTAATTCGTTTCTCAATTTCACTGACGTGTTTAATGTTGAGTATTTTTGATATTTCTGGACATGGTGGTTATTTCAATATAACTAAGTAGGCCTGCGATGCGATTACAATATTCGAGTTATTTAAAGCTGTGATACGGGAATCCTTATTACTGATAAACGCAGATGTTTTAGAATCTCACACACACACATATATATACACACACACACACAATCGATTCACTTAGTATAGTTGCATTTGAAGAAGCGAGAAAACCCCAATTACTGACTGTGTTAGTTCAATATTATGCTGATAGGTATCAATGTATAAGAAAAATAAAATAAAAAATAAACCTGTCATCAAATATAGAGATGTCATTGTCATTAATTGTCATTGTGCTAATTAACAATTTCGAGAACAGTGTAGGCACATACTCCACACGCTGCCAGAACGCCTGGCGTGGGTGGAGAAGAGGCGTAATCTTGAGACGGTGAGACGTAATCTTGAGTACTCAGGCGCCGGAGGTCGTTGGACGATCTCCGTCATCCATAAACGCCGGCCCCACATAGGAGGGGTCATCTACAAGCCGTAGATGGCCCGGGGTCTGCACCCGAGACGGCGTGCGGTTTTTTGTCGGTTCGAGTCCGACATAACTAACACGGTGGTATCCGAGTGGATTTCCGCACAGAAAAAAAGGTAGACAGTCGGCTTATAAAATTAAGTAGATAAGTTCACATGTTTGCTTTCAAGTCGTCCTAGAATCGCCAGACTTTGATGTGCTTACGCGCCTGTTGATTAGTGACTGCTAAACTGGAGGTCGTGGGTTCGACTCCCAAACAGAACAAATATTGTGTGATGAGAACGGTCATTTATTCTATGTCTGGCTGTTTATCTTTTTTTGTTTGTTGTTTTTTAGAAGGCACATCCGCATTAGGAATATATTCCTGTGTCACGGGGGACTTTACAAATATACATGAAACGGTTACAAAGAACACCCAGACTCAGAACAACAACTTGTGGATCACACAAAGTGTGGTCCCATGTGGGGATCGGACCCACAACACACAGCGTAGTAGTGAGCGGCGTTCTATAATATGTATGCATTTTATCGCGGCGGTTATCTATAATATGTATGCATTTAAAAATATAAAAGTATGTTTATGGGCAGTCTGGTTATTATCGTACAGGCTCTGTCTAGTTTGGGATGAGACGGCCGTGTGTGAGATGTGTGAAGTTATTATAGTTATAGTTACTTGATGGCGACATGCCTGCTCCATAAAACTGGGAGCAACTCGAACCATATGTGTCGACTACGTGTTTATTGGAAGCAGTGTATAAACTTGCCACATAATTTTGTATTAACTCTCTCAGTGCCCTATCAGCGACCTAATGGTTAGGTTTTAGATTATGAAGTCCATTTTGTTACTCAGTTTTTTTTGCCGATTATGATCATATACGACAAGGAATTTCCATTGCGGACTCGTGGTCACAACGGTTCGGTGACACCGACTCCAAAAATAATAATAATTGTAACTACATTATATTCATTTAATTTTTTCATTTAATTTGCTTCGCTATTGCATTGGGTTTGTAACCTATAAAAATAGATGTAAGTTTGGTTATAAATAAATAAATAAAATAAGTGAATAAATAAATAAATAAATTTACTTAGGAGAACTCAAAAAATATTTCGATCGTTGTTTGTTATTCATAGGTATATGTTGAGTTACATTTGAAGTGGGTAAGTACCCACCTTCTTGCGTGGTAAACACATAGATCGTACTTACATATTGATGAGTAGAAAAAGTAAGTTGATTATTAAGTTGTAGAAGAATATGCAGTTATTTTTTTTCTTTTTAGTGCAAAATAGTTTATTTTGGAAGTGTTTTTTGAAGTCGGTTTTTTTTTTGTTAAAAATTTTGTTTATTTCAACTAAAAATCACCACAATTTATAGATTGGTAAAATTAAAGTAAAATAATTAAAATAAATAAAAACAAATAAGATATATAATATTATTGCGTCGATGTACTTTTATCAACTCACCTTTAAACAAGCCTTTTTTTGAGGGAGAGTTAATTAAAAATAATATAAAGTGAACTAAACAAAGAAGTGAATACATTTCCAAATATAAGTTTATGTATTGCCATATAAATAACATGTAAAGGAACGTACCCATACTGCGTGACCCATATTTTACAATTTTTATTCCCCCCCTTCCTCGGTAACCACCCGTAGTGTATGCCAGGACCCCTTTAGTTAATTTTCACGACCATTAATCGATCTGTTCAGTTTTTGTCCCCTTTCTGCCTTCGTTCCTAAATGTAACGCCCAGAGTAATTTGTAGAGATTTGCTTCCTTTTTAGAAATACCTACTTTTTATTCGATTTTTGGCCATTTTATGAGTTTGATAGGTAGTTAGGTAGGTAAAAAAAAAACAATATATAGAGAATTGTCTTTTTCCATCCTTTTTTAACCAACAAAGTTACCCTATTAGTCGACCCTCTTTAAAGAAACCCTGCCCGCTTTTTTCAGTTTTCTTCCATTAGTCACACGATAACACAAAGACATTTATTATGTGGGTTATAAATAATGTAACCCTTTCACATACTAAATCACTTATGCTTTTTTTTTCCTGATTTCCTAGAGGTTCGCATATTTGTCCAAGTCTCAGACTAACAATTACTTCTTATACCTGACTGTTTTTTGCGGAGTATTTTTATATGGTATAGGGCTATATGGTATATGGTTATTAGATCTGAATCTAATAATAAGGATAGGATTTAACTCTGTGTGTACTATTTCCCGACATCAACCATTACGACCGCGGCCCGCCAGGCCTGGGTCTTAATTCTGCTATTGAATTGCATATTTAATTAGAAACCAACTGAAAAATATGTAGGTAATAGGCGTTGTAATTAAAATCGTGTCGAATCAGTTTTACTCGATCGTCACAACTTCGTTCCTATCGGGTGTCCCACGACACGGCTTTTTATATAATTATTTTAATTAATTAATTTATTTTAATAATTTATTTTAATAAAAACTAATAAATCATTTCCTCAAAAACGTAATATATTTTCAACTACCGATATTTATACCGATGCCAATGGCCACTCGATGGCATCTCAATAGCGTGTCAGTGGTATGACACCGGCTTGGCGTAAACATAAAATAGCAGAATTGAGGCCCTGATCACCTCACTTGGTCGGAGGATCCTCCTTTGTATTAGAAGGACATGAGACCAGTTCCTCCACAGCCACATGATTTTTATTTTGCCATTTTTAGTAGAATAAGTTGTTGCCGTAAATTACATTTTTTTTTAAAGAAAACACAAAATAAGCACACATTTGATCGTAAGTATGATTATTGTTCAATGGAATGGATAGAGAAAATTAGCTTTAAGTCAGGAAAATTTTGACGGAAATAATTAAAAAAAAATGTTTTTCTATCTCCGTTTGATCCTCTTTATTAAAAAAAAACACTCAAGTGTATGTATAATATCACATAGCCAATTGATTTATTCACTTTAGTATATTTAGTAAATGTAATTATTTCAGCAGAAGATCTTTCAGTATAGTGACAATGGAAACGTTAGTCCAGCCCACTTATCTTACCTATCTAAAATACCATATTAATTATTTAAAAGTTATTAATCTTAAATTATACATTTTTTATACAGTTAAGTCTAACTAACGGTACTATGTAAGCTTTTTTATAATTTCACTTATCGACGCGTAACAACCAGAAACTAATACGATCACATAAAACACCAACAGCAGTATGTTTTTCCATAATATATACTTAAATTTGCCAAGCCCACGTTCCCACTTATGGACAGTTTGGACTGCTACTGGGATCAGAAGACCCAATGTTGAGAAGAAGATAGCACCAACCAAACCAATCAGGAGTTGTAGGTCTGGTACTGCCACTGCCAGGATAACTGAAAATAAGTAGGAAGACAGATAAATAATGAGACAGAAACTACCATTTTCAATTATTGTACCATTGTACACATTTTGTTATATTTAAAAAAATATTTGAAGTCGTCTTGTACGTTGTAGTACGTAGCGACGTACTCACGACAAAATACCTCGTCAGAAGTACAAAATATCTGCGAATTTAATGTAATATTACAAGAGAACTTGAAACTAAAAACGCAGTATGGTTTTGAAAAAAGAATTATTCACAAGTAAATGAATGAATGAGGAACGAGTTAATTACAATTCACTCGCACTCACACTTACTTTTCTGTGTGGTTACGGACTAAGAATACGAAGTGTCACCACTCCTATTCATCCCGTAAGTGTCGTACAAGTCGACTAAAGGAGTAAAATATGCAGGACAACAGCACTGCAAAGAGAAGGAAAACTTGACACAAACCCTATACAACCTTTCCAGCCAGCGGTGTATAGTAGGTCAAAACCTCTTTTCTAAGAAGAGGTCTATGCTCAGCAGTGGCCTATTAAAGGCTGTTGATGATGGTAACGATGACACTAAGAAACGCGTGATAATATACCTACCAACCTGAAAACACACACCTGTAAACCTGTGTTTGCCGTGTAGAAAGGCAATGGGCCTTTAATAAATAATAATTTAAAGTTTCATGCGAAAATTCTGAATGATCCCAGTAGATAAAACAAAAATAAATAATATTAGAATAACGCTCAAATATCAATAACGGCATGACGGCATTTAATGGAGATACACACAATAACACAATTTACATTGCTTTAAGTAAAATAGGATAGTATATATCATTGTTTCTCTTTAAATAATATATTGAGTACATATCATATTATATAGTAGCGCTGATTTATATTTACATATATACATGTATGTCTATGTTACGCCCGTGACATTGTAAATAGCTCAGGTAAACTACTTCAATTATTATTAAAAGTAACAATTCGTGGTTTCGATGCCGTTATCTGTAAATAATTGTTGAAGGTGGTCGCTATTATTGTACCCGTATGGCAGTCTTTTATCAACGCCTCCGAGTTCACAGAGCGCAAATGATTAGTACATTACAAATTCAGTAAACTTTGTTAACTTTATCTTTCTCAGAGATAAATTAGTTATTTTGTTCGTGGGTAGCTCCGTACCAAAACATTCGTGTTCAGACATCATTTTCATTCTTAGTTATTTGAATAACGTCTATACGAGTACACCTTTTTTTTTCCGTGCGGAAATCCCCTTTTTTTTCCGAGTAAAACCGCACGCCGTCTCGGGTACTAATAGCCGGGGAACCAGGTATACCCTAGAAAGGAAGTCCCTGGTGCCTCGACGTACCTCGGGCCATCTACAGACGAGTAGACAACCACCCCATGTGGGAACCCCATGTTCCCTCTGCTCCCTGGAAGCGAGCTTCGCAACGCGCTCGCCGCCACCCCGGCCTGCTTCTGCTAGGGTGACAGATGGCCTCACCTGTCAACCCCAGGCCTGCGCTTATGGAGGACGGAGGTCGTTCTGCGACCTCCGTCCTCCTAACTTGCTCACAGAAGGTGACGGCAGAGTTTTACGCACTCACGCTCCGCACGATAGCCGCAATCAGGCTATCGAGCGAGAGAACTCCCACTCCGATGGCCGCCACGAGGTCTCGCCTCTGCTCAACCCACGCCGGGCACTCTGCCAGCGTGTGGAGAGCCGTGTCCACGGTCTGGCCATTCCGAGACGCCGAGAGAGAGGGTCCCGTGACGCCTCTCGAGCCAATCCTCCATAACGGGTCTTACCGCCGCGATGACGGCGTGCCCGTATACGAGTACACCTCACTTGAGATAGCATGTTTTTTTGAATATCTACTGCAACAATACAACGCGCAATACTATTTAAATTACTGTCTATTTTGAAAGTTATAAAGCACAGGTGAAAACACTGACATATACTCTTAACTATACTTTTTTTTTACATCGTGAGTAAAAAATACAATAACGCCGCAGATTCATCACGATAAAATGTTTATTTGGTAACTTTAATGACTGAAATCCATTAAGAGAAAGAGCGTGATAACTGAGGTTTACGTAAGCACTCGCACGCATGCATACATGCACACACGCCATCTCACATATATGCTCGCACGCTAGCACGCATGCATGCACGCGCGAATGCATATGCATTTGCACATATGAACGGTAATTATAACTTCCATCTTTCATTTATGAAAAATAAAACGTTTACCAGTTAAACAAACACTAGTAGTTCGTAACACAATCTGGCTAACGTTGTGGTACTCTTTCCTGATCTTGGGTCTTATCCTCGTCCAAATGATATCCATGGGTGCGTACATTTGTAAGCAATAAGTGAAGAACACCGCCACTGCCACAAGCACCTTAGCAATCAACGCCAATCTGGAAAAGAAAATTGATATTATAATATTTATTTATACCATTCGTATACTTTCAGTTAATTGTTAGAATTTAGTTTAACGGAATGTCTTGCTTAAATCAATGAAAACTTTCGATGTTCAATACTACAAGGTGCCACAAAGGTGGATTTTCCTCTGCCACGAATCCGCAATGCCACCGGCCCCATGTGGGAATGGTCTGTCAATAAGATCTCCTCAGACAGTACTATTGTAATATCAGCTTATTAGCTGAAGCTTATTCATAATGTAATAAAATAACTCTTAAAAATTATCGATGTTTGTAAACTCGTGGTATAGAATCAACGGCTTAATAGTTTTTTTTTATTATGAGGTCGGTTGAGTTCTGAGAGATTCTTTGAGTCCAAGGCTATGTATTGCCCTGATGGCAGCATGTAGAGAGTTATCCTAACACTTAAAAACAGGAATAAAGCGGTAGTAATGGTAAGATATTACAATATAACATTATGCAAATCATGTTCGTATAAAAACTTATCGAAGTTGTTTCAGCTTTATATATACACGGTGATTTTGAAAGCGTTTTGGAAAAGAAAATTTTGAGTTATTTATCAGTAACAGAAACTATATATAACGTTAATTTAATAAAATATATATATTTTTTATCATCAAAGTCGATATTCATATCGATTACAGAGAAAAGGTGAGAACCAGTAGTAGGGCTTTTCAATCGCAAGTAGGTAAATACTACGAATAGAAATACTATACTAACGCGCAAGGTCAAGGACGTTTAAATTATTATTCGCCGGAGTGTAGTGCGTGCATACCTGGACAATGAGTTTAGTGATCGGTGGATAGGTCGAGGAGGGCCAGTGCCTTGGCCACCTAGAAGCCCGGACTTAACGCCCCTGGATTTTTTCTTATGGTCGGAAATAAAAATACTTGTTTATACACGGGAATATGAAAGCCGTAATAATTTACGCATTGTGATAGTGGACGCTTTTGATAAAGTGAAAAGTGATAGAGACACATTAAGAAAATTAAAAAACAATTGCATTAAACGTGGACGTTTGTGTATTGAATGCAGCGGACTCCATTTTGAGCAGTTGCTTCGATACAGAGAAGTGTAAATAGTGTAAATAGGTATGTAAGTTAATTATTCTGTAGATAGCTCCGATTTTTTAAATACGCTTGAAATATTTATACCTACAGTCCGTTGATAAATTGATTTGTTGTGAAAAGAACAATCGTGGTTAATAATCGAAAAGAAGTTTAAATAAAATAGGTATTTCCGACGATCCTAAGCCCGTGTAAAGTATGAAAGACAAATTGGAGTCTATCTACGTAAGTACTCGCTAGCTCGCGCCTATAGGTATACTTTTATCAGCTGCTGTTAGCGTCAGCGGTGCGCAGCGGCCGCCGAAACGCACGTGTTTAAGATAATGAATGAATGATCAGTCCATTACTACTTTCCAAGTCGATGGAGTAAAAATGAATATTAAAACTGAAACTTTTTTTTAGACAACATTACAATTGATTTAATCATTTTTATTGGTACTATAGATGATTCCAAATTAAAATGTTTCGTTTCCAAAACGCCTAAAAAATCACCGTGTATATTAAGCGACTTCAATAGAAATGCTTTGTTCATACAAAAAAAAACGAGTAATATAGACCGTAAGTCCTCATTCAATAATAATACCGCAGTGAAGCACTATAACGAAATAAAAGAAATAAAAGATATTCCCGCCAAGCGTTAGGTTCCGTACGATGAATTGCAAATCATAAGTTGGTTAAAATATCATATAAGTAAAATATATAAGTATATTTCCTAGCAAGCTTGCTAGAAAATAAAAGTTGGCTGGCAAATGGACTGTAAGAGCTGTTAAATGGCCAGTGACAGAAGGCACAAGGAAAGGTCGACCTGGCGCCCGATGTAGTAGTAGACATAGTATTGACTATCGGTTGAAATTGGTCATTCACAGCCATAAACAGGATGTCAGGGTTTTAAAGGAATACATACTCTTTTAAGTTAACTGTCTAAGGCACGTTGGCAGAAAAAATGCAGAACGACAGGACGAAGTAGCTTTGCAACGAACAACTCTGAACTACATTCAGTTAAAAAAGTTACCAAACATACGGTTTATAGTACTTAGTTCTTTTAACTCAGTTCTTTGGATTGCGTAAAGCTGACGTTCTATATACTATCATTATCTGTATGCTCTAAATGTACCTATCATTAAATAATTCTGAATTGGTAAGGTTTCTGTTATGGCCATTACATGAAGTATTATTTTGATTAAAGTTTTAAACAGTAGTGTCATTGATGTTTTATAAAATATTTATGTAGCTATGTATACCTATTACACAGAAGTCTCTTTTACTTCAAATATATTGAAGCATAAATTTTGATATTGAGACCTTCAATGAGCCCTTTAATTTGATACGTCATAGGGTTGCAATCACGTTCCTTTGATTATATGATTCTGTTGTGGCCTCCAAAACGACCATCATATACGAAATTTATATCTTTACTATGCATGTATAACTTCAGATAATAAGAATTATTACGTGTACAAAGTTTCAACTTAATCGGTCCAGTAGATGCAGAATATATTGTCCGCAACAAACGGGACCCCTTATAAACTCATATAACAAAATTTTCTCGTCTTCATCATCTTTTGTTCGTTGCAAAAGAATAAAAACCACAGTCTTTATTCTTTTGCTCTTTACTCACAGCCTTGACATACAACGGCCCTTGGAAAATTATAGCGTAAATAAATGAGTATCATTGGAATTAGATTTATATTATGAAGTCACGTTAGCGATTGGTGTAGAACGTGAACAGATATGTTATATCTTCGAAAATAAATTAATATCTAAATGGCCTGAAAGCTGTCTAACGTCGTACCGTATATAAAAAATTATCGTACGCGTAAGCAATAAAGTACACCTACTACAATGACCCGTCTGCTTGTTTTCAAGGTCACAGCTTGAAGAGCAGCAAACATAGGTGAAGACTATGTGTATGAATATACTATGTTGCTATCAACAAATGTGTAGTTACTAAAAAGAATAACGACGACCACAAATTGCATACCCTACAGGATATTTTATTTTTTCTTTTTTTGCACATTTGACACAACGGAAGGACTATTAAAGGCTGTTGATGATGATTTTAAATTTACGAATTTATTATTAACGGTCACTTAATTTTACCATTGCACATTTCATTTTATTACGCAACTATAATTTAAATAATTTTCTAGGTTAGTTTTGCCAGAATTTAAGAAGCCTATTGGTCCGGTTAATCTAGGCTACAGAAAACTCGTACCGATGTCTTACCAATTTTTCCTACAGCCAGCCAATAAAAAATATTGCAAACTTGTCAATTAAAATACAAATTTATATCAAACGATTGAAGGTAAACAATATAAATCCTTTAGTTGCCATGCGAACGGTGAAAATATTCTTTAAAAGGTTAAGATCATGTTCTTGGTTCGTTTCGTTCCCAACAATAGATTTGCTTATCTCGCGTATTTTCAAAAGTATCGAAGGATTTTCACTGTTGCTACATCTTTATATCGATAGGGTGTTTATTGGTGCGTTACAGACAAACGGCTGTGAATATCACTCGTTAATATATTTTGGAGTTTTATTAAATAACATTCAAATAGACAGGTTGCAAACAAGCTCTCCGTGTGGTGACGGATTAAGAATAGGTCATCATCCTGTGGGTGTCGTAAGAGCCAACTAAGAGAGCAAACAACGCAGGACAACAGCACTGCAAAGAGTGGGAAAACTTGACATAAACCCTATACCAATCTTCATCTGGTCAGCTTGGTATAGTAGGTTAGAATCTCCTTTCTACCGAGAGGCTTATGTCCAGTAGTGGACTATTAAAGGCTGTTGATGTGTAACGCTTTTACGTGCTAACGTTTAATCATGATATTTTGTACACGGGTTGCCATGGATACAGGAATAGACAGGTTCTAAGTATTGGGTATGGTACGATTATTTAAAAAATTGAATTACTTGCAAAGTATAGTATTTTTAATGCTTCGTTACTCAAAAGAAAAATATCACTGTGTTGTCTGACTGTATGTCTATCTGTCAGTCAAAACGCCCTTAGGACTTTTTAAGCCTAAAAATTTAGTAAGTTATCTTAAAAGCTTTGAATGTTTATTTCGAAGGCCAGTATAACTTGGACCTTTGTGCACAATATACTATATATATTTTTACATGATTTTCACTTTATAGCACATATTGCCCAAAATTGAAATAAATATACATTAAGAATACACATTAAGTATTCCAAATATGATAATAATATGCTTTCACGCATCATATTTATTTAAAAAGAGTATTCTGTGCGTGTGCACCAGCACTGCACTGCACAGAAGAAGGAAAACTTGACACAAACCTTATACCAACCCGTCTGGCCAGCGTGGTATAGTACGCCAAAACCTCCTTTCTAAGGCGAGGCCTATGTCCAGCAGTGGACTATTAAAGGCTGTTGATGTGATTCTGTGCGTGTTAATATGCAGAACTCGATCAAATACATTTCTTAGCCGTGAAGTTGCTCAGTTTCTTTAAAACAAACGCAACCCGTTCACTGTGCAGTGTTAGAATTAAATTGTGTATGTTGGTTTAAAATATTTATTCTCATTAAGAATTATGATACAATTTAATTAACATGAGAACATAATTAATAATAATACACTATAATATTTTACTTGAGAGTAGATTTACATAAAAGAGGTAGCAAAATAATAATGTTTTTAACTTGGAGCGTAGACAGAAATAACACTACGAAGATGTAACATTTTAGTGCGCTTCACTAGAAGCGACATTTTAATTTTTGTAATCAATATCGTATGATGACAATTATTCATAAATGTGTTTCACGATCGGATGGCGTTGTGGTTTGTGTAACGGGCTGATATTCCAAAGGTCGCGGGTTTTTGGCTATATATGTTTGACTTGAGCGGGTTCCCGCTCTAGTCAAACATATGTATGTGTTCATGAACTTCTAATATTTGATTTGGTCTGGGTGTTTCTATGTATCATATGTATGTATTTAGAAAAAAAAGTGTATTTGTATTTATATCAGTTGTCTAGTAGCCATAGTTAAAGCTCTGCTTAGTTCGGGACTAGATGACGTTGTGTGAATGTGGTAGAATATTATTATATATTTATTTAGCTAAATCGTTCGTTGGTCTGATTGATATTAAGATTCAACCACAATTAATTATAGTTTTTGATTACATGATCCTTAAGATTTTTTTTGAAAAAACGAGATGGATTCTGATTCCACAATATCTTTAGGAAGCCTGTTATATAACTATGCGCCTTTATGCATTAGATTCTTTTTACCAGAGTTAGTGCGGGGTGGTCTCAAAACCATGTTATTAGCACTTCTTAGTTAAGTCTATTTTTCTGGTAAAACTTATTTGTGTATTGATATGCCCGGCCAATACGAATACGAATAAAATTACGAACCAATAATCAGGTATAGTATACGTAAGTCTGGGTTAAATTTAGTATTTTTGTGTTTCTATATATACCTTTAGTAGGCGTTAGATAATCAACGTGAAAAAGGACCTTTATTGGCTTATTTCGAGCTCTTTGTAGCATGTTTTAGTTCTCAAATCTCTGTTAGATATTCAATATGGAGCTTCACAAGAGATCTATATATAAAGTAACGCACTTTACGTGGCAGACATCGTGAGATGACTCTTAGAGTTCCTGTGAGAGATAATAGTTTGGATTTAAGTATTTCTATGTGACTTTGAAATGAAAGGTTGCTGTCAATGCCCATAATATTTTTCGCTATCAGTTCGATTGATACGTTGGTCACCTATTTTAAGGGAAGGATAGGATATGTACGTTTTCCAATGTCCAAATTTCGTACATTATTAGACGTGAAGTTGGTAATTTTCCCTAAAACAAATGCAACCCTTTCACTGTGTACAGGATCAGAATGAAAATGTGTATGTATGTACAAATTTCGTACCTAACGAATAATTATATTAAAACAAAAATGTACACAAATATAAAGTATACTTTTAATTAAATATAGGTACTTACAGTTCATCCTGAGGCAAATTCAGGGTTATACTTCCGAGAACTGCATCACCATACTTCAGGTAACCGAAGATGCCCATTATACCATACAGCAGTGCCACAAACACCATGGTAACGTTCAGAACACTGGGACACCCCAGGAACTGCTGTGGTTTTGCCATCTCGTTCTCGACTGGCATTACCACGTTGATACCTTCCATTGCAAATATTGCGGTACTGGAACAAGAAAAGGTTTTAATTAATAATAACAAGAAACTTGTCACCTTACACACCCTGTTTTATCTCAAATTAGGCAGAGACAGTACCATGGTAACCAAACTATGGTAACCAGTAGATAAACGTACTTATATATTACTAAATACATACACTTAAAGATAAACTAAACCCACATTAAGAATAAATGATCGTGCTTATGACACAATTTTAACTTCTACGTGGGAATCAAACCAACGAACTCTGGCTAGCTGTCAGGATTACTAACTATTAGACCAGTCATGGGCAAACAACGGGCCTGCGGGCCATCTCTGACCCGTAATACCGTCGATTTAGTACGTTCAATCAAAATCTATATATATATATAAGAAATTTCTACGTATATAGTCACTCATCACGATATCTCTAGAACCATTAGAGCTAAAGACTTGAAATTTGGTAGGAATATTCTTTTCACCGAGTAGAGGTCAGCTAAGAACGGATTTTACGAAATTCAAAAAAAAAAACAAAAAAATAATGTAAATAGCAAAACAACGTTTGCAGGGTCAGCTAGTAATTAATAAATCAATGTGTTCAATGTCAATCGTTGTCTTGAGAATACGCGTATTTCAATTTTTCAGAAATGGCTTTGTACGCGATATTACAATACACTACATGCTAGTACCCGCAGTAAAACTGCGGGAAACCACAAGTGCCAACTTCTAATGTTACACGTTCTACTATATGTAATAATGTATTCTCATGGAAATTAATGCGATCACGTTCTAGGTATTACATTACAAGAAATGTAAAACGTGATGGTGTTGATTCCGAAATTTGGCACGAGATCCCTTTTCTAAAATAAACTGATACATCAGATAGCCAAATTACTGCACACTTCTGAACTTGTCAAGTTTTTTTTTTAAAGTGCAACTATGATACTTTCTACTAAAATATAAGTAACTAAAATATAATTGACGACCGGATGGCGTAGTGGTTTCTGTAACGGACTGCTATTCCAAAGGTCGCGGGTTCGATTCCCGCTCAAGTCAAACATTTGTGTGCCTGAACATTTAATGTTTGATTTGGTCTGGGTGTTTCTATGTATAATATGTATGTATTTACAAAAAAGTGTATATGTATTTATATCAGTTGTCTAGTAACCATAGTACAAGCTCTGCTTAGTTTGGGACTAGATGGCGTTGTGTGAATGTGGTACAATATTATTATTATTATTATATTTATTATTATTATAAGTCATTCTTATAACAAGTTGGTACACGTAACACAACTAATACAGTGTCTTGAGACTTTCAAATGAGAACTTTTGTTAATTAATAGGGGTCGATTTTTAGACCTCGTCGATCCCAAATTTTCGTTTATATCCACCCTTCGATATCGACTATCTTGGGAATCCCTGCTCTAGTACATAACTATACGTTAATGAAGTAAGTCCGTATAATTAAATCGAAACTGTTGCCACCGTTAGCCAAAGCTTACGCGGTCGCCACGCCGCTTCCTACTACGCCGAGTGTTGCGGGTTCAAACCCCACATGGGACGACACTGTGTTATCCACACAGGATGAATAGGGGTGGTGACACTCTATATTCTTAATCCGTCACCACACGGTTGATCTTAGTTTCGAAAATTACTTCCTAATAGCCTTTTTTTCGTAATAAGTAATAAACTGAAAAAAAAACCGTGTAATGAAATTTCGATATGAAAGTGAAGCGAACTTCGTTAAAACATTGAGTTATTTTCTAACATTCTAATATAAGTAACGAGTTGTAAAAAGAAATTGTAAACGTACTTTTTAGATATTAAAAGGTAGACGGCGATTTACCGATAAATAAATATTTTTATAATTCCATGAGATATTTTTTTCAGTGAAGAAATACGGCCGGTAACACACCTTAAGCGGCAATTTCTTCCATCAGGTGAGCCGTCTGCTCGTTTACTCCCGTTATTCAAAAATATCACGACGGGCAAGACGGATCGGTATAGGGATTTCTTCAAGTTTTTTTTTTTTGCATTGCACTTGTCCTGCGTATTTTATTCGCTTAGTTGGCTCTTGAACTGATGAATAGTGACACTGTATTCTTAGTCCGTCAAAATAAGGAAAAATAAGGAAAACCAGTGCAGATTAAAATAAATAAATACAAGCCTTAAAAAAAAAAAAACTTTGATTCCTTAAAACTTGCCTTTACTCTAGGAATTAGCACTGATGTTCACCACAAACATATCATTACTGACTGTCTATTGCCTACAGTATTGTTTATTTCATTTCTTATTTCATGTTTCTATTTCTACTACTTTGAAAACGACCAATTTCCATCGGTCTTCCCTTATTTTACCCCCTTACAAAAATATTTTCTTACGTACGTACGTGCTTACAACATATAAAGCATCTTCTGCCAAAATTTCAAGTTGTGTAGTAGCCCTAGTGATTTATGCTTCAGGATGTTTTATATTATATTATGTGTATTAAAAACAAAAATGTCAACAAAATCTATTAAAGTTTTTAATGAAGCACTTACTGCCTTATGGTTAGGGGCGAAGGCATTGTAAAATGAGGACTAAAAGCTTACTAATTGTGACCATAAAGCAATTTAGTATCAAAATACAAAGACCTCGCTTAAAAGGTTTCTGAAAACGCAGATTACGTATACATATTTAATTATATATTTTAGAATTTAATTTAATTATTTCGCACATCTAACACACAACGCCATCTAGTTTCAAACTAAACAGAAACTTGTACTATTGAAAGCTAAATTGACTAATAGAATAATTAAATGCTTTTTTTGCATATTATACCTACATTTAGTGTTTAATGACCCTAAATATTGGGACTCCAACGATAAATGAATATGAATGAGTGGGCGCTAAAGATAAAGATATATTTATTTGCATAACATGTGTGTGTACAACAATACTTAGTCAGAAATATACAGGTCTTAATAACAAATTTTTAGAATCAACATGTTCAACCATAAAAGATGTACAAATATGGTAAAAGAATCAAATACAAAATAGTTATCAATCAAATTAATTAAATGCATAATAAAAGAAAAGAAAGTGTCAAGAAATCAAAATTACAACAAATGCTTCAGACATTATCTTCTCTCTTCTTCTTTCTTTTCTTCTAT
The DNA here is from genome assembly GCA_902825455.1 of Arctia plantaginis. Taxonomy (NCBI): domain Eukaryota; kingdom Metazoa; phylum Arthropoda; class Insecta; order Lepidoptera; family Erebidae; genus Arctia; species Arctia plantaginis. The sequence continues at coordinate 1,136,188 of CADEBD010000041.1, read as the reverse complement.
CTCTTCATTTTCTCTTCATATATATACTACAACAAATATTTAACAACAAAATATATATTAAATAAAAAGAAAATACACAAATCCCATACATGTCAACACTACTTTCACAACTATAACAAAATAGAACGTGTTTTTATACTGTGTATAGATGTGGTCAAGTAGTCAAGTTCTTTACTTGTATTATCTTCAATTCATATTAGAATTTAAAACTTAGCTTGATAAATATAATAAGTAATAATAATATAAGTGATCAAAACGCTGGAGACAAGGTTTAAGCCACTACAGATATCTCTGTTCATTTCTTGATTCTTATTTGTTTAAGTGGATGTAACTGGTGGTGTCTATGTAGTCCCATGATTACCTCTAGTAATTATTTGAAAGAGTCACGTAGTCGTAACAACGATCACAGGTAATTTAGTTTTAGCTTTGCTGTTATACAATATTTGATCTCGAACAGAAGTGAACTCCCACTTGTGACATTGAGCCTGTCTTTTCTGTAAGTCTGTGTGCGTCTCTAAGCCTAGTTAAATACAATTTATTGAAAAGTTATACAAAAAGGCCGGTAACGCGCTTGTGACTCCTAAGTTGCAGGCGTTCATGGGCGGCGGTAACCACTTTCCATCAGGTGACTTGCTTTTTTTTTTCGTTTGTGCCCTATCCGTACTAATATTATAAATGCGAAAGTGTGTCTGTCTGTCTGTTACCTCTTCACGCCTAAACCACTGAACCGGTTTAGATGAAATTACAAATAGGACAGACATAAGATAGACATAGGGTAGTTTTTATCCTAGAAATCATCCTTTAAGGGGGTGAAAAGGGGAGTGGAAGTTTGTATAGGGAATCAATAACCGCTGAACCGAATTAGATTAAATTTAGTATGGACTTTATTTTTTAAAACTACTTTTTACCGCGATAACCAACATTTACGCGGGCGGAGCCGCCATTGCTATCGACTGTATATTTTTATTCTGTATTTCTTGTTCTAAAATATTTATATTTGTGTTTATATATCTGAAAAATTATTTATGGTTTATTAATGTTCAATAACTCTCAGTTATGTTTAGTTTGGGAGTAGATATGTAAGAAAGCCGAGAATATTATTATTTCAATTACTTTTTCCAAGAACTTCTGAAACCCGCCAAGGCACGTGGCTTGCAAATATTGTTTTTGTACGTCAACAAGTAAGAAAAACGTGACATTTCTTTTATTGTAGGATTGGGTAAAGTGATCAAACCATCTGGTGAAAAAGATAATGTGATTTGGTTCACAAGTTCAGTTGTCGTTCGGTTATGGAATCTTTCTTGGAATACGTCAAAATGGGTTTATAGACATTTCAGTGAAGTAACGATTGGTAACTTATTTGTGAATTTTTATGGTTTACTTTTAAACAATCTTTTAATTTCACGTATCAAAGTAAAAGTTAGAAAATATATTCACTAAAAGCAAACAACTAAAATAAAAGAACGTAACCCTTTCTTTGCAACTTCATGTTTCGAGATTTTTTGGTTATTATATAATTTATAATTTCCTCGAGAAACGATTATTATATTATTCAGGCTAACCTAAGATCGTCTCTGGCAAGCCGCAGCGTAATAGTTAAAACTGGAAATTTCGTGTAATGTATACATACGAGTACATTACACGTAATGTATGAATGCTTATTTTCGCTAAGTGGCGCTGAAGTGTGTTTTTCGCCACAATTTCACTACACTGGTGTTAAGGTAACTTTATCCCTTAGTAGATGTCAATTTACATATTTCCGTAAATCTTATTTACTATTACAATGTTTAAGTACCAACAAAACATAAAGTACTGTTAGCAGCATCGTAAATTTAACAGCATCGTTACTTGAATATTATGTCTGTAAATAACGAAATGAAAATGGAATTGATTTACTCTTCGATTCGATCAAATATTATTTCTTTTTAAGTCTTAGTTTCCTTAATTTATGTTCTAGGCGATAGTTAACATTACTAGTGTACTCAAAAAACTTTTCTTAACGTTTTGAGTTGCTAGAAATAACCTGATGTTCTAAATGGCATTTGTTAATGCTGCAATCTTCAATAGAATTTACCACAAAAAAAAAACGATCTAAATTATTGTATTTGTTGATTCTGAAATATCGATTTCAGCTTTATGGAATCAGAAATAAAATTTTGAAGTTGAGACAAAACGTTGGATACTTATACTTAATCAGATACAATTGAATTAACTAAAGTCTATGTGTAAGTGAAAAAACAATTACTTCGTACAGGTTCTTACATTACCTAAAAAGTCTTTGTTCATCGCGATAGTACTTAGGCCTTAGGGTTTTAACCTTGTTTGTGCAAACAACAGTCATTGTATTTTTAGTTTTCTAATTGTAACTGAATTAGATTAGGAGTCATTCGAAAGTACCCGAACATTGTTATTTAAATCACAATCCAAAGGCTTCTTTGACGGGCCTGTTGGTCTAGTGGTTAGTGACCCTGACTGCTAAGCCGGAGGTCGTGGGTTCGATTCCCACCCAGGACAAATATTGTGTGATGAGCACGGTTATTTGTTCTGTGTTTGGGTGTAATTTATCTATAATATGTATGTATTTAAAAATATATAAGTATGTTTATCAGCGGTCTGATTACCATAGTACAGGCTCTGCCTAGTTTGGGATCAGACGGCCGTGTGTGAGATGTGTGAGATATATATATTTTTTTTATTTCTTAAATAAGCTTCACATCAGTTGGTTATTTTTGGATTTTTTTTCGGTAACTAAATTAAACAGACAGATTCAATAATAGTTTATCCTCTCCAGAACCTCTCCACTGTACATACAAATAATAAAATTCCCTGAGATGAACGATTCTTCTTAACCTACCTTTACGGTCATTTTCATATATATTTTTTTAAATGAACTCTCGCATTAGGAATATTCTGTGTCGCCTTTACAAACTTACATGAAACGGACACAAAGAATACCTAGACTCCGAACGACAATTTGTAGATCACACAAAGTGTCGTCCCATGTGGGGTTGGAAAGCACAACACTCAGCCTAGTAGGAAGCAGCGTGTCGACCGCCTAAACCACTACGCCATGCGTGCAGTCTAAAAATCTTTTTTGTTTTTTAATGGTTTAAAGAGCAAACAGCCAGCAGGTCACTTGATAAACGGTAAATTACTACCGTCACCAAGAATCACCAAGGGTTTCGCCGGCCTTAAAATGCCATCGTCAGAATTTAGGGGAAGGTTTAGTGGTCTAGTTACCTTACTGACTGGCAAAATACAACGAGAGGGTTGCTTTTAACATCGGATTTCTGTTAGGCCATGGTATATCACTCTGGTTGATGCATGGTTCTCCCATGGTAAGATTTCAGCTTCGGTTGAATTAGTTTATTCATATAAATTATTGACATGGAATCCATTTCTGAACATAATATTACCATATTGTGGGATAATATTGTATTTAGAACAGATTGTATAATGGTTTCTTTATTACTTCAGCATAAGGGTTACAAAGGGGGTCCGTGTGGTGTCGGATTAAGAATACGGAATGTCACCACCCCTATTCATCTCGCGGGTGTCGTAGGAGACGACTAAGGGAACAAACTACGCAGAACAACAGCACGCCAAAGAGGAGAAAAACTTGACACAAACCCTGTACCAACCCGTCTGGCTAGCGTGGTATAGTAGGCTAAAACCTTCTTTCTAAGGAGAGGCTTATGTCCAGCAGTGGACCACTAAAGGCTGTTGATGAAGGGTTACAAAAAGTTAAGATTTGGTTTTTGTAAATTCATGTTTACGTTTACGTAAGTATTAAGTTTTAATGTTCTACTTACAAAATTTTATTTAGCCTTTGTTTATCATATATATAAAAAAGAAATTGCTGTTAGTCTTACTAAAACTCGGGAATTGCCCGACTGCTTTAGCTAATATTGGTCTTGAAATATTTGTGGAAGTCCAGGGAAAGTGTAAATGGTGAGAAAAAGTGCGAGGAAAACAGTAATACAACAATATTATTTTCCCATACAAAATGTATCTTCATGTCAAACAAGGTATTAAACCTTCGTCGGTACGATAAACTGCCTTCAAATTGGAGAATATTATTAAACAATAGTTTAATAATATTCAATAATCGAAAAAATATTTACACAGTATTCTAAATATCGTGTATTTAGATTTAAGAAACGCAATAAAGAATCGACATATTTGTTGGTTATAAAATATTTTTAAAGAAATTTATTTTGTGACTAAACTTAGAAAGAGATATTACTATATAAAAAAAGTCAATCCTTTGTCATAGTACAACTTACTATAGTTAAAATATTCTGTCATCAGTTTATTAATAACTTAGTGCGAGAACTTTTAGTTCTTTTTAAATACACACCTATATACTTTTAAAATATATTTAAATACGAGTATGTATATTTGATCTTGGTGATACAAAGTTCACCGGGTCATATAGTATTAAATATTTTAATTTAAACACGGAGTGGTTTGTGTAACGGCCAAAGGTCGCGGGTTCGATTCCCGCTCAAGTCAAACATTTGTGTGCTTGAACATTTAATGATTGATTTGGTCTGGATGTTTCTATGTATAATATGTATGTATTTACAAACAAGGAGGTACATATGTATTTATATCAGTTGTCTAGTTCCCATAGTACAAGCTCTGCTTAGTTTGGGACTAGATAGCGTTGTGTGAATGTAGTAGAATATTATTATTATAATTATTAGCGTACAATTTGAATCAAGAATTTTTGACATTACTAACAGATTAAGATTAACTTAAGTGCAGTAAGATTAAACCTCTGTTTAGAATTAATTGTGATGTAAAAAAATCTGCGCATCACTCACCTTAAAAACAAGGGCCACTTTTGTATACTGGATACCAGCTCAATATTATCTAGGGGTGGCATATCAGTAAACATGTAATAACATGTTACACCGAAAGTCACAACCAGACACAAGTTAGCCAAGAACGAGAATGGCACTAGGAACTTCAAATGACGTATTTGCGTGATGAGGATCAGGGGCAACAAGAGGATGCCGCAGTACACTTCAACTTCGTATTTGTGGTTAGGTGCAAAGGTGTCGAACAGCTGAAAAGAAAAAAAAACTGTGGTTATTGACAAAAATAAACAATATATTTTCGAACATCTGACACAACGCCATCTAGTTTCAAGCAGAGTTTGTAGTACAAGCTCTGCTTGAAACTAGATGGCGTTGAAAGCTGGTTTAACTGACAGAATAGTTTTTTTTTGGAAATACATATTATACACATAAAACACCCAAACTATTTGAAGATTATATACAAACATTTGGTCGGACCCGAGGATCGAACCAGACACCTCAGCACATCTATCGCATACAATAACACTGCACCACTGTGTTCAATGTTTGGAGTAAGTTACAAACTGCAAATTCTTAGGTTAGGGAATGGTAATCTCAGGATATAGACGGTCACTATTATCATGACATACAAACGTCAGACGTATTTATAATAAGGAAATGCTGTATACACGCGATGTGATTACACCACCAAATCCTAGGTCCTTTTGAGCTGATTGAGTAGTTCCTAAGAGTAAAAAGATTCCTTCCTTGCTATTGTCAGAAGCTATAACTTCTGTACGATAAATGCGTCGTAGGTGGAGGTTTATATTAAACCTTCACCGAACTGATTCAAGAACAACGAACTAGGCGATATAATAAAAAGCAGAATTTTAGTACGGGACTTTTCTCACGCAGATTCAAATAATTACCCTTGTCGGACAGTTTTGCAGGTTTGCATTAAAAAGATGTCAAAAACAAATTAAGTTTGGTTTCTTCTAGAAACACAATAACAAATCCTATATGTTAGTGATAGCATTACTCCGTATATTAAATTGTGGCTGAAGTTTTTACTAAAAGTTTATACATTTCAACGATATTCAAGAAGAAAAAGAAGTAAAATCTTTGGAAGGTTTCTCTGACGGTAAACAATGTTGGAAATTAACCGCTAAAAAAGTAGTGTATATTTATATATGTAAATGCTTTATTTTCTCCCAAAAAACTTTTCAAGTATTTTTTACGCATTCAGATTCTTTACAAACTAAAATAAATCAAACTCCAACAAACTCCTCTGTTTCAAGATAAACAAGATCATTTTCAGCCTTTTTCCATAAGATTTAAATAACATTTTAATATGCTCAGTGAGTAATTGATTTAAGAGAAAATATTTTGGTTATACGTCTATTTTTTTAACAAAGTAAATTTATATCAACGAAAGTTGTATACTTTAATACTGTAGTGAAATGTATGTAGTATGGCCGATAACGAACTTAAGCAACAACTCATCATCATCAACAGCCTTTAATAGTCCACTACTGGACATAGGCCTCTTCTTAGAAATGATGTTTTGGCCTACTATAACACCCATGGGATGAATAGGGTGACACTGCGTATTCCTAATCTTTCACCACACGGACTAAGAGTGACATACGAGGTTATGATTCACAACCTGCGACAAAATAAAAATAAATTCATATTGTTGTAATATTACTGTCGGTACTATGTGTGGATAACTTATTGAAATTCACAGATTGATATTTCAGATATAATCAGGTCTACAATTAGTTGAATAAAAGCAATTTTATTATCTACATTCTAACGTACTACATCTGAGATTCTAACGTGTCCAAGTTTTTGTGTAATTTATAACTTTTTTTTTGAAACTCACTGCATTTGGGAATCAAAAACACTAACGAACAACAAACTAATTATCAATTAGGAAATAGCTAAGAATACCCCATTCGTTTTCTAAAAACAAAAAAAAACTTAATAAATTCGTTTTCTGCCCACTCTATCATAGCTGATGCCACTAACAGAGACACAGATAACACATTACATTGACATACTTTTTTTCTCTATTAGGATAAGGTTTTAAATTATTAATCTTAAGACGTCCTCCTACATAATTTTTTTTTAAATCTTATTTAAAACCTCATTTAACTCGATAAATATGAGAATAATAGGTACGACCTTCTCCTTAGTACTAGACACGTGTAAACCGATTCTTGTTTACGAAAATACCTTACACAATCATATCGATAAGAGTCGCACCGATAGTGGTTACCCGTGACTATGTACAATTCTATCAAATATTTTAAAATCTGATCAAAATGTCGATTAACGATTCAGCCGCAGTTATTGAATTGCTAAGGGTCTCTTTGAACCTTGTGATTATTAAATGAAATCTTTTTGGTGCTTTTTACGTGTTCGAGGCTCGATCGAGTGTTAGTGATGGAAAGGTTACACTACACATCGTTTCACAAAAAACCTTACTGGTAGTGACAGCCCGTGAGGAAAAAAGGTCTACGGAGAGCCACGTAGTCTGGTCAATCAATATATTAATTGCACGAATTTATTGCTCATTTAGATTTCCTTAAAATATTACCTATATTTCGTCCAGAATATTTCGAACTTTTTAAATTATTAGCTTTAAAATAAGTATTATAAACTTTAATGCAATTCTAGATCATAATGAACTGTAAAAAACTGTATAATTACACACACCACATTTAATTATGACCAAACGGGAAGTATACCTTTCTAAATGTCCGTGTGGTGACGGATTAAGTATACGAAGTGTCACCACCCCTAATCATCCCGCGGTTATTGTAAGAGCCGACTAAGGGAGCAAACTACGCAGGACAATAGCGCTGCCAAAGAGAAGGAAAACATGACACAAACCCTATACCACTCGTCTTGCCAGCGTGATATAGTAGGCCAAAACATCATTTCTGTAGAGAGGTCTATACCCAGCAGTAGAATATTATATGCTATTGATAATGATCTTCACTACATAGTATAAAACAAAGTCTAAATTGAGAGCAGACAATTACTTTCACCTTCAGGATGCTTTACAGGCTAATGAACACAGCAACGGCATTGGACTGTTGGTTATACTACCTACATCATTCACAGGTGGACCTCGATATTTACATGAAAAATAGCAGGACGCAATGACTTATGTCAGACATTCCGGTAAACGTGATTTATTTATAACTTCAACCCATGTTACCCAATTTGGCCAGAAATCAAAGAAAATATTAACACCAATTTAACTACAGAAGACAGATACGGTTTAGTTAACAGAGTCTTCCATTTAAAAGTACAGAAACTCCTGCACCCACTAACAAGTCTCATTTATTCGGTCCGCCGCGTTGTTATATGTACACAATAGAATGGCAGAAAGGTGCTTCGTTTGCCACATGGTCTGCTGGTGTGGTTAGTGAACAAAATTAGACCAAATGAAATTGACAGCGTTATTTCAGCTGAATGACCGGTTAAAATGGAAGATCCTGTCCGGTTCGAAATCGTCAAGAAACACATGGTACACGGCCCTTGCGGGACTTTAAACCCTTATTCTCCATGTATGCGAGATTCCAAATGTAGCAAAAAAAAGTCGTTCCTAACTCCAACATCTACTAGCGATGACGGATATCCCAAATATCGTCGACGATCGCCAGAAAAGGGTAGACAAAGTGCCACCGTCCGAAACCATGATATTTATAACCGATGGATTGTTCCCTAATCCGCTCGTTTTGAAAAACTTTGATGCCCACATCAACGTAGAGTTGTGCAGTTCAATAATAGTTAATCCAATATGTTACTAAATAAATTAATACAGGTAGCGATCAAGCCACTTTCAGCATACAATCACCAAATAAAGTGGAAATATATCAGTCTGGACGTTACATCTGAAGCTCTGAAGCAGTATGGAGGATTTTATCATTCGAAGTGCACGTGCACATTCTGTGGTGTATTTACGAGTAGTATCAGCATTGCACCCGTGCGAAGCTGGGGCGGGTGTTAGTTCTGAATAAAAAAATAAATTTGCAAACGGAGTTCGGATACAAGAAAAAACAACCGAATTGAAAAACTCTTTCTTTTTTTGAAGACCTTTAAAAGGTATATTGCATCGTACAGTTTATTATTTATTATATTTGAGCAGAATAACTACGCTCGTTGCTCTGTCTTAATTTATGCAAGGTCAGATTTTAAATCAGTCAAGGCACTGTTGAACGTAACACTACTACGTCGATTATGACGCCAGTAGCAATTACTTCATTTCCTGGCGGAGTGTTTTTATTAGTAATTCAAGTCTATTAGTCTCTTTAAATGAGTATGATCCGCCCGCAGTCTAAAGTAGCCTATGTTACTAGCTGAAAATGTAGCTTTCCATAGGTAAAAGAATTTTAAACTCGGTTTAGTGGTTTAGGCGTAAAAGCGTAACAAACAAGCTCACTTACACTTTTATAATTATAAGTTTGGATTGATGTAACGATGTTTTTAGAAACGTTCAAAATCTCATAACATGTAAACGTAGTTCCTTGTGGTAACGGCTTTGGAGAAAAGAGTTGTTTTATCTTAGAAACAATATTTAATTTTGTTTGTATTACCTCCGTATTTTATTTGTCTTTTGAAAATTTGGTAGATACAAATTTAGCTGACAGGTCATTTGAATAAATATAAAACTAAATTGATAAATACACTATTATTCGAAATTCGAAAGATCATAATCTTCTGAACTTTAGTCTCGAATTTCGAATCATAGTGAACTATTTGTACATTCTGTGACATAAATTTTTTAAATTTTTGATTATACGCTTTCACGATTTATGAATGGGCCGCTTATTTCACACGATTTTAAGGTCATCGCTCTGAAGCCGTAGAATAACGTTATTTACCTTATAAATTTCCTAAATAACTAATCTATTCAATACAAAATTATTATTTTTCAAATTGACTAATAGATCGCGAGATTATCCAGAACAAAATCTTCTGATTTCTCATATTGGTACACATTTTATTAAAAAAGATAAGACCAAACAAATCGTCACAGTTAACGAATATGAGTAACAATATTTTAGGATAGTTTGGTACAAAATCCCTCTAAGATATAGTAAGTATTGTCATTAGTTAGCTAGACTATCAAGCCTGTTTATTAAGCCGACCGATATCTCGAGAGATTTGGAGAAGTACATCCAAATCTCTCGAGATCTCAAACAACATTTATCCTTTATAAACGTATTATGTATATTATCCTCAGTAGACTCAGAATCACAATACATACACTTAAATTTATATTTACATTTCAATCCCAAAAGGTTTATAAAGGAAAAAAAATGTATAACCTACAACGCGTTGTGGTAATCACAGAAAGAACACATCGCTAAAATCATGTTAGAAAAGAGTTCAGTTAAAAGGTTACAAAAAAGCCATGACGCATTCTGAGCAGTAAGTAGTTGAGTTAATTATCGGCTTAAGTGCAACGAGACCATATAAAATATTTATTCATTTATTCTCTTTTTTGAGAGTCAACATATATGTACATACTGTGTAAGCGATATGTATAAGCGATATTTACCATCAATAAAAAAAAAATGTTTTGGGTTAAATTACGTGAGTTGGTGGAAACAAACACTGAAAGTCTCATGATTAAAAATTACAACTAGTAGTATTAAAGTAGTAGTGGTATTAAAAATTGGTGATACTGAAAAGATGGTTGAAACTTAATGTATTTTTTATATAAATGTTTATATTGTGTACGTAAGAATAAAATAAAAATAAAATGGTTGAAACTAGAATGGCAAATAAAGCTTAATCTAGCAAAAAGGTGCACAGTTGAATATTCTGGAAAAAGCAAATGCAAATGTCGTACACAAATGTTAGACTAGACATAGTTTCTTCAGTGCCCCAATGCATAGTGGTCGTGTTCCGATTTTTGTTACGTGGTCTTTCTGTTATTGCCACAACATATTTCATATAGATGCTTTACAAAATAATCTTGGACGGTTTCTTTTATTTAGAAATAATAAAAGAAACCGTCCAAGATTATTTTGTAAAGCATTATTATACTCACGTCTTTAAGTGATGATGCGATAAATATAACATAGACACTCGTGCCACCCAGACACACACCAGCCATAGCAGCATCAACGAAGTGTCTGAAATATAATATTGTTTTAGGATCGTGCTAATAGAATTTAGAATCTAAATACAGACTATTCTGCAAACTTGATAAATACATTTAAACTTAATAAATACACTTCAAAGTTACAGATCTGCGCCATAACGTGATGTTTCATAACCTTGTTCTCAATAAATACTCTACCCAATACGAAAACCAAAATTCAAATAACATGTGTTTAAATAACTAGAAACCTCTTCAGTTTGATTATAATAGTCTAGACATTTAAAAAAGATGTTTTGGATTGTTGGCATGCTGTAATATAGTAGACCTTGCACCTACCGACTATTACTTTTTCCAAAATTTGGACAACTTTTTAGTGGGTAAAAAAATCCCCTAAGGCAAAGTAGGCACGTGCCTAGAGGCGCGAGGTTACAAAGGGGCGCTCGCGTAGTTCTTTAATAAAAAAAATATATGCCTTTTTTTTAAAGACAACTCCCGCATTAGGACAAACATACATGAAATGGACGTAAACAACACCCAGATTCAGAACAACAATTTGTGGATCACACAAATTGTCGTCTAATGTGGGGATCCGACCCACAACACTCAGCGTAGTAGTAAGCGGCGTGGCGACCGCTGAAACCACTACGCCTTTCATCATTCTCATCTATGTATGATTAAAGTTGTAGATCTTTTGCTAATCATCGTGGCCATTGTGACTAGGACAATGGGTACTCATAGTGTGCCCGTTTGCGTCTAAGTCCGCTGATTACTAAGATCCTAGCAATTACTTATAATAAGTAACTACTTTTTATATCTTTGTTCAATAAAGACTGTAACAATTTTTAATAGGGTTAAACTTTGTGTCATTGAACCGCAAATATCAATATTATTTTTGACCCATTTCAAACGTCGGGCTTGTTGGTCTAGTGGTTAGTGACCCTGAATGCTAAGCCGGAGGTCGTGGGTTCGATTCCCACTCAGGACAAATATTGTGTAATGAGCACGGTCATTTGTTCTGTGTCTGGATGTAATTTATCTATAATATGTATGTATTTAAAAAATATATAAGTATGTTTATCAGCAGTCTGGTTACCATAGCACAGGCTCTGCCTAGTTTGGGATCAGACTGCCGTCTGTGAGATGTGTGAAGTTGTTATTATTTTATTATTTCATCTATGGATCGATTTCAGACTCATTAGAAGTAGCTGTTCTGTTTTTAATATTAGCTAATAATTTAAATATGTTGTAGTTTCTTTTATTAAGTTTGCAGTTTATTGGTTTTACTTTTTAAGGTTCTTTTTATTGCTTTTTGAAGTTGGTTTAACGGTTTTCAAACTGATTATTAAAAAAAGGTACCTACTGGGTTTCTTTGTTATTTCAGAGAATATTATGTAGTCGTACACGTAAACATTAGAATCATATGATAATAGCTAGGTATGACGTCACGCAAAAATGTAACGCATGCGTTTCGTTTTGGCGTTCAATAAAAATACTCTGTTTTGACATGCCAGTCATACACCCCATTAAAAATACAGTACCACAATGCACGTAGTATATTCTTTAGAAAAAGGATCTATCGAACAAAAATAAGTCATACCTTACGTGTTTGGAATAGGGCCGCACCTTCTTCGGCCCTAGCTTGAATACTCCTTCACAAGTGTCCGTGTAACTTAATAAAGGCATTTTACTTTCTTTGCAAACATCCCGTGAAGTAGAGACCTGTGAAAATAATGTCGGTTTAATTAGAAAAGGCATGGAATGGCAATAAGGGATGTTAGTACAAGAATCCTTTTACCTGGCAGAGCAAAGGGAGGTTTATGTTTTTGGAGTATACAGGGTATAAAAGACGTCGTAACGAATACTGAAATAATGTATTCAGCCTATCATTGGAATCGAAAATCATTGGAATTATATGCCGGACAATTAAACGTTTTATGCAATCGGTTGTCAAGGATTAAGTTCATTCACCGAAGGTATATCACAAAAGTAATAACTACATTAGTATTCCTTGCAAACACTCTGTATGTGTGTTTCCATAGCACGCTCTGTACCCTAAAGGGCTTGATGGATCGGCGTTTGAGATGTCGTTAGATTCATTTTAATTGCGAGAGTGAGTAAGTATATGAAAATAATAAAAGATAATTTTGCTGATTTCTAAATGTTAGTACTAATAAATTTTCGTGCAGTCAGGTTTTTGTCTTTTTTCTATAATTATTTTGTTTTGCTTGTTTAGCTATTACTGACAAACGTCTGTTACAAAAAAGACAAGATTTTACTGTCTCTGATTTGTTGATATAATTAATTTAATTAATTACGTTCTTATTTCAATCTCTTAGCAATATGACTAAAAACTGCTATGGATATCGATAATAATAATATAATCGTTACCCCAAAACACCAAAAATTTGTAGTGACTTTAAAAAAATAGTTCCGCCTTTTAAATAATTAATTAGAAAAGGAATATTTTTAAGTGAAGGACAACCAATGCCTCGCACAACCAATCTGTGAAACAAGTTATCGTCTGCGGTATTTCCGGACCGGTACGACCTTCAAAGCTTCCAGAAAAGAGCGTACTCCTTCCTCAAAGTCTGGCAACGCGCTTGTGACTCCTGAGTTGCAGGCGTTCATGGGCGGCGGTAGTCACTTTCCATCATATGACCCCTCTGAACGTTTGTCCCCTCTTCCGTAAAAAAAGGTATATTTTAGGATAAAAAAATGTCGCCTATGAGGTTTATCCTTTAATTAAGTAGCATAAATAACAGATTAGCGGCTACCAAGCAATGTACTGTAGCTTTTGCGTCACAGAAACATCAAGGGTCTACCCTAAATAATTCATAAGGCTAGTCTTTAGATCTACAATTCCTAAAATACCTTAGCTATTAAATTTAATAACTTAATGGTACTCGGATTATCCTTTAAAGACTTTGCTGTATAACATTACCAACTAATTATGCAGTACCTAAACAAGTGTCGTGAAATAAGGCGGCAAAATTATGTATTTTTTTAACGGCAGTGTTGCTAGTTTAAAAATTTGTGTTTTTGTAGATAGAATTTAAATCGGTAACATATTTAATAATTACAATTAGTTTTTAGTTAAAGTTGGGGAGTACAGATTTTCCGTGCTGAATATTTTATAGAATTTTATTTGTTCTAGTTTTATGATATTTGTTTTAGTTTACTTTATAAAAAAAATGTTCAAAATTTAAATGTATTTCTGCTTCTAGTGCAATGAAAATAAAGGAATAAAACATCCCTGTGTACCATTTCTTTATTTTCTGTAAATCTTCTTAATACATAAGAAGAAAATAGAAGACAGAATATAAATGGAAGAAAATCAGAAAGAAAAAAGTTAAAACGTCGTAGTAGCCTTTCATCGTGGACTTTCCAAACACGGGACGGAAATACGGGTACACAGCCCCGTACCTCTAAGAGGTGCTACAGTATTGAGTCTCGTTTTTCATTTGTAATTTGACGTTTCTCTTACCCTGTCTCTCTCGCTCTGTTCTTTTTCTCTACCCTAATTTTACTTCTTCTTCTGTCTCTCTCTCCCCCACTCCCTTGAAGTCTCAGTCTAAACTTACTTAAGAATGTGATCGTTCTGCCGACTGGCAGACGACTGTAGAAGACGTCAAAGCGACCTTAAATTCTATAATAATAATAATAATATAATTTATTGTCTCCAAAAGTTACGTACAGGGAAAACACACCTGAATTATTACAATCACAACATGTACACTAATTTTGTTGACCTCTGGTACCCAAAGTGAGATTGAACTTCTGGTATGGGTACCAGGGCTCTGGTACTTAATTGTAACAGGTAGTTGATGTGAAAGTGTTTTGTATCGTAGTTGCATATGCATGAGGTGAATTGTTTTGAGGTAAGAATAACCTATTAAAATAATATTAAAATTAATAATAATAATAATATCTCACACATCTCACGCACGGCCATCTGATCCCAAACTAGGCAGAGCCTGTGCTGTGGTGACCAGACTGCTGATAAACATACTTATATATTTTTAAATAGATACATATTATAGATAAATTATACCCAGACACAGAACAAATGACCGTTCTCATCACACAATATTTGTCATGGGTGGGAATCGAACCCACGACCTCCGGTTTAGCAGTCAGGGTCACTAACCACTAGACCGACAGGCCCGTCGATGTATATAATTATAATTATCTAGTAATTAAATTATAAATAATTATATTTATCGTATTATTATATGTTTATATTTATTTTGTTACAAAGTGTTTATATTAGTGTGTGTGTATTTGGTGTATTAGTGTGTGCGTAAAGGATGCATTTGAATTCTAATTGGAATAGAGCAGAAATGATGATAATAATGATGATTAACATAATATTTTTACTCACCAATATATGCACACAATGTGTAGCAATGATACCGACTAGTACAGTTCCGATACATCCTGGTATGAGTCCCGTGTTACTGAAAGCTGCTGGCATTGATAGTAAACCTGATCCCAGTGATGATTTCAGCAAGTGAAAGAAGGCCCCTGAAGTCCTGAGGAAAAAAATTGATGACTTTTATATAGTTTCATCTTTGTTATTACCTGTTGGTGTTTAAACCTTATGTGCTTAATAATATGGTCGGTAATCGATTTTAAGTGTTTGGTTAAAATATTAGTGCTTATAAAATATATTTTTTTCTTCTAAAAGGACAACTGCCGGGCTTAGAATATATCTTGTGTCTTTACAACATACATACATGAAAGTGACACAGAGAACACACAAACTCAGAACAACAATTTGTGGATCACACGAAGTGTTGTCCATGTAGGGATCGAACCCACAACACACAGTGCAGTAGGAAGCGCGAGGTGACCGGTTAAACCATCCGTGGAAGTAAAGTGATATTATGATATTCTAATTCATCGAAAAAGCAATAAAATAAAATAAATGTGGATTTTATATGTACGTCTAGAAGTAGTCATAAATATTGAATGGTATGAGAAATTTGTGTTAAAATGTTGCAAAGAGTAAGGTTTCTTGGCCAGCACACATCATTAATTTAAGTACAAAATATTTATATAATTTAACAATGTTCCAACAAAGGAGCAAATACAAAGGTTACACAATATTAGATTATTATTTTGATGATTCTTGCGAAACACAAATACCGATATATATGTTCATATGCATATGCACAAACAATATATGTCATATTCTTAGAAGTTTCTAGGTTTGTTTTGGGTAATTGTAATTGGCTATGTGCTGCGTTCTACTATTCTCTATATATGCTAATGTAAAATATTGTATTATATATATATTTTTATTAATTCTTATTTTTCTGATATAAACACGTCAAAAAAATATATTTTACAAAACCTTAATAGGCTGAAAAGTATCAATTATAATAGTGCAACGTATTGCTCCGTTTGCGGCTTAAATATTCTACTCAGTTCATGTGAATTGTATTTGGTAACATGATTGCCGCCATGGTACGGAGCGAGAGAGCGTGGAACTCTGCCGTCTCCTTCTGCGAGCAAGTTATGCTTGCAAAGGAGATGGTGAAGCGGAACCGGGAGAGATTTAGAACTCTCCCGGTCCGCCAGGCCCGGGAACGGGCCGCAGACAACTCAGGTGCCAGAGGTCGCAGGACGACCTCCATCCTCCATAAGCGCAGGCCTGAAAGAAGTGACAGGTGAGGCCATCTGTCACCCTCGCAGAAGCAGGCCGGAATGGGTGGCGACGCGCTACGGAGTGCGCACACTCTCCGGGGGCATGAAGGGAACATCAGGTTTCCCACACAGGAGAGGGTCATCTACAAGGCGTAGATGGCCTGAGGCACGTCGGGGTACCAGGGCTTTTCTTTCTAGGGTAGACCTGGTTCCTCGGCTACTGGTGCCTGGACACGGCGTGCGGTTTTTGGTTGCGTCGAGTCCGACATAACCACTCCACTGGTGGGTGGTATCCGAGGGGAGTTCCGCACAAGGAAAAAAGGTGAATTCTATTTTTATATTTATATGAATAATACCGTAGTGAGATATTGAGGGCAGTACTTCAGTTACAGTCTTTATAAAAGATAAATGATCGTCGAACGAAACATCCAATTTTACTCAGAACTTTTTCAACAAGAAGCCTCTTCGATAAATTTTGTAACTGGCAGCCGCCAGTATAAGTGGCGGCTGGTAGAATTTATCGACAGTTTTATCTAGAAATATGCAATTGGTACTTGGTACTATTGTTTAGTTATTCGCTTTTGTTACTCGGTGGTAAATTTGGAATTCTAGCAAATAAGATTTATATTTCTTTTTTTATTTTTATAAAAAGACAACTCCCGCATTAGGAATATATCCTGTGTCGGGGGGGACTTTACAAACATACACGAAACGGACACAAAGAACACCCAGACTCAGAACAACAATTTGTGAATCACACAAAGTGGTGTCCCATGTGGGGATCGAACCCACAACACTCAGCGCAGTAGGAAGCGGCGTGACGACCGCTTAAACCACTACGCCATCCGTGCAGTCAGTAATTTGAACTATTAAACTATTTAATTCTTGCCATGAGTAAGTACTTGCATTTAAAGTTTTGTTACGATACTTTGTATACGTGAGAAGTAACGCGATCGTGTAAACATGTATAAACATCAGTTTTATTAGTACCTATTACTTGATAATTTAACCGGTTTACACTGGCATTGGGGACAGGTTAATTCTTATGAATAAACTTAGTTATCTACCAAGGAGATTGAAAAGAATGTGGAAGAATATTTTAAAAATTAGGACGCCGCTTGTCATATTAAGTAAGGTTCATTTATAAACAGAACTGGAGCTGGGAACTATTGAAAATAGGTGATTATATTGTTAAACATAATAACGTGTTTTTAAATGTTGTGGAAAAACGTGACAGCGCTGACGGCAGCGTCTGTTTATATTATACACATATAAATAAAAAAATACGTCAAGTATCTAGCAATTAGTTATACTACAATAAATTGATAGGTAGGTTTACGTAATTTGAATGCGTCATGCATACATTAGGTAAGCCGTGAGTGTAGATGTATCGTAAGTGTCTAGTCGTAGTGTCTACTCATTAAATGATAGAATTTGTTTATATCTTTTTGCGTTAAGAAACTTCTTTGAAGTAAAAAACAAGACATTTTACCGTCATCGAGGTAATCCCTAATATTTACACATCAATGCATATGCCTGATATTAAATTTAGATTAATCATCAATAGACTAAAGAAGGAAACGAGTATGAAACTCAAAGCTACTTACACAGAGATAAGGAGACTACTGACCATTAAACTAACTATTTACATAGATTAATTAGTGATTAACAGGAATTATAGGAACCACAACTCTTTTAATATCGGTCCAATATAAATTAATTACTATATCAATGCAATTTGACAATCTCAAGAAGAATATTTGAGTAAATAATGACAGTATTTTTGTACTAGAGTTTTAATATAATTAAAAAAATTAATGTTGTGACACTCAAATCTAAAAATCTGAAATAAATTAATCTGAAAGTTGGCCCATCAAGAGAACGGATGAGAGACGCCTGAACCTAGCCGAAATGCAAATGCTGAATGATGTGTGGTGTGACTCGGATGGACAAGGTTAGGAATGAGTATATACGAAAGTCTGAAAGTAGCGCCACTGGATGAAAAGTTAAAAAGTAATAGGTTGTCTTGGTATGGACATGATGAGGAAAATGTGGGGAAGAAAGTGTGGGAGTTGAAGGGTACAAGAGAAGAGGAAGACCAAAGAAAAGGTGATAGACTGTGTGAGTGAGGATATGGCCAGGAAGGGAGTAACCAGTGAGATGAGGAATAATAGAGTAAGATGGAAGAATCATACTTACTACGTCGACCCTAATTAAAATTGGATTAAGGGCAACTTTTGACACAAATCTAAAAATCTTTTGCAGAATACAAGTATGTCTGCAACCGAACGAACAATTCTGCACCTATCTGCCTTTTGCACTAGCAAAGACAAAAAAACTCGTCTATGCCAGACATAATTCCTAAAAATTACTGAACGTATATAGATAAATGGCGATTTCAGGGACACTAATGTTTTAATGTGTGAAAGAACTTAAAAGGCACTTACAAACTTTCATAGCTATAAAAAATACTCCGGTAAAGTAGTTTGAATACAGTGATGTCTCATACAAATGAGATGTCCTATCTGATTTTATTTTTGATTGAGACTTTTGGATCTTGAGGTCACTATTTAAGTTTGGGTCGTCTTAAAACTATTATCAGACCTTTTATTTAGATTGTTCTCTCAGAAGTTTGCGATACATTAAGAATATTGGTTTTACTTACGATGTTGGATGTGCCACATTTCTATGTTCGAAGGGGTCGTAGCCATTGTTTGCTTCAGTATCCTTATCAGCAAGCGTGATAGTAGATTGTGTTGTAGATGTCGGTACATTTTCGACGCTGCCTTTAACACTGGAAGGATATACATTTGAATTAATAAGTTGTCCGTGTGGTGACGGATTAAGAATACGGAATACACCCCTATTCATCCCGTGGGATAAGGGAGCAAACTATGCAGGACAACAGCAGTGCAAAGAGAAGGAAAACTTGACATAAACCCTAAACCAACCTGTCTAGCCAGCGTGGTATAGTAGGCCAAAATCTCCTATCTAACGAGAGGTGGAGGAGGAGGTATGCCTTGCATATAAGAATATTAATACCCCTGTTTAGAAAGTTTCCAGTATCTTTTTCACTGTTCTTGTAAATCTGCTTACCAGTGGATTTCTGTAAGATCGTGTTATTACTCCGGTAGAGCCGGGTATGTGCCAAACTGTGCATTATTCTCCAATGAAGTTTACGGATAGGCAATAGTTCTTGTTACTGTTGAAGTACCGTGATCGTGTAAGTAATACCTTCTTATTTTTATTCGTGACAACGTGATATTATAATCATTATTCTACAATAGCTTATATTATGCTTGCTAATGATCAAAGAAACTCTGTATTACTGTGAAAATACATATCACTATTAATTTATTTTTACACATATGTTAGGATTAATTTGAATTTAATTTTGTATCCTACTAGAAGAATTTAAGAGTTCTTAATGACGAAATTTAAAGATACTATTATTTGCAATTTATATTTTTCTCATGAACTAACTCACAAAAACCCATCGAGCAGTTCCAATTAACCTACAATCATCTGTTAAGAAGCAAGTACGTATATAGAAAATGTCATTGACCGACTTGGCGAAGGTCATTTTTATATTTTATTTAAATCTCCATTAAGTATGTCATGTGTAAAGTTAGTAATAAAAAGTAGGCAGGCAATGGCTAGTCTGTAATGTTTTGCATCAGAAGTAATTTCTAGATAATGGAAAGTTTTGAGGAAAAATAGGAAAATTTAAATTTTTCAAGGCTAGTATTAATTTATTTTTTCGACACTGCTTATAGAGCTCGGACAGTGTGATGGCTCGGGGCATGGCTTCCAGGAGGTCCTGGAGCTCGCCGAGTCAGGGGTGGCTTGTTTCACCCATAAGATCAGCGGTCTGGGTTGCACCTCATAAGACGGAAGCCATAGGTGGTTCATAGTGGGCACGTTTCCCACCCTTTGATATCCTGGCGGATATGGACGCGAGGGTCTACGACCAGACTTGCGTGATCCGCCGGGGTGAGGGTGGGGAAGACCAGGATGAGCTCGAAATGCGGCGGAACGCCCACCGACAGGCACTGGTGCAGTGGCGCGCACGACTGGAGCAGCCGCGGAATGCGCGCCAACGCGCTGTCGGTGCCGTTCTGCCTAACCTTGAAGCTTGGGTAGGTAGGGAAGGAGGTTGCGTCACCTACCGACTGACGCAGTTACTCACTGGGCATGGTTGCTTCGGGGAGTACCTGAATCGGATTGGACGCGAGGAGACGGCACAATGCCAGCACTGCGCAGCCGACTGGGACTCCGCCCAGCATACGCTGGAAGACTGCCCCTCGCGGGCGTCTGAACGCGAGGTCCTGGTCGACCAAATCGGACGAGACCTGTCCCCGCCAGCAATCATAGCTGCCATGCTGGCGGGTGAGGAGGGCTGGGGCGCAGTGGTCTCTTTCTGTGAAGCTGTAATGCTCCAGAAAGAGACCGCTGAACGGGATCGGGAGAGGGCCGATCCCGAACGTAGAAGACGTCGGCGGCGATATCAGCCGTCGACGGGGCCGCGGGCCTTCAGAGAGTGAGGACCTCTGGTGGCAGATTGATTGCTGCGGTAGGGAATGGAATGGCCGGCCTGAGTGCATTAAGATGCGATCGGGCCGCCATGCCGTGATTGAAGGGGGAAGTGTTCTCCCCTGGGATAGGGCCTGATTAGGCATGGTGTCAATTCGGAGAGGACCTGAAATAACATGGTCCGGGTCCTCCCCAGAGTAGGACACCTAAGGCCGGCCGTCGGGGAGGTTTTTAGTGGAATCACCACATACTCCTGGCTCCTGAGTCCCCGAGGAGCCGGAGATCCGAAGGGATTTTCTACACCGTCAACAAAAAAAAAAAAAAAATGGTGGTTCATAGTGGGGGTCATAGTGGTTCCATAGGAAGCAGGAAAAAAGGAGTGGAAAGAACAGAGATCGAGTTCGGTCGGCACATCAAATACCTCGGCCTCGCCCTGGACAGCCGCTGGAGCTTCGAAGAGCATTTCGAGCGGATGTTGTGTGTGTTGTGTGCGGATGAGGCAGGCTCCCTACAGAGACTGTTGCCTAGTCTAGGGGGTCCACGGGAGGCAGTTCGCCGTCTCTACTGTGCGGTGATACGATCCATAGCCCTCTACGGAGCGCCGATATGGGCTAAGCGCTTATCGGCCTCCTCTTGCTGCCGAGCTAAGCTCAATCAATCAATCGAAGCGGGTAGCGGCCATTCGGATGGTACGGGGATACTGCACCATGTCGTCGGAGATGGCGACAGTCCTGGCACGTTACCCGCCTTTTGATATCCTGGCGGATTTGGATGCGAGGTCTGACCTTCTGGAAGACCAGGATGAGCTCGAAATGCCGTGGAATGCTAACCGACAGGCACTGGTGCAATACCGCGCGCGGCTGGAACAGCCGCGGAACGTGTGCTGTCGGTGCTGTTCAGCCTAACCTCGAGGCTTGGGTAGGTAGGGAAGGAGGTCGCGTAACCTACCGACTGACGCAGGTACTCACTGGTCATGGTTGCTTCGGTAAGTACTTTAATCGCATCGGACGCGACAATGCCAGCTGACTGGGAATCCACCTAGAACATGACGACCGAATGGCGTAGTAGTTTGTGTAACGGACTGCTATTCCAAAGGTCGCGGGTTCGATTCCCGCTCAAGTCAAACATTTGTGTGCATGAACATTTAATGTTTGATTTGGTCTGGGTGTTTGTATGTATGTATTTACAAAAAAATACTATATATGTATTTATATCACTTGTCCAGTAGCCATAGTACAAGCTCTGCTTAGTTTGGGACTAGATGGCGTTGTGTGAATGTGGTACAATATAACATAAAAAAAAAAAAAAAAAAAAAAAAAAACACGCTGGAAGACTGTCCGCGTGGGCGTCTGAACGCTGAAATATAATTTTCCTGCTATTGCTTTCCATCTTAGCAATATTGAACTATTTTCTTAAATACTGAACTCCAAATTTTCCTATTTAATCCCTGCACAGGAAACGGAAACAGGATTCTCATATTAAAATAGACGGTAAACTGTGGGTGTTTATTATTCATCTCTTACACCTTCGGACACATGGGTGTATCTATACTACAGATTTTAATAGAAAGAAGGATTTAGCCTACTATACCACGCGGGCCAGACGGGTTGGCATCAAAATTGTGTCAAGTTTCCTTTCTCTTTGCAGTGCTGTTGTCCTGTGTAGTATGGTGTCATAAGAGTCAACTAAGGGACCAAACTATAGGTGTATATTTAAGTATAAAAGGCAAGAGAAAACAACGACTGCCTAGAGGTACATGCAACATACATACAGGAAATGAAGGAGAAAGTGGCGTCGAGACCTATCAAGAGGTCAAACAGGTCGCAGGAAATAGAGGAGTGGCGATTGATAGTATGCTTATTAACATCCTCCAATTAAGCGAAGTGGTTGTGTGAGGTATGGGTTTATGTCAGCCGCATGGTCGAGGTTTGAAGCAACAACCATATCTAACGTACTATTACTGTTCTTATATAATTGCTTTTCAAAACCTGTTTAATACACACATTTTAGATAAACTCATTAGTATCCAATATCGGTTTTAATGTTTTAACGTGTAATTCTTATACAAAATAACTAGATCTTAGTACTAATAAGACTTGGAAAGTATTTTGACTAGTTCCATTTATTGCAAATGGCAATCTTACTTGGGAATATAATGAGAGACTGGATAAAGAAAGAAAAATGATATATTATGATCATCATCATCATCATCATCAACAGCCTATAATAGTGCTGGTGCTGCTGGACATAGGCCTCTCCTTAGAAAGGAGGTTTTGGCCTACTATAAGACACTGGCCAGACGGGTTGGTATAGGGTTTGTTTCAAGTTTTCCTTCTCTTTGCAGTGCTGTTGTCCTGCTTAGTTTGCTGCCTTAGTCGGCTCTTACGACACCCACGGGATGAATTGGGGTGGTGACAATTTGTATTCTTAATCCGTCACCACACGGACGGGCGTCAGAGGGAGCGAACGGGAGCGAGCAGAGTAGCTTGATGAGACGAGATTGAAAAGCCCAGGGTCATAAACTATCCATATTAATGCATATTTACTATCCATATTCTACAAATTCTGTGTAGTTTATAATATAATATTTCATTGTTAAACTTAATAACCTTAATATACCTAATCGTCTTCCATTTAAACTTAAGTGGAAAATGTAAGAGTAAATTTCCAAGGTCTTGTTATTTATTACTCATTTAAATATTGTTTTCTGGATCTTAATTTGTTTAGTTTATTAAGATATAAATTAATACCACGCAATTTCTCTCTATTACTTTTCAGAAACTGTTTGCGCATTAAAACGAACTATTTTTAATTCTTGTAGAATCAATAGATATCTACTAAAATTATAAAGCCAAAGAATTTGTTCATTTCATTGAACGAGCTAATCTTAGGAACTACTGGTTCGGATCGAAAATCTTTTAGTGTTTGATAGCCCATTTATTGAGGAAAGCTTTAGGCTGTACAACATGACATTGCGACCAATAGGAACGGAGCACCCATGAAAACTGTTGCCCGGAAATTGTGTTACGAGATTGCGTGGGTCAGCTGGTATTAAATATACGACACGTGATTTTTATCGTCAAAGCGTAATGTTTGAAAATCAAATCAAAAACAGATGTATTTCATACATTCGAAGTATATAAAACCTTGTACCGTCGGTGCTGTTCTGCCTAACCTCGAAGCTTGGGTAGGTAGGGGAGAAAGTCCCGTCACCTACCGACTGACGCAGGTACTCACTGGTCATGGTTGCTTCGGTAAGTACTTTCATCGTATCGGACGTGAGGAGACGGCACAATGCCAGCACTGCGCAGCTGACTGGGAATCCACCCAGAACACGCTGGAAGACTGCCACGCGTGGGCACACACATACATTCGAAGTGCTTATATAAAAACTTAAAGGCATCTATGGGAGATTCCGAAACAAGCCCCATGGCTAGTTTCGGAATCTCCCTCCCTCCCTCCTTCCCTCCTATTGTTATAACAAGATATAACCTGTAAAAAAACGCAATTGTAAGTAGTTCTACTAGCCACTCTAGCCAGCATACCATTAGACGTTCTTGTGTTTACCTACTGTGCAATATGCAGATTTGGATTTCCCCATTATGATTTGGAAAAGCAATTTTGCTAGTCGTTGATCGTATCATTAGCATATATCGTAACACTTATTTGTATTTTAAACAGAAAGCATGTTACTTTATGTTTGCTTTCTACGAATGCAGACGCAATTATTGCTTCTCAGAGAACATTTTTTAACACTATTAGTTACATACACAGCATACTCTGCATATTTCTAGTAGCTATCATCGTTAGATGCTTCTGCTAAACTATATATGTATCTAAAGAGAGCTTACGATGAGATTTTCGATACGGGAAACCACTGTATAACTTGGCGTATTTTTTTTTTGTTCAAAAAATGCAACTCCCGGACTAGGAACAGAATCCTGTGTCATGGGGAACTTTACATGCATACACGTAACGGACACAAAGAACACCCAGACTCAGAACAATAATATAATTTTTGAATCACATAAAGTGTTTGTTTTTCTAATACAAGAGTTAAAGCAGATATAATTAAGTAAATTTATGACATTGATTTCTGAGAATGAACTCCAAATGCCACCGTTATTAAAAATTTCGGTAACCATATTTATATTTCTATTTCATAGTTATTCATATTTTCATGCAAAGCTTTATTGTCTTTTGTGAGAATAAATTCTTTAAACCTTAAAAGTAACGTTCAAGATTGACATTTAACTAATGCTGCTTATGAATATTACATTTTATTAGAAAGTTATTAAAAGTACTGTCCACTTGAGTTTCAGAATATGGCACTCTGAAGTACACCTAGGGGTGGATCACTACTGTGAAGGATCGGGTGTCATGTCCCTCCAACTAAAAGGGCGGATCCTCCGACCAGGCGACGCGATCATTCCTGGCGGGCCGCGGCTCAACGGTAGATGTTGAAGTATATAATATGCTAATCGGCTTGAGCATTATTTATATCGCGATAGAGGATTAGCAGTTACTCCGTAGTTCGGTACGTCTTCAATAGATGGTACTGTATGTATGTATTCACTATATGTAGAAGTCGCCACATGAGTTACTAGAGAAATAAACGTTACTTATGACCAAGTTGATGTACGACGTACTAGCTAGCGATGTACTAGCTAAAGAAAATCTTAAGTAATTAATAAATATATTACTCTACTATTAGCTAATAAGCTTCATTGTTTATAAGATTTCAAACGAGCAATTATTACAAAGTACGTTTTTCTAGAATTATTATTGGCCCGTCGGTACTCGTATAAGACGACCTAGTCGTTTTTAATCATTGTAATTTAAGAGGAAGAAGAGAATTTAATTGCGAATAAATTAAAGAATGTTGATGAATACCTATAATTACTACAAACATTAATATTAAATTAATATGCTATTTCTAAATCAATGACTATTTGATTACGTAACACAATGGGTGCAACGATGCAATCTAAAGCCACAACGATGTTATTGCACAATATTTCCTTATTGCGCCAGTAGAACAATGTCAACTATTCAAAAATGTTACTGTGTGACCGTACTTGAATATTGTTTCAAGTTCATCGCAAACACTTTATTACGAAGCCTATTTAACTAGTTTTAAATCGGTATACAAGGAGTGAGGTAATCATTGTCATTTTATGTATGGATGTTCAACAAAGACAGTTCTTCTTGTATTTTACACAAATAAAATTACTTGTCCTGACTAAATTATTCATGAAAGCAGACCCTAAAACCGCTTTAACTACTACTAGCTACTAACTTGAAATTTGGTGCAGCTGATACATTTTGTGTTGTAAACACCTACTATGAAAAGATTTTAGGAAATTTCCAGCCTAAACGACTTCGTACGTCTGGTGACGGATTAAGAATATAGAGTGTCACCACTTCTTTTCATGTCGTAAGACTCGACTAAGGGAAAGAGAATAAACTCTGTGGGACGACAGCACTGCAAAGAAAAGGAAAATTTGAAGCTGCATGAAATGACTAGTGTTATGTAGAAATAATTAAATTTGTTTTTTTTTTAAATCCAAAATTTGAATGGAAAATCACGATGTGAACATTGACTTCTATCTTTTTTTAAATATAATGAATGGTAAATGTTAATACTAATGAATTAATTACAAGAAATATCATCATTATTGTTAGTTTTTTTTTAATTTTAACGTATTACCAAGCAATTTACAATTATTGATTATAATAGTGCATTTGAAAACCACTGAGGTTTGTAAACATGCAACAGATGCTACATCAAGCGAGGATGATAAGAATTAACACCATACAGTATAATACATGCGTCATTGTGTTGGTACTTTTAAAATAATTATAAAATCTAAGCGAACGAGCGCAGAACGGTGAAGTGAACTCTGAGTCAGGCAAGGAGAGGAAGAGGGATTACTTACAAAGATGACTAGGCCATGTTTTGCAAAAAGAATTCCTTCAAATTATATTTGATATTTTTTTCGTTTAGGCATTTATTTCTATCGGAGTTACGTTAGAGGCAGAGGATCTTTGTGTTAATTAAAGCTAAGCCTACTAGAATATCTTTCTTGTTCTTATTTCTAACTTGAAGATCAGTTAAGAAACTATCGTGTTACATTGCAGACTTGAAACTTTCTACCACAAACATTTACAACAACAAGAGTGATTATAAAGAATACCAGTAAAGACCCATATTAGCGGTTCTAGTAAGACCACTTTCTTATTTTTTAGTCTCCTGTATCTAGCTTCAGGCGAGTTTTGTTAAATGAATCGCAAGGGAGTGAATTTCATAGTCTTTATGTTATTGAATATCAAATGAGAATTTGGAAAAGAAATGGTTTTTGTTATTATTTTGAAGTTTTAAACTAGCTTTTACTCATGGGTTTATTGCCATGCCGGTAATCGCAGTAAAAAGTAGCCTATGTTACTCGCTGATAATGTAGCTTTTCATTGGTGAAATAATAAAAAAAAACCGTTTAGTGGTTTAGGCGTAATAAACAAACACACTCAATTTCTTTTTTTTTAAATATAAATATGGAAATATCAAAATTATTTGAAAATAGATTATACGAGTATTACAGGAGAGACTAAGTGGCTGACCGATTACGTGTTACAACTTCACGGTAGATAACTTCTGGATTTAGTGGAGCGAATACACATTTTCGCAAATGTTACATTGAAATTTGTTATTTGGTAACAAAATATTGCAGCAAATAGGAAATTGACGATGATTGTATGTCCAATAATTATATTTTATACTTACGCTATGAAATAAAAATGAATATCTACCTATGCATATCAGCATTTAAAACTTTAAGTTAATTGTAGAAATTCTTAATTCTTTAAATAATAAATACTTATGGTACTTACGGCTACATACTGTTTTTTGACGTGTATAAAGCGACCTACAGAACACGACGTGATCCTGTTATCTGGATAAAACGTAAACCCAGACTTGATCGTGAAGTGCGGTAAACATGGATAAACTGGTCCATTGCTATCAGACAAATACTCAGGGAGACAAGCGATTGCCATAGTCGGTATATAGCACACGCGAATCATAGTCGAGCTATTAATTAAACAACTTAAATAGGAGGAGGTATTGATTCATGTTTGTACCGTACCTACAGAACAGAACGTGTATAGAACTTTGTAATTTATTATTAAATTGGGAAAGAGGTTTTTGTTTAGGTTTGCTCTGGTCAAACTTAAATTGGATAAAAAAAGTTGTTTTATACAGTATTTTTTTGGTCTTTTTATAAACACATTACTCAAAGTATTCCAATCGTAACGTAAGTATATTTTTGGTAATATGAGATTAATCACTCTTCGAACTTCACTGTTTGTTGAAGTCTGATAACAAGCAAACAAAATGTTGTAAAACCCAAAAAAGCGTCGAAGCGTTTAGTAAATATGGACTAAAGCCGATTTTAAATCGGCTTTAGTCAATATTTACTAATTTGCGCTAGGCAACATTTTGTCTTAGTTTTTTTCTTCTCCTCCTGAGTTGTGTTTTATGAACTAGACAATAATGACAATAAAGTGTGATCTGTTTGATTGAATTGACCCAACTGTTAATGTTGGGAAGTACTCAATTCTTAATATTTCTTAATTATAAAATTAAAGTAACCAACTGTTTACCGTGGGAGAGCCATGCTTCGGCACGAATGGCTCGACCGGAGTGATAACACGGCCTCACAGAAAACCGGTGTTAAGCTATTCTTTCGTTGTCTTTCACTGAGTGAGTGAGGTTACCGGAGCCCAAATTCCCCCTTCCGCTGACTCAAGCGGGAGGGACTCCAAGGACGGCGGTGGTTGCTTACCACCCGTTAGCTTGTTTGCACCCTTATACCATAAAAAAACCCTAAAATTTATAAAGAACATCGAATATAACTTAAGATTTAAAAATCTTGTGAAATATTTGTTGTATTTCACAAGAAATATTTACGAAAGCCTATTTATTGTCATCACAGAGAGTGTGGCGTCTTAAATAAACAAGCCAAAATAAAAATAAATTGTTTAATTAGTTTTCTTACATTTACAGATACTTCTTATTGTTGTATGAATCCTTCTCGCCATTCTGGTTGTAGGGACACATACAATGTTATATGGACGTGCTAGTTACTGTATAAGTGTTGCGGTAATCGAATTTAGGGTAAGAAGGGTTTTTCGTGTATTTCTTTTTAAACAAAGTAAAGACAACTCCCTCCCTAGAATTGTATCCTGTGTCGCGGAGGACTTCAAAAACCTACATGAAACAAACACAAAGAACATCCAGACTCAGAACAACAATTTTTGGCTCACACAAAGTATTGTCCCATGTGGGGATCAAACCCACAACACTCAGAGTAGTAGGCGGTGAGGTGACCGCTTAAACCACTACGCCAAATCCTATCTATCACTTATTGTAAAGAATTAAAAGAATGGCTTAAGATCGGCCATCGTTGCCGGCCTTTTAGGAAGGAGTAAGCTCTTTTCTGGAAGGTTTGAAGGTCGCATCGGTCTAGAAATACCGCAGACAATAACCCGTTCCAGATATTGGTGGACAAAAAGTGTCCCGGAAAAGCGCACGGTAGTGGAGCGACATCTATCCAGGTGATGAGGATGAAAATTTTGCCGTGTGGAACGATGGCGGCAAGTTGCGGCTGGTATTAGTCCGGCCAATTCCTCGGAGCACTCTCCATAATATATTCGATAGAGAATGCAGAGTGAAGCCACATCATCATTTGTGCAGAAGCATGGATATCTCATGGCTAATACTCTTCCCACTAATTAGAGGCTATAGTAGAATTAAACATGTTTTCTTTCAAGGTGTATTTACTCAAGTGTTTAATTATTCGAGTAAACTGCTCTGTCCTCATAACCTATCTTCTTTAATTACTGTATTGCATAACAACGACAAGAATATCTAAGTATCACCTCGTTCTCTTTAAATAATTACAAGATAATTTATAGACAGCGCAATAACTTGAGGAGATTTGAGAGTTTTAATTATCATTGACGAAAAGATTACAAAAATATATTTCTAAGAAAAAAAGTCATCAAATTCAAACCAGCACTGTACGTGTACAAAGGTCGACTTGAAGATTATTGGAAATTAAACACTGGAATAATTACTAAGCGCGTATAATATTAAGTCTCAATGCTTGAGCTAAGCTAAGCTGGAGGTCGTGGGTTCGATTCCCACCCAGGACCAGTCAGGTCAGTCTATGGATTGGTGATCATTCTTGACACATTGAGATCCTACCGTGCCTTGGAGACCACGTTAAGCCGTCGGTCTCGGTTGCCGCACGAACATCTGTGGCAATCGTTTCGGGTGGTTGGAGCTCGGTCTTTTTACAATACTTTGACTTCACCTAGTATTTGGGTTATGGAGGTCTGATGGCAGTTGCTCCATAGCAGAGCCTTAAGTATGGTAACCAGACCGCTGATAAACATACTTAAACATTTCATTTTCATACACAGAATAAATAATTGTATCCTCACACAATATATGTCCTAGGTGGGACTCGAACACACGACCTCCAGCTTAGCAGTCAGGGTCGCTAAACACTAGACCAACAGGCCCGTCTCAAGAAACTTAATTTTAGGGTAATCCGACTGCACCAGGGACTTCCTTTCTAGGGTATACCTGGTTCCCCGGCTATTAGTAACCGAGACGGCGTGCGGTTTTAGTCGGTTCGAGTCCGACATGCCACCGACAGGTGGTATCCGAGGGGATTTCCGCACGAAAAAAAAAAAAAAGGGTAATCCGACTATATTTTTGCTGTGGATTTTTACTTTATTTAAATGCAACACTATACAATACTAGTAAATAGAGCGTGATCTCACCAAAGTCATACCTGTTCTCTAATTATTCATGAATTTAATTAGTTTTGTTGAAACTATAACAGTATGAGCTTGTTCTGTGAGAACGTCATACGCGTGCATTCCGTGTTAGTGCATTAGAAGCGGTGAATGTACTTAAGATAGATATTATCAACGCACAGTAATGATATCGACTTGATACTAGTCTTAATATCGTAATTTTCAGATATTGAATAAAACGGGCCAAGTGTGCCTCTAAGAAGTGCTGATAAGGATAAGTAAAGATAAGGATTTAGTAGTTTGTACGAAAATTAAGAAGTAGATAAATTTTATGAGTTAGACGACTCTTGGCCTTAAACTAAAACAACTAACTTAGTCACGATACTTTGCCTTCTAATTGTGGAGGGAAAGGTGTCATGTCCCTCTAATACAAAGGGAGGATCTCCCAAACTTTTCATATCGTGATACAGTATCTTCGTAGTTCAGTGTGCCTTCGTTACATGACTTAAGTATGGTTTTGTATGTCACTGTTTGTAAAAATCACCACACTTTTAAACAGACTATCATCATAGATTTTTTATTCAAATTTTTTCAACGAACAGTAATTCCTATAGATGTGTACCCATAAAAATTTATCTAACAAAAATCATCACTTTAAAGTTTTAGATTTTGTAATAGGATCACTGAATCAAAAACACTTTTCACACTTCTACAATCCTAGAGACCTATCCAACGATATCCTACCCACCCCACTATGTAATAGACAAGAAAATTCGTAGAATTCCAAAAGACTAAAAGCTAGTCTCCTACCTCCGTATTTTTGTCAATAAACCTAAGTACCAGGTAAGTACTTTATTGTTTCTATAGCTCTAAAAATACGCCTGAAACATTTAATAATAATTGCACTAGTATTGACTACTAGTCCAATTATTATTAAATGTTTCAGACCATTGTCCGTTAAATTCTTAATTCTTTTCACAGGTATCTTCAAATCATGAATGTCTGAATCTTTATGTGCTTATTTAATCTAAAATGAAAATTTTCTTTTCTCCGAATGAGGCTCTGCTGACTTTATTTTATTTAATAATTAAATAAATATCTTTATCTATCTTTATTTCTGTTAGTTACTCGGTGGTGTTATTATATAAAAGAATAATAACTTTGACAATACCGGTGGTGTCATGGGGATTAAAAATACCCTTGACACTACCAGTGGTGTCATTGGGTGGTATCACGGGTCCTTAACGAATTAAAGTAAAACAAAAAAATTGTCGATGCAAATGGGTCGCATCGTGGCATCGTGCTCCGGATTAGGCAATAATCTGAGGAGCAAAGTGGGGCCGGACACGCCGTCATCGCGGCGGTAAGACCCGTTATGGAGGATTGGCTCGAGAGGCGTCACGGGACCCTCTCATACCGACTGACGCAGGTGATCACTGGGAAAGGATGTTTCGGGGATCACCTGTGTCTGATCCGCAAGAAGCCAACGCCTGAGTGCCCGGCGTGGTTTGAGCAGAGGCGAGACCTCGTGGCGGCCATCGGAGTGGGAGTTCTCTCGCTCGATAGCCTGATTGCGGCTATCGTGCGGAGCGAGAGTGTGTGGAACTCTGCCGTCTCATTCTGCGAGCAAGTTATGCTCACGAAGGAGACGGCGGAGCGGAACCGGGAGAGGTTTAGGACTCTCCCGGCCCGCCAGGCCCGGGAACGGGTCAGGTACCGCAGGCGACTCAGGCGCCGGAGGTCGCAGAACGACCTCCGTCCTCCATAAGCGCAGGCCTGGGGGTGACAAGTGAGGCCATCTGTCGCCCTAGCAGAAGCAGGCCAGGGTGGCGGCGAGCGCATTGTGAAGCGCGCTCGCTTCCAGGGAGCACAGGGAACATGGGGTTCCCACACGGGGGGGGGGGGTCGTCTACTCGTCTGTAGATGACCCGAGGTATGTCGGGGCACCAGGGACTTCCTTTCTAGGGTATACCTGGTTCCCCGGCTATTAGTACCCGAGACGGCGTGCGGTTTTAGTCGGTTCGAGTCCGACATGCCACCGATAGGTGGTATCCGAGGGGATTTCCGCACGAAAAAAAAAAAAAAAAAAAAAGAAGCCAAGTGGGGCCTCAACGGAGACTTTGTAACCATCCGGATTACAGGTTAGCAGAAGGTCCAACAGTAAAGATTTCGTATGAAAATAAATGAAAATATGTTAAATGATTTCACATCATGGAGTCGCGCGGGCGTTGATAACAGATGTGACAAGCCATCGGTCAGGGCAAAATCGTGAACAGATCTCCCCGCGTGATCGGTTGAGCGTGAGCCATGTATCAGGATCCCTGCGTATGGGATCTCCTGCAGCAAAGAATCTGTAGACATTTGGACGTGGTCCATCAGTCCATCAGTTTCGGTATCACCGCTGTGGGACCTGTAGAGGCATGCATAGACACGTGAATGGTCGTCGCTGTCTACACTGAGCCACAAGATAGAATGGTCCCGCCCTTCAAGATTACCGAGGCGGTGACAACGGATTTCATCTCTAACATACACACACACGTCAGCCCTAGCAACAAAAGAGTGCCAGAGTAGAAGAGGTAGGATGTGTCCGATGGAGATGATATCTGCGTCTCAGTGAAAAAGTGCACAGCCAGCGTTAAGCGTGCGTGGTCAGGCGTGGCCTGATGTTCCTACTCTTGCCGCGGATGAATATTCTGTAAAGCGCAGTTGTGCTCTCCCTCCACCCTCCCCCGACGGGATAAGTGATAAAAAGTTGGTTAAAATCACCATCTTTTTCAAGCGACTTAAGCGCAATAATTTTGGCGCGCTTATTCTGTGACGTCAGATTACAAGCTTTCGATGTCAACAACGAAGTGTTTGGTTCACAAAGTGTACTGGCAAGTACACTTTGTGAACAAGGTAGAGGAAAGTACTGGAAATTAAAAAAGTGGAGTTCTAAAATCAACTTATTAGCATGGAAAAAAACAGAAAACCTTATTATAAATATTGAGTCGTTCCTACTTGCCAAAATAACTGTGTATATATATAATAAATATACAGAAAATTCTACATATGTAATAAACAATGTTTGATTATTATAAAACCCGTCTAGTTTAGTAGTAGGAAGATTATCTGATTGTGGTTTGACAAAATCGGTTTCAGTCATTGTATTAAGTCTTCAGATGGATTTAAAAACACAGAAAACTTATAATCATAATATATGAAAGAAATGCAAAGAAAAATTTGGAATTTAAAAAAGCCACTAATAAATTATGATGAATTTAAAAAATAAATGTACATGTATATTTTTTTAGCAATAAACATTACAAATAAAAATATCTTGTTCATTTTGGACTCACGAGCATATTCCCTGTTATTATTATGTATAAAAAATATTATTCTTATACATATTATTCTTCTTCTTATTTTATTTCTTAAACTAAAATGTTAATTCTATTCAAATTCAAGATTAGAAACAATGTGTGCATTGACCTTCTTATATTTTATTTTATTTTTTAAATTATTGTAATGTCCGTGTAGTGACGGATTAAGAATACGGAATATCACTACCCCAATTCATCGCGTGGGTGTCGTAAGAGCCGACTCAGGGTGCAAAACAACGCAGGACAACAGCACTGCAAAAAGAAGGAAAACTTAGCACAGACCCTATACCAACCCGTCTGGCCACCGTGGTATAGTAGGCCAAAACTTCCTCTCTGAGGAGAGGCCTATATCCATCAGTGGACTATTAGAGGCTGTTGATGATGATTAATTATTAATAAACTTTTTGTGATAAGTCACTACACTATTTAAATTTTCAGCAGTGACTGCTGATGACAGAAGTGAACGCCCGTACACTTCTGTCATCATCTTCAAGGCTCGTTTTCCCTCTTTTAAATTTGTTAAATCATCTAAAAATAGTTACCCGAGAATGAGCAGACTCACCTATAGCTGTTTTTTTTTAAATTTTTGTTCTAAGTTTAAACCTATAGATAAACCACATTTAAAGTCGTAATATATCATAGCACGCAAATGTTTACGCTTAAGCTCCATTGTAGAAGACGAAAAAGTGGGAAAAGATGACAGTAAAATAGTTCAACTTTTTTTTTATTGCTTAAATTACCTTTTGTGTTCAATTTTAAAATAAATTTACCTTTTAATAATATAGGACAGATGCGTTCCATTTTTAAATTTCAAGCATCTCAAAACTTATATGCTGACCTACGTAACATGCCTCTTAAACAACTTAATCACGAAACAATTTTTTTGTTTGTCATTTTTAAACAGTCCTAATTTCTGATGTGTGTTAACATCGAAACGTGTTATTAAAATTATTATTGTTTGGAAGAATGTATTTACTAAGCAAAAGCAAACGAACGTGACTGATTTGTTCTTATTATACTTCCGTTCATATTTCTTCATATTGACATTTAGAGGAAAAATCCTTCGTAAAAAATCTTGTAATCGGAACAATAGCTTCCGAGGACATGTGGTGTCGAGGAAAAAAAAACAGAATGATCCGTTTAAAACTGTTGTATTCTAATTTCACTAGTTTATAGTTTATTAATTGTTTAAAATTACCATAGTAATTACCCATTCTCGATCAAAATGCATTTTTTTATCTTACTCTTATACCCGTTAAAGATTACAGAGAAAAACGTAGAGAAACTTGCAATCAGAAGAAAGCACTTTTTCCATATACAATATACAGGTACAATACTAAGTACATACGATAGTGTACTAAGCCTATGACTTTTATCAAGAAATAAAAAAAAACTCGAATGCGAGCGAAGTTGGAAACGAAATCTAATACGAATATAGTAATTCTAAAAAATTAAATCTAATTTCAATAACGTATTAGAATGCATTAAACACAGTGGTACTATGCTCATAAACAAAATAGTCACTTCGAGTATTAACAACCTGACCTATTAAATAAGACGGTCTAATCGCACATCTGTATATTTTCAAAGTCAATAGGTTAAACTATACATGCTTTAGTATTGAAGTTTAACTATTTAAGGATACCATAGCCCTGGTTAAAGTGCTTGGCTTCACACATGATACTTCAAAAGTTGTCAAGTGTTCCAGATACTTTGCGTAGTTTAAAAGCCACCCAAGTCTCTCAAGCTAAGATTGTTACTCACTTGGCTCATAGAACAAAGTTTGTGCTTGTTGCTTAGAATAAGATAGGTTACCATATATGAAAAACTTTTATTCAGCCCTTTTCTAGCACAGATAATTAGCATTGCCATTCAACGTGGCAATGCTGCCAGTCTTCTGGGAACGCTACCAGTTGGCAATGATGAGGAGGATTTTTTTGATGCTTGTATGTAAATAGTGTAAATGTGCTATTTTAATTGCATTATAATATATTTCTTTTTTACTGTAAAAAAAACTTTTCATTTGGTAAAACTATAACATTTATGGCGGTAAACTCCTAGTTCTAAATAAAGAGAAATAGAGTTTTTATAAATGTATTTATATTACTTATATTATAATAACGGTTTGGGCTCCGGTACTCTCACTCACTCGGTGACAAGCAAAAAAGGAAGTGCTTAATACCGGTTTTACGTGAGGCCGCTTTAATTCCGGTAGTGTCAGACCTATCTGTGCCGAAGCATGAATCTGCTTTAAATTGTTGTTCGAATTTTAATTTTTAGTTGGAATGATCGCACGAACACTGGATTTTTTGTTGTTTTTAGTAAATAAAAAAAACCATAAACGGTTTTGTAGGTCATTTCAATGTTGAATATTATTATTTGTTTTTTTTTTAATAAGACCATTAAAACATTGTAGTTACATTTATTACTGGTTAATTAATTGTGTAATATACATATAATAAACAAAACTTAGTCTAAGATAGAGAACTTATAGATGTTCAGCTTTTATTGGTCATAGCATCTATGGTCTATAGCCTATAGCCTTTCTCGATAAACGGGATATTCAAAGAATTTTTCAATTCGAACCAGTAGTTCTTGAGAACATTTCAGTTTATAATATCAGTGTAGATTAAGTTTAGGTAAAACGAAACGATAATAATACTAAGTTAACTAGAATAATGTGCGGTGTACAGCAATAATTATTATATGTAGAGATAACATTTATATGTATTGTAGTTCCCCTGACATTGTATCATTTCAAACTAGTTATACGCTAGAGTAAACTACGATGGAACCATTACATAATGTGTACAATAACATAAAAATAATTACTGATTGTAAATAGTTCTTATTGCAGAATACGGCGTAGTAGAAAACAGACTAATGTTATGTTTTCT
Source organism: Arctia plantaginis (assembly GCA_902825455.1). Taxonomy (NCBI): domain Eukaryota; kingdom Metazoa; phylum Arthropoda; class Insecta; order Lepidoptera; family Erebidae; genus Arctia; species Arctia plantaginis. The sequence goes on along the minus strand of CADEBD010000041.1, from coordinate 1,098,990 downwards.
ACGTGGAATCTTTATAAAATAAGATAAAACATAAGTGAGATGATATTAAATTAAATTGTTGCAAATTGTACCTTAAATCGTTTAGCTAAATCTTACGCAATCGCATGACGAAATATAGGTTCTGTATAGCATGCCAGTTAGACCTAGTGTTTCTAACTATACTGTAAGAGTATTAGAAATACTGTATTTTCACCTTGTACCTTGTACCCACTTGTATCTACTGTAGAGATATTAATATTACACTGTAATTCGTGACTCTAGATTTATTATTTTCTTGTGGAAACTAGGTTAAAAATATGATGCTCAATGTAAGAGAATATTCAACAAAGTAAGCTCTTTTTGAGGTTTCTGCGATTACCCATTATCGTTATGTAAAAATTATTATATTCATAATTGAGAAAGATTTTGCTAATGTAAATTTAGATATACTGTGCGATTAAATCTTTTGATCTGTCACACTGTTTATATATTTGTAGGTTCTGACGTAACGAGAAACCTCAGCGTGGGTCGAGGAATTATTTTCCGGTTTTTAAATTGACAGGTTTGATTGACTGTAATTGTTTTTCTGTGTCTTGAATTCTAATGAGAAGCTAAACTGACGTAAGTCAATCAAATAGGTAATAAGTTAACAAAGGATTTTAAGACAAGTCCGGATTAAGACACTTGTAAGTTCATAAGAAAACCTTAGATTTGGTACGACGACAGTACTTTAAAGAAAACACACGTCAGCTGTGAGAGAAGTTTGTGATAGAGTCAAGTTTTGGAGGTAAGAGTTGTCGAATCATTTTATGAAATTATTATTTTTCTCTACTAGACACCTGAAATTAAGCAATCAGATATCTTAAAGGTGGGACATGTCAGTTAGTAACCGATTTTTCGATTAAATTAACCAGATCATAAGACTTTCGGAAATTTATAAGAAATCCTCAAATAAATTGTAGGTGCCACGAAGTTTACGGGTCATCTAGTAAATCATAGAAATAGTAATGCATAACAAGAAACTATAAGAAGTATAAGTAATATATAAAAAACGTGCGCTGAGGGTTCCGTACCTACCCAGATTTTACATAGATTTTCGCGAAAATCAAAATTTGCCCATACCTTTTTATCGTGTTTACTCAGGACCTTGATTTTTATACACCTAATAGAGACCATAGACCTCAGTATCTAGTATAAATTTCAACTTGCTAGGTCTACCCATTCCTGAGAAAATCGGTGGTGACACACGGACAGACGGACAGACGTACAAGAAAGTGATGTTATAAGGGTTCCTTTTTTACCTTTTAAGGTACGGAACCCTAAAAATGTATACTAAGTACATATATAAACTAAATATGCGTAATAAAATAACCGCAAAAAAGAAGGTCGAAACAAAGAAACGAGGCAGTTTATACGAATACATCTACCGCTTTTTCCTGTTTTTTTTTGTATTATATATTATATCTGTAAGTTGTTTCATGACGATGTCGGGGCACCAGGGACCTCCTTTCTAGGGTATACCTGGTTCCCCGGCTATTAGTACCCGAGACGGCGTGCGGTTTTAGTCGGTTCGAGTCCGACATGCCACCGACAGGTGGTATCCGAGGGGATTTCCGCACGGAAAAAAAAAAAGGTTGTTTCATGACGTCAAGTAATTTCTACATATTTATATTAAAAACAAAACCGTTTTTACTTGTTATAAAGAGCCGAGAATCCATTCAGGTAAGGCAGGCTTTTACAATCTTATTTTTTTGTTGCCATAATGAAATACTGGCAGGTTTTAAGTACTGTACGCCGTTCTTGTGCAGGTACAGTAAAAAACGGGACGCAAAGTAGCGATTCATTTCACAATACAAGTTTTAACGTTTTTGTGCTCGTCAATATTATTAGTACCAAGTTATTGATGTCAGTCTATAATGGCGGTCGAATTATTGCAAAATAAGTGTTTTGAGGTGTAAAACTTGTAATTCTCGCATCGAAATCTTATAAGCTTATTGAAAAAATTCAAATAAGCCATTAATATGGCTTAAATTTGCTGTATTAAATATTATTATTATTATCGCCAATTATTATTTCCTAGTTTTTTCTTTGCTTTAAAACCATTTCCGTTAAGGGGTTGTGAAACTTTTAATTTCGGTAGATGTGCAATAAAACAATGCCTCAAAAAACAAATCCTTATTTTATTATTCATTTTATTTTCAATTGTTTCAGAACGGCGGGAAAAGGTATAAGCAAAACTGAAGAACTTCAGAAGAACATCAGAGAGGCTATAAGCCTTGTCGAGAATGGCACAAGTTTCTGCACATGAAACACGTGTATCAAATAACGTTGCTTTCATTTGTTCGACAAAAAGCAGCCAAAAAGGTACCAAAAAACCGTTTGACTTCAAACACAGCGGTTCGAAAATTGTCTTCATATGAGCAAGAAAAACAGAACTGCTATAGGATTATTTTGTCAGTTGTTCTATACTGCTTTATGGTCTGTATGAAGCAGTCATTTTAATATATGTTTTTATTAATATATATAAACTAAACAGTTTTTAGCTACTGTAATGGTTTAAATACTGAAGTTTAACTTTCTCTTTTTAACTATTTAAAAAGCAAAGTGAGAAAGAGAAGGATAGAAGTACCTGAAACTGGAAGGCTTATTTGAAGTATTTAATGAGATTAGAGGTAGCTCATGTTTTCTGAAAGTTTAAAAAGCAAGTAGTGTACTATTATCTATGCTTACCTTAAAGGGAAAAATCGTGAATGTATAATATAAATAAGTTAAAGGAACTAAACACAACTTGTCCATGATGAGTATAAAAACAAAAAAAATATGGTAATTAAATATAGACTATTCCACCAACCATCTATTTTTTTTCTTGCAGTAAGGTGTATTATTAATAAAACCATTTCTTGTTACGTGTGTACAATATAGTAAGTACAAGTTTCTTTTATTCCAGTTGGAAACATAATTGTATCAAAACTTTATGTGAATGTTTTCAACATTCAAAAGTAATGAATAAGTGACACAGAATGGTGAGAGTGGCGCCGTGTACAGTGACGTCACACATACATAATGCGCCCGCGTAATTCATTCTAATATTACAAAAGCGAATGTGTGTCTGGCTGTTACCGTGAAGAACACGCTTAAACCGCTTAATTGATTTACATGAAATTTGGTAAAGCGATGGTTTGATGTCCTTTATATAAGATAGTTTTTATCCCAGAAATCATCCTTTAAAAGGATGAAAAAGGGGGGTGGAAAATTGCATGAGGTATCAATAACCGCTAAACTGATTTAGATAACTTTTTTTTTTGAAGATAGTTTGATTCTTAAGGAAGGATATAGATTACTTTTTACCGCTTAAAACTAGTATTTGAATAAAGTGGAACCTAAAATTATAGTTACTTAAAACCAATCGCTCGATTTAATTAAAACAGAAAATGGTGCTAATTCCGCTGTTCTAAAACTCTCTAAACTAAACTAAAAATCACTAAAAATTAGTTTAGTCTAGTCAACTACAATTTTTTTAGAATACGAAACGTTTTTTAAGAGGACTAAACATTTTTTTTGTGATTTTTAGTTTAGTTTAGAGAGTTTTAAGGCTATCTGGTTATGAAGTTGTAAGTGATTTCAAAGCTGTTATGAATCCTCCATCGTGAATGAACCTTTAGAGTAACTAATACGAGTAGTTAGTAATTACGACAGGTTTGAGTTTACAAGGCTATCTTCTTGTACGTAAGTTAGTAGCGAGGGTATATAGGCATGTATAGTGAACGTATGAATACTTATGACACTGTAGACAAATGTCTATAGCAGGTAACTAATTTGTGTTCGTGTTCAGATGAATTTATTTGTGTAATTAATCGAATAGTTTTAAAATATTATTATTTTCATGCGTTAATAGAGAATTTAAATTGTAAAAATCATGTATTTATTTAGATGTAGACTGCACGGGTGGCGTAGTAGTTTAAGCGGTCGCCACGCCGCTTACTACTACGCCGAGTGTTGTGGATCCGATCCCCACATGGGACGACACTTTGTGTGATCCACAAATTGTTGTTCTGAGTCTGGGTGTCCTTTGTGTCTGTTTCATGTATGTTTGTAAAGTCCCCCGCGACAGAAGATTTGTTCCTAGTGCGTGAGTTGTTATTTTAAAAAATTAAGAAAAAAATAAAATAAAAATATAGACGAAAATATCGCATGGTCTTGCACTGTATTGAATAATCGAGCAATTCGATAGTTTTACTAAAATAAAAATAAAATACAGCTTGACTAAACTGATTTTTTTCTTTTATCCGTTATACAACCGTGGTGGTGGCGTAGTGGTGAATCCAAAACCATTGCTGAAAAATTAAAAAATTTAATTCCAATGTGAAATGTAAATGTAATTTCCAATTCAAACCCAAAAAACCCAAACGCTACGGCAGCCATATTAGCGGTCCCATAGTCTAACTGAAAATGACATGTGATAGTGATGGTATTCGTAGTATCATTAAAATTGGTAAAGCAGTAGGTTATACATAGGTAATAGACGTCAGATAATAACGGGTTTTGCAACGATTCCTGATTAAGAGATCTTGAAAAAAAAAATAGGAAAAAAATACAATAGGACAAAAGTGATTTAAATTTAGAAACTAAGTTGCATCATTAGCTATTTAACGAAACAAGAGAAAACAAGTTATGCATATAAAGCTATATTTTTAAATATATATTTTTTTTGTGACCATCGCCGCCAATGAACGTCTGCAACTCAGGAGTCACAAACACATTGCCGGCCGGAAGGAGTACGCTCTTTTCTTGAAGGTTTGAAGGTAGTATCGGTTCACTCTCCATTAGGTGACCCGTCTGCTCGTCTGCCCACTCTAACATTAAAAAAAAACACTCAAGCTCTTTAATAAATTAAAAATCGTTTGTCCTAAATACGATTGGTCTTTGCTTCTGCAATATATATAGAAATTCTATATTATAGAAATTCTAGACAATAGAAAATATATAGAAATTCGATATTCTGCAATATATATATATATACGGTAGCGCCGTGAATGAAAAGTCCAGGAGCAACAGATTTTTCAGGATATGTGATGCAGAGAGATGAACAAAACGCGGTAAAAAAAAATGTATGAAAGTTGACGAATACAAGATTAGAAAATGGCCAAAGAAAATATGGATGGTCTTTGTAAAATAGGAGATGGCTAGAATCCCTTTCTATCCATCTCCTATTTTACGAAGTCCAGTCTTTGCCAGTTGTGGCAAGCAAAGAAATGGCAGATGACAGGAGACATTGGCACTCATTTCACCGATCCTAAATTAATTTGGGAAAAAGAACAGAAGTAGAAGGTTTATAGATACTGTATTTAGCCTTTAAATCTCATTATTACAGCACAAAGTGTAATGAAGCAGAAATATGCATGAATTTAAAACGATTTATAGTTTATTTTGTTTGAAATTGACAAAGTCATCTTTTTATTTCTATTTAAAATTTTCACTGACAATAAAGTTATCTCTATATCAAATAGTTTAGATTTTATTTTTATCTTATGACAGTACTATCTAACGTGACATATATTCTGAGACTTGACTTGCCGTTTATTTATTTAATTTCATGACTATGAAAAAGTGTTTTCAAATCATCAGATTAACCAATGTTTGTAAAATTGCTGACCTTGTTGTTCAGTTCACTGAGATAAAACTCTTTCGTAAACGCTATTTACAGGTTATTAAAAGTTTAATAATAGGTATTTTTTTTCTTTTTATGTTAGAGGGGGCAGATAAGCAGACGGGTCACCTGATGGAAAGTGACTATCGCCGCCCATGAACGTCTGCAACTCAGGAGTCACAAACGCGTTGCCGGCCTTTTAGGAAGGAGTACGCTTTTTTCTTGAATGTTTGAAGGTCGTATCGGTCCGGAAATACCGCAGACGATAACCCGCTACACAGATTGGTTGTGCGGGGCAAAAAATGACTCGAAAAGCGCACAGTAGTGGAGCTCCAACTATCGATTTAATGAGGATAAAATTTTTGCCGTGTGGAACGATGGCGGAAATTTGCGGCTGGTATTAGTCCGAAAAATTCCTCGGAGCACTCTCCATGATATATAGGTATATATTTAAAATAACTTCTTTGTTTTCTAAATTTAGAGGATTCATGAAAGAGATTAAGTATTAACTAGTAAGTAATCACCTTTTACAACATCGTGTGTTTGAAAATGTCTTCAAGTTTGTAATACTAGTAATCATCAATCAAAAGTAAGAATAAGGTATTATAATGAATATTGTTTGTTTTATTTTTAATTAAAATTTAAATGTGTGTGACGGATTAAGAATACGGAGTGTCACCACCCCTATTTATCCCGTGGGTGTCGTAAGAGTCGACTAAGGGAGCAAACTACGCAGGTCAACAGCACTGCAAAGAGAAGGAAAACTTGACACAAACCCTATACCAAACCGTCTGGCCAGCGTGGTATAGTAGGTCAAAACCTCCTTTCTAAGGAGAGTCCTATGTCCAGCAGTGGACTATTAAAGGCTGTTGATGTGATGTGATTAAATGTGTGTGAAATTAAATAATAATAAAAGAAATATTGTAAACGTTGTATCGGTACAATTTTATTTAGAAAACCTAGTGTGCGTGTATTCAAAACTAACTCCTATTTTATTAACATGCTTCTGTTAGCTTGTTATGTATCTATGTAACGTAAAAATTTGAACGTGATTTTCATCCACTCTAAAACTTTGGATTTAATTAAAATTTCTCACTTATCAACGACCGATGACATTAAATTAATTTAGTAAATTTGTTTGATTATCCTGATCTTCAGGATTACCGGCTTTTTCCATGTTTAAAAATAAGTTAGTGTCTCGCACCACGAACTAAGGCGTGTATTGAAGCATATGTGTACTTACTTGCTTACTTTTTTAGACTCAAATGAGAAAATATTCATCATTAATGACAAAAAAGCATAAATGAATTTTTGTTAAAAAAACTAAAGAACACGCTTTTCTACTAACCGAACTAAAAAGTAGAAAGTAATATTCTATAATTTAAAAAAGTTTTTTGTTCTGAAAAAAGCGTAGGGTGCTTTACCTACTTACTTACTTTTACCAATACTTGTCAATAAAATATTTTTACAGCAATCGAGATCTAGCACCCCACGCATTTTTACGATAAAATTATTTTTCTTTATGAATTTATAGAAAATTATTTATACCTAGAGTTCTTCATTCAAGAAGAGGAATGAGATATATCTTTTTTCTAAAGGTTAAGATAGTGATGGAAGTTAACGTACACCAGCGCCTTAGGGATTTAAGACTTGGACTTAAATTAACCAGAACATCAGCTAAATATCATGTAAAAATTTAGTAACGAATATAATATCCAGTATGGTAGTATAACAGGATTAGACACGGAGATTTAATTCGATTGTAAATAATTCAAAATAAAAATATCAGGCCAAATGTTTTTATAAAGAATAATAGCCAAATTTATTCAAACAATTAGCTCAAATATTTTTATTTGGATACCAAAATAAAATCACTAATAGAATAATAATAGACCAATATTTCTTTCATACCACTGTTATTCCAGAGTAAAAATTCCACAAAGTATGCACTCTATATTATACCAACCGATGTATTTTATTATTTCAATTCACTACAATGGAGACACATCACACATTTACTAACAAGCACTAAATTTACCTTTTATTTTCCGTGTGCATTGTCACATTAACTTTATTTTTACGCAGATAAAGTTATATTTGGTTTGTGTTGCCGTACATTTTGCAACGAACGTCAGAAGACGTAGCGTTGTGTTGAATACTTTTTATCTAAAGCAGTGATCGGTAAGTTTGTGGTGGGGATGTGTCGTTCAAGCGTGCGGTGGAAATGTATTACAGAGGCTACAGAGCAATGTTATTCTCATTGCTGAGGAGGTAAAAGTCCTTTGTATTCTTTAGGGCTCTTAGGGCTCCGGTACCCTTATTCACTCTGTGAAAAGCTATGAAAATATTCCTTAAGACTTATTTTAAGTGAGGCCGTGGTGTCACTTCGGTCGAGGCAGTCCATTTCTGTCGAAGCATGGCTATCCTACGGTAAATGTTTCATTTGTAATTGAGTCAGACAGTCTGACTTATTTTATACTTTCTTTTACCAACAACTTCATTTGCGTTACCATGAATATCCTATCAATGTTCTATTCCAGGCTATAACCTGTCTCCGTGCCTAATTTCATTATTTGGTAGTTTAGGTGTGATAAAGGTACATATATTAGTAGATCCATACTCACGAGTATTAATTAACTTAATACGAGTAAATAGGTATTTTGCTTGTAGGTTGACAATGACATTGGAGGTAAAAATCCAAAACAACAAAAAAACCTACAAGTAGCTACCATATTTCTGCTAAAGCACTCTACGATCATTATGTAAAAACAAAACAAAAGCGAAACGTTGGTGTACTGTTACTGAATGCTGCCTCTTCGTATCCGTTTCTGACGAGCCACCTTCGAGGTTTCGGAAAACGGAGCTATTTTGTCTTCCCGAATCTTGTTTTGGGGACCACAGGACAGTTGGCTTTGAAAAGGTGGTAGTCATATTGAAAACGGGACGTATGGTCTCAATTTTCGAACACTTTTGCCTATGTAAACATACATGGTCATGGTCAACAGAGCGCGCAACAGAAAGACACATACTATCGACGATCGATTATTCATAGATTCGACGAAGGTTAAGTTTCGAAGGCGCTAACACGCCACCGACTCGAAAACAAAAGTACCATATAATATTTATCAAATATTATTTGTATAAAATAATAAGAATGTTTGAATAGCAGAAAAAAGGTGGAAAAATTTGCCCCCTATAAGTAAAAAAAAAGGATATACGGAAGTGCGGCATATTTGGTAAACTTAATGTTTTAGTATAGAAGTGCAGAAAAGAATATAATGTGCGATATGATATTACGTAAAACGGCAACATAAAACTAAAGGTAAAGGAACATAGGGGTCTAGTATATGCTTTGACATGCCACGAAACAGGAATCTATACAATAACAATTCACACTATACTGGTTGAGAAATAAAATAGGATATTCAAAACGGTCAAAATTCGACCGCCAGGCTATCTCTAATAACAATAATTACGCACCCGCATGCCCGTTGGTCGCGAATGTACGACACGAGGGCGTAGAGCTGCTGGAGTATTGATTACACGCACTTCCGACGTACTTTGAAGGGATAGTGCATGAACGGTGAATAAGCATTGTCAGTGAAGGTGCAAATTGGTGTTAACTGTATTCTTTGACGAGAGAACTGTTGTCTTAGCAAAAGTAAAATTCTATCGTCTTCACTGTGATGTTTGACGTTCGATCAAATAACACACTGAGTTCGATGGTTCTTCTGAATCTACTCGTAAATGTCTATACATGTCTATCTATATAGACAAAGACAAAACACTTGATTTCCTTTCAATTTCTTCTCAGTGTACCTGCTAGTGCGTTGCTTTAGTATTAATACATAATAATCTTTTTCTTAAAACATAGGAGCTTTCTTTTTATTAATATACCAACTGGAATTAAGGTAAGAGTTAAACCTCTGTTAGGGGCATTTGATACTAAAACTCAATTAATTGAACCGATTTACAGAGACATATAATACAACAAGAAGCTATTTAATACAATGGTTACGAACACAGTCTTTTCGTCAGTAGGTTAGCCCCAGTGGGCTAATACCCATTCATGTATACATACATGCATACACGATATAGCAGAAGTAATGTGGCTTTGAGAACAGGCGACATCGACACGTGAAACTGTGTTTACAGAAACTGCTACGCTTGTACGGTATTTGTCAAAGCCGAGGAATACCAAGAAATTAATTGCCTTGAGATTCTAAAGTTATTTGGTCGTTGTAAAATCATCATCATCATCACGCAACAATTTCTTGTACAAGAATTCTATTTGCTATACGGTTCCAGCTATTACCATAACTTTAAATGTTATTACAATTTCTTTTGTCTGAGCATATCATCCATTTATTTTATAAGTATTAATATTATATAACTATAATATTTCCATAAGAGCCTTAACTGTTGAGTCGTTAGTATCTTTTGGCTGGCGGCCAACTGTCGCTACAAGCCTCAAACGCATCTGCGCAGTAGCCCAACTTTGGCTGGCATTTCCGCCTCAAAATCCCATTTAAGAGATTCAAGCTGTTGCGCTGCTTACGTCGACACGTTGATGGATGGTATTCACTTATAGCTCCAACTGCTATGATCCTCTGAGGACGCCAGACCTACTTCCTATAGCAGTAGCATGACATTGCCGATTTGTACTGAAAACTTGATACTCGTTTTTTTCTAAGATGTAATATATTTGTTTAATCAAAATATTTACCCTCATTATCTATACATTGCTGCCTTCTAAACGGAAGTTTATTTATGCCTTTACGATAGAACTCGGGGGATCTAGATTCGACAAACTGTGTGAAGGCATTTTATACTGCCTCCTGGGAAGCAGCGTTGAAATTGCGAGCCGTTTCTGCCGCGTTAGTTTCGTGTCAGAACACGTATTAAAAAAAATTTATTGAAGTATTCATCTTTCATTTCTAAGCTGAATAAAAAAAAGACAATTGAAAATCGAAAGTCGAATGTTGCACATTTTTGAAAGAAGAACTTCATTGGTAGCATCTGAAAAAAGTTTCACACGAAAACCTCACACCATGAAGGTTTTATATCAATTGAAAGTATCTATTACTATACAACGGCAATTTCAGACTTTAAACCCCTGTTATTAAGACGTCTTGGCACCATAAAATTCCAAGAGTGATCTACACCTTTTTTGTGACATTGCTTATGTCCAAGTACAAGGAGCTATAAAACTATGTAACATTCACAAACGTCTATAGAAAAAAGTGCTTGATGGTAAGTAGTTTATGGTGTAATATTTGCCATTACAAATCATCATTGTTATAATCTATTCTTTATCAAATCTCTCATGATACTTCATTCCATGAAACTGAACCACTAACTCTATCAATCAATATCTTTGCAGCACTGGCTAATAGGCATCATCTGTGTGTTGATAATTTTTAAAACATAAACCTTGAAGTATCAGACTCAAGGCTTATTGACTGATTAACTGAATTGTCGAACTAAGTCATATGAATGGACCGAAAAAACAAACATTTAACTTTAGCTTTTGGTGTGTTACCTTTGTGTGTGTATTTCGACTGTAATTTAAGGGATAATCTATTTCACTTCGCCGTTCGCTCCTCATTTTGTAATTCAATGTAATTCAAATGTAATTCAACCTAAATTGAATTGAATATTTAAAAAAAACTATCTGTGTGGCTGCCAATATGCGGCCACAGCTGCGTAGTGGTCTACCATTTAATTTTGTCTAGCTTTAATTTTAATCGTGTTACATGGGTTTGTTGACAATATATATATATATATATATATATATATATATATTTTTATATCGAAACATTTGAAATGGGTATATGTCACACACAGTAAACTGAACTCGCCTAACAAGGATTTCTCAGTGGAGGGACCTGTGTGTGCCTTCTCTATTTATGGTTGATATGATAGTTTATCTTTTACATCATCTTCTCACAGAAGTACCCTTTGAATTTTTTTAGTAATTTTCATGAGTCTTATGCCAATTAACTCTACTACATTTCTACACAGGACTAATCTAGTGCGATTATCACCTGAGTGTAATTCATCTATTATAGATATGTATTTATAAATATATGCCCAAGTGCTCAGCTAACTTAAGTACCTAAGCGAACTCAGCAAAAAACATACCCGACACATATCACACAAGTTACACACACGAATGTATGATCACAACTACACACATGCTATAATATTACACGAAATTACGCCCTGTACTACGGAGGAAATAATAAACATCATTGACAACCTCGATCCTAACACGAGCGCTGGACTAGATGGGATCAGTACTAAGGCAATAAAATATCAAAAAAAATATAACTAAGTAGTCATTAACTAACTGTATAAATGACTGTTTACTGCATGGTACTTTCCCCGATGCACTCAAGGTGGCTAGGGTCAGTCCTATTTACAAATCTGGAAGTAGAACTGTCCCAAGCAACTACAAACCAGTGTCGGTGCCTAATCAACTATTTAACACACAAAAAATCCTAATTGATGAACAACATGGCTTTCGCCCTTAATCAAGTACTTTGACGGGCCTGTTGGTCTAGTGGTTAGTGACCCTGACTTGACCCTGTGGGTTCGATTCCCACCCAGGACAAATATTGTGTGATGGGCACGGTCATTTATTCTGTATCTGGGTGTAATTTATTTATAATATGTATCTATTTAAAAACATATAAGTATGTTTGACAGCAGTCTGGTTACCATAGTTCAGGCTCTGCCTAGTTTGGAATCAGACGGCCGTGTGTGAGATATTGTCGTATTACTTTCACGACTGTTACCAATTTTTTTTGTCAAATTAAAAGATATATAGATCAAGGGAGCTATGCCTTAAGAATATTTATCGATTATAATAAGCATTCGACACCGTAAGTCACCGAAAACTGCTACAAAAGTTAGACAACAAAGACATTACAGGTACAGTGCATAAAATTTTTAGATTGTCGTGTAGTCGTCAAATTGTTAAAATGGGAGATTCTTACAGTATCATCATCATCATCATCAACAGCCTTTAATAGTCCACTGCTGGACATAAGCCTCTCCTTAGAAAGGAGGTTTAGGTTTTGGTTTTTCTTACAGTAGCTCCATCCAAAACATGTTTTACGGCTGCCCTCAGGGTTCCATCATAAGTCCTTTACTTTTTTAAATTTATGTTAACAATATTAACAAAATAGGGTTAAAAGGACACCTACAAATATATGCAAACGACACTGTTCTCTTTTATTTCGATAAGTCAATTCATATTATCATAAAGGACGCTCAACATGACCTCAACCTACTAAAGGAGTGATTAAAATAGAACCATCTAACAATTAACATATGAAAAACCTTATTTATGATTTTCACCACTAAAAATAAACATGTACTTAACGGATTTCGCGCCCCTTAAAATAATAAAACGGTCAACTAACGAAAAATATTTTGGATTATACCCATAATCCAAGATATTTTTCGTTAGTTGACCGTTTTATTATTTCGAAAGAATTTTATTCAGAAGACGAAACTATCTTGGAAATTTGAATACACATTGACCATCTCAGAAACAAACTAACATCAATATTGGGAGCTTTACGGAAAGTAGCAAAATGTATTCTAAGCAAAGTGCACACTCTTATTAAAACTCGATGGTCAAATCAAATTTAGAATATTTATTAGAGATATGGGGTACAGCAGCGGTAACTAATTTAAATTTACTTCAGAGGCCAAAATAAAATAATTAAAATTCTATTCCATTATCATCACCTCACTCCAACAAAAACCCTATATGAAAAAACAAAACTGTTAAATATTAGGTATATATTTACTGTACTTGTATTATTAACACTAACTTGATCCAAACTAATATAAAACTAAGGAAAAAAAGGTCTCATAATTTGAGAAATAAGAATAAACTTGAACTTTTTAGCGCACACACTAATAAAAAAAATGCGATATCGTGAACACATTTAAAAATAAGTTTAAGAAATATGTATGTATATTGTAACTTCTAATACTCTAGAGATAATTGCATTGTATTATTACTTTTAACTTTGTATCTCATTATAAATGGACTGTAAGTTTGTGTTAGAAATAAAATTCTTTAAACCTAAGTATGTTAATCAGCAGTCTGATTACTAAAGCACAGGCTATGTCTACTTTGGGATCAGACGGTCGTATGTGAGATGTGTGAAGTTATATGTATAGGTAAACTAATTGCTGTTCTGACATAAACTAAGAATAGTTTCGTCAGTTTAATCATTTACCTACAATGAATAAACTAATGTATTCTGCTACTGTTTACTTTTATAACATCATGTCAACCGATTTCTATCATCATCATTTCAACGCATGTTTTTGTTTTTATGACAGGCCAGAAATTCGTCTATAATAATACAAACTATAATAATAACTACTGAAGCAAACGAGTTAATTTTGTAGAAGGTAAGTTAAACAAGTGTATAAGTTAAATAAAAGGCAACGCCCGCATTAGGAACATATTCCTGTGTCGCGGGGGACTTTATAAACATACATGAATCGGACACAAAGAACACTCAGATTCAGAACAATAATTTGTGGATCACACAAAGTGTCGTCCCATGTGGGGTTTGAACCAACAACACTCGGCGTAGTAGGAAGCGGCGTAGCGACCACTTAAAATACTACACCATCCGTGCAGTGAAAATTGTTCATGATAAGGACTCAAGAGCGTTTAAAATAAAAAAAAAGTTAAAGATGGTATAAGAGAACGGTTTAAAATTGCATAGTATCTGGGTTACGGTTGAGTGACACAATGCGATATCGCGAAGCCGACCTTGCTATATAATTTGCATCAACGAGTCGTTGTCACTGAAGCCTTAATATAAGGTGAGTTCATAATATACCTGAGGACGACCTCAGATACATTAAAAATACTACAAATAATTATATCCTCAACTAGATGCATACGGATGCATCTAGTTGAGGATATAATTATTTTATTGAAAATAGTGGTTAGTTAGTTTCGTAGTAGTGTTGTCCCATATCAACAGCGGTGACCCGCGAACACACCAAATAGGCTTGTGTCCACCAATGACAAATTGTTTAGTTTATAGTTTCAAATTATAAATGAAGAGACATAAATAAGAAAAAAACAGTCTATTTCACGTCTAGTCACGCCACGCAAAACATCATTGTTGTTGTTGACGTTTTCATACAACAGCAGGTTACTCCTTATTGTTTTTCGTTTTTAGCATATTTTCTCACCTTAATTCGGGATCAGTTGACACTGGACATAGATGTAAACAGTTTTGTTTTGCAGACTGTGACGTCATTTAAGACGCTATGAAACTATTCAGCGTTTTCAAGGGAAATTGAAATGGTTATTTTAAATACAAAATACGTAATGTAAATATTGCTTTTTCTTTGAAAGAATTTTTTTTGGGATAAAATAGATATTAAAGTATAAAATTAACCAAGTTTTCAAATTGAGTTAACTGGCCTATTGTGACGCTCGAGAAATCCCAAGAAAAGTTAAATCATCTTGGAACCCGCAACGAAATTAATCAGAAGTAAATTGAAGGAGTTGTAAATATAAGAAATCCACTTTCCTCGTCAGAAACGTCGACATTTTTGAATGATAGGTTACACTAATAAGTAAGAAACATAAGTTTTTTTTTGGAAATATTAAAACACGAGATTATAAAAAAATTTTTGCAATGAATTACTATTCATCTGTTATATATAACTTATTTTAATGCTGCAATTCCTGGATTTCAAGATCGATACTATTAGCCTAAACAAGTTCAAAGCATGACGCTTTACAAAATACTGAGATTATTCCTATTAACCTGCGGCGAAAGCTAAGCTAAGCTAATCGGATGTAAATTAATTAGTTAGGCATTCATTTTCCTTTGACTCCTTCGCAGTAACATAAAGAGTAATTTTCTTATCTATGTACAATTTAGCTTTATTTATTTATGTTTGAAATATTTATTGGTTTTATTATTTTACTAGTTTTCTTCTTTCGCTCTCTCTCTCTTTAGTACATCGTAATTAATACAAGTTCAATGTATTATAATTTTTTGAATGTGATATCAATTAGGCGACTCCCATATACAAAGAAACAGAAACATACTACAGCGCCATCTAACGAAGACACACCGAACTACGGAGTAACTCCTGAATGAGAATTGCTAATTCTGTATCGCTAAATGAAGAATTCTCTCGAAGATTAGCATATATACAACTTACCAGCATCAACCGTTGGGCCGCTGCCCGCCAGGCATGATCACCTTGCCTGGTCTGAGGATCCTCCCTTTGGGTTTGGAGGGCCATGACACCTGTTCCTCCACAAACCCTGTTTTTCGTTGCTTTTCACCGTCTGATTGAGGTAACATTAGCCTTACTTACTTGTCCGTGTGGTGACGGATTAAGAATACAGAGTGTCACCACCCCCTATTCATCCGGTGGGTGTCGTAAGAGGCGACTAAGGGAGAAAACTACGCAGGACAACAGCACTGCAGAGAGAAGGAAAACTTGAAACAAACCCTATACCAACCCGTCTGGCCAGCGTGGTATAGTAGGCCAAAACCTCCTTTCTAAGGGGAGGCCTATGTCCAGCAGTGGACTATTAAAGGCTGTTGATTATGATGATGATAGCCTTACTCAACCCAATCAATTGGTGTCAACGCATTGGTGATTCTAGTGTTGCAGCTGTGTATAGGTGGGGGTAGTCACTTACCATCAAGTCACCTACCTTCTCGTCTGCCCCCCATACTATTAAATAATTAAGTACGACCTATTACATACAGCTTAGATCAGTTTATACCTACTGAATATTTTTTCAAACTTATTTGCATTTAATTTGTAGTTCAGTAATACATAAATATCGTCTATACACTGCCACAGTGTGTCGCAATACCGGGTGACCGTTGCAGCGATGTTTTCTTAGATTGTGACAATTGACACTTCATCATCATCTGTCTGTCGCCGTCCACAGCTGAACGAAGGCCTTTCCCAAGGATTGCGAATTGCCATATAATTGACACTTATTCGATGTAATTTACCTCGTTCATTTTTTTTTCTAACATTTTCCGCACTAAAACTCGCAGCGGACTTTACACACACAAAGAACACCCAGGCTCAAAACAACAATCGGATCGAACCAACAACATTCAGCGCAGTAGGAAGCGACGAGATGAGCGCTTAAACCACTCCGCCATCCGTGCTATCAATTTTTTGTATCTGATGATGATGTTCCGACCAGTTTCGGCCATTTCGATTGCATTCCGCGACTATGGCCGTATGTGTGTATGTGTGAAAATATTGTTATTGTTCGTGTGCTCTCATGTGGTCTATGTTGCCGATCTATTCCTTTACGCTTATATACATTTTTGTACCTATCGCCTGTTCATAACCATATTAATAGTGCACTGCATTTTGATCTTATCTCTCTCTGAACTAGAGATTATTCAACTTTTAAACTTTCGCGTTCCATGATAATTAATATTATTTAACGGGAATTAACGCGATCTCTTATTTAGGGTTTCGACCAGGTTGCACCGGCCGTGGTCACAGGCTGACTGTGACCACGGCCGGTGCAACCTGGTCGAAACGTCAGGCAAACCAGAGGTATGTAATACCCTAAATAAGAGATCGCGTTAATTCCCGTTAAATAATATTAATTAGAGATTATTCAGTTTGTCAATGTGATTGGCAGATAAAATTGGAATACTTCTAATTTAACTTGAATTAAATTTATTAAGGTCAATTTCTTTTTTTTGTCATTGTTCTTTCTTTCTAGAAAGGAAAATTATCCAGTGTAACTAATATTTAACGATACTTAAGTATATTACCTTGAAGTAATTCCTGATTGTTAACTTTTACTTGTCTTGTCAAAGTAACTTGTTACTTGAGTGATTAACCTGATTCAACAGTTTATTTAAGTCCATTTTAAAATGTCGTATCTCATTAGCTGTAATTATTCTCTCTTCTGGGAAATTAATGTTATTGGTTTTACGATACTAAGTCGAGGAAGAATTTACATTTCTCGAGTTCCTCTTTAGTACTACTTCAATCAGTTTAAGTGATACTAAAGGAGCAAATATAATGATTTAAATTGTAAAACTTCCATTTTAGTTGACGATTCAACTGGCTACATATTTATTTGCTGCCTGCTATATGTAACACTAGTAGTAATTAATTTTATAAATATATTTATGCGTATATATAATATTATCATTATTGTCAAAGAATATTTAATCATGGGAGAGCCATATTTTGACACATATGGGCCAGGCTCAATTGGAGTGGTAGAACCCTCTACCCCAATTCTGGGCGATAACGCACTTATGCCACACCCTGCTCTACATCATCGAAAATTTGGATGAAAGAATATACCTACGGCATTAGGTCCGCCTTATACAATACAATAATATTATGCAGAAAGTGGAACCTTAACTTAAAAACCGTCCGTTTGGTCTTTGGTCTTGCCACGTGAGAGGAACTAAAATTAGAACTGGCAAAATGTAAGCGAGTTTTTTTTTTATCAATGAAGCATTTTTTGATACAATTTTGCAACGCATGCGATTTTTGAGTGCAATATAATAAGAAACCCTGACATTATATATTTCAATAACATGTTGGCTAATAGTTGAAGACTGCCACTAGATAAAATAAAAGGATGTCATTCTTCTATAAACGTATTTCCAAGGTGGACTGCAGAACACGGCAAGGAATACATAATGACTTTAATAAAATCCACAAACGAACCAACTATTTGATGACACGTCCCTTTTCACTTTTTTCAGCTGCACTACCAACTAACCCAACATGTAACAAAATCATAGTTAAAGTTAGTCTTAGACAAAAGTTCGATTTATCCTACTCAGGATGTGTAATCTATACATACACCTATACACCTCAAAGTGCGTTGCTGCCCTTGTAGTCCCTCCCACTCGAGTCAGCGGGAGGGGGGATTTGGGCTACGGTCACCTCACTCACTCAGTGAAAGGCAACGGAACAATTGTTTAACACCGGTTTTCTGTTTTAATGTGTGTGTAAGCGAGAAAGAGATTCGTATTAGAGTCATCAGTCCATAATCTCCATATGTCCGCGACAAAGGATATATTCCTAATGCAAGAGTTATCTTTTTAAAACAAAAACATTACGACATTATGCACCGTACGTTATAATTAATTTTTCCTGTTAGGTTTTGTGACCCCAAAAGTCCAAGAGTAATAAAATCTATTTACAAATTTAGTTCAAACAAGGCAAGTGAATATTCAAAGAGGATTTTAAACCGACGGACTTGGAAATACCTTTTTTGTCCCCTGTAAATGAAATGAAATTCTATAAATGTAATTTTGGCTTGTGTACGCTTCAAAAATTCAAATTTTGCCGCGATATACAATACGCTTCATAGATAGTTTATATTTATTTTTCGCCCCAGTATTGTTCCTCATTTATCATCAAAGTAACACCTACTTCTACTCTGAAAGAAATCTCGATATAAACACCAGGGAAAACACCCAACGTGCGCTTTTCGAACGTTTAACGCCTGTGGTGAGCTCTCATTGCAAAACTGGCCAAAAAAAAAAGATTAGATTATTTGACAAAATTAGATTAGATACAAAACATGCATTTTATTAACTTCCTTTATGTGTTAATTAAATACGTGTTCATACGCCCGTCATCTCAACTTAGTGTAAAATCAAAATTCTCTATCTCCAAAAATATCTTTATCATACTGATCGACTGACTCGGAATCAAGATCGGTGCTTTCTATTTATGTCCTTCGTAAATTTGCTTATTTATTAAACATTATTTCATTAAAATTGAGCGATTTCTAACACTACGTTTCTACTTAGCATTATCTTATAAAAGTCAAATTTATGAATAAAAAGATTCTTTGTTGTAAGTTTCTTCTTCAATATTTAGATATTACTCTCAATATTATTTTGATTTGGATTTGCGTGTTTTTTTATTAAATAGATGTTGGTGTTCAAAAAGATTTTAGATACACCAATACATCAATAAACATCCCTAATATTCATCATCGTTTTTTTCCTCTATTTTACCATGCCATTACGTTTTAGCGCGATTTGTCAATTTTCTTACAACTCCGCTCTAGGAATATATCTTGTATCGTATTGACGGACAGCCGTGCAGTAAGAAAGCAAGAAATTAAGTAATAAGGATGAGGCAAAGGAATAGGACTAGGCAGCTTTGATTATGGACATCACAAGTCGCGTTTTTTTTTTTGGTATAAGGGGGCAAACGAGCAGATGGGTCACCTGATGATAAGCAACTACCGCTGCCTATGGACACCTGCAACTCAAAAGTCACAAGTAACTCAAAAGTAACCTCACTCACTCAGTGAAAGGCATCGAAAGAATTGCTTAACACCGGTTTTCTGTGAGGCAGTGGTATCACTCCGGTCGAGCCGGCCCATTCATGCCGAAGCATGGCTCTCCCACATCAGAAGAAGTAGAGAACTTTATACTGATATTGCACCTTGAAGAAACCGGGATCACATATTCATATATCAGTCCTAGGAAGATAAGTCAGAGACAGCAATTGATCCAAAGATAATACTCAACCACGGAATAATTAAATTTGGAGTCCAATTACAACATTATACATCAATTACTTAACTGACAAGTCACGTAAGTAAAAAATCTGTCTCACAACGCTAATGATTGGGAAATCTATTAAAACGATGTTTAAACAGGTTAAGTTAAATAATTAAGACCATCAACTTCTTTGTTTTAATACTTCTCCATATTAGCTTTAGCTCGTGGCTTTTTTTCTGGATAAAAGGTGGCCTTGAACCACCACCAGTTGTGGCAGATTTAGTGGTGGCCGTAGGGAATAAGCCCTTGAGAAAACTAACACTCTTGGATGAAAGTGCATCACGATGTTCGACAGAGTAGTTAAGTCGTATCAAATTAAAAACTCTCATTTATATTTTGTAATTTTGATGATTGGATGGGGCGTTGCGATTGATAAAGATTTCTGACGGTCTTCGTGACGATCTCGTTGTGATGTGAAATAAACTCACACTAGGTTAGACAGGTTAGAATCAGGTCGACTTATAGGCACGCAATCCTGCCTCTCCATTCCTATTAAAAAAATCTGCCTACCTCCCATCTATTGCCTTTTCATCTTACCAATTTTTGCCTGGTATCAATGTGCGGGTGTGACTGATTGTTTGATGATTATTATTAATGTTTCTTGACATACAGAAAAGGAATTACGGCACCTGTCATGGAGAGAATCTAGAAAAATACTAATAGTAAGTAGAAAAATACTAATACGGTATTATTCACAGGAAGATTCTTTCTATCCTTACACACCTCACAACCTTCCTCCGTCATTAAACGTGATTGATGGATGATCCTTAACTACCTACATTGTTTTTATAAGAATACGTCTAAACTAAATCTGTACGTACAGAATTAAATTTCGCCGTACAATTTTTTGTGCATATCCGTGACTGAGCTTATTTGTTTCGTAAAAATGTTTTTGTGTCTACTGTTATAAAAAAGTAACTTTCTTTCATAGAGTATTATTAAAACTCTTTCGATTCTCAAAAAACACTGCGAAGTGTGATTATTTTAGTACCTAGATAGTGAAATAACTGCAATATTTTCAGTAATTTTCACTTGTACATTGACTTTGTTAGATGTTATGTATATTATTGCCCCGTCGATGTAATGTACTTAAAAATAAATACTATAGATCGCCTAGTGGTTGAATTGTCGACTCTTTTGAATGTTCATTTCCATTGCCTAATAAAGAATTGAACTGTCGTTGTTAAGTCTTTTACCATAGCGGGTCAAAATTTAGAAAATAATAAAATAAGCTTTCTGTACACCAGTTTAGTATCTCTATACAAATAAATAAAATTGAAGTGTCAGTTTGTAATGTCAAAATAATAGATTTTTTCATGCTCACGCGGTTAACACCTATTCCTAAAAAACAGTATAAATAATTTTTGTCTGTCAATCTGTCCGTGTGATGCCCCGGGAAATCCTCAAAACGGCTATACCGATTTTGATAATATTTTACTACCAGGCAGCTGTCTACAGAAATTCAAATTCAAAATTCTTTTATTGTAGCTATCGGCCTAAACAATCGACACATAGGGAGTACTACACTTTTTTTTTTTTCCGTGCGGAAATCCCCTCGGATACCACCTGTCGGTGGAATGTCGGGCTCGAACCGCACGCCGTCTTGGGTACTAATAGCCGGGGAACCAGGTATACCCTAGAAAAGGGAGTACTACACTAGATTACATGCATGTCTAAAGCTAAGTGTATTAACTAAATTTGCTGACATTTAATACACTTTAGGCTATTTTTAGCAATATATCCTTACCTTCTGAACTAGTTGAGACTGTGACTCCGAAGGTAAGGAGTCACTTAGGCTATTTTTTCTCTCCGAAAAACCTTATAATATCCCCGGTATCGAATCGGGAATCGAACCCACTAAGGCAGCCCTTTTCAAATTCCACGCGAACGAAGTTACGGGCACCAGCTAGTTTATATATAAAAATTAAATATTCTAAATAAGATGTGTGTCCATGAGCATATTCGTTTAAAAATTAGCCAAGTGCGTGTCAGGCCACGCGCGGGCACGGTTCCATAATCGCTAGTATTTTAACGTAGTAGTTAAATGGTTTAACATTTTTAAACAGGTTCATAAGATAAAAAAAAATAACAGTGAAATCCAGTTTTATCTCAAAAACGAACAAGAAAATATATCATCAGGTTTCATCTTAGATAATGTATTAAACATCCAACGTTGAGTGTAATCTGATTACATCGGATTAAGACCGAAAATAGAATTGGTAATCTGTTCATCGCAGTTTTTCTTTACTATTTGCTACGAAAATACCTTTTATGATAGTTGTGAGATCGAAAGTTGATCGGAACTGAATTTTTACAGCATTTTATTACGAGAAATCGCCTTCTGAAACAACAGATCTAAGTTAGCCGTTATAGTTTTCCTTCTAAGTTCGATAAATATGGTATTTTTCAGTACCCCAAAAAGAGGTGTAAAGAATAAAGTTTTCCTTACATATTGATATAGAATATATATTTGTTTTTTATTCAAGAATGAAAACCATACCTTCGTATTAAATATAATATATTGCTACATATATAAAAAAGAAACCATATATTTTTGTAGCATTAAAATATTCTTTACTCTGAGCTTTCCCGTTAAGCTTCGTCATGATCAAAAGCCCAGCCAGTTTTCGGGGTGAAAATCTCATTCGCTTCCTGCTCAATGAACGATTTTTAAGCGAACTTGATTGTAATCCATGATCTACCCAATTTTTTAATCTCTCTTTTCTCGCTGATGTGTTTATTAGGTTTTACATGAGCTAAGCTTTAGTCATTTACTCGTCTATGGTTAAATGAAATAAGCTTTGACTTTTGGGAGCTGGCATTAATTATTTTATTTTACATGCAGATCGGTTTTTACCTTATCTAGCTATTGTTTTACAGGAAATAAATCTCTAAATTATAATGTTTTTAGAAAACTAAAATATATCCAACATTTATGATTCAATTATATACTAAAATGAGCCACATTGTATCATATTATGCTCAGAGATTAAAGAAAAAAAATAAAGATTTGAATATGATTTTAACACGAAATTCATTTATAACACAATGTAAAGTAAAAACTAAAGTAGAATATTTTATCGTATGCCTAATATAATTAATATTTTTAGTAAATTTTTAACTTAAACAAACATTTAATTAATTAAGTTTGAATAATAAACAAATCCTATTTCAGGTTGCACCGGCCGTGGTCGAAACGTCAGGCAAACCAGAGGTATGTAATACCCTAAATAAGAGATCGCGTTAATTCCCGTTAAATAATATTAATTATCATGGAACGCGAAAGTTTAAAAGTTAGTAAATCCTATTTTACTAACAAATTAAATAGAAAAAAAATTGTGATAGAAACTTTGTTTAGTGAACACTCTGTCTGTTTAAAGAAATCTCATTAAGGATGTATGAATGTCAGTAACGTTGTTGAGGAACATCATGTTTATTTGGGTTTAACTACAAACAGGGTTTTATCTTTGAACGGCATAGACAGGCTTGTTTTTAAATCCATCCAATTTGTGATTCCTTTCAAAAGAAAAAGAAAAATTATTTGTTTGTACTGAGACCAAATTTGCTTCTAAAATTTTATTAGTCTTCTTTAATAATATATTTTATTTTATAAAACCTCATAATAGTGATTAAGGGAAGCATTCAACACGTAATCCTATTCATCGCGTGAACAATAGTTTCTTTGTGGCCACTAAGGAGCTAGGGGACCTTAATCAAATCAAAGGTCAAATTATCTAGATGTTTATAGTCCGTATTCATCAAGTTGGATCACGGGGAGGTGTTAGTGATTGATGACGTCATTACTACTTTAGTTTTTGTGTTTATTTACATACAACATACAACCAAAAAAAAGGTTACTCACTAGACATGGAGATAAAGAAAGCAAATTCTCGTAAGAAAAATTCGTTCAAAATTCTTCACCTCACTCTTGATCACGCAAACATCATATCGATGTTTAATACTTTATTACAAAAATACCTTTGTACTTTCGTAGTATACTTTACTACGAAAGTACAAAGTAAACATCGAACGTTGACTGTAATGTGATTAGTGACCGAAAGTTGACTCGGTATTCTGCCAATCTTAGTAATTCTTTAATACGAGAATACCTTTTATAAAATTTGTGACAATGTAAGTAGATCGGGACGGAATTTTGAACGAAATTTAATTACGAAAATTGACCTTCAGATATTACAGATAATATTACCATCTAAATACTAACAAATCTTGATTTTTAGATCAAATCAATGCAAAATTTTGGATAGTAATTTCTTCATACATATGTATCCTAAAAATAAATATGCTTATTTTCTAGAATCATTAATTCATATGAAACTGAGATTAAGTATTGTTACATGGGTGACATGTTCTAGAATATTAATTGTCCATTCAATTAGCAGGTGTCGAGACTTAAAGGTGTCTCAGTCTAGTTGAGTAACGTCTTAATTTTATCTAGTTTAGTTTTATTTTTAATTTACCACACGAACTTTACCTATCTCGTGTATTTACTAAGTGTGTATTTATTTATTGCCAGGAAAAGGATGTATTTTTTTTAATTTCCTTTTATACAAACCTTTTGTATTTTTTTTTTTTTTTTTTTTTTTTTTCTGAATCTGAAGTAAACCAACGCTGTGCTGTCAATCGTTCAAGTAGTAGAGATCATCATATAGATGCAACAACTCTTACATGAGCAAATTCAGTTGCAGTGCTCCTTGCATTCGCAATGACTATTAATAAATCCCAAGGCCAATCGTTAGAAACGTGTGTAATAAACCTTGAATTGCCAGAGTCGGCAAACCATCGGCGCTATTTTTTTTCTTTCCGGAAGGAATAGCTTAAAATATTATACATTATAAGGCATTACAATACGTTAAGGTCGTTTTTTTTTTTATAATTTTATTTCATCATCATAAACGGAAGATTTTCTTTATTTTTTTGTCATTTAGCGCGTTACGTAACATTTTCGTTACTTTTTAATTTGACGGGTTAATCACTTTCGAAAATCTAATGTCAGCATATGGAAGTATTGATAATTGATAATCCAACTTATTTGAATTTACAGGAAATGTAACATTTAATTAGTATGCGACTGTACATCACCCTTGTGATGCCGAGCCTGGCATAAACAGTAAAACAGGTCTTTCAGGCATTTCGAAATTATTCACGAAATCAAAATGTAGCTTTATTAAATTCGTCGGGTCAGCTAGTGTTATATAATTATATTTTTTTGTGAAAAGTCTTATTAATAAATAACCTAACCCTAAAGGTTCCATCCTAAAGAAAATTGTTTGACTTCAGGTAAATATTCCAGCATTTTAAGACTGAGATTAGGGCTGTTTTCTCAGTACAAATATCAACATAATTAGTTGAGCCAGAGCGACTGCCTTCCGGAGATTGCCCTTATCTGTATGCGTTTCCATGTTCATAAACAAGAATTTACATAAATATTAAAGATGTAGATACAGACAATTAAGATAAAGAACCCTATTTCCCTTAACATAGTGTATACATTTTAATTGCGTGTCGCTCCACGTTTAAAAATCAACGTAGTAGACGACTTAAAGCCGACCCAAACCGAGTTTGAGAAAAAGGCTTAGAATAAAAAAAATCTTCGCCAGATTTGCAACACACTTTTACTTTTTGTTATTTATTGCTATTTGAATTTTACTTTCGGCGAAGCAATCTACTATTGTGAAATAGTAGAGAGAGAATTTTTTTCTTGATCTATCAATTAATTAAAATCTATTTTCGAAATAAATAATTGCTTATATTTCTTCTAGTTTCGTAGAAATTACCGTACAGACTCAAAAGCAATAATGATCCCCTGGAGTGTTTTAAATTGAAGATAGAAAATCAGACCGTGAAATCAAATTGAAATCAGACCGTGCCAATATTTAAACAAAAGATCTCTGGAATCGCTTTCAAAACTTATGTCTGTCTCTCGTTTATTTTTAATACCTTTATTTGTCATTGAATATTCTGTTTATGAAATATTTGTATGTTCGTAATTAGTATCATTATTGTGTAATATTTTATCGAATATGAGAAAATATTTGCAACTGCTATAAAAATGCATTAAAACATAATAGTAATAATAGTAAACATAATAATATAACCTTAGAAAGAACTCGTTCTAAGAATTATTTCAAATATTACCGGTAGCAAGGAAACTTAAGGCAAGTGTAAAGTGGTCAAGAGGGAACGGTCTCGTGTCGTGGTCGATCTGATAATTAAATGATGGAGATAAATTATACAGTCGGGTCACTTTCAAGGTTTATAATTGATTTACTTGCAAAAAATATTACAATAACGGCTTTCGAGTATTGGAGAAAAAGTTGGAGTTGGTGCTGGAGAACACTTAACGAGTGTCCCTAGAGTTACTGCTCGTTATATTTGTGTGCGAGATGAAGCGATGAGGGAGGCAGTCTTGGTCGGAGAGATGACGGTGTGACTCAAATAAAAATATAAACTGTTCCCGGATAATTTCTATTTAAGGCGTCTGTATGCCACACTGAGTAGTTTTAATCGGTCCCATTAAACCGCAAACCCCGGTGGTTTTCTCTATCCATGAAGTCCCACTTTTGATAATAAACAAGCTGTTTTATTTTTGAATGAAAAATTACAGTGATCTTTTTTTCATCATTATTCGATGTTACGACTTTCTTTATTTTTGAACGATACGCTATGAATTCAATTCCTTTCTGTTTTTTCCATAGATGTGAACAATGAAACGCTAACAAAAGAGTCTAGCAGTATAAAAACGTATAAATGTCATTACAGTTTTTCGTATTGAGAGCCGGTGAGATTTACATACAGTATATAGATCTAATATCACGAATCCAACGTTTTGATGAGAAGCGTCAAGTCTTTACGTATCATTATTTATTTCCCTTATTTTCTGCTCAATGTATGGACTGCACGGATGGCGTAGTGGTTTAAGCGGTCGCCACGCCACTTACTACTACGCTGAGTGTTGTCCGATTCCCACATGGGACGACACTTTGTGTGATCCACAAATTGTTGTTTTGAGTCTGGGTGTTCTTTGCGTCCGATTCATGTATGTTTGTGAAGTCCCCCGCGACACAGGATACATTCCTAATGCGGGAGTTGTCTTCTTAAAAAGAATAAAAGAATACGGGTATTCGCCTATATTTAATTTAACAGGACTACGCGTGTCAAACATACTAAGGTAGAACTTATTATTTTTCGATCTTTGTCCTGTGAGTTAGCCCTGAAATGTTCGGAGAACTTTATCTGTTTACTCACAATAACATTACTAGATTAAATATATTTTGAAAAGTATTTTGGACATAGTTATCATAAAATTCTCTGTTACTCTGTTGATCCTGCCTCTAATGCTAGTATAATATAATCGTAGTCTTTTTTTTTTAAATGTGGTTACATGATTCCAATCAACCCTCTCACTTTTCCTCAGAACAAAATAATATAAGCCGTGTCAATGCATAGATGTTCATAGAAAGCGTTAGTTCCCTGGGATTAGTAAACTGTTTGATATTGGTGTACCTTCAACCGATAATTAATTAGATTAATTTTTCTCAAGATAGTTTGGAAATATCAAAAAACTATGTATTAATTTAATGTAAAATTATATTTGAACGATTTAAACGTCAAAACAAGTAAGAATTCTGCATTTATAAGTTTTACGTGGAATTGTATCTAATTAGACTTGGCTGAGAGATGAACAAACTCAAACTCAAAATATCTTTATTTCATAAAATTGTTTAGAATTGATTGAATCGTCTTTTATGTAGACTTCAAAGTCATAGATCAACACACACAATAGCAGCAATCTCTGTTTTGTCAAATATTTAACAAAATAAATTTAATGTAATAAAATAATATCGAAAATAGAAACAGCAGAATCAAAAAGCTAATAAAAGATAAAGTGACACACACACAAAGACATATAAATGTCCAAGGTCGAGCTTCGATCACGGCTGCTGGTCTATTCATGAGTATTATATTGAACACACATTTAGTAAATGTACTACCCAATTCATTAATTTGACTCTTACAGAAGAACCAGTATTTATACGTATACGAAACAATCCCTGCCTACTTTTGTTTTATACCAACACTAAAGTCTTTAGGGTATTGTCAGCGTTCGTAAACTGGATAACCTATTCATATTTATATGCATCACAGTCGGCTCTTACGATACCCACGGGATGAATAATGAAAATGGTGGCAGATTAAGAATACAGAGTGTCACCACGTGGTGACACTCTGTATTCTTAATCACGGACTGTTTTCTCTTGCCGTTGCCTATTCTACGGATGTCACTTTTTCTCCAAATGACCAATTTGATAATACAGGAGCTCTGAGCGTCATCATTACGTAATAATATTACGTAATGATGTGATGTCCTTACATTCAGCCACTGCTGCCAAAACTTCAGGCACTCGAGCCCCAATACGGCGGTCGGCACCCCGCCGCCAGCTGCCCTAGGTCACTTAAGGAGACCGCTACGTGCGCCAACTGCGAGAGAGAGCACCCGGTCAACAACAACCACTGCCACGTATTGCAACGGGACACCAGCTTAACAGAAAGCCGAGAACGATTGCCATAACCGGCGAGTCGCGCCAAGGACAGCCCGCCGAAGACAACGCTCAAGGGGTGTCGCTTATGGCGACAGCGAGCTCCGCACCTCCTTGAGGAACATCCACCTCTTCCAGGAGAGGGCGAAGGAAGAGGAGCGGAAGGAAGAGTAGACAGCTCACCGACCTTGCTGTAGACACCCAAGCCGAAAATGCCGCGGAGAGGCCGTCCGCCGGTTAGACTGTCATCACTCCAGCCACCGCCACTGTCACCGTTCCTCAAAAGAAGGTGACAGACAAAACCACAGATTCCCAGCGTAATCATTTACAGACGGACGACCGCCCCGGAGGCAAAAGACACGTCCAGGCTGCGATCCTCATCCTCCATGAGGTGGTGACCGCCATCAGCGCGAAGCAGAACACGGCCACCATCCTGAAAATTACCTTCAAGGGCGTGGCTGACCTACTGACCCAATATGGGTAAGAACCCCCTTGAGGATAACCCACCGAAAGGTCCGTAGCCTAGACATAGAAAGGTCACGTATCCCCTGCGGGACGATGTAAAGACCAGAGATGTCTCTTGAGTTCGGATTTCCATAGACAGCGGTAGTCACTTACCATCAAATGACCCGTCTGCTCATCTGTCCCTTTACCATGAATCGAAATTCTACTACTCCATTGTCTAGAGTTTACCTGACCAAGAATATTGAAATCTTGTGATGAATAGCGAATAAATTAAATTTCAATATCAATTAATGTTATTTTAACAGCATGATATCTTCGTTACGCGTTAACAATGTTCATTGTGAATAAACTGAAGCGAAAATAGCTAACTGGCGGTAGCAGCTGGTTAAATTATTATCATACTTTTTTGATAGGCGTTTCAAAATGATCGGAGCTTCATTTGGATGGAATTATGCCTTGCCTTATATTGAAGTCGAATAACGATTAGTCAAGGCTTAATATCTAATTGTACCTTTTATATCTGAATCACATATACGCTGCTTACAAATTGCTTGTAGCTTGACTTTATCACTGACGTCCCATAACCCAAAAGTTATTTATTACATGTTCGTACGTTTAAAGAAGGAAAATCTTTGATAGGTAATTACTTTTCACATTATTGCATTGTTATATGTATTTCTAGTTTTCTTTCTAAATAATATAAAGATATATTCTGTTCTTTTTACTTTTCGGGAGGCCTAGTTTATGTTTTTATTTTGTATATCTTCGTATAAGAGTTAAATATAGAGTAAAATAAATGAAAGTAAACAATATGAAAAGAAACAACTTCTTTACAAAGAATATTTTGATTTCATGGTATCAGTTATTTGGAATGAAGAAATTGATACAGTTAATATTTTCTGGTATTGAAATATTAACAAACTTGGTAGTCCCTTACTCAATTGGATCCCAATTTATTCTATTTCAAAATCTATTTTCTGATTTTATTTTACTAGGAAAATATATTACGGTTTAGGTAAAACGTGTATTACAATTGGATACATAAGTAAAGAAGTAACCAAAATAAAATGACTCTAAAACATGTTTATGAAATCAATACAATACTGCTACAGAGTACCCGAAATTTTCTGTATAAAAAATAGGTATTAGGACTATAAGAACACATATGTATAATGTAGTTCATTCCATATAGTTTTTAAGCAATTCACGTAATTTTATGTCATGATCGCTTCAATTTGATTATATTATAATCATTAGATCATTTATTTTTATTAGCCTTTTGTGACATTATTTACGTATGTAAGACTAAAGCACAAAGAGAATTCAACTGGTTTCGGGGTTAAACGAGCTCCTTTGTATTGTAGTATCAATAGCAGGTTCTCAAATATATAATTTTAAATAGTAGCTGTGGAACAAATTATCATGTGCAGTAGTTCCGGACTGATACGATCTTCAAACTATCAAGAAAAAGCGTACTGCCACCATCTTCTGACTTTTGAATTGCAGACGTCCACATGCATTTCTATACAATTAAGGAA
This sequence comes from Arctia plantaginis, assembly GCA_902825455.1. Taxonomy (NCBI): domain Eukaryota; kingdom Metazoa; phylum Arthropoda; class Insecta; order Lepidoptera; family Erebidae; genus Arctia; species Arctia plantaginis. The sequence continues at coordinate 1,068,194 of CADEBD010000041.1, read as the reverse complement.
CTCATCTTCTCTTTTGCACCTAATTTAAAAATAAAACAAATATATAATACAATATACTTTCACAAATTAAATCTGTTATTGAGAGTGGTGTTTGGCGTTTTGATTATCCACCAAACATTGATGAAAGTCACGTAGATCTGAAATTCAATGCTGATTTAATTGTCACCTTTCCATAAACGTTTGTTGTTAGTCTAACATTTTGTAATTGGATATATTGTTATATTTGACACCTTCCGAGTAGACTTTGATGAGATTGAAAAGGAGATCAATGGCAAATAGTTAATGTTTCTATATGAAAAACTTATTCCATGTTCGTGTGGTGCTGGATTAGGTCGGTCGGTACTACACCCCACGCGAAGGAGATGGCGGAGCGAGACCGGGAGAAGTTCAGAACCCTCCCTGCTCGCCAGCCCCGAGAACGGGTCAGATAACGCAGATGGCTCGGGCGCCTCTGCGATCTTCGTCCTCCATAAGCACAGGCCTGAGGGTGACAGGTGAGGCCATCTACCACTCTAGGGGAAGCAGGCCGGGGTGGGTGGTGGCGCGACGCGCTACGGAGCGCGCACGCCCTTCGTCAGCAGGAAGGGAACATCCGGGTTCCTACACAGGAGGGGTATCAGGGCTTTCCTTTCTAGGGTAAACCTGGTTCCCCGGCTACTGGTTACTGGTACCTGGAGACGGCGTGCTGTTTTTGGTCGGTTCAAGTCCGACATAGTCACCCACTGGTGAGTGGTATCCGAGGGGAGTCCGAGTATTTTTCATCCGTCACCACACGGACGTGTTTAATATGATACTGGTTAATATAAATATTCCCAACTGTAACCCTAAGCTAAAGACCAAAAACACGACATAAAAACATAAAACCTAATAAATTAATTTCGTGGCAAGAAAATATAACTCAACGTTAAATAATACAACCTTTATTTCCTAAACTGCCTTTTTCTGTTTATTCACTCGATGTTATTATGTATTTGCGCTGCCACGATCCGAGTGGAGTAATTAATATTTAACAAAGCTTCAATTAGCGATAAACTTCGGTCATTACCCATATTTAGTTTTCATATTTGTCCACGCTACGAATACTTTTATATGCTGTACTAATATAATTAATTAAATTTATAATTACTGACCTCAGAGCAAATAAAAAGTTAAGATGGGACTTTGCAAAGAACAAAGACGATGGTTTTATAAACATGTGTGCGTAGGCAGGTGCTGCTATCATAATTTTTTTTTTTTAAGTATTGGTTTCTACCCCGGAGCAATAAAAAGATTTCTACTCTTAGTTATGTGTGAAATGCGGTTCGTACTATGTATCTCTTGTAGGTTTTATTTTTGCACCCTTCATATCACAATTCGACATTTTTATTTGTAAATATTGTTAACATTTTTTATGACGTTTTGACTGGCAATGCGTAGTTTAGTTGTAAGTGTAATTGTGTATGTACACGCCAAGGCGTAGTTTTGATTGGTTTCGCTTTTTTCTCCTCTCTGTCTGGCCAGCGTGGTATAGTAGGCCGAAACCTCCTTTCTAATGAGAGGCCTGTGTCCAGCAATGGACTATTATAGGCTATTGATGATGATGATGATATTGGTTGATAGTAAAATGACGTACTGGGAGGAAATAATTAATCTTCAGTGTTCAGCGCCTTCGTATTACGCACTATGTATCGTAACTGGCAGAAGACACGATTATTACAGTTTTCGAGTTAAAACGAGGAGATTTAATAACGAATATTAATTTATATGCTTGAAAGCATTTAGCTAGTTGTTAATTATTTCGCCTCGGAATTTAATACAGCCTGGTTGGTTAAAAAGGGACAAATACATGTTTAATTACAGTGCAAAATGGAATCGTGAGTTATAACAAGAATATTTATTGTTCTTATTTTTTAGGGCTACACGTCATATTTTTAAACATTTTGTAGGTGAGTATTCACAGTGTCGCTGAACCATTCAGAACCTAAAACCCTCTTTGGGCAGTACTACATACTTTTTTCAGGTTGGTTACATAGAAAACATAGAAAACAGGTGTATAAAATTACGTGTGTTGTCTTGTGTAGTGTATATTTAACGGGTGTTAAGCAATTCTTTCGTTGCCTTTCACTGAGTGAGTGAGGTTACCGGAGCCCAAATCCCCATTCCCGCTGACTCGAGCGGGAGGTACTCTAAGGGCCGCAATGCACTTGTGACCTTTGAGTTGCAGGTGTCCATGGGCGGCAGTAGTTGCTTACCATCAGGTGAACCGTCTGCTCGTTTGCCCATAAATCATTTTTTTAGTGATTAGTGTTATAACCTATGTGCGCCTACCACTCATTATTTCTACACTACCTAAAGGTTGACTGGAAGAAAATGCCTTGGGCATTAAGTCCGCAGATGTACAAAAGTGCATAAAATTATAAATAAATAAAAGCAGAACGCTACCTTTAGCACATGTTAGACTTTTGCAATAAGCTTGTTTAGCGTCATAAAGCTATTAATCTATATATCATCGGAAAATAACAAGAACCGCAAATGTACAAATTTCCTAGGAAATTTATAAACCTTCCTAGAATTCTAAACGAGATATAAATTGTATTTTTTTACGCTCACATTTTCGCAAATTGATAAACTTACCGAACTCTAGTCAGGTGCTTTCTTCAGTCAGGACTTACTTGGCGAGCTGGTTAGGTTAGGTCTTCTTCTCTCATTTAGAATCCTACGAAGGTTTATAAATTTCCTAAGGAATTTATACATTTGCGGTTCTTGTAATTTTCCGGTGACATATACATATACTCGTAAAATTATTTGCTCCTACTAACTGACTGATTTGTCAACGCAGTGCCTAAACCGCTGAGGATACAAACCTGACATTTTAATTCCGACTAAGAAATGATATTTGAAATTTCACCGCTAAGAGCGCAAAATAAGGGGTGAACGGTTATATGGGAGTTTGTCATTTTCTAAGTTAGAAACACGTCATAAGTAGTAACTACGTGACTGAAATCGCAGGCAAAGTGAATTCTACAGTATAATACATGTGTTGTGTTTACATTCACTTTCCGTTAAGTAATAATCAAGCGAGCAAAGCTGTGGATAATAGCCGAAATTACTATCCTGTAGTCCAAGGTAGTATTTTAGGCTATACTCAAAAATATATTTACTCAAAAAGTGTGTGATGACGTACATCACTGATCACATATTAATTGAATCATTATTTATCATTCTCAAATCAATTTGCTTTCGATTTCATGCAAAATTTGTTCTTTCATTTGGTTTCTTTTGTAACTTACTTTAAACTTATGCATGTAAAATTTAAATGAAGTGTGTGATGACGTACATCACTTATCAAATATTAATTGAATCATTATTTATCATTCTCAAATCAATTTGCTTTCGATTTCATGCAAAATTTGTTCTTTCATTTGGTTTCTTTTGTAACTTACTTTAAACTTATGCATGTAAAATTTAAATGAAGTGTGTGATGACGTACATCACTTATCAAATATTAATTGAATCATTATTTATCATTCTCAAATCAATTTGCTTTCGATTTCATGCAAAATTTGTTCTTTCATTTGGTTTCTTTTGTAACTTACTTTAAACTTATGCATGTAAAATTTAAATGAAGTGTGTGATGACGTACATCACTTATCAAATATTAATTGAATCATTATTTATCATTCTCAAATCAATTTGCTTTCGATTTCATGCAAAATTTGTTCTTTCATTTGGTTTCTTTTGTAACTTACTTTAAACTTATGCATGTAAAATTTAAATGAAGTGTGTGATGACGTACATCACTTATCAAATATTAATTGAATCATTATTTATCATTCTCAAATCAATTTGCTTTCGAATTGACATTGCCATCGCGTATTTAAATAAAAAAATGGTTAATGGGTTTGTAATTGATTTGATTGTCGTGTAATTAAATTTACCGGTTACGTGAGTATTATTCTAAATATTGATTTAACGATATAATCGTTTAGTAAAATAATTACAGTAAGGTAAGTTTAATAAATAGTTTAAATGGAATATTTGGAACGCCCTTCCCCTAGAGATCAGGACATCCACCCACCGAACAACCTTTAAGATCAGAGTACCCAAGCTCTATGGAAACTTGTTGACAGAGTCATCGGAATAATCCGTCGTGTCTTCATCATTGCAGGCATATGTATATGTATGGATATAAGTGTGTAAGTTTATGTTTTTTATATTTATAGTATTATATAGTACGTATAAATTAAATTTACATCTATAATGTATACCCAGTATATCTGTGTAGTAGGTATAACATCTTGCAAACGACTTCAATTTAAATAATTTATCTCATTATACACCTGCCACACACAAATCTCTGCACCACCCCAAGGTTGACTGGAAGAAAATGCCTATGGCATTAAGTCCGCCTTATTCAATGTATTTGCAGGAAGTATAAATAAATAAATGTTGAGCTATCAACTAAAGATTTTTAAGGTTTTACAAAGAACGGTCGATTTATGGTCAACCATACTTTAACAAAAGCAAAAGAAATTAATTCACGGATACATTAATCGAAGTTTATATATTATTATAATTATAATATTAATAATTCTTTATTTTACACTGACAAACTCTTAACCTGTTATCTTTCCTTGTCAACCAAAGTTTTTTTTTGTTTAATGTACGTTAAAACTATAAATTATTGTTGAACCATCGTTTTCAATTTACCGTACCTCGAGTGTGCCTCGTTCCTTTGTAAAACTTGGTTCCATCAATAACTCAATATAATCAATTGATATTATATTGAGATTATATTAATTGAATTTACAATTGAGATTATATTAAGATAAATTGATCTTCACCTCTTTCAGATTCACGATTTACTGTATATGTCATGAAACAAAACCTCGAGTGACACACCTACATACACATTTTGCACATACATTAGATCAATGCTATTTGATGTTTAGAAATGTAATAGATAGCTTATTGAAAGTGTATAAACGTTATTTTGTAGAACCAATGATCACAGATGTATTTAGCTTATATGTATTTTATGAGACTATTTCAATCAAAATTGTTGTTTGTTGGCAATTGTCTAAGTCATGCGACCTTTACTATGGAATCATCATCATCAACAGCCCCCAACAGTCTACTGCTAGACATACGCCACTCCGTATAAAGAAGAGTTTGGCTTATTATACAACGCTGGCCAGGCGGGTTAGTGTAAGGTTTGTTTCAAAATTTCCTTCCCTTTCAGTGCTGTTGTACTGCGTAGTTTGCTCCCTCAGTCACCGACAGGACTGACGATCAGTCACCGAGGCAACTAAGGGAGCCAACTCTGGTGGTAAAGTAGGCGAAAATCTCCTTTCAGTCCTTGTATGTGTCAACACATACACTTAAGCCTTTTTTTTCCGTATTGTTATTGACGGGCGTATTAAACGCTGATATATTGCTAACTATAATTTTAGTGCCAATGCTTTCCTTAGCAGAGCCATGTGGTGCAGCTCGACCTTTCTTTGCTTTTTACTGAGTGAGTGAGGCTAACCTCTATTCTAGGTGATGGGACAATCAAAATGCGTCAGCACACTTAGCTAGAGCTAGTCTCGTAGCACTGACTTACTTGCTTACTTACTTACTTACACTTACTATAAAAAAAAAAATTGCAAGCCTATTGCTGTTAAACAAATACTTCAGGAAGTACTTGACAAGTTATATAAGTGACAAGTTGACAAGTTGTATAAGTTCAATAATAAAGGAAAGCGCTTAAGAAAAAAAACAATAACAGAAAAAGGATTGCTTGCAGACGAATACAGGAATGTTAACAAATTTTCAAGCAAAAGAAATTTATGTCTTCAATTTGTACTGGATGTCGCCGTGAAGTCGAGCCCGCATTTTTAATGACGCAAGTGAAAAACTTACAATCTACAAAAATTCTACCTACTCATAATAATGGACGGTGAACTAATTTGTGTATATATGTACACGTTTTACGTGTCTGAAAGTTATAATTAACTTCCATCTGTACATCAATAACTGAAGTTTCGTAATAACTGAATTGAAACTCTATTTAAATATTTTTATGACCTTTTATAGCTCGTTAAAACTTAAATAGACCTTGTGATATATTTTTTTAAATTCTAATTTGAAAAAGAAATGAGCCGTCTGGGACATCGGGCTGGTGTCACATCACATCACGTTAACAGCCGCTAATAGTCTGCTGCTGGACATAGGCCTAAGAAAGAAGGTTTTGGCCTACTACACCACACTGGCGAGACGGGTTGATATAGGGTTTGTTTCAAGTTTTACTTCTCGTTGCTTGTGCTGTTGTCCTGCGTAGTTTACTCAACAAGTCGCCTCTTACGACACTCTCGGATGAATAGGGGTGGTGACACTCCGTATTCTAAATCCAGGTGGCGAAGTAAAACCTCGAAATTATTTTGTGGACATAATGAGTACAAAACGCATTCATACCGCATTAAATATACAATTAAATAGCGTGGCGACGCATGCTGTGGTGACGCGTCACCACGCCAACAGCCGGTCTGACCTTCCGCATTAGATGTTTCACAGTAAAAAAAGTTATTAGAAGTTATTATTATGTCGATAAAGCATTTTGTGATAAGCAAAATCCTAGTATCCAAAGTGTGAGAACATATTCCTTGTAAGAGAGCAAAGAGAAGGAAAACTTGAAACAAACCCTTTTTTGTACGTGTGGAAACCCGTCAGCCCCCCCGTATGACATAACGTCTACTAAACGCAAATTCACATAAAGCTAGAAAAATAAGCTGCAACACTGTGTCGGGGCTGTAAAATTTGAGTTTGCCTTGATTTGTCTAGGATCCCATTATCAGATCCTGATCTGGTGGTATTGAGACCACCTAGGGAGGTCCTTTCACCTTTCGTTTACAAAAAGGATTTTGAAAATCAGTCTACGATAGACGGAGATATTGCGTAACAAACATAAAACAGACGAATTGATAACCTTTGTGGTTTTGAAGTCGGTTAAAAACTCAAAAAGTTCTTCACCGATTGAGCTCAAATTTTGTCACGATATACAAACCGCGTTAAAGATTTTTTTTACCTATTTTTCGTGTCAGTTTCTTTCCTCACTAATATGAAATAAAGTATAGTATTAAGTATCTATGAAATAGCGGGGTACAGCTAGTATGAAATAAAGATTGTTTGTAGAAGTGTTATATTGTAGCTTCAACAGATTAACTTTATTAAGTTTAAATGTAACAATTCTAAACTTGAAGTAAACAAAGCAGTTTTAAATATTCAGAGTATAAGAGACAGTTTTAGATTTTCTAACACACCTTAAGTGAAATCCACAATTCGGCAAGCAAATCAAAACCATCAGCATCAGCCCCGAAGTTTATTTTCAAAACTAGATCCTATTATCTGGGTTTCCGACCCTATGTCAATAAGACGCGTGACTGATAGGGATTTGTCACATGCTTTGTTAAGGAGGGAGGTACAGATACTTCTACTAAACTTTTTTGTTGATACCTGGTTTTTCTATTTATTTAAGGATTTTCGTAAATCAACAAGCCTTTACAAAAAAAAAAATAGTTTGCAGATTGTCCTTCAGTTAGTATCGTTTTTTTTCATATTATTATTTTATGTTTGACTGCATGGATGGCTTAGTAGTTTAAGCGGTCATCTCGCCGCTTCCTACTGCTCTGAGTGTTGTAGGTTCGATGCCCACATGGGACAACACTTTGTGTGATCCACAAATTGTTGTTCTGAAGTACCCCGTGACACAGGATTCATTCCTAGTACGGGAGTGTAAAAAAAAACGAAAAAAAACAAAACAGCGACACTCCGGGAGTGCCGACAGAATTGAAAACAAGTTTTTTTTTATCATAACAGGTTTTTTTTTGTTTTTATCGATTCCAAAAGTGCCGACATGAATAAATATCTATCTTGTACGTATATACACAATATGCTTAAATTACGTATAGTTATATTGGTGCTAATTCTGTTGTTCGAAAACTCTCTAAACTAAACTAAAAATCACTAAAAATTGGTTAAGTCCTGTCCAGAAACGTTTCTTATTCAGGAAACGTTGTACTCGAACGGACTAAACTCATTTTTAGTGATTTTTAGTTTAGTTTAAAGAGTTTTCGAACAACAGAATTAGCACCATTATCAATGTATTTCAACCCAAACTCAACTGTCGTGTAAACGGGGTCAATATATGTAGATACTTATATACAGAGGTATCGGTAACGGTGACAGTGTCGCAAGTTCAATGGGTTTCTCCCATCTCAAAAAATACAATTTTTAGTTTGTTGTCCAAAAATGCCCAAATAAATTTTGACTTCAAAAAAAGAAATGTTATTTTCCGTTCAGCATCTTCATAATTATGTTGCTAATGCTATTTGCCATTTTATAGCTTTCTAATGAGTTATATTTAAGAAGTCTGCTATTAAGTAGTTAGTTCTATTTCTATTTCCAAACGAACTTATTTCAAATTTCTAAATAGCGACTGCAGCCTATAAGGCCTCGGGTTCGAGTTCCGGACCGGGCAAAATTTTATAGGGTTTTTCTGAGAGGACAAATAGCCTAAGTTACTCTTTATATAGACAGGTACCTGGTAGTAAAATATTATTAAAATCGGTCCAGCCGCTTAGAAGATTACTCGGAACAATCAGACAGATAGATAAACAGACAAAAAATATTTAAACTGGGTTTTAGGCATAGGTATCGTGCAAATAACCGTGTGAGCATGAAAAGAACCTATTAATTTGACATTACAAACAGACACTTCAATTTTATTTATTGGTATAGAAAAAACTTGTTTCTATAAATTATTTTAGAAACAAGTATTAACTTACCTTTTAAAATGCGTTATCGTCATAAATATCTTATAATTTAAAGTACATTTACGAGGCCTTCTAAAATTGGCTCTTTGTTCCAATCTATTTAAGAAACAGAATTTGCCAGCAAAAGGTTTCTTGTTATCAAAAAGAGGTGAAATTCTTTGTATATATACCCTCATTTATTCCTTATTGTATTTGTACAGAATGTTACGTTATTCGTTCGTCTAAAATACAAAGTGGTATTTTTTTATTTATTTAAGCTTGTTCTACACTTTTATATAGTTTTAGCAACACAAAGTATTCTATGCCATTTGATTTTTGCTGGTGTGACTGGTTTTATGAACCATTTTAATCAAACAAATAAATAAATTTAAACCAACTTTAATTGTTTAGCAACATCTAAGGAAGTTATTATTCGTAGACTAATACAAATGTTTATAACAATATAAGCAACCGGGAGGTTGGTCTAGTAATAACTCGTAGTGATCTTTATTGCTGATCCAGAGATCATGAGTTTTATATTCAACTACGGTGAATACCTAACTGTGATGAGCATGATTATTTAAATATATTTTTTAGCAACCTAAATACCATAGGATCTACATGGTTATAAAATTAAATGGAATTGTGTGATGAGCGTCAAGTTTTAGTTGTTAAATTATTCATTCATTCATTTCATCATCAACAGCCTATACTAGTCCACTGCTGGACATAGGCCTCTACTTAGAAAGGAGGTTTCGGCCTACTATACCACGCTGGCCAGACGGGTTGGTATAGGGTTTGTTTCAAGTTTTCCTTCTCTTTGCAGTGCTGTTGTCCTGCTTAGTTTGCTCCCTTAGTCGGCTCTTACGACACCCACGGGATGAATTGGGGTGGTGACAATTTGTATTCTTAATCCGTCACCACACGGATAAATTATTATTTAAATTATTATTATTAACGTATTACGTATGGGAGTCGCTGCTGTGCTGTCTCTGCCGGTATGGCACAGTGGTGACCCACATACAATATTGAAATACTTGTAAACACTTTTAAAGACTGTTAAAATAATTTTAGTGAGTCCTGGTTACTTGATGGAATTATTTATTATTATTAATAAATAAGATTAAGTCAGCACCTCTATTCATCCCGTGGGTATCGTAAGAGTTGACTAAGGGAGCAAATTACGCAGGACAATAGCACTGCAAAGAGACTATACCAACCTGTCTGACGAGTGTGGTATAGTAGGCCAAACTCTCCGAACCAAAGAGGGCCTCTCTTGAGAGGGCCAACAATGGACTATTAGGGGTGTTGATGATAATAATGACGATTATAATCTTCGCAATTGGGAACTAAATAAATCAGAATCTTACTTTTTTTTATATTTTACATTATTGACGACCAAAGAGCAAAATTTATAGAAAGGTTAATAGTCCATTTTAAAGTTTCTTTAAGCTACAAAAAGATATCAAAAAATTGATATTTATTGTCTTCAATAGTTCAAAAAGCCATCTTCATCTCACATTAATTTATAACCCGTACATGACGCCAATTTCCTGAATCTACAATAAAATTGTGCAGCTTCAGTATTCATATCGATCCAAAAGGATTTACATTATAGCAGACTGTAAAATTTAAGTTACTAATTACTAACTATTCTATGTTTTCATCAAGCGCAAACTTATGTAATATCTACGCAATTTCAGGCAGACATTTTCATCTCATGAAGTTAGTATGACCTAGATTGAAACACGAAATAGTTGCATACAGACTCGAGTCAATCTCATGAATCTCATAATGTCGTACTGTGTGTTCTCTTTGGTTTGAAGAACAAGGTCTTTGTTGACTTGGCAATATTACTGCTTAATCGTAAGAAGATATACTAAAGATAGAAAACTTGTCAAGTTTCGGATTAGTATTTTTATTAAAACTAGTCTAATGGCTAAGTATACTAACTACTACAAAAAATATACTGGATTGGTTTTTACCACGTTGGAGTCAGGATCGTATAATTCAATCCAGTTCATACATAGTAATTTTACCTTAGCTATTTAGCTCGATAATCAATAAAAAACGGATTAGTTTGCAGTTTTACACCTCCTATACTGATATTAGGAAGTTACACTGAATTTTAAAAACCATGTAGGTTAACCAATCAGCAAGTTAGACATATAAACAGAGTACAAACGTACAAGGAAAATGATCAGACAGGTTACGTAATGATAGATGATTTCCATCGTCCATGAATACCTTTTTTTTGACAGTGAATGCTGTCAGCTGTTCGGAATCCAAACTGGCAGTCCGCCAATTCAGGATACACTCGCGACAGATGACCGCTGATACGGTCGGAAATGGGTTTTCTCAAAGAGTTGCGCCCATTCGTTTAGCAGACATATCGGTCGGTATTGCGTCAGTCGGTACACAGAGTATTTGCAGTCCTTCCTACCGTTTCCAAAAGCACCAGTCTCACTCCTTTCCAGGCACAGAGGAAGACACCGAAGCCGACACGATCCGTAAAATCTGCTGTGTGTCAACATAACAATGTCAAAAAAAGTGTTGTCCCATGTGGGGATCAAAGCCACAACACTTAGCGCAGTAAGAAGCGACAAGGTAAAGCTTAAATTACTACAGAATCCTTGTATTCAAATATCCTTGCGGTCATTTGAGCTGAAGCATACAGAATAATAATATTATTCCCTTTATTACATTATATTTCCATTTTGATTGCGTTTTGAGTTTGAGTGTTTTCTATGTATAATATGTATATATTTACAAAAAACTATATAAGTATTCTAGCAGTCAATCTAGCTTTCATAGTACAAGCTCTGTTTAGTTTGAAACTAGATGGCGTTGTGTGTTAGATGTCCGAAATATTATTTTTATGTATATTCCAAAAGAAAAAACAACATTTAAAAATAGTAAACCTTCGACTTCGGGTACAGGGACCGAGACATTGGTGGTTAGGACTCCAGTGACAGGAACCTCCTCACTATACGGGCCGTGTCAAGGTGAACTGCCTTCTGCATCAGAACCTTGATCCAGCCGTCTAACGTAAGCCTCTTAAGGTGTTGGTCTAGGCTCTTGGCTATCAATACGTGACCAGATACGACAATTAATCTCTGAATCCACATTCTACATATCGGCAATCGTGAGATAAGGCTAGATAAATATTTTTGTATATTATTATTATTATTATTGTCGTGTCTACCTTTATTTAAAAAAAACACTCATGTTCCTTTTACTTAATTACATTATAAGATGAAAATACTTTTGTTGTGTTTGTGTGCTCTCTGTGTTTAAAATTTCACTAAACTGTCTAATACTAACTTTACTGTGAATCTACGTAACCCCTTTATAACATTTGCCAAAACATCAACTTTCAAAGACTGTTAAATTCTACCTTTCTAACCGGTTAAGTACAATATATTATTATTAATGCGGAAATTACAACCAAACCAGGCCACAAATACCTAAACCACACACGCATGAACGCACGCATTCATACACATACACACACACACACATACACATAAACTTACACATACACACATATACACACTCGCGCACGCACGCTACACACACGACATGCATCCCAATCTGCACACATACACGCATTTATATTTAGCATATTTTATTGTTAAACTACATACTCTTGCTTTACATAACACTCACGACTCATGGTAATGTTATACCAACAGAGTTGAGGGACTGTAACTGTAATTCCTAAGCATAGGCAACTTAGTGTATATTTAGGAGAACAGCAATCACTCCAATTAATTATAGCTAGAGTCATTTACCTAACTATTATTATAACCTATGTAATATAACTGTAAAACCTTACACTGAAATAAATTTCTTAATTATTATTATAAGTATAGATACATTTTGAAATAGGTAGTCATAAACTATCAAAGTTTACACTTCACATGGCCTAACACACAATTGGCCGGTTTTTTTTCAATCGGCTTTAGATAAAGTTAAATACGTTGCTGATGTTATTAAGAGATGTAAAAAAGTACCTTTTAAATATTTATCTATTAAATATATCCAAGGACTAAAAACTTACTAAAAAACAGTAAGTATTTCTTATTATAATATTTTAGATAACACGTTTTAGTTCAATGGAAAAGTTTTCGAAAAAATAAAATTATAGAGAATGTAAATAAAGGCCTCAACCTTTATTTGCTTATATTAAATTGCTTAGATATTTCTTTATATTTAATATGTATCAAAAGCCTTTTTAATTATTTTACTGAAAAATAAATTTAAGTCATTTTAGCTTACTTATTGTATTACTAATACAGACAAAGTACTGCAGCAGTTCTTAATAAGAATCGTTACGAAAACAAATACGGTGTGTCCAGAATTTTAATTGTTTTGCAATGTTGGTAGGGTTAATTTAATATTATAGAAGACGGTGGCAAAGATTGATTTTTGTATGATAAATTTTGGTTTGAGAAACTTTGAACTTATAAAGTAATAGAACATCTCGTAAACTTCAGTGGCACGTCGGCACTTTCAACAAAATCACATTCCTAAAGTTAGATCATTATATTGCAAAAAAATTATTACAATTTTTTCATGATCGTTTACAAACTTTTGAAACAATGTCATAAATCTTACAAGTTTGATATTAAAAGACAAAAGTCAAGATATAACGTAAGAAGGTACCTCCTTTGAACATTCAGAAGTTTGAAAAGAAAAATGCTTATAACTGATTAAGACATTTTAAAATTAAATTGTACTAAATTCCCACGGAAGCAATGTAGACACAAATGTAGTGTCAGTGTGGAGTAATTACTTATATTATTATTAGGATTAAACATTACAATAGGATATCTTTGTATACAATATTTAAAGGCACGCTCCGAGCCTGCTAGCAGCTGCCACCCAGGAAGGACGTACGTCGTGCCGGCCACTGTGCCCCCGATTTTTAAATCTCTGATATCTTCTAAGATATTCATTTTAATGATACAAATAAATTATATCATTGCAAGTTAATTCTCAAATATAACTCAATTATTAAAATAAACATATTAATGGCTTACTTGACTTTTATATCATTTTTAATGTGAAATTAAAATTCACATTCAAATAGAAATTAAGTTTTATTTCACGTATAAAACTGACTAAATAAATCATAATAGTTCTAATAAATAATATTAAAAAACAATAATCAGAACATTATACAATGATTTGAGGAATTTAAACCTTTTGAATAAATATTTTAATCATCAAATTACTTTAAACAATCAAATCAGTGTCTATTGGAACTACATGTTACAAACATTTGTGACAAAATCACTTAAATATAAAATACAACAATGTTTAAAGCTTCGTGCCCACATAATGTGAAAGCAATTTTGATCTACATAAAATGCACAGCGAGTCAAAATTATTTATTAGGATAGTAGCTTCGTAAATAACCCATAACTTTTTGTAATATGTAAAAGATAAAAATATTTAGTGTGAGTTATCCTTACTCCTAGTAGTAGTACTCCTAGTAAGGATAACTCACATTAAATCCTATGAGTAATCCTTAGAGGAGGCCTTTGTCGAAAGACGAGCTGTTAAGAGGAGAGATAAGCCGAATGCCGAGAATATGTTTTAGTTTAGTTAATTCACAATTTTCTTACCTCTATCGTTATCATATATATATTTTATTCTTAAAGATAATGTTTAGTCAAATAAGTTAAAATCTAAAAGCAATAAAGGCTTATTTTTATCCTTACAAGATAGAATACTTTCGACTTGAACTTTTTCTTGAACCACTATCTCTATTGACAAAAACTGCATTAAAATCCCTTGAGTAGTTTGAAAGATCGAAGCGTACACGAACGGTAAGAGAGTTCATTTTATCATACGTAAAAATCTGAAACCACCCAAATAATTCAGTACTTTTTAGTCCTGCTCTGTTGGTGGTTTTGAATAAATCTTGTACTCCTATGCGAATATTATTTTCTAAACTGTGCGTGTTACTTATACGATTGATTAAACTCAACTGATGTACAGATATATCTTTTGAATGCTGAAAAAGAATAAAAGAGATAATAGAGTGTAAATTTACAGCCATATATAAATGTAATGTTCTCTTTTTTATTTCAATTCCATCAAACACTCATAAAAGTAAAAAGTCTCGTAACGAATTTCTTTCATAGTAAAAACATTGTAAGGTAATGCTACTTTATTTTACCTAACGACCTTTTTATATTAACAGAGAACGTTATGATATAAATACATCTCTATTTCGTAAACAAATAGAATAAGTTGGCCAGTGTTTAACTTTGATGATCGGTGTGTGAGTGATTCAATGAAAAAAATTTAGAAGTACCGTATATTATCATTTTCAAAGTAGCACACATTATACATAACTACAGCACTTCGTATTATTTTTTGTTTGATTTTAGCTTAGGCGACTGTGTTATCTTTAAATTTGATCTTGTAAGTTGGTTTATCATAAGTTTCTTTGTGTACGTAAAAAAGCAAAAATACTATTATGAGTTTAGTCTGAGCATACATATAAGAATATTTATGTGTTTGTTCAACAAATTTGTAAGTGTTTAGTCTAGGTATTTAGTTTAAAACTGTTTGACGACAATACATCATTTATTAGTACCTCTAATGCTGGATAGATGGCGTTGTACTATTACGATCGTTTTCTAGCTGTCGATGTTAAGATTTTCTTACAATTCATTATCTTCTGGGCCAAGTTATATAATAAATTATCTTGATCTGAACGATAGTGTTTTATTCCCTCGGGAAATATTTTTGCGACTTTGTACAGAAAAGCAATTATTAATTTAATTTTAACTCATTCCTGTTCATATAATTTTTAAAGAATTTTGTTATTTGTTTATTGCCGGTAAGATTTAAATGAATAAAAAATGATTTAACAGTAGTTTAGATCCTCAGATAGTTGGTTGTCATGTTATCATCTGGGTCCATATACTTAAATTCTTATAAAATTAACCATCAAATCACTGAGCTCAGATTTGAATGCTGAATTAACCTTCATCAAACACCGAACATCCATAGTCGGTTCTACAACTAATAGTTCATCACCATAATGGAAAGTAAAACTTTAAAAGTTAGCAAATAGAATAGTGGTCTACAGTTTTATAAATTTGTTTACCCGTTGTTTTTACTTCCTTCACGTTTGTTTTTTTTCCCTGAAAAATTGAGGTATTTTTACCGTATTTTTTTAATATCTTGACGACTTGAAAACCGCCGATTCTTCGGAAAATTTCCTAACATTCACAATTAAATTAGGCGTCCGCATCCCAACGCTGTTGAACTCACTTCAACGTCAAGAGATTACGAATATTGGCGAGTCATAAATGTGATCCGAATATTGATTATTAATTTATTCGGGTATTAAAAACTTCTTATTACTAAAACATATTAGATCGTTACGGGTATACGTTGTTGTATCCTTTTCACAGTTATTTGCTTAAGTTATATGATTTAGATATATTTTTAGAAAGTTTTTTGGGGAACATAATTATGGAAGCCTGAAAGAATATTTGTGGTAATATATTATAATTGTATCAATCTGTGTATTCAAACCCTTTTTTTCACAAGTGGCATCCCTCTTGGGCCGTCACCCCACCGGGGTGTCTGCCCGCAACGGCGCGGGCAGACACACTAATTACGGGAACATTCTCTATTTAGGCAACGTCCGGCACACCA
The DNA here is from genome assembly GCA_902825455.1 of Arctia plantaginis. Taxonomy (NCBI): domain Eukaryota; kingdom Metazoa; phylum Arthropoda; class Insecta; order Lepidoptera; family Erebidae; genus Arctia; species Arctia plantaginis. Next base: position 1,051,737 of record CADEBD010000041.1, on the reverse strand, counting down.
CGGACGTTGCCAACTCGCAGCTGACCGTTAAGGCGGATGAAGGTGAAAACCCGTCCCGTCCACCCTCGGCCACACTCAGGGCGTCATGAGGCGCTGGTAAGTACGCCTCCGCCGCCCGGTTCGTCCGCGGCGAATTGGGTCCGAGCAGAAATTACGTTTTCACGCAAGAAGATGCGACCGCGGTGAATCAACTATCTTTACCGGCCATGGAGCGTATGACGGCCGGTAGCGAGAGATCCCCTGATGACTGCAATGAGGACCCGGCGTTGCGACGCACAAGCCGGGAAAAAGGGCAAGCGTGTACTGAGCTGAGTCCTCACTGCAACTGCAGTGGTGACAGGCATGACTCAATTCCCTCCTACCGACCGTGTGCAGCTACTTTCCTTCTTCTTAAAACTAGCACGTGGAGCACCCAGCCGGGACGACAAACGAACCATCGGCCTCACGCCCCTCGCATACTTATTCGGGCGGGGTCCGCTCAGATTTAGCATAAGTCGCCCAAGCTGTCTGAAGCTTTTTTTATGTCAGAGGGGGTAGACGAGCAGACAGTATCTTCTTCGTTTTTAAGAATCCGTAATCCTAACTTTTACAATTTTGCCTTGTTGTTTGCCTGTCCATCTGTCTGTCTGTCCGTTGGTACTAGAAAGCTCTTATATTATGAAACTCTACATTTCGTGTAACCCTACACGCGCTTGGACGTTTTTTTGATATCTCTGTAACACCCAAAAGTGGACTGATAATATAAAGTGTTAAAGTCGTCTATTGCAACGTGCTCTAAATGCAGAAAGTGTAAATTACCTATTAACAAATCTTATTTAAAATTAATAAAAATTACTCTTTAACCTCTAGAAGAAATATAACACTAGCAATTTTGAATTAAATCTCCTAACATTTCCTACATTTAGTCGTCCATTATTATACATCTCGTTCAATATTAATTAAAAGTTCTTAAAACAATTATGTTTGAAGTAAAATTAAATAATTCTTAAGCCACATGTAACGCGATAATTTACAATTGGATCTGAAAGTTTCGAATCCAAAAGTTTCATATGTAATAAACGGTGTGTAAAGAAACAGACACTTCTGACAAGAATACCCATAGACCATAGACCCATAGAATAGGTGACATCTGCTCTTTTCTGCTATATATCATAAAAAAACAACATACATAGATAAGTCTATTTACATTATAACAACATATTAGGTACTTATTATTTATTGGTCCATACATGTACCTATTATTAACGCTTGTTGACACATGTCCTGGAGATTATTACGTTAACAATGAAACGAGAGATGTACGTTTAATAAGCTTTACACAATTCTGTGACACAGTTATTGAGGAAATATAAAACAGTATCAAATATTATATTTTCCACAAACAGTTTTGCATTGTTAGCTATTTAGATTATTATTTCCTAGAGTTCGACTACGCTATAACATGTACCTCTTATGATTTTATTCATAAGTCGAAGTCATGTTTTCTCCTGTCTCCTCTGTGTTTGCCCCGGAGACGACACATTGCGAAGTAATATGTAATGTGACCATTTGTTAACAATACACACATCACTATTGCTATAGATTGTACAATTTCACTAATTTACTTTCAACTTTTTTAACTTTTTCTCACTTCACCGTTGCCCGTCATTTCTCGTCAGACCAATATGGCGTGGCAACACCGGTAGGTATAACAAATCATCCATATTTTTACTAGACAGTAAACTGATTTATGATCAGTTATAATGTACCTTCTTCTTCTTCTTTAATGTCCTATATCCCTGTATCACAGCAAGTCTCCATCTCTTTCTAGAAATATATATTTAATAATGCATTCTAAGACTGTGAGTGAGATAAATTCTCGTTGATTGTTTTTGCCTAAGTCTTTGACGTAAATTTGGGCACCGATATAAGATTTGTATAGTGAAAATTCACACATAAGAGAGATAATTACCATACTGTCGTACAAAATTAAGTGATTGAGTTGTCTCTTGGAATTAATACCATTGCCAATTCATTGTGACTACTCATGTGAAATAAACTACTTAACCACACTCGACTACTATTAAATTATTAAATATTGCTATATATTTACAGCTCTCCCCGTTTTACATCCCAATCAATCAATCAAATTAAAATAGTATCACATCATCAACATCACATCAACAGCCTTTAATAGTCCACTGCTGGATATAGGCCTTTCATTAGAAAGAAGGTTTTAGCCTACTATAGAACGCTGGCCAGACGTGTTGGTATAGGATTTATTTCAAGTTTTCCTTATCTTTGCAGTGCTGTGGTCCTACGTAGTTTGTTCCCTTAGTTGGTTCTTACGACGCCCACGGGATGAAAAGGGGTGGTGACATTCCGTATTCTTAATCCGTCACCACACGGAACTAAACTGTAGACTGTAAAATAGTATTTCTTAAATATATTGATAAAATGCAGGCTCCTGGTCCCTACAGAAGTCCACAGTAGACATAATGAGTAGTTTATACATGTGCCTGCTCTTTCCCTGAACAGACTTTGTACAAAAGTACGAGGAGCAACCTGGGAGTATACGCACTGTTGTGTGGTGTTCTTCAATGCTAGCGGAGCTGATACTCCATCGTTCAACATATTTTATAACGACGCTATCATTAGAGGCGGTGAGGGGGTTGGTTTTTCAGTAGTTTCTGTCTTCATTGCTGCAAACCTGTTTTCTGTAAGGATTGGTATGACTCCATTCGAGCCGGCCCATGAACACTGAAATTCTAATTCTTCCACAAAAAAACATACAAACTAATTAAAAGAAAAACAATTACATTTAACCTTATTTATAAAGTATTATAGAGCCAGACAAAACCTCCTTTCTAAGGAGAGGCCTATATCCAGCAGTGGACTATTACAGGCTGCTGATGATGATAAAGCGTATCGTGAATTTCACAAATCACAATCGAAATCAGAGCAAATACCCAAAGTAGTAATGGTTTTTTGGCATTTAATCTTTTGTTCGAGGCATAAGATCTAGGTATATTCACATGAGCGATCGTTACATATCACGCATCGCCTAACGATAAACGAAAGAGAACTACAAAAGTAATAAAGAAATTATTATAATATATTATAACAACATAAACTTCTAGATTTAAATTAACCTCTTAAAGTAGGTATGAGGATACCCTCATACCTACTTTAAAAGGTTTGTTAAATTTGTTTGTTAAGTTTATTAAATTTTGGTCCAGGTCCTCCCAGAGTAGGGCACCTGAGGCCGGCCGTCGGGGTGATTTTTAATGGCATCACCACATACTCTTAGCTCCTGCGTTCCCGAGGAGCAGGAGATCCGAAGGGACTTTTCACCCCGTCAAAAAAAAAGTTTGTTAAATTTGTTTACGCGTGTTGTTTGTTCGATGGGAGTATTTCCATATAGTTATTTCCACGCTAACACTAACGGCTGTTCAGTTCGCAGAAGTATTCAATAATTGTAATATGTTTCTGAATCCTAGATAAACACTTATTATTATCGCAAAGACCAGCAATGCAGTCATGACCCTCGAGGTGCAGTTTTCCATGGGTGGCGGTAGTCACTTATCATCAGGAAACCATCCTGCTCGTTTTCACCAACAAGATGAGGAAAGGAATATATAGCTTTAAGTTTGCCAGGGATTTCCCAGTCAAAATAATAACCAAGTAATTAATAATTTTATTTTGACGGGCCTGTTGGTCTAGTGGTTAGTGACCCTGACTGCTAAGCCGGAGGTCGTGGGTTTGATTCCCACCCAGGACAAATATTGTGTTATGAGCACGATCATTTGTTCTGTGTCTGGGTGTAATTATATCTATAATATGTATGTATTTAAAAATATATAAGTATGTTTATCAGCGGTCTGGTTACCATAGTACCGGTTCTGCCTAGTTTGGGATCAGACGGCCGTGTGTGAGATGTGTGAGATATATTATATTATATTATTATATTAATTTACTATCAGATTGAAACTGATCATAAGGCTTAAACTGCTCGACCGAAATTTTGTATAAAGATAGTTCGAATCCCAGGAATCGTCCTTTAATGGGGTGAAATAGAGGGAGGAAGTTTGTATAGTCATAAAATAATATTTTCGTACTTCTGAAATAACGCCATCTAGTTTTAAACTATACATATGATACATAGAAAACAGCATGATTCCGAATCGACCTCAGCTCGACCCGAAACCTCAGCACAGCAGTCGCATACGCTACCACTGCACCACCGTGGCAGTGTATGGGGAATCAATAACCACTGAACCGATTTAGATAAAATTTTGGTATCCAGATAGTTTGAGTTGTGGGGAAAGACATAAGCTACCTCGATGACTGACATACACGCGGGCGGAGCCGCGGGAAAAGCTGGTAAAATTATAAAAGTGGTAGATTACTACTAATTACTATATACAGCAGGGCTTGGAATTTTCATTTTTTTATTTCTACAGCTATCTTATGATAAATATTAGTATACTATAATTACAATTGTTTTACAAACATCTAAGGGAATGTGATAATTAATTCCTAAGTTAATTATCTCATTCCCTTGTTTACTAACTTTAAAGCCTGTGAAGCGCCACTTTTATTAAAATTATCATGAGTTATGTAAATTACGGAACATTAAGGAAGATTTTCATCAGAGAGATTCGATTACGCTTGTGTTTCATATAACATTGAAAATGTTTAATTAAAAACTAAAATATTGTATTAATTAAGTGTTTTATTTCTCTACATAGTAATCTTTGTAATTAAAAATGTCTAATAGAGGCTTTCATGAATAAGTACAGTTACCTACAAGCAACTTAAGACATAAAATGGCTAGTTGTTATGGTTTTTGGTGATCCTGATTCCTGATCCAGGCCCTGGTAGGTAGACTCCTACACAGGAAAGAAAGAAAGAAAGAAAGAAACATTTATTTGCACAGAATACAGGACCAATAATTGTATGATGAATACAAATATTTGATCTATGTCTAGATGTAATTTACTGTCTAAATGTAATTTGATGTAATTTAGAGGGGCTCATGAGTAAGTGGTAACCGAGTAGATTAAAATATTGCAAAATTTAGCAACCCTAGCCAGGTCAGTCTATGGATGGGTGCCCTTTATTAACACATTAAAACCCCTCCTCTCTGTGTGCTCTGTCTGGATGCAATTTACCTGTAATAGGTATGTTATGAATCCGTACTTATAACTGAGAAAGTGAGTTCCTTACGCTCTCACGCCTAAACTACTAAACCGATTTAAAAAAATCATACCAGCTAGTAATATAGGCTCTTTTTTAATTAATATTATTTACCCGTGGTCGTGGTTACAGTCAGCCTGTGACCACGGCCGGTGCAACCTGGTCGAAACGTCAGGCAAACCAGAGGTAAGTAATACCCTAAATAAGAGATCGCGTTAATTCCCGTTAAATAATATTAATTATCAAGGAACGCGAAAGTTTAAAAGTTAGTATAGGCTCTTTTTTACCGCGATAACCAACATACGTATAATAAGTATGTATTTACAAAAAAAAAGAAGTATTTATGTATTTATATCAGTTGTCTAGTACCCATAGTACAAGCTCTGCTTAGTTTGAGACTATGTGAGTGTGAATGTGGTACAATATTATTATTATTATTATTATACATAATCAGCAGTCTGGCTACCATAGTCTCTATTTCCAGTATCATACGGCAGTATGTGCCATGTGTTAAAATATTATGTACTAACAATATTATGTGTTGTTAGTGTTAGGACTTGCCCATCATTACCATCATCAACAGCCTTTTACAGTTCACTGCTGGACATAGCCCTCTCCTTAGAAAGGAGGTTTTGGCCTAATATACCACGGTGGCCAGAGCGGTTGGCATAGGGTTTGTTTCAAATTTCCTTCGCTTTGCAGTGCTGTTGTCCTGCGTAGCTTGCTCCCTTAGTCGGTTTAACGTCGGTTCCCACGGGATGAATACACTAATACACATTCCGTCTTAATCCGTCACCATAGGGACACGCCCAATAGTAATAAATTCAGAAAAATATAAAATATGCCTGTTAATTAAATAGATTGCATTTAATCATTTGAACATTCAGTAATATATTGTTTGTTTTTGTTCATGCAATAGCGTTATTTAATAATATAGCGTTCTTTTTTAATGATGTGAATAGAACCGAGCTTGTGAGAATTTAACATCCATTTTACACGCACGTTTTGTACGCCATGTTCGATATTTCATCAGCTAACAAAGGATCACGTATCTTTGTAATAGAAGTATATTATTGAATGCAATGATAAAGGACAGTTGGAAAAAGAAATATATAAGAAAACAATGGCGCAGCTGCCTAAAGAAAACATATTAAAATCTGATCTAATTTTGTATGTGAGAAATATTAACATTTGCTTTTGAATAAACTTATTTTCGCAAATATTTTGTAACATTGTGAAATCTGTAGTGTGATTTCCGTGTTTCACAGCAGTTTATTTAACATTGGGAACAGACTGTATTTATACATATTTTTCTTATTGTTATTATTCAATAAATACTATTCTTGGTACTGAATAGTTCTCTAAGGAAAAACACTATGTGCTATTGCGCGACTTATGGCAGTGAGTAATAAACCCTAAAATAAACAATTTTACTAGCGTGAGGAACGAAGGATTGGTCTCTTGGGAGACATGACTGGAGTAGACTCAAATATTAATCTCATCTTTATTAGTTTCAGCTGCGCGAAACTATCTTATCTTTTCCCTTTAATATTTAAACAACTATAAACATTAAGGTACTGTAATCTTTCGAAATTGAGTTTATATCTTATTTAAAGGACTATGAAATACGACTAGGTTTATTGAAACAGAAAATTGTTAATGGGTTGTGGATCCATTTATAGGCATATATGGACCGTCACTACGTCGGGGAAACATGGTCTGAACGCTACGCTTACTAAGCGAGTGATCGATGGCTGACAAGCGGTCCCTGGCCTTTTATTAGTAAACAAAATTGCGGGTGGCATTTAACACGAGAATGCTGATTCAGGATGGTTTGGTAATTTATACGGTAGGTTTTTTAAATATTTTTTTTTAAATTTCTCGTCACATGCCAGTTTGAAGCAATAATTCATACGCAGGTCAGATTAATTCATCACTTTGGCATCGCACGTATCGCTTTGAGACGAGTTTTTTCGTTGTACTGTAAGTCTCTCACTTTGAGCACCGTGATAGGCGCTGATTAGGGAATATAATAAGAGGAAGTTTTTATCTTATCGGCATAAGGTTCTTCTATTCTTGCTTCTAATGCTATTCTAGCCCTGTAAAGATATGTTCAGGTTCTAACTCTTAACTGTACCGTGTCCGAACACACGCGCAAACTTCCCGGAAGGCTATATAAGGCTATTCCAGGTGGATGGCAGAAAACCCATCTCAACCATCCGCGGCTACTATCAGGACGGCCTGTTCTAGAGCGAAGGAGATGCACTCCACTGTCGCGATTACGATCGCACCTCCAGCGGCCTGGGTAATCCGTCTGGAGATCCTTCTGAAAATATTACTTAGAAAATTGGCGCTCCACGACTGTGCTCTTTTTGAGATACTTTTTGCCTCCCACTACCACTCTGTGGAACGGGTTATCGTCTGCGGTTTTTTCGTACCGATACGACCTTCAAACCTTCAAGAAAAGAGCGTACTCCTTCCTCAAAGGCAGGCAACGCGTTTGTGACTACTGAGTTGCAAGCATTCATGGGCGGCGGTATCGCTTTTAAGGCCGGTGACCCGTCTGCTCGTTTGCTCCCTATTCCATAAAAAAAAAACATTATTGCAAAAGGTCGCGACTGCAGAAAAAACAACATTCAGTATCAGTACAATTTAGTGGTCGGCAGCCAAATACCAACTCCGACTTAGCTATTGTATAATGACACCATTCTACGAGAGCCTACTCCTCACTTTCTGTGAAGTTGTTTGACACGCAACGCGAAAATATGCTCTTTAAATTGCACACTTTCGCTTTGTTGAACGCGTCCTTAATCAATCTACGTTTTCATCTCGCTTTAAGCCTTTTCAAACGTGAATAATATTTTTTCTTATTCTGTGACATACGTCAAAGTGTTACTACATGTTTTATAAATAGCCCAAAGTTTTCCAAACTCGCCTAAATAACGTGAAAAACAGGACACAATTTCTCATGTGAAATCTAATTTGACGTCTATTACACGATTTTAGCGGTCACGGTTGGCCACATTCTAAATTGTAAAATACCATCTCGTGGGAATGTTGTCGAAATACATCCCTTTTTCAGTTAGATACGATAATTACATTTAGTTCGTAATAGAGTTTGAATGGAAATTCGACATTTTAACCTTTATATTCTTATCAAGACTTATCTAAAACAAGTATCGCCCAAAAATATGCGCACATTTGATAGTAATGTGTTATAGAAAAAACAAAATGTCGAATTAAAGCCTTCCATTAACTGCTTAGGTCTTGGTTCTTTCATAAATCCCGTCTATTTTTTCATTAATCATATTTATCAAGTCTCAAAACACCTTGTACATTTCGATCTAATCTTTCAAATCCTTTTCGATCTGATATCCGTCCGTAGTGTAAAACTGTTTTAGATCTGACAAGGGAGATTTACGATGTCTGTTGAAAACAGAATTCTACACTAAGCTCTAACGAGCTCGCTAAATTGAATAGCTTTTCAATTTCATTTAGCCGCTTCAGTTTTTTTACTTCCAGGTGCTTGTAGTTAAGTGGTAGCCGAGTAGGTTAACACGTTGCAAAGTTAAGCAATCCTAGCCAGGTCAGTCTATGGATTTGTGACCATTCTTAACACAATGAGGCCCCCATACCTCAGAGAGTACGTTAAGGCCGGTCCCGGTTGCTATACAAACATGTTAGGAAAACGTTAAGGGTATATGGAGCCCTAAAAAGTCCGACAACAGTCTTTGTCAACACAACAGTCTTTCTACAAAACTTTGATATCGCCTAGTCCTAGGGTTGTGGAGGTCTGATGGCAGTCTTTCAGTCTTTAAAAAATCGAAGTTAGTTGAATTAAGGCCGCTCCCAAAGTAGTTCAGGAAAAAGTAAATATTTTTATAGCAAAAAGCGGCAAAGAAGTAGAAGGATCATCTGATAGACACCTACCACTTGAGAGTTCAATAGTGACAACTCACAAGTGGTGCCTTTGAGGTGGTAGTATTCTTTTTTAAGTTTAAAGATCATGTGGGTCCAGAAATCCTGCAGGTGATGAATACAGTGGTAGAGGTTTTTTTTGTATTAAATCGAGTAGAGAGTTGTATTAAATCGGTAGAGTATTTTGAATATGTTGCCTGTAAGAAGGATAACAAAAAACTTTGTTCGGTTGGAGATCTAGAAAGTTATTTATTTGAGCAAAGTGGGTACCATTGGGCGGGGTATTGGATGAACGACTGCCACGCAATTTTTTCATTGTTTACCACCATCGGTTTATTAACTATAAAAATTAGAAAAATGTCATTGGTATTACTCTATACAGTAAACCTCAAAGGCAAGAGGTTAGTTTTCTGGACCTTCTAGCGAACCCTAGAAAATCTTGAACCTCATTCAACCCTCTATAAATATAGTCATTAATAGAATGACATAACATTCTCTAACATATTCTTATGTTGCTTTATAAACTTAAACTAATCAAAGCTTTTATTGTGGTTCTGAACAGATAAAAGATTTGTATAAAATTATTAATACACTCAAATATTTACACTGGAGGGGCTCGCGAATTCGAATTCGCGAGCTTTATCGATGCAGGCTCCCACTGTACTGCTTTTCCGCGATCTTATTGTTATTAATAAGTATGCTGCTGGTATGATTTCTTCAGTGTTTCATAAAAAAAGTAATCAAAAGCATTATGTGCTTTCATTGAAGTACACATTCAATAGTAGGTATTATATTCCTAAAATAATTCTTTTGTTCATTTTATTTCATTAACCATCTTTTTCAGCCGTGCAATTTACTAAAGCGCTTTTGTAGTATGAGTTAATTCTAAATATATTCAATAATTCTTCAAAGTGTCATAAATAAAGCAGGTTCGTTACTGTTTAAAAGGATCTTTTTAATATATGCTTGTTTAAGTGGGCGATAATCCAAGGCGAGGTCGTAAAAGGTACGACCTACGAATTATATATGATATATGTGATTTTTTAATGCCAAAAAGGTATAACTTAATTCCAAAAGTAGTACATTAAAAATTAAATTTAGTATTTACATCCTAAATTTACATCCATTTTTTTTCCTAGTCAACGGATAGGAATATTGGAATTTTTAACCTCTGCAGATAGGAATATTGGAGTAAAATATAAAGTTTACTGCTAAATATAAAAATTATCTCACTTTCACTGATTTTATTAGCCCAAACAATAAACTGTAGTAGTACATAATAGTCGAACGTCGAACGTAAATTATTTGCTGGCTGGCATTAGCGCAACTATATCATAAACAAAATATTATACATTAAAATAAAACCAACTATGCGAAAAACCTGTCTAATCCAATACTATTGTTTTTGTTTACGTAATCTCGAGTATTGTACAGATAATAATAGTGTCGTATCATTATTCGTAGGTCATACGCCTTAAAGTTATCGGTGTAAGGGAGACGTCATCATTGCATTGTACCACATTAACAAGAGTACACATCCTCTCTCTCTTCGCCCAGCCTTATCCCATCACTTGGAGTCGGCTCTCCCGACCCCAAGTGATGAGACGACCCGGGATAGAGTGTCCTGGCGAAGAATGACTAATTCTTCGCCAGGATGCTCTATCTAGTCTCAGATGTGACTTTTGCATCTCTCATATCTCTGTCTATAGTGGCTCTCCATGTGATGTCTTCCTCCCTTTTTTGGCGTTGGAAGCATTTCGAGCACTTGTCGGGTCTTGTGTTCTAATAAAAAGCACTCCACAGCGCACCGCCAACCCGGCCTGCTTCTTCTTGGGTGACAGATAACCGTACCGGTCACCTACAAGCCTCCGCTTATGGAGGACGGAGGTCGTTCTGCAACCTCCGGCGCCTGAGTCGCCTGCGGTACTTTGTCCGTTCTCAGGCATGACAGACTGGACCCGCTCCACCGTCTCCTTCGCAAGCATACCTTGTTCGCAGGAGACGACGGAGTTCCACGCGCTCTCGCTCCATACTATGGCCGCAATCATGGTACTAAGCGAGAGTGCCTATCAGCCTATCATAACTTTGGCCCAGCTTTAAGTTTGAGAGGTTATAGATTATTTTCGACCTGAATGTTAAGTTTTAGTAGTAGTAGTGGTAGAGGGGTAAACGAACAGACGCGGCATCTGATCTGATGATCTGCAACTCAAGAGAACAAGTGCGTTACCGCCCTTTGGTGATAAAAAGGGCGGTAACGCACTTGTTCATTGAGGGTGTCATCCCCTTCCCCCAAGTTAGGAGGAGGGGAGGGAATTTGGCCTTGGGTAACCTCACTCGGCAAAAAGCAACGATCTCCACGGAAAACCGGTGATAAGCAATTATTGCTTAACACCGGTTTTCCGAAATCCATTTTCTACCACGTCTTCACTTTTCGGTATTTAGGAGCCATTTACTTCTGACTTACCGATAATATGGATTTTTAGCTGATAACTTAACCAGAGCATACACATAACTTTTTCTTTCCGCGGTAACAAACACTATTTTCCTAATTATATTAGACGTATATTTTATTAATATATTCATAATGTAGTGTTTTATTAACATTCTCCTCGATTGGTTTATGATTTTATCCAATTTCCAAGTGCCCAATAAAGAAAACATGCATGATGCATTTGATCTGATTATTGTGGAAAGGCACGAAATAATATTATTTAAGTAAAAAAATATTAATTTACAAAAACATAATACTACAACAATGAACATCGGCAACCATCATATTGCTCCATAAACAAGGCGACAGAGCAGATATAAATAACTTCAGACCGATCCACTTGATCTCCAATTCAAGATATTCTCAGAATTAGGTCTTTATTGGACGAAAATCACTGAGACTACAACTGCTTTGGACTCGTTAAAACCTTTTGAACGCCTACACGACACGGTTTAACGTAGGCAAGTGTACCTAGAGTGTAATATTTTTTTTCGAAGGCTTCACCCTCAAACATATTACAGTCAAAAATCTTGCAGTAATAAACATTATTGTTTCCAATGATACCAATCCTGGAAAGTTTTATTTGTTTAGTCTTTACGGTTTCCAACACGTAATATACGCTTTAAAGGATTGTTAGTATAGTAATGCATTTAAAGATCTTATCGCCTCATTTTTTATCAACATTAAAAATACTAAAGTAAAATCTGACTAAGCGTGTGTCGCGGCACATGCAATGCAGGGTTAGTTTATTAAACCCATTTTAATCCAAGTATCTTTTAAGAATGTGTAGTTGGACACGGGCTGGATGCAACCGTGCAACTTGGTCGAAACGTTACGCATTTTGAAGGTATATACTTAATACCTATCGTGAGCGCGTTAATTCCCGTAAACATAATTATATAGGTATTCTGAAAAGCGACAGAATAAAAGTCAATATATTTCAAGAATTTTGTACGAAATTTTAAGTTTGACGAATATACTCTCATTTTAAATTCGGCATAAATATGTAAATATAACGTGCTTTCCTGCTTGCGCGTTATCCCGAGTTATGCGATATCTTGAGTCATCGGTATTAGCACTTTCTTGAGTGTGTTCACAGATAGGTGGAAGTCTCCTATACTGCGACATTGGATGAAGTTTCATCCTCATTCAATGAATAATGTTATTAATATTATTTTTACATCTTTCCATTGACACTAATTAATAAGTTAAAATTGGTTTGGGGTTGTATGGGTTACCCGATATGAAATTATTTTCATTAGTGTAATGATAATCGTACGGTGGTATGGACACGTTATGAGGCGACCATCCGACCAGATGACCAGAAAAGTGCTAGATATTGAAATCAAACCCCGAGGACGAGGTCTTCCTCGGAATCATCCCCGGAATCACATGGATGCCCGTAGTAAATAAGAACCTCAAAGAAGTCCAAGCCAACAAAGAGACGATCCAGGATCGAGCTGCCTGGAGACACATGATACGGAGGGCCGAAGTGTAATAATAATCGTAATTTTTTATTTTCTACAAAAATCTGAAATTGAATTGTGGCTTAAATGTTAATATCACTATTATACAGAGCACAGAAGAGCTTTGATAAGTATTTGATATCGATTTTCAATACAAAAACGATTTCATAAATGACGCAGTAAACGTAAGCATTTTCATAAAGTTGTTGTTTTAAGCTGTTGTAAAAATCAAAGACTAGACAAGTGTGGGCGGGAAATTATTAATGTATTCTTGAATAATGTTTCAGTTTATTCCAACAACCCTTTAAATTATTTGAAGAAATGTGTTTTTAGTAAATTACTGGTACCCACGACTTCGTTCGCGTGGAACTTGAAAAGCCTTTGTGGTGCGGTCCATGAGTCCTCGGGATCGATTCAATATTTTGTAGGGTTTTTCTGACAGTAAAAATAACCTAAGTTACTCATTATATAGACAACTAGCTGATCGTCAAATATTACCAAAATTGGTTTAACAGTTTTGAAGATTAGCTGAAACAACCAGACAGACAGATAGACAGACAAAATATATTAAAACTGGTTTTTAGGCATAGGTATCGTGCAAATTACCGTGTGAGCATGAAAAAAACCTATTATTTTCATATTACAAACAGACACATCGACATTATTTATTTGTATAGATAATGATTTGTGTGTGTGTTAATTAAAAATTATTAAAATTAGGTTATTATAGAAAATACATCCTTATCATTTTTCATTAAACGACAAATTTACATTAATTCTGAAAATGTTTTGTAACAAGTATCAAATTTATTTGTTTTTATTCCAGGAAAAGTTGTATTCTATAACTAAAAACTCTGTAGTTATATATTTCAAAAACATTTTTTTTTATTATGAGAACGTAATTAAAAAAATAACTGCCTCGGTAGCGCAGAGGTAGAATATGCCACTGCTGTGCTGAGATCTAGGGTTCGGGTCGGACTAAATGTTTGTATAATCTGCAAATGTTTGGGTGTTATCTATGTATGTTTTTACAAAAGTACATAAGTATTCTATCAGTCAATCTAGCTTTCATAGTTCAAGCTCTGCTTAGATCTGCTCGGATGGCGGAGTGGTTTAAGCGGTCGCCACGCCGCTTCCTACTACGCCGAGTGTTGTGGGTTCGATCCCCACATGGGACGACAATTTGTGTGATCCACAAATTGTTGTTCTGAGTCTGGGTGTTCTTTGTGTCCGTTTCATGTATGTTTGTAAAGTCCCCCGCAACACAGGATATATATATTCATAATGCGGGAGTTGTCTTTAAAAAAAAAAAGATTGAAACTGGATGGCGTTGTATGTCAGATGTCAGAAAATAAAAATATTATAAAATTTAGAGAGGCGTGGGGGGAAGAGGCAGACAGGTCACCTTACAGTAAATAGCAACCATTATGAATACGGAATGTCACAACCCCTATTCATCCCGTAGGTGTCGTAAGAGCCGAATACGAGGCATGCCTTTTAAGTTTTGTCGTTTGAAGAAAAAAAAAACTAGAACCTTATAGTACTTTTATAGTTTTTCAAAGTATTCACCACGTAGCTTATTACACTTTTCCATTCGCTCAAACCAGTTATTATAACATTTATTCCACTCTAAAGTAGGGGTTTTCAAAATGGCTGACTTGAAAATGTCGACTGCTTCTTCACCGGACTGGAACCTTGACCACGAAGACTTTTCTTAATTTTAGGAAATGTAAAAAAAAATCGTTAGGGCTTAGGTCAGGACTGTATGGAGGATGATCAAGAATTTCTACTTTTTCCTGCTTCAAATACTCAATCGTTTGACGAGCGCTGTGTGAGCTAGCGTTGTCGTGGTGCAGGATGTTGCGTCGCTTTTAGTTAGATTTTCGAAGTTCGGCAATGACTTGTGGTAAACAAACTGTGATATACCATTCTGCGTTAACCGTTCTACGATCTTCAAGTGTAATAGTCGCAACATGGCCGGTTTTTCCAACGAACGTGGGAACCTTCTTCTATGAAGTGCTTCGAGAACGAACAACTTTAGTCGGCTTTGGCTCGTCTTGAAAGACCCAGATTGTAGATTGTTGTTTGGAATCAGGATCGTAGGCATAGATCCAAGATTCGTCATCACTGATGATGTCGTATACGTGATTTGACTCTCTTCGGTTGAATCTTTGCAGAGTTTTCTTACACCATCTGACGCGGGCCGCCTTGTGATCGTCGGAAAACAGATGAGGTATCCAACGGCAAACTAGCTTTCTCACACCAAGCGTTTCATGCAAGATCTTCTGAATGGTTGTCCCTGAGATGCCTGATAGAGCCTATATCTCTCGATACGTCAGATGACGATCTTCGAGAATTAGTTGTCTCACATCAATGATGTTATCTTCAGTCAAGGCGGATTCTGAGCGTCCTTCGCGATATTTGTCACTAACACTAGTATGTTCACGTTGGAATTCTAAATATCAGCGTTCGATAGTCCACAGACATGGGACTTCATCACTGAACACAGATGTTAGCTCTTCAAAATACTGAAGCCGTGTCAGGCCTTTTCTAAAGTTGTAGAAAATTATTGCACGAACAATTTCCTTAGAAAGATTCATTTTCGTATTTAACCTGACAGATTCCAATCGACGCTGTGACTAAACAAAAGCATTAATCCTAATACTTTCAACTGTTCTGAGATTCAAAATTTAAACACATTCAAATAAAGAACAGTTTAAAATTCAAAATTGCCGGGAAACGACAGAACTTAAAAGGCATGCCTAGTAAGGGAATAAACTACGCAGGACACCAGCACTGCAAAGAGATGGAAAACTTGAAACAAACTTTAAACCAACCCGTCTGGCCAGCGTGGTATAGTAGGCCAAACCCCTATGTCCAGCATTGATTGGTTTGTTGATGATGCCGCCTTTTGAGTTCCAGTAACTTCCAGAATAACGGGTTATATATATTCGGTAACTTCTCTCACTCGGTGAAATGTCACGAAATAATTGTTTAACATCGAGTTTCTGTCAGACCGCGATATAACTCAGGTCGAGTCTCCTCATACCTAAGTATCCATCAATGACTAAAAAATTTGAAACGATAAGTCTTCGATAGTAATGTACAGAGAAATACTACTAAAATATATTTTTTATCAAAATAAAACAAAATAAGCAATCCTGTTTACCAAAATCCTACAATTTTGGTTTAGACGTATCACTAATCCAATTTAGTTCAAATTTTAGAGGTATATGAACCACAGGATTAATGTTTGCAAAGGCTTAACAAACATTTGTCTTATCAATAAAACGTTTGAACCAGCTGTCTCAAAGTACCAACCAAAATTTGGTTAGATGTACCTTAAAATTTCACTCACCTCACCCCATATAAAGTACACATACATTAATATACATGGTCACTTTCCATCAGGTGACCCCCCTGCTCGTCTGCCCCTTCCAAAAATAAAAAATACACAGAACTGACCAACCACTAATCCTTCCTCGCGCAATTAATGTTCAGTTCTCAGTATCAGTCAATATACAACTCCCCAATATCAACCCTTAGCCGCAGTTCACCTTGCCTGTCGGAGGACTCACCCTTTGTTTTAATAAGGACATAACGTCCGTTCCTCCATATTAGTAGAATGTACAATAGTTACTTAAGTATTTTTGAGGAGCTGTGTCCCTTTCATAAACACATGCTTGAATAAAATCAAGAAGGTAGATAAAGACTTCGATTTAAATATTTTCTCAACGCCCATTTTGATTATATCCCAATCCATCTCTCTGTTCCAGTTACAGGACAGACATACGTGTAAGTAATTCTGAAACCTTCAAGCTTCTAAATTCTGAGTCCTTGTCATCATCAGCCTATCGCCGTCCACTTCTAAAAGAAATTCTCCCCCAGGAGTGCTTACCATCCCACCAAAAAAAAAAAACATGAAATATATATTTTTGTGCATCTTTATATTTTTCCATCATTCCTTTTACCCCTTTAAAAAATTGCGGTGTCCATAACCCTAGCTCCTTCGTCCTATCTGTTTTCCTCTTCCCAATTTATTTACCCTTTCTCTTTATTATAGCAGTTGATTATCATTATTAATACAGAGAAAATAATTACATATTTATTGGGTTTTTTAGGTTTATACAACTATAAAAGAATATTATTTTTTAGGTCTTTAGTCTTAATTAATTAAAAAAAAATATGGAAAAAAAACTTTTCCAACATTAAAATATAATCTCAAACTCTTCATTGACTAATTATGTTTACACAATAAAATTCTTTACTAAGGTAAGTTAAGTTAAAAAAAAGTACAGTGGGAAGTTGTAAGTGTATTTAGGCAACATTAGGTGACCTTTAAGCTAAGTTAATATTTAACCTCAAGACCTTTCTAACTGAAAACTTACAACCGACAAAAAAGAAGTTAAAATTCTGCATCATGCTTGATAATACTCCGTTACTTTCTCTATTTTTTATATTGCAGTTTTTGGAGACTTTGACAAGAAAAGAAAACCTTCGTAATGAATATAATTAACCTTTATTTCTGATTAGCTTCCATATAATGTTGTTTACGATATTCATAATTTAACACACTTCTTTCCCATCAACTTTAGTTACAATTATCTATTTGGCTATCTGTAACCATTTTATAAACATTGGACTGTTACACACCCTGTCAGCAAGTTCCTTAATTATACTGATCCTACACGTACCAACCCGGGCCATTAACGCGATTCGGTTTCTTTGGATGGCATTAAACGTGTTCAGTCTCGCCCCTGCAAACATTGTGGAGGCGCTACAGTAAGGTGCTAGCCCCATAAGGTGTCTATAGATGTTTTTGTACTGAACACAACTGCTATCCAAAGACCTCTTCGTATATGCAGTTCAGAGTTGACACGTGTAAATATTCTGACAGTATGTTCTGAACAGGTGTACCTTAGTCTGTACATTGGCATTAAAAAATCTCCTGGCTATCATATTGCCAACAACAGAGAGCGCTTGACACTGGTGGTCTGGTCATCTCTCATGTCTGACGTTAGTATGTGACCAAGGTACTTGAATCTCCCCACCATGTTAACTATCTGGCCTCTTTCCATACCGGACGAAAGTACTGCAGATCTCTTTCCGGCCTGAATATCATCTTTTTTGCATTGTATACTAAGTCGTGCTCTGTAGCATATCTCTCACATATATAATATATTTACAGCTTCCATGATCCTGTAACACACTTACGCACAATAAAAATATGGGTGTTCATGTAAAAAAAAAGTCAGCCGTAACCACCTAATATTCTTAGTAGCTAACGAGACTTAACGTGATTATTGGGCATAATTTATTGCCAGACAATTCAAAGGTTTGTTATAACTATTAACAGCGTTAATCCCCATTTATTCTTAATAATTACATAATCATGAAACGCGAAAGTTTGAAAGTTGTCCTTAGTACTATTTAATAGCAATTAGCAAAATAGCAAAAAATATATATATAATACTGAAATTGTTTTAAACAACAATCATTTTTAAAGTTATTATATAAGAACTTGTAACAAGGATATTAGGACTACCAAATCGCTGTAAAATTAGTTGTCCCTAATTCTATTATGATTTACAATGACAGCCTAAGACAGATTTCTTCATCGAGGTCTTTGAATGAGGATTACTTTCAGTAACGCCTACGGGACTTTGAGCCACTGAAACTTACAGTAACAAAAATATTTTCTATTTTTTTATCGTATTACGTTAATAGTAAAAGTTTCAAATTTCAAGGCAATTCTTGTTTAAATGTAGTTTGTTGTTGGTTAAGGAATTATATAGCAAATTCTATTTTTCCAAATTGGAAATAATAAAAGTAATGAGGTCGAATACCAATAAAATTAAAATCACATTAGTGCTGACCGCCAGATGTCCATGACCATGACCGTTATTTATTAATGGCATCCTAATGCCATAAATAAATAATGGTTGGTAGGTAAAATTATTGTGTTCTTCTCATTATGACAAACGATATGAGCTGCCTAAAATTGACTGATAATACCTACCGGTGTTAAATAATTATTTTGTTAATTTTCACTGAGTGACTGCGGAGAGGTCCCCACATTCTGAAGAGGGGAACTCAAACTGTTGTCTAGCAGGTGTCCATTGGTGACGGTAATCACTTACCATCAGGTGACACGTCTGTTCGTTTGCTCCCTGTTTCTTAAAATACTTTTTTTTTAAATTAGTGGCTTAAAATACAACGTTTAACTTGTAGCAACAACAGTTTTGTTATTCATTGGAACAATTAACAATTTTCATCACAAGGCGTAAGTTAACAAAGTTCTAATTGTTTTGAACTTCGATCACTAATAGAATTCGTATAACTTGGGACAGGAATTGTTCCAAAATTATACATCAATGATTTGGGTGCTCGAACAGGCGTTTAAACAATAGAAGGATGGCGTGTTAGAAGGCCATTTCAATTTGGCAGTGTATTTCATAATCAATCAACAAGGTTTCTAAGGTCGAGGGTCGAGGACTGAGGACTGGTCTAGGCATTGTATTGATGGTAACGAATCGGCATAATGTAAAAGGTAATGTGGCGCAAAGTGATAATCCTTTTGCTATGATCTCCTTTTCTTGAAGGTAATGGAGCGTGGTATTGAGACGAAGGGCTAGAATACCTAGAAATAATTTGTCCTTCTTACACACGCCTCAGAATTTTACCGACACTAATGCTATCTCTGGCAAGCTAAGCTCAAAGTGACTGAGTGAGTGAGTTTTCTATGTGGTCCTTTGGCCGAGTAGTTTAGTGGAAATAAAAATCTACTTCCTTTTGACCGTGGATCCGCCGGGTGTATGTCAGTTCCGGGCACGCCATTATCGCGGCGGTAAGAC
This sequence comes from Arctia plantaginis, assembly GCA_902825455.1. Classification (NCBI taxonomy): domain Eukaryota; kingdom Metazoa; phylum Arthropoda; class Insecta; order Lepidoptera; family Erebidae; genus Arctia; species Arctia plantaginis. The sequence goes on along the minus strand of CADEBD010000041.1, from coordinate 1,031,830 downwards.
CCGTTAAGGCATCACGGGACCCTCTCATACCGGTCGACGTAGGGATCACTGGGAAAGCATGCTTCGGGAATCACCTGTGTCTGATAAATGTCCCTGTGGTGACAGATTGCAGTAAAATTAGAGACATTAAAAAAAAATAAAAAAAACCTGTGTCTGATCCACAAGGAGCCAATGCCTGAGTGCCACTCAGTGTCTTCTCATCATATCCTCTGGGAATGTAGTCTTTGGTATAATTAACGTAATATAATGCTGAATAGCTTGCAGGTGACATCTGGGGCGGTATACTATGGGTATCTTGTGTCAACTAGGGTGAATTTCCGTGCGTTTAGGCGATTCTGCCATACATCACATCATCACACATCAACAGCCTTTAATAGTCCAATGCTGGGCATAGGCTTCTCGTTATAAAGGAGGTTTACATATTAAAGAAATCAAATACAGCTTACTTAGGACCCATAATATTTTGTGGCCGTAGTGCTTCCCTCTTTAAAAGGGTGTATGCCTATTTTACTTCATTTAATCTCCCGCTTTGCTAAGGAGGGAAGTGGATTTACTGTATTTCCAACTCCTCCAATTTTTTTCTGATTATTTTCGTTGCGGGTTCTGAGACAGTTTATTTTTTCCTGGGACTAACTAACACCCGAGTGTCATAACTCGGTGTGTTCATGAGTCACTGCTGTTGATCCTGGTGTACAGAAGTTACAGTGGTCAGCGTGTGGAAGGGATTAGTATAACAAGGAAAGGTGAGGCCATCTGTCACTATAGTAGAAGCAGGCCGGGATGGCGGCGAGGAGGAGGAGCACCAAGGCAACATGGGTATTCCCACACAGGAGGAGGTCATTACCTGCCATAGATAGCCCAAGGTACGTCCGGGTACCAGGGATTTTTTCTAGGGTGTACCCTGGTTCCCCGGTTACTGGTACCCAAGACGGCGTGCGGTTTTCAGTCGGTTCAAGTCCGACATAGTCACCGGTGGGTGGTATCCGAGGAGTTTTCCGCACAGAAAAAAAAAGAGGGTGTATGTCGGTTATCGCAGTAAAATATAGCCTATGTTACTGACTAGTAATGTAGCTTTCCATAAGCGAAAGAATTTTTAAAATCGGTTTAGTGGTTTACGTTTATAATATAAGCATCGATAAATTATGAAAAAATTAGAGAGCTGGTCTGAGCTGTTTAAAACATTTTTCATTAATTACTAAAGTATGACGTTCTATTCAGAATGTTATTTATAAGGTCGTGTCTGATACTAATTGTGTTGTAAACGCCCATTTCTATTGATTGCTTACCATCAGACGAGCACGTACAAAGTAATTGAGGTACTTCTTTAAAATAATTGTATCTCATTTTTCCAGCCTCGTAATAAACACTTTGTATATTAATTGTTGTTCATCAGACACGTACATTTAATATTTTTTATTTAAATTAAATAAGCTACCAGTAATTTGAAACCTAGAAAAATGGTGTCTGTAATTGTTCATATTAATAAACGAAGGATTTAATCTACTGTCTCAAAAACTTTATTCAAAATTAACTCCATTAACATCTTTTCATATGTTAGTTTGTTTGCTTATACAGATATACGAGTACATACAAACATACATAAGCTATTCGGACATTAAATCCCATTTGATAAATAATGGTCTCATTAATAAACAATTTGCTTTGATCGCTTCGGTGTGAGCAGAAGCTGTCTCCACGTTGTGACCCACTTTTTTTTCTCAGAAATTTATCGCCAGGCATCGCAAATCGAAACCAATTTATACAAAAAAAGGTCGCAGGAATGTTGTCGACATATCGCAAAGATTGCAGTAATTCCTTCCCTTACACATAGTGCCTTGCGTGCCATTATAGCTACACACAATGCAAGCACATAGACTACTCACTTTTCGAATTTATATACGAGTACATATATGTACTCGTATATTTAAAGACATCTGCAGCACTACGTACATGTCCCGTGTCCACTGGAACCGTAGGACTTTACAAACATGCATGAAACGGGCACAAATAACACTCAGACTCAGAACAAAAAGTTGTGGATCACATAGTGTTGTCCCATGTGAGGATTGAACCCATGACATTCAGCGCAGTAGGGAGCGGCGAGGTGACCGCTTAAACCACTAAGGCATATATAGCAGTGTATTATAGATATCTATCATTATCACCCAATTGCCGTCCACAGTTGAACGAAGTTCTGTTTTTTCGTTAAGAATTTTATCTATAAAGTGTATAAAAAAAAAAACACATATACTAATATCTGTACTAATTAAATTTAAAACTGTCACGTACCAGGGTACTACATATTTACTAATTAACGGGCATTATATCATTTGAAAGGTTTGCTGAGGTTTCGACCAGATTATAAATTTAGTTTACTTTGCGTTATGTGACTTGTATTCAATATAAACAAACAAAAGAGTTATGTGATTGGAATGCCTATAAATATGGGTTTCTACTAAGGTACATTTCAAAGTGAGTCCCGGGAATATGTAGATGTATATTAATTGTATTAAAGGAGTCTGTCTAGGTGAGTTGGGAGTTAAGATTCTGAGGGAACGAACATTTTTAACGTTTTTAACAGGTTATAATTATAAATCGTGTTTGAATTGTAGTTGTCATAGTGATCTAAACTATTGCTTCTTTAAAATCATAATTATTTGATAATGTGATTGGTTAAAGTTACTGCTATTTCACCTGATAAATCACTACTGGGATTTGGTCATAGGCAAGATAAATGTCATCTAAAACTTAAGCAAAGAAAAACCAAACTTTTTTCTTTTAGTTTTTTTTTGAGCAACCGAAATTACTAGTATTCCTGTTAACCCGTCCCGCTAAGCTAAATTGCTTAATTAATGTGTTAGGAGTGATTTCAAGTCAGTAGTGTACTGGTCGGGATTCGAACCCACGACATCTTGATCGCAAATCCAATGTGATGTTATAGCCAGAAAACACAGTTAATATTTTTAGGAAGTGGTATAAAAGCTCCCATAAATTTGATTAATATTTTTATCGTATACCCGTTAAATATCTAACGATATCTTAAAAAACTTTAGAGGTGGCGAGAATAAAATAATAAAAAAATTAATCAATTTTTTTTTATAGAAAGCAGGTGCTGGATCTTTCAATCATTAATATTAGGGAAAAAGTTTGTTCCTCCGGGCTCGCCTTCGTAATACCTAGGTTTATAATCGTGTTCCGAGATACAATAACGTATTTAAATGTTGTGAAAACATGTTGAACATGTTTCTAACTTAATTTTCTCCTAAAAGAGATTTAACGATGTTTTCCAGACCATACCGGAGGTTATTATTATATTACGGAATACCAAACTACGTCTAATGGATGGTAAATATTTAACACACTGAATAGGCCTATATGGGACTTTAAATAAATATGGACTGTATTAAATATTATATTCGTATATCGGTAAAATAACATAAAGAAATGCCCGTAGCGGAACGCGTCTAAGGGCCGAGTAGTGAGAGGACCGCGGCGGACGAGCCGGCTGGCATCCGATGGTTCGCAACCGATCGGCTACATGTTCTCAGTTTAACTGTATTTGGTCAATTATTATGGACATATTTTCTTTTTGAAACCGAAAGTATATACTTCTGAGGTGGTCCCATTATCACCGATTCAGAATCTGATGATAGGATCCAAGAGATATGGGGTGAATCCTCAAATTTTATAGCCAAGAGGACGTGTTATAGCTTTTTTCTCTTGCTATACAGGTAATTAATTATGTTTGGTAGCCGTTATCTTAGTACCCAGTTCAATTATTTTTTAAATGGAATTGATTTGTTTTAAATGTCATAAGTAAAAAACCTCCTTTCTAAGGAGAGCCTATGTCCAGCAGTAGACTACCAAAGGCTGTTGATGATGATGATGAATATGGATATAAACCATGAATATGGATTAATTTTTTTTTTTTCCAATCGATTTGACTACTCAAATGGTAATGAAAAGATTGCGTGCCGATTTATTCAGTTTCAGTCGATTTGAAAAAAAAAAAATTTAATCCATATTCATGGTTTATATCCATATTCATCATCATCATCAACAGCCTTTGGTAGTCTACTGCTGGACATAGGCTCTCCTTAGAAAGGAGGTTTTTTCGTTAAGTTAAGAGTTTAATTCTTTTACAGCAAAAATAAATGTATATTTCGACACTCAAGGAAATCAAAATTCATAGGGTACTTACAGTTGACCTATAACTCTGAAATCTGGCAAGTAACATCGTCTACTACAGGGAAAAATCTGAAAACTATACATTTGTAAATAAATCATAAAAATAAAGTCTTTATTTAAAGTATCAATCATTGAGGTACAATAAAATTTCTCTTATAAAACTCAAGAAAATAAGTAATTATAGGTTTTGCAAACTAAATTTCGGGCGAAGCTCGGCAAAACACTGCGAGATTCGATTCTTAAACTGTTTATAATATGGACCTACTTACAATCGTAAACGAAACCCACGGTGGGTGAGTCCCACTCGTACTTGTCGGGATTTTTATAATGATTAAGATACATAGAACGTAGATTTTTGAGTATGAAATAGGAATGTTTTTGTCAACAATATTGTGTGTATATTTATTGCATTTAGAAAAAAACATACGTTCTTGATATACTACAAATTAAATGATTACAATCACGTAGTTAAATCAAATAAAACTAATGAAATATATTATATTGTTATTCTTTTTTTTTTAAACGACGTTTTGTACTTTTATAATATCTTTTCTAGCTATTATTAACAAAAGAAAATGATGATAACTTAACACACATGGTCATTTGATCCCAAACTATGCAGAGCCTGTGTTATGGTAACCAGACTGCTGATAAACATACTTACATTCTTCTAAATACATCAAAACAATATATAATAAAACAACTCTATGTATTTTTTCTTCTTCATTATAGTTAATTCACGAAGGCCTTCAGTAGGAGCGACTTTATCGCACCCCGCACATCGTGTACTCTGATTTAGTTTGCCGACTGTTACGAAGTTATTCTGAGCATTGTAGAATAAGGTTGGTATTGTGGTATCTCTGGACTATTATCCAGAGATTCAAAAGTTTTGGACAGGGACGAGATACAAAGTTCGAGGCAGGCAGTCACTGAGGGATAAGTTTAAAGAAATTGGTATTATGACAGTCGCATCTCAATATATATATATGAAAATTTAGTGTATGTTAAGAAAAATACAAAGTTTTGCGACATTTGTAATATACACACGAGTTTATCTTTATTTCTAAATAAAGATAAACTCGTATTGCCAAAGATTAGACTACAAAAAGTAAGCAAGTCTTTTCGATGTCAGGGTGTGCAATTCTACAATAAAATGCCAAGCAAATTTCATGTTTTAACAAATTTAAGTCATTAGTTAAACAAAAACTACATATTCAAATTCAAATTCAAATTATTTGTGAAAAATTCATATGTGAAAATGCTTACTACACGGTTATAGATTATTTAGATGACAAATTTGCTTGGGATTGATGCTGCTCACTCCAGCATTTCAAAGTGATGAACATTTAATTTTTTGTTGTAATTCGTATTTCGTTTGTTTTCAATTGGTTTATTTGAAATTGAATTGTATTGTTTTTTTTGTGTAAGTATGTAAATGTAAGTACTATACACACATTTACACCGACACCGACTTCAAACACACTAGAAGGGACTATTGGTATTATAATGTTACTTGTTACATTGAGGGTACTTATTATAGTTTTTTACTTTGTAATTATAATTATATTTATAAAATAATAATAAAATAATAATATAATATAATTATATATATAAAAATAATTATTATTTGTAATTATTTTTTAATTTTTAGTGCTCTTTTAGGGTTTATTTATGGTATATTTTGACAGTGAATATTTTTATCTTTTTGTTTAAAACTAGCTTGTACCCACGACTTCGTTCGCTTGCCTTAGTGGGTTCGATTCCAGGGTCGCGATTGAGATTGACATACAAAAGAAACGATTTCTTTTTTTTCGGAAGGTTCACTTCTGCCGTGTGTAAATTGCACATACACACTTTTTTTGTTATAGGGAGAAACGAGCATGGTAAGTGATGGTAAGTGACTACCGGCGTCCACGGACACCTTTATTACCCACACTCACTCTGTGAAGTACGACAATTAGTTTCTTAACATCGGTTTTCTGAGAGGCCGTAAAATCACTCTAGTCGAGCCAGCCCATTGTATGTCGAAACATGGCTGTCCCATAGTAAATATGTGTTAAACTTTAAATTTACTTCTCATCATCATACAAATAAATGAGGTCACCAATTCATGTCGGAGTAAAAATTGATGGAAATATGGTTCTACGTAGATAAATAAATATGAAAACATCAGTAACAGGTGGTTTGATTACTTATTATTATTATAGAATAGACTCGCACTAGGCCCCCTGATGACAGTCATGAAACGGTGAAGAATAAGTATTTTTATTGAGTATGCTGCCAAACAATTCACGCATGATTCACGTGATTCAAGTTCTTTGAATTCATTGCTTTACCGTACGCGCGTTTTCAATACGCTACAGCGAGTGCTTTTAACAAAAGTATTCATTGAAATTCGGTCCTCGAAATAAAAGTCCGTTTACCAATTTTCACAAAGCATGCTTCATTTCATAAATTCGCTTAATTTCTTCATTCATTTATCACTGTGGAAATGCATTACATAAAATAAATTGTTATATGAAGCAGTGATAAATAGGTGCCCTAGTAGGTATAGTAATAAACACAAACTTTAAAAATATACCGATTTATTTCAAAGTTAACATGGATTTTCGACACGGTGTAGTAAGGTATATCACACCTTACTCACTTACCTCATACTAATATGTAGTTTAAAACATCATTTATTATGTTTACAACATTTGTTTTGGAATATTTTACTAATAATAAGATAGAAAGATAATTAATAATAAGATAATAGAAAAATGAGTTAATAAGAAATAGAATTCATTGACATTACGAGTATGTGTAGTGCAGCGTTGATTCACGAAGTAATAATTTACGAATGTATTGTACATGACGGAAAACTTTATTTAATATTGAATTGAAGCAATATTAATAGAATAAAAAGTTCTTTTCTTAAGAATCTGAAAGTACAGCAAGGTCTCAAAAAAAAGTTTTTTATCTAAATTCATTTCAACGAAATTTTTATTGTCTATTGATATCAGTTTTAAATGTTATAAACGGTATTATTTTTTCGGCGAAATCGTAAATCTTTGTATAACTTGATTATGTGGTGAAGAAAATCGTAATCGTCGAATATTAGCTGTTAGGTAACAAGTAGTTACGTAAACACCGCACAAATCATTATCCTCCAATGTATATCGTTACTCGAATACACATGATATGTTTCCGAGGGGATTATTCGAAACGATACGATTGAAGTGAAAGAAGAAAAGCGATTCCGATACTGCAATACACGTGGATGATATTATAATATTGAGTAATGCCTCATGTATTCCTACCTTCGAGTTCGTTAAATATGTTGAAGTATAAAATATTTGTGTATTTTCGGTTTTTGCGAAGCGAGCGACATGATTTAAAAACGTCTTTATATATGCGTAAGAGTAAATAAATTCTCAGGCTTTTATTTTGTTTCTATTTGTAATAAAAATGTATGTTCCAAGTTAAACTTAATTAAGAAATGCTTTCTCGTTAAATTTGGTACTGTAACAAGCTTAAAAGAAAGTTAAGCTAACAAGCTGTTTTGGATTCACATTAATATAAGTACACACATACGTATATACGTAACGTAAAAAAGCTAAAAAAATCTTGTTTTACCAACGTTACATATTTTATTGTTATTTTATTTTCAGAAGACACAGCGAAAATGTATTCTGATAAATCTGATTACAAATTACCAACATTTTTGCTAGTTAATGAGTCAATAATTAATAAATAATACCATCATGAGTACAATAAGAAAAAAATAAACGAATGAATCTAATACTGAAATGGTATTTAACGTAGAATTTAGCTGGTTTTACAATTATATAGTGATCAAAAAAGTTGTATGTATTGTAGATTTTTGCACTAAACCTTTAATGTTTTTCATTTCCCAGACAAGGTTGGCATCGGCTATAAGTCTGCTATGGCTGAACTTCGGTTTTTCACGCGGAGGGACTGCCATTAGACCTTCACAACCCAAGTACTAGGCGATATCTAAGTTCTGTAGGACTATTGTTGCCACAGTTGCTCGAATGGTAACCGGGACCGACTGCTTAATGTGCTCTCCGAGGCACGGAAAGAATAAATTTGTTAAGAATGGTCACCCATCCATAGACTGACCTCACTAGGATTGCTTAACTTTGATATGTGTTTACTAAAAAGGAAAAAAAAAACAAACAACTAATCTTGCAGTATTAAAATAAAATAAAAATATTGAGTAGTATTCATATTTATAAAGTTACTGTCATACTTATGGTTATGAAGACGGCCGACCAGTTCCGGGCCACCTTCTCTTAACCCCGTCATTGTTAGCACCTATCTGAGAGTAACCATATTATTCTATAGGTATTCTATAAATTCTCAATATACATATAATATGTCCAAAACGGCTTTAATCCTATGCTTCTAATTTTTTAAAACATATAAACGACGGCTTTACACTTTTTTCAAGGTTTACTGTTTTTTTTTTGTATGTAGCTAACATTTCATAACATTAATGAAAAACAGTTTTAGAAATGATATATATTTAATATTTTATCATAACAGCAAATACGAATACAAATTTTTAAAATTAATTTATATTTAATAATATAATTAATTGTGTTATTAATTCTTATGTAAAAACGGTTCGCTGGTTAGATCAAATCCCACATATAAATATACCGTGATTAAATATAATAATATACTTTTGTTGTCTCAGATCAAATAAAAAGTTAAGATAGAACTTTGCGAAGAACGACTGCGATTTCATCCTATTATCTATCTTTTGTAGTTTGATTTTTACACTCTTTCACAACACAATTCAGCATATCTTATATATAAAATTCTCGTGTCACAATGTTCGTTCCCGTACTCCTCCGAAACGGCTTGACCGATTCTCATGAAATTTTGTGTGCACATCGGGTAGGTCTGAGAATCGGCCACCATCTATTTTTCATACCCCCAAATGCTAAGGGTGACCCATCCCTAATTTTTTTTTGTTTTGCAATACAACGTTTGCCGGGTCAGCTAGTAAAATCTAAATCCTGTAAATATTGTTGATATTTTTTACTGACAAGGCGTAGTTTCGTTGTACGTATGTGGGTGTATAATTGTGTATGTATACGCCAAAGCTCACTTTTTTGTTCACCGAGTAACATTTTAACTTTTTTATTTGATTTGAGGTTGTTACAAGAAAATATATGAATTCAAATGAGCGATTTTTGAAACGACAAAAGATTTTAGTCAAGTATATACTACGGGAAATTACCGATAAGTTTTGGACACAACAGGGATCTTATCTTAACTTATCAAAGAACAAAGCGACCTATCAGACCTGTATAACCAACACGGGTTTTCCCGAAATACAAAACATGAATACAACCACATTTCTTAACTTATTATGTACATAAATTCACCTACTTACACATAGACAATATATATAGATAAGATGAAGTAATACGAAATACATAGCTTGGCGTTATTATGTAGTTACAAAATATATTTAACATTGGTTATAAAATCTTTTTAAAGTACACCAATATTTATTTACATAAACGATACAACAATCACGAATGCTCACATCTCACGTCACTGAAAACCACATCTTTAGAATAAAGTCATGATCATTCACAAACTGTTATTAATTATACAAATAACAGTCTTATCTAATTAGTTTATGGTCCACACTTGCATCTCACGGATACGCTGATAGAGTCTTTTACTCATAAAGTGGTTGTGTTGGTCCACTTGACTTTGAGGGACCCGTTCTCGCCCAGGTGATGCGGTACAGGAATTGGCTTCCTTCTTCGCCGGTTTCGATGACCTGCGTTAAAAAAAATAGTTTATTGTTTTGTAATTTTTTTTTATATGGAAGAGGGGGCAGACAAGCAGACCTGCCTGATGGCAAGTGACTACCGCCGCCCATGAACAGATGCAAATCAAGGGTCACAAACTTGTTGCCGGCCTTTTAGGAAGTAGTACGCTCTTTTCTTGAAGATTTAAAGGTCGTATCTGTCCGGAAATACCGCAGACGATAACTTGTTCCACAGATTGGTTGTGCGGCAAAAAGTGTCTTAAAAAACGCACAGTGGTGGAGCGCCAATTATGCAAGTAATTGAAATGATATATCATAGAATTGTCTAATTTATAAAATAAAGTAATTACATAGGTGTTTAAAAGTTAGTCGAGTCAAAGTGCTCAATAAATTAAAAAGAGCTACTCATAGGATACTATGAAAGATAAAAAACTCCATATAAACTTAAAAAGTAAGCTATTTAACATTTGCCTACTACCTGTTCTGACGTACGGATGTCGATCATGGGTGCTAAATCATGAAATATTATACAAACTAGCAACTTGTCAGTACGCAATGGAAAGGAGGAAAAACTTTGCCATCAGAAGTAAAACAAAAACCACAGATGTAACAACTAAAATCAAAAGACTGAAATAGACTGAGATAGGCTGGCCACGCAGAGAAGGCAAGAGGAAGAGAGGTAGGAGGCTAAAAAAATTGGACGACGACATTAGACAAGAGTCATGTGGAACAGGGTGACACAGAAAAAGAAAGAATGGAAAAGGCTGGAAGAGGCCTTTGCTGATTGGCAAACAGATCTAGGAAAGATAACCAAGCAACAGATATTAGCTTAAATAGTTTTTTAGTTTAAGAGTCCAGTGTTATTATGTTAAAAGTTTAAACCCATTGTAACTAGTTAAGAGATCTGAACAAAAGGCTATATTATTATTATTATTATATTATTACTCATAGGCACTCTAGTCGTTTGAATTTATGTTTTAAAACATCATAAGATTGTTTGACTCAGAACAACCATTTGTTGAGCAAACAAAGTGTCGTCCCATGTGGAGATCGGACGCACAACACTTAGCGTGAAAGGCGTGGCGACCGCTTAAACCACTACGCCATCCGTGCAGTCTAAAAGGATAAGATGCACTGGTATCTACACTTATTTTAATTATTTATTTTTAGTACTAACTATTTTTTTAAATATACGATATTGGTTCTTTTTAGGGTTCCGTACCTCAAAAGGTAAAAAAGGAACCCTTATAAGATCACTTTCTTGTCCGTGTGTCACCACAGATTTTCTCAGGAACGGGTAGACCTAGTAAGTTGAAATTTATAGCAGATACTAAGGTCTATGCTCCCAGTTAGGTGTATAAAAATTAAGGTCCTGAGTCAACACGATAAAAAGATATGGGCAAATTTAGATTTTCGCGAAAACTTGAAGTACCTTAATTTTCAACTTTTTTATTTTTCAGAATTTTCTCTTTACTTGTGCTGTACCTTGCTTTTAACCAAAATTGACAATTCTAGGTCAACCGGAAGTACACTATAGGCTTTGGGTCGAAAACCTATATGGTAGTTCCCGTTGACCTAAAATCACGAAATTTGGCAAAAAGAAACGTCTTACAGCACAAATAAAGGAATAATTGCAAAAAATAAAAAAAGTTGAAATTTTGAAAAATTTTGGTACTTACAAATTTTCGCGAAAATGTACGTAAAGTCTGGGGTACACAAGGTACACTAAATCTGATATATTTTTTTAAATTATTCGTGATTTTAAATAGTATTTTCATCGATAATTAGATAGTAATTAGTTCATTTGTTGATCATTATCATCAACAGCCTTTAAGAGTCCATTGCTACACATAGGCCTCTCATTAGAAAAGAGGTTTTGGCCTACTATGACACGCTGATCAGACGGATTGTTATCGAGTTTGCTTTAAATTTTCTTTCTCTTTGCAGTGCTTTGGACTGCAGTCTTTGCTCCCTTAGTCTTCTATTACGATACCCATAATAAATACTTTTAAATTCTTCAAACTGAAGGAAAAAGAAAGAATTATCCAAACACCACATTATAAAATTAAATATTTGTTGTATGTAATATGTAGGTATATCGAAATAATCATTTCAATTTTGTAACAATAATAAGTTGTAGGTCTGCTATAAATTAATTTTATAATATTGTACAATGTATCTTACAATGGAAGAAGAGTTACATAAATAAGTAAAATCCACTGATAACTAAACTTATCATCATCATCATCATCAACAGCCTTTAATAATCCACTGTTGGACATAGGCCTCTCCTTCGAAAGGTTGTTTTGGCCTACTATCCCACGCTGGCCAGACGTATAGGGTTTGTTTCAAGTTTTCCTTCTCTTTGCAATGCTGTTGTCCTACGTAGTTTGCTCCCTTAGTCGGCTCTTACGACACTCATGGGATGCAAGGGGTGGTGACACTCCGTATTCTTAATCCGTCACCACACGGACAACTAAACACATATTCATCAGCAAATCATAGGAAGGTATAGTCCATCTAATCTAAGAGGTACCGTTTAATGTTTCATACTTCTCGAGAAGTTTCAACTTTCTATAGGCGAAACTTACAATTTTAATAACCATTCCGTTAAACCATGGAATTATGATACAATTTTTATTTTATCGCAAGATATACAATCCTTAATGACTAAATTTAAATTTAAATATTTGAAACGAAGCAAAATAACCAACCCATTGTCAAAAAATACAACCTAAGTGTGTTAGACACACTGTCTGTTATGAATCATACTCGTATATCGCAAGAAATAATAAATGACCTGTCAATATTTCTTTCACAAACACACTTCTTTCACAAGTAAATAAATATAGCGTATTGAATTGCTATGAAAAGAATGTGAAAAAAGGTTTGTGATTTTTTATCTATTTGTATGCAGAGAATTCATACGAAAAGTATAATGACCGTATGCTAACTATCTATTCATGCATAAACCAAACAGCTTTAAATAAATTTTTCTTTCATTCTTTTCGAAATTTCTTTTATTCTTTTTTTTTCAAAATTTCTTTCTTGAATTTTAAATTCGATGGTAATGAAACTAAAACTAGTCTAAACGAAGCAGTCGATTTTATCATTTTAGAACTCAATCATACCGTAACCCACCTCATCTAATAATAAAGCTTGAAGAATGCGTTAGGTATTATTTTCGGAAATTGGCTGTGAGAACCAACCATTTTTTTTTAAATATACGAAGAGCCAAAGAAAATTATAATACTTCGCCATACTCCATGATATTTATCTAATCTACTAGTTATGTGAATCACATACAATTATCATTATTTGAATTAAACTAACGAAATAAAATATTTATTGCTTTAATATAGAAGAAAATACTACTGTAGAGCATATTTTGGTGTATATACCACTATCGTGTAGGTCACTATTTGGTCTGCGTGTCGGGTCTCGTGTGCAGGACAGAAATAAGTATGGAGGTCACTAAATGTTAATTTATTCTTAGGAATTACAAAGGTACAAGTATCGATAACGAAAACTCAACGATTGGATGTGGTAGTTCGCGTATAGTATCATACACTCAGCGCTTGTTGTATCCATAGAATGACATGACAGCATTAGCCACTACAATGGTATTACATTTAAAACTTCAGCTTATAGTCTTAAGTAAGGTTGATTTATGTACGGTTTCTAGAATACAGACTTAAGCCTCGTTTAAAATCCAGCTTGAATTGCGTTAGCATTATTTATTAAGACCTATTTTTATGGAACTAAGAGATGCGAACGTGTATTTTCTTAATTTCTTATTGTTCAAAAGTTATTATTATTCTTATCTATGTAATAATAATGTAGTTATTGCTGTTTGTTAGTCTTGCTAAACTCGAGAAACGTTCTACTCATTTGGTTTATTCTGGTCTTAAAATATTTGTGTGTAAAGAAACTTCAAGCGGTGAGAAAATGTTAAAAAAAAAACAACAGCTTTGTTTTCTCATAAAAATAGGGGTTTCTAATTGACAATATATAATTTCAATAAATCAATATAATTTATACTTCTCTTGATTTTTGTAATTTAATTATTTTTCTAAAAAGGAAACACTATTACAAACATGGATAAATAGATGGTTAAGATACAAAGTTCACCGGGTTTTCTAGTTTTTAATATTTATTTAATTTAGACATTTGTTCCCAAAAGCAAAGTTTCAGGTTTTACCTGAGTGAAGGGTCTCGCGACCACTGGCGCGGGTAGCGCGGGATGTGTGCCGCTTCCCAAAGCAGTGCTTTGTGAGCCGCTGCTAAACACAATCCTCACCTTCCAGCCCCTCCAGCTCTGGAATAAAACGTATCGCCTTAGTAACTTGTCAATAACTCAGGTTATTGCCTGTATATTTTAAATATTTACGGCAAACACTGAGTGTGGTATTTTAAAAGTACACTCAGATTTTGTAAGTTCAATTTTAGCGGATACACGATGAAAAGTATAAATAATATTGATTTTGTTTGATAAAAAAAAAACAGTTAACACAATACATTTTTCCAGGCTGGTAGACAGTAATGAAAATGAGGATTAAAACTATTCAATTGATAATAATACACAATTGCTCTGATTACTTAATCTCTTGATTTAAACATTTAGGTTTATTAGTTTAGTAGTTAAATAAAAAGGTATAATTTAAAAAAATCTAAAATTTAACTGCATAAAGATAATTTAAAAGTAAGTAAAAAGACCGAAAGAGTACCAGGTACGACACAAACATGGCCCATGTTTTATGATATCAAAAACTTTTAAAACCAATTATATAACTTAACGAAAATACACTTGTTTAATCCCCCTTTAATTTTCTTGCTTTTGATACCCTACTCGATAGGTTTTGTTATTATTTTTAATATCCTATAACTATTTTGCGCCAAACAGCCGCCATTTTGTTTTTTCTTTCAAAAAGCCTTGGCTTTTTAAAAAGGTTTATCTATATATAAGGGTCTGACGGATTAAGAATACAGACTGTCACCACCCCTATTCATCCTGTGGGTGTCGTAAGAGCCGACCAAGGGAAAAAACTACGCAGAACAACAGCACTGCAGAGAGAAGGAAAACTTGACACAAACCGTAGGGTTTACGTACGTGGTATAGTAGGCTAAAACCTCCTTTCTAAGGAGAGGCTTATGTCCAGCAGTGGACTATTTAAGGTTAATGATATATAAGTGTCCTTAGATTACATAAACATTATCTTAATTGTCGAAATCCTTCTAGCTATTTGCAACAAACGAGGTAATAAAGAAACTTACGAACAAAAACACAAGACACGCGCGAAAAACATAACACTTCCTTGGCAGTCGGGTAAAATAAATTTTATATTTAACAAATAAAGCAAAAAAGGCACTGCCGTAAAATCCTCTCTAAAGATGTTTTTCTTATTTTTAGGGTTAATTCCTCAAAGAGAATAAAGGAACCTCCTTAGGCTCACTTCATTGTACGTCTGTCTATTTCTCTGTCTTTAATTCTCTCTGTCTTTTATTTTATTTATTTACACTTTATGCACAAATGTGACAAAGGTGGACTTAACGACAAGTTGAAACAAGTGCATTTCTGAATTAAAGCTGTATATTTTGCAGATCAACAAAACGTACGTAAATAGCTATTGAGGACATGGAGCACAAATTAAGGGAAATTTTTAGTCTTAATTTTTTTGTATATACTTAAATATTGTGTCCTGTATTTATGAATGGGGGAGAATTTTTGATCACAAAGTTAAGTTAGTTAAATTAAGTTGTCGACTCGTGTGAATCAACTTGAATGAATGTCACTACCCCAATTCATCCCGTGGGTGTCGTAAGAGCCGACTAAAACAACGCAGGACACCAGCACTGCAAAAAGAAGGAAAACTTGACACAAACCCTATACCAACCCGTCTGGCCAGCGTGGTATAGGAGGCCAAAACCTCCTTTCTAAGAAGAGGCCTATGTCCAGCAGTGGACTATAAAAGGCTGTTGATGATGATGATGATGATATGAATCAACTTTTGACGTGATATATAATAATTATGTACATACAAGTTTGTACGCAGTGTTTAGTATGGGCGTCAGACCTTCCCTATCGTGATCATCAGCCTATAGCAGTCCCTTGCTAGACTAGGATAGGATGCTGGATAGGCCTCCCCCATTGCACGACACTTAGATCGGTTTTGAGCTTCTCGTATTCAGCTCCAGACCTCGTCTAGCTTAAAATAATTCCATATTTCATGTGATGATAAAATACATTGAGGATACAATTCACAACCTACAGTAAAAATTTCGTAAAAATTTATTGATGAGTATTGAAAATATTAAAGCCCCTTTTCACTAATCTTCTTTGACGTTTTACAGTCACGATTATAATTTTTACTGTTTTCAACTGCTTGAAATAATTTCCTCAAAAATGTTATATGGATATTCTTGTTGGATATATTGTATGTGCTTAAAGAAATTACTCGCTTGCTAGAAAGCACTACAATAATGAATTATACTCTAAAATGTATAAATTTTAGTACTATGTTGCAAACTCAATTCAAATTCAAGATCCACTTACAAATATCATGCTCGTTAAACAAAATAAAGGAAATTTAAACTTTCAGTCAATCGCAAACCCACGTATCTATCATCATCATCATCATCAGCCTATCGCAGTCCACTGCTGGACATAGGCCTCTCCCATTGCACGCCACTTAGATCGATTTTGGGCTTCTCGCTTCACGTATCTATCGACTGACATAAATTATGAAGAAAGATTGCCAACTACGCTAGCAGTATCCTATGATCGGGAAACCTGAATGTAATGAATATTAATATTGATTGATTCTGGTATTCCTTTGGTTCAAAGGTTTATTTAAGTTAAGAAAATACCTGTTAAATATACTTTTTTTTAAAGAATTATGTATGGTATTGCAATACATGTTACTAACCTAGTTCAGAATTCATTGACGCTATATAAATTAAAGGTTGTATTGGTGTGTAATAGTTTTCATGTTTTTTTTTTTAAAGAGTTGGCGAAGTAGCAGACGGGTCACCTGATGGAAAGTGAAAAAAGCCGCCCATGAACATCTGCAACTCAAGAGTCGCACGCTTTTTTCTTGAAGGTTGGAAGGTCGTATACGTCCGGAAATACCGCAGACGATAACTTGTTCCAAAGATTGGTTGTGCGAGACAAAAAGTGTCTTGAAAAGCGCTATGGTAGAGCGCCAATTAACCAAGTGAGTTTTTAAGAAGATGAGGAATACATGCCTCGAATGTGTAAAGGTGAATAGCAAAGTATGTTTTGAGAATAAATTCCTTTAATATGCCTTACGTGGTCAAACAATAAAAATGTACACAATAAAAATATGTAAGTGTGTAGGTACATAAACTAGGATTATTTAGGGATTTACCCGTAAAAGGGGTTTATACGCTTGCCACGTAAATCTTACTGTTTATAGCTCTTTGTTCACGTCACATCACGTAATACCTTACGACATTCGTGTGGGACTTTGAACTTCAATTCAGGAAGGAAGGTCTTTAAGGATCTACCAATGGTCATCTAACAAATACCGAAAAAAGTATTAAACTTCTAAATATAGATTTATGAATGGTCAAAAAGTACAGATTTGTTGTATTTACTACAAAAGGAAAAATTTAACTTAATTTCAAACGCCGTAAGTTGCATGTTGCATTCTTAGTATAAAACAAGTATCGACACCTACGCCGTGCCCTGTGCAGCGTGTCCTTATTTCAAACGAAACACACCGTAAACAACTCTTCGAAAGTTAAGCACACAAACTTTAAGTGCTGACAGTTATTACATATGACGGAGGACCGATGTATGGGTTGTTTTTAAGTAGAGTGACGTTAGCAAAGCTGACGTTATTCTTAAGATTGTCGTGGGTTTCCTTTATAAAAGCAAGTAATAGTAGTAAATAACAATAAGCATCCTGGGGCGTTCACAGGCTTCTAAGAGCGATTTTGTATCAGGAATGATACTTGCCCGTTGTGTAGCCACACCCTCGAATTCCAGGATTACGTGGGCAGCCGTTTCTTCTGCATTCAGAATCTTCGACAAAGAGGATTGTCCGTCGCATTAATTGTTAAATAGTTGTCGGTTCTTTTTTTTTTTTTTTTTTTTTTTTTTTTTTTTTTTTTTTTATATACGCTTTTCCCCAATCATAGTACATCGGGACCTTGTTACACTTGTACCAGATGCCTATCTATTTATATAATGTTGTGTCCACACAATCCCTTGGATGGGATTTCCGCTTTATATTATTACTACTATTTTACATTGATTGACTAATATACTTTATACATATTATATATTTACATACATTATATATTTCATATTTCTTAAGTCTATTATTGTATACTCTTTTATTAGCTACTCTTATTTCTTAGTTCTATTTATCATTCATATATTACGTCTATGTGTTACATCAATATGTACTTTTTCTCTACATTTTTGTTTAGTGGCTTTTTTTTTTTTTTTTTTTTTTTTTTTTTTTTTTGTGTTATGTATTCTTAAATGTTTAGCTTTCAACTGTTTACTAATATACTTTAGTTTTCAACTGTTTACTAATATACTATATAATATTATTTGATTTCTTCTTTACTGTATAGTAATGTTTACATTTTCTTAACTCTATTGTTGTCTACCTATTTTTCGTATACTCTTTTACTATCTACTCTTATTTCTTAGTTCTATTTAACATATATATATTACGTCTGTGTGTTAAATCAATATATACTTTTTCTATACAATTTTATTTTGCGGTTTGTTGAATTTGTTGTGTTATGTATTCTTAAATGTTATGTTAAATGTTGTGTATTCTTAATCTTTCTTATGTTTAAAGCGCTTTAAACTTAGGCAATAAATTATATATACTTATATATTATATATATTTATTGACAATTCTTTTGCTACTTCAATATTTTATACCATTTTTTCTTATGAGTGTTCGTGTATGTGTTCGTGTTCCTGTATCGATACCATCTTGTATATTTATAATACATTTTGTGTATCTATTTGTGTTTATGTTTGTGTGTGCTTCCTGTTTGTGTATGTTTCTGTTTGTGTTCCTGTGTGTTTTGTGGCTGCGTGTAGGTGTTGTATGATATGTTGTGTGTGGGTTAGACGTAAGTAGTGTTTGCCCGGGCCAGGTAGTCCCACTTTTTTCGCACCGGGCAGTCTAGTTGTCGGTTCAGGGCTAGGTGTCCTGTTATGGTTCCTACAACTATTGGGATATCTAGTCTACTGAAACTGATCAGTCTGCAAGTAAGTCGTGGTGAGTTTTTCCACCAACCCAGGATCAAAGTTGGTTAAAAGGCACTGGCAGCAATATGGTATGGCCGGTGGCCGGGGTTGCCGAGCTCCTCCTTGCCAACTCATTTGCAGCGTCGTTCTCGTTTGAATTAATATGCCCTTTAATACATTGGAGTAGTACCCCATTTACTGTGGCAAGCTGCTCCAGTGCTTGATGGCATTCGAAGACAATACCAGAGGTCATTATGTTACCCTCTAGTGCCTTTAGGACGGCCATGTTGTCTGACAGTATTCGGATGTCACAGACCCTAATGCAAGGGGCATTAGGGTCTATGAACATGGCCGTTGTAGCATCGTAAGTTATTGCTACACATTCGCATACGAATATGGAACTGTGTGAAATATTCATATTTAGGTCTGGCGAGAAAACTCCGGCTCCTGTTCCTGACCTACTCTTGGAACGGTCAGTGTAAATTCGGACTTCGTTAATGCCGGATCGATCTCGGTCATTTTCTTGTATCTGGTATATTTTTCTAGAGGTATGGTATTTTGGGATCCCATCGCATGGGGCTGCTATTAGTGGTTCGTATTCTACTAATTGATCTTTATGACGTTGACTAATTTGTTTATAACAGTGCTTAGCTATGTTCTCTGCCACCAGACAACAGCACCGTAAGTGATTATGATTATGACTGTCCTGTAGAGTCATAGTGTAATTTATCGTGATAGTCCTCAGTTTTTGCCGAGTAGCCGTTTGCGTTGGCAGAAGACAATGCAGGCTTTGTTTGTTTTTTCATCGAGGTGCTTATTCCACAGATGTTTACTGTCCAGTATTACTCCTAGGTATTTGACCTCTTTGGTAAGAGCTAGTTGCGTTTCAAATAGCTTGGGAAGCTGGGATTTCCTTGACTACGTTTTTTTTGTAAACATTATCATCTCTGTTTTCGATGGGTTCACTGTCAAGTTGTGTGTTATCCGTACTGTTTGACGATCTTCAGTGCGAGTCTCATTTGATTGCAAGTAACGCTCTCAAAGGGACCACTGATAAGGATAGTCAGATCGTCTATATAGCCTATTGTGAGGAATCCATGGTCATTGAGTTGTGTGATGAGTTCATCCATAACTATGTTCCATAGAAAGGGGGAGAGTACACCGCCCTGGGAACATCCTATACCCCTCCAGTCACTTCGCTCAATGTAAATTGAATAGCTCTATATCTTAGCATGCTGTCGATCCACCCTGAAATTATGGAATCAAAACCATGTCTAGACAGAGCTTGGCTAATGCTGGTGAAATTGGTTTCTTTAAAGGCACCTTCGATATCGATGAAGGTGACCAGAATGACCGAGTACGCGCAATACAGTTCGTTTTTATAGGATGCATTGTTCGCGCATGTGTTTATTTCTTATTCTCTGATTTATAAATTAATATTTTGTTATTAGAATTTGTGTAACTTTAAGTCAAAATACCAGTTAGGAAATCTTAAACATAATATACATTACACTAGGCTTTGAAATATGTAAAAAAATATAAGAAAGTAGTAAATATTCTGTTATTATCATTTTAAACTTGACCAGAGCGGCCTATCATACAGACAATGGCAGTTCCTAACACTGAATGTTCTTTAAAATTCAGTGTCAGAAACTGGCATGTCTGCCTAGTGTTGTTATGACTCTAAAAAAGCAGATTTATTAACACATATGTAAGTTACATTTATAATAAGCAAATGTGTAGGCATGTAAATAATTGTTCTAGTTCTGTTTTTTCTGTTTGTCACCACAGAACTTTGTCATTTAAGAACCGATTTGGAATGAAAAATTCGATTTACACTGCAGTCGGTGATATATTTTTTAAAGTTATTATGTACTTTTTGGTAGCCTTTTCTTCACAAGAAAGGATTTATATGCTCCTGAATTTTTTAAGAGGTGAGCTAACAAGATTTGGTCACAAAATATTAAATATTTTTGTGCTAAAAAAGAATTTACGAGTCTTATAAATCTTAGGACTATGAAAGGTAAATTTATGTCTTTTCTGGAATTAAAGATATGAAAGGGACAAGATCCGATACTGTGGTATTAATTTCTTTACATTTGTTTGTTTTATCAAATCACGTGATCAGAGGTTGTATTATTGATCTGATAACTCTTTTCTGAAGTAAATAGAGAGTTTATTGTTTTAGTGATTGTAATTGTTATGATGTGGTGAGAAAAAAAATCGTTTGGGTATTGGTAGCTGAAACCCACAACAGAATACTATATGACAGCACATAAAAACCAGGTCGCCGTTCTCAACAGGCTGCCAAGACTACCAGGGTTTTCCGCTGGGATTTCTTTCTTATAATAATAAGTTTTCACAATGACAAAGAAAAGCAATAACCATATTGCACAAACTCAAATGCGAGACGGGTATACGTGTAAGCCGTCTATTAAAAATTATGTGTATGATATTTACTTTGCTTAAGTGGTGATGTGTTTGCCAATTCATTTAGCCCGTCCTTTACTTAAACAATTTAGCTTAGTACTATTACTTACCCACTACAATTTTTTATAGATGTCTCACCTAAGACGTAGCATTTAAAAAAAAAACTAAATAACTTTTAGCTGAAAGCAAATCGGACTGAAAAACTCCCAAACGTATAAATCTCTTTATATTAAAAAATAAATAAAGATAATTTATAAAAAAATGAAAATTAATAAGACCTATACAAAAAATATTTGAGTCTGGTAAAAATGTCAGCTCTGAAAATATATTACTGCATTAATTTGACAGTATGATGTCGATTGTTTTTATTTAATTTCGTTTATTCATACCGTTTTAATACTGGTTAAAGATTAATATTGTGACTCATATTCTGAGTGAAAATACTTAGAATATGAGTTCCAATATTTAGCTCAAAAGACCCTGTAATTAAAATTAATTGCGTCTCATAGAGCGTTTACTCACTCTTTAATTTTGCTTAATAATCTTCAGAAATCCATTAGTATTTTCTGTTTGAACTTTTTCCTACATTATTCTTACAAAGGAACTTGTTTATCTTAGTACTATTGACATAGACGGATTTCTTTAATAGACAATTATTTCGGGAATATTTATTTTTAGTAATTTAATTTTATTAACCAGTCACGCAATTGCCCTGTTATTCATTTTCCTTTAGTATTAATCAGTTCTAAACAAAGCGCAGCGTCACATGTTGATGTCGTAATTGCAACTATGTCACCTCAATATTTACACGTAGGTACTTACGATCCCAACTAGTGTACTGGATCATTATATAATATTTAGTTACTTTATTTTTAAAATGACTATGTCCATGTGTTTAATTATATGTATCTGCGCACACAAATTTAGTTTCGATTATACAATTATACTCCGCAATGTCTAAATAATAAACCATTACTGAATACATAGTCTTCGTTTTGACTACAATATTGAATTTACTTAAAGAGTATTTCTTAAATATAAAATTCTCGTGTCACAATGTTCGTTCCCGTACTCCTCCGAAATGGCTTGACCGATTCTCATGAAATTTTGTGTGCACATCGGGTAGGTCTGAAAATCGGCCAACATCTATTTTTCATACCCCTAAATGGTAAGGGTGACCCATCCCTAATTTTTTTTGTTTTGCAATACAACGTTTGCCGGGTCAGCTAGTAAACATATACATTTATTACGGCTTTTAAAATGTGCGTACATTCATCATCATCACCTCAGCTTATGCTTGTCCACTGCTGGACATAGGCCTCTCCCAATGATTTCCAGCGGGGACGGATTTCCTTTCTAGAGTACACCTGGTTCCCCACATACTGGTACCCATGACGGCGTGCAGTTTTCAGTCGGTTCGAGCCCGACATAGCCACCGGTAGGTTGTATCCGAGGGGATTTCCACACAGACAAAAAAAAGTGCATAAGGTCGTATCTACTATATACCTGTTCGTCCAGTGTGACTGGCCCTGATCACGCAAGCAGTTCCTTCTTGGCTCGAACTCACGTGCGGAGGCGTTGCCTGTTTGCACTCGGATTTCTCGGCGAAACAGATCCTGTAAACAAGTATTAAACATTAATATTATGTTGTTAAAAAGTATTTTTAAGATTCTGATAGAGCAATGTCATTTCAGTGTTTATGAATTGAAAATATAATATTCCTTTTATCCGCATTACACTACTTTTAATATTTAAGATAAGGATTAAATAAATATTTTTTAGAAATATGTTTGCATGGTCTCCTTAGAGGGAATTGCCGGCTATTATTTTGTATAAATTTACATATTTAATTCGAAATCAGCAAAATCCACCCTAATTATTCAAATGTGACTTTGCAGTGAAAATAAAACTCATTAGCTGCTAGATACCAAATTGAAATTAGTGAAGATGATAACAGCTAACAAATTTGAAAAAAAAAATGGATGCGAATGTGTGTCATTTTTGCAACATTAATGTATTTAGGAATTTCTTTTTTTTGTTTAGATTAAAGATCCTGGTGGCCAAATTTCAGCTATAATACTTAAGTTCTTTTCAATGGCCGTTGTAATCTGAGCTGTCAATATATTGAATACAATACAATAAACAATATACAAACAATATGTACACCAATAACAATATATTAGATAAACATTACAGACAGATATGTACAATGGGCAGCCTTATCGCTAAAATTAATCTCTTACAGGCAACCTTTGGATTTACAAAAAAAGTCAGTTAATGTGTATATTCAAAATTTTTAGCTTCGTGCGCTCCTTTTAAACTTTTAAAATTCTAAATTTCACGTCATGAAATTCTCTTCATGTATTGTATTGTAAATTTATAATCGACGTCCGCATGGCGTAGTGGTTTGTATAATGGACTGCGACGCGGAAGGTCGCGGATTCGAATCCTGCTCAAGTCAAACATTTGTGTGCATAACGATTTTATTTTTGATTTGCTCTGGGTGTTTCTATGTATAATATGTACGTATTCACAAAAAAAAGAATACATGTAATTAAAACAGTTGTCTAGTACACCCTTAGCTTCACCCTAATACCCTACACCTTAGCAAGCTCTCCTTAGCTTGGGACCAGATAGCGTTGTGCGAATATGATAGACAAAAACAAAATGTTTACAAATTTCACCTATCCCGACTCCTTTTGAGCATAAACTTTAAGTATTTCCTTTTCGTTGCTTGGTTCATGGAATTTCACTAAATATGCGTACAAAGGACTCTGTTTAAAGCATAAATTTCAAAATATTTTAAGTCAAGTGGAACTTACAGACTTTATTTAGGCTTTATTAAAAATACTGAAAAGATAGATTAATAGAATAGTAAATAGAATAACAGTTGGAGTCTATGTAACATGTTCGTGTACTGAAAGAAAGCAAAAAATCTCTTTCATTTACACGTATAATAAAAGTAGCGTTTACACAGCCTACTCTAACACAGACTTTATTTAGGATTTATTAAAAATACTGAAAAGATAGATTAATAGAATAGAAAATAGAATAACAGTTGGAGTCTATGTAACATGTTCGTGTACTGAAAGAAAGCAAAAAATCTCTTTCATTTACACGTATAATAAAAGTAGCGTTTACACAGCCTACTCTAACACAGACTTTATTTAGGATTTATTAAAAATACTGAAAAGATAGATTAATAGAATAGAAAATAGAATAACAGTTGGAGTCTATGTAACATGTTCGTGTACTGAAAGAAAGCAAAAAATCTCTTTCATTTACACGTATAATAAAAGTAGCGTTTACACAGCCTACTCTAACACAGACTTTATTTAGGATTTATTAAAAATACTGAAAAGATAGATTAATAGAATAGAAAATAGAATAACAGTTGGAGTCTATGTAACATGTTCGTGTACTGAAAAAAAGCAAAACAATCTCTTTCATTTACACGTATAATAAAAGTAGCGTTTACATAGCCTACTCTTACACAGACTTTATTTAGGATTTATTAAAAATACTGAAAAGATAGATTAATAGAATAGAAAATAGAATAACAGTTGGAGTCTATGTAACATGTTCGTGTACTGAAAGAAAGCAAAAAATCTCTTTCATTTACACGTATAATAAAAGTAGCGTTTACATTGTCTACTAATAACGCAGACTTTATTTTGCTTTTATTAGAAATACTGGGAACAGCTAGAATAATAATAGAGGTCATACTCCGTGTGGTCACGGATTAACAATACGGAATGTCACCACCCCTATTCATCCCGTGGGCCGACTAATCGAACAAACTGCACAGGACAACAGCACTGCAAAAACAAGGAAAACTTGAAACAAACCCTATACCAAACCGTCTGGCCAGCTTGGTATAGTAGGCCAAAACCTCCTTTCTAAGGAGAGGCTGATGTCCAGCAGAGGACTATTATAGGCTGTTGATGATGATACTTCGTAAAAAAATACCTTAATGTCTTTGAATATGAGTTAATTTCATGATGAAGTTAAATATTGCAAAAAATGTGAGAATTACGTACTTTTAAAATTATCTCACTGATTCCGTTACCAAATATATCTTCCTAAAAAGGATCGTCGGCATGGCTAAATCTACCCTTATGCGGCGTTAAATACAGTTATTATTTTCAGGCGCTCTCCACGCGACGATTGCCGTAAGTAAAATATGACTCACACTTTTTTTTTTGTAAATGCTTTGGTGATTCATTCAAAATTATTGCTACTGTTAAAGAAAATAAGGAAAAAAGACAGTGTCAATACATTTTGTGACGGTTAGAAGATGAAAATAATGAAGTGGTTGGTTTTCAAGAGCATTTTCATTAGTTGGAAGAAGTAGCCCGTAGAACCGAGACACCTTTATAACAAAATTAGCTGCGCTAAGCGGTGTTGCCCGCACCTTATCAATTCTTTTCTAATCCCACGAGGACAACACCTTTTTTTTATAAAAAGTAACCTCTGAGTTATTTCTTGCTGCTACCTTTATATAAAATTTTATCAACTTTGAAAAATCAGTCCAGCCGTTCGAGCATAAAGAAGTAAGAAGCATACAAATAATAAGAGAAATACACACACTCACAAACTTTCACCTTTTGTAATATTCGTGTAATGTAAATAAGTTTTCTAACGTTTTGCTTATTACATAGAAACAAACCTGTAACTAGATATATTTTAGATCAACCAGCTGAGACCCGCGGTGTTACCCGCGTTTGTTGTTATAACCGCGGGCAACGCCGCGGGTCGAAGCTAGTCTAAAAAAAGTAGCCTAAGTTACTCCTTATGTCATCAGCTAGCTGCCAGTGAAAGTCCCGTCGAAATCGGTTCAGCCGTTCCAGAGATTACCCGGAACAAACAGACAGACAGACAGACAGACAAAAATTGAAAAAAATGTTATTCTGGCATATGTACCGTGTAAACATACATATGCATTTAGTAAAAAGCGGTTATTTTTATATTACAAACAGACACTTCAATTTTATTTATTTGTATAGATAACCAGGTTTTGATTTTAAATATTATGGTTGTGATATCTCTTAATAAGAATGACACAACAGTGATTCTGAAATAGAAAGCTGCAAAATTTTTGATAATAATTGATTACGTGACTTCTTTGGGCACGCTGAGTCTAGCAACAAAAGGTGACCAAGCAAATCGCTTAATACCTTAATGAAAAACCTTCTTGCTCTCTCGTTTTATCGGGTTTCCTTAATTTTCGGTCTGAAAATGATTGCATATCCAAGAAAGGTTACTGTCAGACAAGTAACCGGCCACAACGTTAAACTTCTAAGGCATTTTGTAGTAACCCCAAATTAAATTGGAAAGAAGAGGAGGGAACATGGTAAAATAATTCCATTTGTAATCAAAACAAAGGAATCATTTAAAGGATTTCTTATTTACTGATGGACGATTCGAGTTCTTAATGTTTAATCACATTAGATTATCGCTTCAAATATCTTGGTTTTTTTCCCACTTTTTTTTTTTTTTTTCCGTGCGGAAATCCCCTCGGATACCACCTGTCGGTGGCATGTCGGACTCGAACCGAAACCGCACGCCGTCTCGGGTACTAATAGCCGGGGAACCAGGTATACCCTAGAAAGGAAGTCTCTGGTCCAAGTTTTTTTTTTTTTTTCCCCTATGTTTAGTCATAACACTAAAATTATTTAACGAATTATAAGTGATAAGTTGTGTAAACACTTTGAAGAGTTCTTTTTTTTTACAATTCCCGCATGAGGAATACATTCCTGTGTCGCGGGGACTTTAGAAACATACATGAAACGGACACAAAGAACACGCAGACTCAGAACAACAATTTCTGGATCACACAAAGTATCGTCCCATGTGTGGTTTGAACCCACAACACTCGGCGCAGTATCAAGCGGCGTGGCGACCGCTTGAACCACTACGCCATGTGTTGCAATTATTATCATCGTCCTTTAAATAATCATCTTCCAAATTTTGTGTAAATTGTTTATCTTAGAGATAGTGTTGGGCATGAAGATGCTAATTGACTGCAAGATTAAAACGAACAAGAATAATTTTATTCACTTTACTTTAAATAAATCAAGTTCTTAATTTCTTTCCAGCTAGGCTAAACGGTAACTATGCGACTGATTCTTAATGGATATTTCTATTTTCAATTTGACGAAAGCTGATTTTAGGGAAAAGTTGTCTGTAAGAGATAATAAGCGTCATAAGCGATTAGACCATGCCTGTACAATATATACTGTAGCGGTGTACAATAAAGATGTATAAATAAATTAAATTAAATAGAAACTTTGTTTTTCTTAGATCTAAGCCTCTCATTGTGTTGTCGTGATAATAAATGTAACTCACCTGAATAATCGGCAACTCTTGAAAAGGCTAATGAAGGCTTGCCTAAACTTCCTATTCATGAAGCAATAAGTGATGGGGTTACAACACGATGAGCAGTAAGCGAGAAGCTGCAGTGAAACCACACCTTTTGGACCTATGTACTGGTATAGTTCATCAGGATAGAAGAGATATATCTGAAAAAAAAATGCAAAGTTAAAGTTGTCTTGTCAACAATTTTCCGAACATAATGGCCTGAGCATGGTGCTGATATATGCATTAATTTTCACTATTATTTGTCATGATGTCATTCAGAGAGAGATTGAACAAATATTTCCATACTACACAATTTTGATGCTGTTCAGTTCAAAATCTTAAAAATAAAATCCCTTAAACATAAAATTTCGCCAAAAAATGGACAGCAAGGCTTATAGAGAACAATACAACACACAGTCACACATACCTACAGATAGGCAAATTAAATCATCTCGATCTGAAGATAATCTGTTGTCAAGGAATTCTCTTCTCATTGAATCAATAATAAAGTTTGATTTCGGGAAGTTCAAACAATAAAAGCACATATAGTAAAATAGAAATGAATAAAATCACATAGGATTTACTACAAATATACACCCAAATTTAAATCTGTCTTACGCGATTTAAAAGTCATTCAAGATTATCCTGCAGAATGACATTCTAGTAAGTAAAATACTAGTTTAAGCTGAAATATTTTATGATTAAAGATTTTTTATATCTACCTTAGAATAGCGGTAACACATAAACATCAGTTATATATTACATATTCAATATTGATTACAGTATTTGTTCGTCATAAAAATTATAAATTGGCAAGTATACGACACAATAGACACTATTCATATGTGTATAATGAATGACATGAACCATGAAAGTAAATATTTTAAATCAAAACCAATGAACGCTAGTTAAAGTTCTGTATTCAGTATAAACGAACGCTGACAAAAAACTCATCGTTTTGTATATTCAGGCATTGACATTGAAATGTCATTTTTTTTTAAATGTGATTTCCAATACAATAGAGAATATTTTGATAATAATCGAATTTGATCAAGCAAAATCATCTTGGTTATAATCAACTATCAACTAAACATCGAAATTCAATTTGTTGTAAGAGCATCGAAAATTGAATTCGACCCGTAAGTACCAATCATTCTCTATATCAACTCAACTATATTTGTAGGTATTATATTGGCATACTAACGTTATAAAAGAAATAGGTCTCTGGTTTGTTAAAAATCTTTCGCGTCCACCCTTGCCAACATTTCCACTAACGTTTTCCATTCTATACAAATGATTTTTACGTCCGTAAACAACTTTTTCTTTTGCCACTAGATTTTATATCACACTAGCTGACCCGCGCAACTTCGTCTGCGTCTCTCAATAGTAATAAATTTTCTCCGTTTTTGAAACATTCTTCATTGGTGCTCCGCTCCTATTGGTCTTAGCGTGATGATATATAGCCTATAGCCTTTCTCGATAAATGGGCTATCTAACACTAAAAGAATTTTTCAAATCGGACCAGTAGTTCCTGAGATTAGCGCGTTCAAACAAACAGACTCTTCAGCTTTATAATATTAGTATAGATATCTCATTTATTTTGAATATGTACATTCGTTCTACATGTCAACCAATATTAGTCGACAAGTTTTTAGAGTTCTCATTTCATCAATATTCTCATACAAGTCACATGCATTAAAGTGGGCACCGCACAGAGCTCGTCTATAACTGCCAAACTCGCTTTCAACGATTGCGAATAATCGCTCATAAAGACATGTAGCGCTCTATTATGATTTAAACACAATTACTTGGATATTCTGTTAAAGGTTTATTAACCCTTTATAACAGAGTAGTAAGTAGCCTACACTTGTAAATGTGTTATTAGTTAGGATATCTATATTTAACTATTTATTAACTTTTATCTTAATTTTACCTATCCTGTTCTATCCTGAATATACCTGTAGATACACACTGTAGATACAAAATACTTAATTAGAAGGCTATGTAAAATGGTAAAAAACACAGTGAAGTCTACATTGATGTTTTTACACTTATGCATAAATTTAATCCCTTTAGGTAAAAAAATTGAATAAAATTACACGTGAAAGATTTTGTAACATATTTTCTTTAAAAAAAAATAATAATAAAATAATATTCGAATTTTTCTACGTAACAACGGACACGTAAAAATTAATGGTAAAAACTACTCTTTCTTGTTGTAAAAACGATAATGTGGAAATTTCAAAACGAAAATTGTGGGTTTAAAAAATGTAACACTGTTACAAACTATATTCATAGTTTTGCATATATTAGCTATTTTTTTCTTATAATTTTTTACCTAGTATTTTTTTCAATGTTATCTCATAAATCTTATCAGACTCTTTTATAGGTCAATTTACTAAATCTGAAGAAACGCCACAGCGAACTCGAGGATCCAGTCTTTATAAATTCTATTAATAAAAAAATATATTACCATCTCGTGAACTGTCATTGAACCAAACTGGATTTAAATAAAAATAGAACGTATCAAACGATATTACTTGTCGTTGCTTAAGTGTTCCGCGTACAAAAGTAATATGCGGAATCTTCAGTTACGTTGAGTGTCTCGAGACAATAATAAATATCCCACTTATTCTCTCTTAATATGTTTTGAATTCGTTCATCAATCTTGAGTTTTTTTTTAAATAATAAAGGATTGCTATTTAATGATTGGTTTCCATATTTTTTTACTAGTTGGGATATGTAGGACCATAATAAAATTTCAGTTACTACTAGTAAATTTCAGATACTATGCATTAAAAAGGAGGCTTGGGATGTATAATGTCCGTAATTTTTATTAGTGTTATTGATAAACGTGGAAATTTCGTTCATGTATTGTGTCCAGAAAAAGTATATGACCTAAAACTACAAAGGAAGAAAGGAGACCTATGCGCTAGACGAATCAGATCCGTGACACCGCCAACAAAAAAAAAACCACGAAGCCAAACACTGCTGAAGGCCGTAACAAGTGAACAGCAATCGTCCAGAAAATAATTTATACAGCTCACGTTTCTCAACTACGAGAATAAAGTTATAAATCAGCAAGAAAAGAACCAAAAACAAATATTCGGCAACCATCAATATCCCACTGTTTGCAATTGTTTACTGAAAGTTACCAAATGATCTGAACGGTTTGAAGTGAGAAGGATCATACTAGTTTATTTAAGTTTAATGTTATCCGGGTAGTATGTATTGGTAAAGTTTAAAATCAATACGTCAACGAGAGGGATATTACGAATGAGTGAGAAACTGAAGTTATCAAACTTGGGAAGATGAAATGTGTACTGCTACTGTTTATTTTAGGGGTTAAAGTATGAAATTGCCGATTTGTACTGGCAAATTTAAACTTGTTAACATATTTATTTAATCAAAATATTTACCTTTATTATCTACACATTGCTGCTATCTAAACGGGAGTTCATTTATGCTTTTACGATAGAACTCTTGGGATCTAGATCCGACAAACTGTGTGAAAGCATTTTGTACTGCCTCTGAAAATTGTCCAGGTCACGAAAAAAATAGTAGTCCATGGGAGTAAGGTTTAGCGAATACGAAGTATGACGTATGGTTTCTAAGTGCAGGTCCTGTACAGTCATGCAGTGTGAGGTCTTGCGTTATCATGGAGCAATAATGGTGAATATCGATTCACGAGTCGGGGCTGTTTCACTAGCAGTTTCGGCATCATTGTTCGAAGTTCGGCACAGTAAACATCTGCTGTTATTGCCTGACTAGACCTGAGGATAATATAGTGAATAACACCATGAACAGACCATCAAACAGTTACCATCACCTTTTTATTAGTAAGCTTTGCTTAGGGCACTGTTGCGGAGTTTGACCTTGGGTCAGCCATTGAATTTTTCGCTTACGGTTATCGTAAACAATCCACTTTTCGTCACATGTCACAATTCAATCCAATACTTCTTCATTTCTTTACTGATTCAACAAGGCAATACTTGTGTTGAAATGTGCTGCAGATCAGTATAACCATGAGGATTAGTTCCTCATTTTTTATTTTTTTTAATCTTTTTGATTTGATGGAAACGAGTCAATATTTTGGGTAGGGTAACGTCACCCCATGCTCAATCAACGTCAACTAACCTAGCGTTATTCACCTGTGTCTTCCACGTGGTTCGTTCTTGAAGTCGAAGTTTCCATTATGAAATCGTTTAATCCAAAAATGCAAGGTGCGTTCATTATTAGTATTCTCTAAAACGTAGCGTTGATATTGCGAGCCATTTCTGCCGCGTTAGTTCCGCATTGGAACTCTTATTAAAAAATGACTTTTATTTTCAAATTATCCATCTTTCACATCTAAGCTGAATAAAAAAACAATTGAAAGTCGAAAATCAAATGTTGCATATTTTTTTAAAAGAAGAACCTGATAGTAATCATGTGAAAAAAGTTTTACACGAAAATCTCACACCATGAGGGTTTTATGTCAATTCAAAGTATATTTTTTTATACAACGGCAATTTCATACTTTAACCCCTATTATTTTCTAAAACAATGATAGCTTTTTTAATTTCATTTCATTTCGAATTCGGCGTCGAGTAAATATTTAAATAGTACTACATATTATGGTATTAGTATTGTATTATACATTTTAGTATCCATCTCCTTAAAAAGGGACATTTTATTTATCTGCAAACGCACATGCTCCCATCATACGAGTTAACCGTGTGGTATAAAATAAAGACTGCAGTTGCTTTTTTCGTTTCTTCGTTGGAATGTTTGCCTGGTAATCGTATGAATGTATTCAGATATGTTATTCTGTTCGATGTGTAAGACAAAGTTAACGTTATTTGCAGTGTTGAAGTTAAAATGGTATAAATAATTTCACTCCTTTAAAAGGATAAAAAGAGGGTAGGGTCTACCCTCTTTTTACCCTTTGAGTTTTATATTTGTTAGGTATCTGATGCGCTTTAGAGTTATTTTTTCTTTACGCGTTATGTAGCTTTATTGTTTTCATAAAAACAATAAACTACTAGCTACAACTACTATTCTTCAATGTTAAGGATAGGCTGGAAATCCTGGATAACCTTTTTAAATGATTTTGGCATTCTCAACTTGGCGAAGGATTGGACAAAACTTTATACAATTCTCTGCTATTTTAATTTCAGGTTTTTCTACACTTGATTCAATTTCACATAGAATACATTCATTACAAACATGAATTTTATTATCACAATCATGTTGAGATATAGGCAAAAATTGGCGCACTAAACGAGCTCGCAGCGCTAGTCTTCATTTTAAATAAAATATGTAAAGGTAAGGTTTCCTGAATTAAGTTTTCCTCTCGAATTGTCTGAAGTTGATCTAAATCAATATTATGTTCACAGTAGTTGAGTTTAAGATGGCAATGTTTCCTAAATGCAGAAAAATCAAGTCGAAAATCTAAACTTTCAAAAGATGTAAACATTAAAAAATGATGAATGATTTCCAAGAAAAGTTGATGTCGGCATAAAAAAATCTGCCTAAAGCCTTTAAAAATAATAATCCTTAACGAAATTAAAAAAGGCCACGTATGTGCTGATGATGAAGATGGTTAAAACAATTGACTAAGACTGAAAATGAGTTGGTATTAAAATGTTTTCATCAAAACTGGCTTTGTCACGTAACACACACAGAGTACAAATTTTATAACATAAACGACGATTTCAATGTGAAATTTATAATTAACATGAAGAACATGTCTTTGTAAGCATCCCCTTGTTAATCTTTTATGTTGGATTATCTGGTTTATTACATTAAAATTGAGCAAAGATAGTAGATCTTGATGAGTAAAGCTCGTTGATACTTGTTTGTATATAATTTATTATTGTTCTTCGGTATTGCTGTAATTCTAACAGATAAAGAAATTCTTTTATTTACATATGTATTTGAAATGAACAAAAATAAAATATTTTTTTAAAGGTCCCTACTTAAACAGCAATTTTATTTTACTTCATTTTTTAATAAAATAAAATAAAAAGAAATAAAAAAGAAAAATATACCCTTTTCACTTAGTTTCTGAAATTATATAATACATGATATTTATCTAATGAAGTTATCTTCGCCTAGTTAAATCTAATAGGGTCAGTGCATGTGTTTAGTCACTTGGGTCCTAATTATTAATGACGAAAAATAAGAAACACGTAACACAAGTTCGGAACACAAACATTTTCAGACAATTCATATTTCTAATTTTAACATATTTTTGTTATTAGTATTACAATAGTATTTTTAACAAAAAAGGTCGCTTTAATATATAATGACGACATTTAAAAATAAATAAGTAAAAGTGGTAATTCGGAAAATAAGTATTCACAAACAAGTATTCGAATATATTATGTATATTGTTTAGCGTTCGCATTTATTATTATTATAGCATTAATTCTTCATAAAGCCTTTAAACTTAATTAATGATTTACTTAAAAATTTAAACATTCACAAAACAGACATGTCCTATATATGTACATATAATGGTCATATGAATCCGACAGTAAACGATCACCATTGTCAAAACTACAGACCCTTACCAGAAAATGTTAGAAACTACCATTAAAAAGGTCGCATGACACCCTTGAAAACGATTAATTGGACCGTTGTCAATTTATTAAACTGTCAATAGGCACATTTGTATGAATTTTAGATAAGTTACACAGCCTTTTTAGGGTTATCTACATCTGAATATGATGAGAAATACTAGTAGAACATTAAAGAAAATTTATTCATTCATTATAATAATAATAA
Source organism: Arctia plantaginis (assembly GCA_902825455.1). Taxonomy (NCBI): domain Eukaryota; kingdom Metazoa; phylum Arthropoda; class Insecta; order Lepidoptera; family Erebidae; genus Arctia; species Arctia plantaginis. The sequence continues at coordinate 997,040 of CADEBD010000041.1, read as the reverse complement.
TAATAATTTATTTGCCAAAAAAAATTTGATTCAAGGTAAACATGTTTCTAGGTGTCATAACCATCACATTATTTCATTGAACTCTGGTACCCAAGGTAAGATTAAACTTGTAGTATGGGTAACCAGGGCTCTCGCATACACATATACAAAACAAGCAAAACACTATCTTAGTGACTTGTTGTTACAATTTTAGTGCATTTTAAATTTAAAATATTTCACAATCACAAAAAATGTTGGAATGTGTGCGCGCTCACGCGTGTTGTGTGTGTGTATGTGCGAGTGTGTGTGTGTGTGTGTGTGTGTGTGTGTGTGTGTGTGTGTGCGTGTGTGTGTATGTTTGTCTCTGGACTGCGTGTGAGTGTCTTGAATTGAGTCTGTTTGGGTGTATGGTTTTATAGCGTTGAAAATCGAAGTAGGTTCTCTGTATCATCGTAAGATTTGTTCATTAGCCACTCAGTTACTATTCTCCTACATTTAGACCCACAGAGGCGATAAATATTGCAGAACTTATTTATGACATTATACAAATGACACCCCAGAACCTTATGGTGCCGTGTTGCCAAAGTGGTCCTGAAAGTTGGGATGGGGCAGACATGATGTGCACGACGCCTTCCGGCATAACCAGAAACATACACCAGAGAGGAGTGCTTTCGGGAAATAGTGTGTAACACAAATAGCTGTCTCACAGTGAGTAGCTGACAGTCATGAAAAATCTTGATAGTAGGATATCTAAAAGGCTTAAAAATCATCACTTTAAGAACAGCTCTCTGTGCGCGTTCCAGAGGTAGAAAAATGGTTTTGGCAGCACCTTCCCAGACCGTTATACAGTATGTCAATATAGGCTGGCATAAGGCATAGTCAATGGCACTGTACGGTGCACCGGTGTGGGCGGCGGCTCTGACCGCCCAGAATAGGGTACGCCTCTGGCGCCCTCAGAGGGTAATGGCGGTCAGAGCCATACGCGGTTACCGCACCGTTTCGACGGAGGTGGCGTGCGCATTGGCCGGAACTCCCCCGTGGGATTTGGAGGCGGAAGTGCTCGCCGAAGTTTATCGGCGAGTGGCTGACTTCCGGGCGGAGAGCGGATTTCGCCCTCCGCCCGAGGATGTGCGCGAGTGGCGCGAAGCCGCTCGCCGAGCCACGATGGCTCGTTGGTCGTTCCGGCTGGAGACTCCACGCGCTGGCTTCGCCGCCGTGGAGGCTCTCCAGCCGGTCATCGCCGAGTGGGCAGGGCGGCAGCACGGGACCCTTTCCTTCCGGCTGACGCAGGTGCTTTCCGGGCATGGTTGCTTCGGAAAGTACCTGCACACGGTCGCTAGGAGGGAACTGAGTCCCGCCTGCCACCACTGCGACTGCAGTGAGGACTCGGCCCAGCACACGCTGGCGGTCTGCCCCGCATGGGCGGCGCAGCGCCGGGCCCTCACTGCAGTCATCGGAGTGGATCTCTCGCTACCGGCCGTAGTACGCTCCATGGCCGGTAGCGACAGTTGTTTTACCGCGGTCGCAACCTTCTGCGAGGTAGTAATCTCGCGGAAGGAGGCGGCGGAGAGGGCCCGGGAGGACGACCTCCACTCGGACCCGATCCGCCGCCGGCGAACCGGGCGGCGGAGGCCCGCCTACCACAGCCTCATGCCGCCCTGAGTGTGGCCGCGGGTGGACGGGGTGGGTTTCCCCTCCACCCGCATTAGTTGGCCAGCCGCGAGGGGGCGGCGTCCGCGTGTGCCGGACGTCGCCTAAAGAGAGGAAAATGTATTGAGACGGAGCCCGCACCAGGAGCGGGCTGGCGCTAGGAGGGGTCCGGATGTCTTAACAACAGCTGTTCCCGGATCCCTCCTGTTACAGGCGCAGAGTGGCACACCGTGTGGTTTTAGTCGGTCCGAGTCCGACACACCACCCCGCCGCAAACCCCGGAGGGGTGACGGTCCGAGGGGATTTCCACACGTTAAAAAAAAAAAAAAAGGCATAGTAAACAGTTTTTAGTGTGTTGAAGTCAGCAGAATAGCGAAGTTTTTTAAAAATGAAGATCATTTTTCGAACTCGGGCGACGAGACAAGCAAGTTGGTACTTCCAATTTACAAGGTTATCAATGTAGACCCCGAGATATTTTATCGTGTTAGATGTCCCTATTGTGGGGCAGCTACAATAGGATGGTGAGGCATTTACAGGACAATCGCTATTGTGAGCTCTAAGGGTAAAGTTAGTTAAGGATGGTTGTGTTGTGACCGTTGAACTGAAAGTTAGGTAGGTTGTTTTGCTCAAATTGAGAGTTAATAGATTATTTTTTAGCCAAAGCATTACCTTTCTAAGTACTTCCTCAGCTCTAGTATACACTTCGGACCAATCTTTACCATGAATAAGCAGAGTGGTGTCATCCGCATATACATATATATCGCTGGAGAGTAGAGGGATATTGCACAAAGAGTTCACATATAAGAGAAATAGTGTAGGGCCCAACACCGAGCCCTGGGGCACACCAAACTGAACGGGAGCACTGCTGCTGAAAAAAGAACCAATTTTCACGCACTGTTGCCTATCCGACAGATAATCTCTAAAGATTCGGAGAGCGTATCCACGTATACCCATCCTTTCCATCTTCTGCAGGAGGTGTGGGACAGACACAGTGTCAAATGCTTTCGTAAGATCAAGAAAAATGCCCATACATTTCCGTTTACTATCCAGATTTTCCACTATTTTGTCTACGACAGAGGCAACCGCATCTTCACTCGATGTACAGGCCCTAAACCCGTACTGATTTGGAGCCAAGATATTATTTGCTGTAAGGAAGCTTAGTAGACGGGAGTTCAACAGTTTTTCCAGAACTTTAGATAATACAGGCAAAACAGATATAGGTCTATAGTTGGTGACACTGTCCCTGACACCACCCTTATGGATTGGATGAACAACGGCTTTTTTAAAGCATTTCGGGAACACGCCTTGAGTCATCGATATGTTACATATATGTGTGATTATGGGGACTAGAGTGTGCGAGCACTTTTGCAACAGTTGGGTTGGTATACCATCCCAGCCCACAGCGGTACCCCCACGCAAACCAAAGATCACCCCAGCCACTTCACCCTCGTCTGCGGGGAGCAACGCAAGTGAGTTGGCAACAATGTCATCGTCTGACAATTGTATATGACCCTGCAAGTTAGGACAGATCTTCTGAGCTAGATTTTTACCTATATTGGAGAAATACTCATTTATTCCATTTACTGATGTTGATACATCGCCTCCACCATTTAAGAGCTCGATAGATATGTTTCTAGGATGGTCCGATTGTATAATTTGTCTAATCACTTTCCAAGTTTTTCTGGGATTTTTCTGAGCTTTTTGTAATTCACATTTCTCATACTCATGCTTCCGTCTCTTTAGTAGCTTATTACAAAAATTACGGTATCTAATATAGGTGACTTTAAGTATGAAATCGTGTGGGTTTGCCTTTAGCCTACGACACATTGAGTCTCGGTTTCGAATACATCTTAATAGCCCTTTCGTAATCCAGGGTTTAAGGATTTTTTGTTTAGAGGGTACATACAAAGCTGTCGAATGTAATTTAACTAGTGAGCTGATAGTACCTACCAGCATTTCAGCAGCAGCATTTGGGTCTGACATATTCAAAATTTTACTATAGTCAGTACTGGAGACGGCTTCATATAGTAAAGGGTAGTCTACTTTGACGGTATTTTGGTTTCCTTTTAATAATTGAGATAAATTGTTTTCAATACTTAAGATCACCGGATAATGGTCGGTGATTGATGTATCAAATATAATGGTAGTATTTTTGTATCCGGACTTTAGAAGGGTATGATCGAGGCAGTTACTTCCTCTGGTGGGAAGATTATGCGTGGGGAGGAGCCCGTGCGAGGCAGTCATGTTTAGATAATCATTCGCATGTGAGCTTAAATTTGTCGGGATAATATTTATATTAATGTCGCCGATCACCCCTATATTCTTCCAGTTGGAGATGGATGAAAGTGTAGCGTCCAACCCATTTAAAAAAATATTTAAGTTATCATTACTGGGGGGACGGTACAGAGCTACTATGGCAAAGTTTAAGGATTTAAGTTTACAAATAAGACAATTTGATCGCGGAATAGTCGATTCAGTGACGTTGTGAGATATTGTAGATTTAATAAAGATAGCAACGCCGTCGTTTTGGTTCGAATTGTTAATAGTGTGATAGCTTGTGTAACCTTCGAATTATGTATAGTTGTCACCGCAAAATATGGCGTAATAACATTTAAACGAAGTTAAGTTAAGACGAAAGTTAAGCAGAAGTGCAAACTCCCGCATTTTGCCGTTATTTTAGTTACGAAATAGGGGCAAGCCATCGACTGTACGAATGAGCAGGTAGAAGCACAGCAGGTACAGGTTTTAGCGGTCGCCATACGGCTTTCTACTGCACTGATTTTTGTGGCTTCGACCCCCTCATAAGAAAACACTTTGTGTGATTCACAAATGGCTGTTCTGAATCTGGGTGTTCTTTGTGCCCGTTTTATGTATATGTGTAAGGTCCTCGCCGAAGGATGTTTATCGTCGAAATTCGGGCATTGTATTTAAGAAAAGAAAAAGAATATTGCTGTTAATTAGATTAGCTGCTAGAATAAGGATTAGCTGGAAAGACCAGGAGTAAATTGGCAAGAAAGAAATATTGATTAGTCGGAATTTTAAATTTTATAATTGTAATATTACTAATAATGATCTAGTAGACTACTGAGATGTTTTAAATTTTGCACATATTAATTCATGTGGCGGATGCACAGATTTGCATTCTTAATATAGAAATATTGAATATGAGAGATGAATATGAACCTTTGGGGACCAAATAAGACAAGAAAATAAAATATTTTGCAAACTGTTCCGTGAGTAGTAAGTAAATAAGAGGATGTGGTGCCTTCCACATACTTACAGCATCATGACATTCTTCAATGTTATTTAGCAAAAATAACCTGTCCTTATAGTAATAACTTCCCAACGTAGAGATAATCTCCATTGATATACCTTATTTTAGATGAAGTACCCCATTCCCACCCCCCATTCTTTAACTCATTACTATCACTTAACCGATCTTGATTTCAACTTAGATCAGCTAACATAAAGAAAAAGTTACTTTCAGCCAGGGCAGCAAAACAATTCTAAATGATTTTTTTTTTTGTAGTTTTCAGAACCACTGTTTATTGATGCTTGTTATACTATATATTTGTATAATAAAACAGAAACAGCATTGGGGCAATATCAATAAAATCTATTTTTGTCTCTTGAGTTGCGAATGTCCGTGGGTTATTTACTTACCGGGTGGCTCGTCAGCTTGCTTATCTTCTATGCATATCTACGTCACTTTCAGGTCAATATCACCCATCAACTCTAGAACGTACACGATGCGACATGGCTACTCTGTGTAGCCATCATCATCATCATCAACAGCCTTTAATAGTCCACTGCTGGACATAGGCCTCCCCTTAGAAAGGAGGTTTTGGCCTACTATACCACGCTGGCCAGACGGGTTGGTATAGGGTTTGTTTCAAGTTTTCCTTCTATTTGCAGTGTTGTTGTCCTGCGTAGTGTTCTCCCTTAGTCGCCTCTTACGACACCCACGGGATGAATAGGGGTGGTGACACTCTGTATTCTTAATCCGTCACCACACGGACAATATCAACAAGATATTATCCATCAATCTACTTGAATTTCTTTTAACAGAAGCAGATGGTGGATGTACTGAGTTTAATGTAAAGTGTATATATGTATATGAAGTGTGCATGAGTAGTAAAAAATAATGATGACGAATACTCAGTTTTTGGCGTACTCATAATTATGTGAAAAGTTACAAAGACAAAGAATAAAATTCTGCTTCAATTCTGGTTTCGTTTGCACCATTGACGCCAGTTGTATCGTTTACCCAATATTGTCGATTTACAAACAAGGCTTTTAACCGAAATAAACTAAATGCCCTACTGTTATGCAAGATTTAAAATGATTTGAAAATACTTGAATTAAAATTACCACAATTTTAATTCAAAGGGATAAAAGATTCCATAAACATATTTTTAATCGACTTCAAAGAAGAAGGAGGTTTTCAATTTCATTTTGTTGACTCAGAACTTAGTAATTTAGGAATCGATTATGAAGAAGACATTTTTTCATTTGGTAGGGTATTTTGTATTTGAATTAGAACCAAATGGGGAGTACCGTTTAGTCCTATTCAAATTTAAAAGAAAAATGACACCCTAAGGTAGAAAAATAAAGAATGTAGAATTTTTAAAACTGGAAACTGATTTAGGCGCATTTAAGCCCATGATACTTTTTTTAAAGCAAATTATGAATTAAAAACTAGTATGTGTCAAAACATATAATTATGTCATATTTATCTCGTCTAATTTAGTAAAACTTTGTTTTATTTAAAACTAGTTGTCCCGGCGCACTTCGTTTCGCCATATTATTTATTTTATTAGTGAATACTGAAAGTTTTCTTCTGAAAGACTTGTTTTACTATTTATGCATTCACTCAATCACTTTTTATCAAACGAGATCGAAAAAAAAGTCTTTTATTTTTATCTTCTTTCATACAAACCTCATCCTGACAATTAAGTATACAAAAAAGAAAAATCCAATTTGATGTTAGTAGTCGTTCGGAAGTTAAGTTAATACATTTTATTATATAGATTTGTTCATCTTTTACATTATATTGACATTATTTGTCGATTCCTTTAACAGATTTTTTAGGTTATAACTCGAGGGTAAAAAAAACGTAATTACGAAATAGAATGGACTTTGAAGGTGCCTCAAAACACAAAGTTGCCTTTTGTGCCTCACCTCGATATACGTCTCAGTTATATTATTATATAATAATCTATACATTTAAAATTACTTACACTGACTGATTCATAAATGGAGAGCTTAAACCGCTTCGGCTATAAACTTGTAACTTTGGTAGTTAATCTTTTTTGTGTTTTAAGCTCCCACTAAGAAAAGATTTTTTCAGAATTTTTGAATAGAAGAATTTCACTAAGAAAGAAATTCAAGTAGATTGATGCATAATATCTTGTTGATATCGTATTTAGCCAAGTAGATTGTATTTAAGCATGAAGAGACGCTTAAACTGCTGAACCGATTTGGATGAAATTTATATAATAAATGCTTAACAGAAGGTATATTTCCAGCTGTATGTAAATCAGCCAGGATAAAACCAATAAATAGAGAAGGCATAAAAAGAGATGTTGATAATTTTCGTCCAACTTCCATCCTTCCCACTTTATTTAAACTTATGGAGAGACTAGTGCATAATAATATCTATCCACAATTGCATAAGACCATTCTGCCGCAACAGCATGGTTTTGACTGTAAACGATCCACTATCACTAATCTTTTTATTCATACTTCTGTCATTTTTTGACAATATAGACGCTAATAGGCAAACTGGTAGTGTTTATAGAGACTTTCGGCAAGCGTTTCATCCAGTGAATGATAGAATATTGCTAGAAAAACTTGCTTTCAATGTAATTCGCGAGAATCTTTGGAGATGGTTTAAGTCCTACGTGACAAACAGAACAAGAGAAGTAGTCATCAATAGATATGAATCAGATACGGTTGATTTAACGTCTGGTATGCCACAGGGATCTGCCTTGGTCCCCTGTTATTCCTACTTTTTTTTTATTATACGCAGACGACCTAAAAATTTATCGCTCTATAGATAATTCAAATGACCTCAGGTTCCAGGAGGATCCGAATAGATTTAACGATAACTGCTAAGTCTCGATAAATGTAAAGTTATTACATTTACTAGAAAACAAGTGTTTAGTACACATAATTATTCTACAGGCGGCCACAATCTCAACAGAGTACAAACTATCCACGATCTTGAAGTCACATTAGATACTAAGTTAACACTTGATGCACATGTTGATAACATATGCAGTAAAGCTTTTAAAATGTATGGTGTTATACTGCGAGCCAGTAATGACTTCGTACGTCCTAATACATATAATCTACATTTCTACAAGACCATAATCCGTTCACAGTTGGAATATGTTCTATGTGTTTGGGATCCTTTTTATGTAAAATACTCGGATATCGTAGAAAGAATCCAAAAGAAATTTCTGCGTTGTATGCACTATAAATGCTCTCAAAACTTTCAATCGTACCACCAGCTATTAGAAAGACATAATGTATTAGAATTAAAGTCTAGGAGAATACAAATGCAAGCCATGTTTTTGTATGACATTTGCCATAACAGATACGACTGCAATGATATTGTCAATAACATTAACTATAGAGTGCCTACTAGATTGTGCATGTGGGCCTGTCGTTCAACACAGCTATTTGCCATACGATCATCAACCACAAACGCAGGCATGAGTGCACCTAGTCGTCGTATACTAAACTCTTACAACTGCAACTTTCACTTCACACATCACATCAACAGCCTTTAATAATCTACTGCTGGACATAGTACTCTCCTTAGAAAGGAGGTTTTGGCCTACTATACCACGCTGGCCAGACGGGTTGGTATAGGGTTTGTGTCAAGTTTTAGTCATATTATATTTTTGTAAATAGTGAGAGCGTTTACAGAAACCTAATAATTAAGGAACTGCATGACACTGTGAACTAATATGTCTATAATACATAATATTGAGAAATGTACATATTTCTAAAATACTCTAAACCTGCTAAACATATTGTGTCCATCATACTCATGGTAAACGGTGTGGATGTAAGAATCAGCAATAACGTATAATTTAAAACGCTATTATAACCATATCTTATTGTGATATTGTTTGTTTACCCAATAAATTGAAAAACGCGTGTGGAGCCGTTGGCAAAAGCTAGTAAATTATAAATTGCTTTCTGATCAACGTTCAAATATTTTCACGAAGCATTAAGGAGAATTCAAAGGGTTTATCAAATATTTAGCAATAAATTTGTGTAGAATACGAATGAAACGATAATTTCTTTAAATATTTAAAGAACTTCAAAGTTGTAGCCGCTTTTCTTCTCAGGCGGACTACTCACCGGCTGACCCAGTGGAGAGATCTATGAGATTACCTCAGGGCGCCTTCTAAGAGAAAAGAAGTGTGTGCGTGTGGGAAACCTACGGGACTCTTTAGAGGAAAACAACTTACACCTCAGTCATACATACATGTATATTTCAAAACAAAATTAAATTTACAATAAAAAAAAATCAGAGGGTATAAAAAAAAAAACCGCAGCGGAGCGCGTCAGAGCCGAGCTGATGGTGCTCGGTGCCTACCTCGTCGTCCCTCCAGGAGGTTACTTCCTCTTCCGCCCGAGTCGGCTATTTATATTGGATATGGATAAAAGTTTAACAAATTACAATTATAAGTTTAAGTACGTAACTCTTGGGTACGGCTGTCCGCTTGCGTCGTGAGCCGCGCAATCACCAGCTTTGCCAGAGGGTACCGAGAAACTTGAGTCTGTACCAGAAGGCCACAAAAGAGCAAGCACGCCGTCTAAGACTGACTGTCTTGACCCCGAAATCTGGGACCCTACGAATGGATTAGCACTCATATAATTAAACAGGTACCAGAAACAAATAGGTTTAAGTAGAATTAAGAACATACTCACCACTTTAGTGTGGGTACTTTAAACAGACTACATATTACGAAATTCAAATTACACGACAATCAAAACACTTATTAAGGTTGGAAGGCACGAGATAGCAGAGTGTCTCTCGTGGTAGAAAGCCGGACTTATATATCCTCGGTTCAGGAATCTTCCAGAAATTAACCCCTCTTCATCATTTCACTTTGACATTTAAATTGAGAAAGAAAACAACGCTAACAAAATCAAACGTAACTTGCTTTCCACCATAGCTGAACACTCTCAACACCTATACAATTTGACATGACAGAATAACAAAACAGATTAAAAAAGGAAGTCTTTTTATCAATCTATTATGTCTCAAACCAACGCCATCTAGTGGTCCGAAAGTGAACAAAGGAGATCAATACCGTAGCTACAAACTACTTTAGATAAATCAACATCAAAGCGATGCGGCCAAACAGGTGCCGCTTTTATCAATATCGTACGTATCACAAATGCACAAAAAAAATAACTGTTACAAAGTCCAATGAATTAACATGAATCGAATAAATTATTTACTCGAATTATTTGATCAAACGCATAAGTGTAAATAATTTAAATGAAATGTAAACCTAATTTCACTTCCTTACTAAAACAGGTAACAAATTGAAGATCACTTCAACACAGAGTACATTTCGATACAAAACTTGTGCAGTTAGAGTAAAAAGAGTGTTTTGTAAAAAATTTAGGCTTTATAAAAAATATGTCTTTATCATTTCAATTAATTTTACGTATAAGGCAAACAGTAGTAATTAATCGCCTTACAGCGCCTCAGAAAATTAATTATAATTATATTTACATGTACATTGGTGTGATTCCAATTCGTTTAAATGTACGACTAAAAACGTGATACCTTTTGAAGTATATTTCGTATACAGAATACAAAAACATTTGTCATTTCTACCCGACTGCCAAGGAAGGGTTACGTTTTTTTATTTATAAATTTCTTCTTTAGATGGCTTTTGAAATAAAAGACAAAATGACAGAATTTTGGCGCAAAATAGTTATAGATTAAAAAAAACGAAACCTATCAGGTAGCGTATCAATTTAAAAAAAATCAAGGAATAATAAATTGGTTTAAAAATATTTTGATAGCGCAAAATGGGTCATATTTGTTTAGGACCTCGTGTTGTTTTGGTGTTTTTAGTGCATTACTTTTAAATAATTGTCCTATTGCTGTCGGGTTTTAGATTTTATTATTTATCACTTGTTCTTGCTGCTTTCTAGTCATTTTACATAATGTAGAGGGAGGGAGAGAGAGAGAGATTAGACTAATTATAATTAGGTAATTTTAACTTTTGATGCTTACATAAAATAGACCTCTCTATTAATATAAGTAGGTAAATATGACACAGTACACAGTTCTAGAGATCACTTGGCAGTCGAAGTTTGAGAGTTTTGAATGTTTTGTTTATATCATAAACGACTATAACTTGAACTGTGATTGTTTAGACCTTTGTAATATGATAGATAAAAATGTATAATTAACCCCCTTTTTCTGGATTTTAGCTTTCTGGATCTTCTACATATACACATTAAGTATTCCAAAAATTATGTATATATATCCATTCATAATGCTTACTAAAAAAATTGAAAAAATATTATATATTTTTATTCGTGTTTGTATTTTTTACAGATTTCATAACTTGTACTTTTATATTTCATACCTACCTTCTTTATTTTTAGAAAAAGGCTGGCTTTCCTATCTGCATAAGAGAGAGAACCCGGGATACTCTATAGCATTAAGTTGAAAGTAAATGTTCAAACCTAGCTTCCCCCTAAGTCAACAAATTTGAGTTAACACACGCTCCAAAGCTTGTGTTTACGAGCACAAAGCTCAAAAGAGCTGGAAATCAAAAGACTCACTTGTTCATGTTGTCGCTTGTTAGTCACTAGTTTATTCTCTTTTGAGTGTTTTTCATACCTCAATTCGAATCGGATAAATACAGAAAGCAATTTATCAAACCATAAAGTGTAAAAAAAATACCGAACCACATCAGGTTTGAAAAAAAATTGATGAGGTAGAAATTTTTTACGGCGAATTCCGAATAGGTTTTATATTTTTAATTTATATTGACGAGCTATGCGTTGCGTCCCATAGCACAGTCAGAGGTTTGAGTATGAATAAATATTTCTATTCACCTCCACCTTCACACCTGGGTATTCCTATTTATAAGGTAAAACTATATAAATATTTTATTCTGTATTCTAGAACGGGCGTGGAATCTGTGCTTAGTTTGAATGCATCACATATCCTATAATATGATGCATAAAACATTTTACTGCAACTGTCCTGCTACTGCATCCAATTCTAATCTATCTATGTTATTTACCTTCTACAGAAAGCACAATACATCGGTTAAATTAATAACTATGTTATTTTTTATAACAGTGTTTTGTCTTAAAACCGATATCAACATGCGGAATTCAATTATAAGGGGTTAACGAGAAATTCCAACATCGTAATCGTGTCTCATAATAGATCTCGATTGATAAAGGACGGACGAAAAGGCCAATTAATCGCTTGTACTTCAAAAGCCTGCTACTGGCAGTGGGCACGGCACGACAGCTACTCTGAATAGTATTTATCAAGTTATCCTAAATTTAAACTCCTCCTTTTTGGCAAAGATTACTTAAATGATTGTCAGAATGATTACCTTAGTTTAAGTATCGTAGTTTTATTCACAAAATATGCCGATTACATAATAACTCAATACTCAAACACTTTCTGGTCGATAATTGCAACACGACGCGATCTAAATCTAATACACGGACAATTTTACTGTAAATACATTATTTTATTCTACATAGAAATATTTATATCCATGCATATCAATATTTGCACTGATAATAACTAGGAACATACATAATAGTATAGCACTGTAACTACCTATTTCTTAACATGCCGTAAAGGAATCATCATGTATTTTGGCGTTAATCACAGCAACCGTTGAAAGCGTATAATTGCTGAGTACAGATTTACTCTACCTTTGAATACGAGTCTAACCAACCTTAACCATTTGGACAAGGTTTACGCAGTTAATTAATTAGATAGGTTTTAATCTTCATCTATGGGGAAAACGACTAGGTATGTCAGTACGAGGCACTACACCATACAGCAAGTCAGTTAGAAAATAGTTGGGTATTCTTAGATATATAGTCCGTGTGATGACGGATTAAGAATACGGAAAGTCACCACCCCTATTCATCCCATGGGTATCATAAGAGGCGACTAAGGGAGCAAACTACGCAGGACAACAGCACTGTAAAGAGAAGGAAAACTTAAAACAAACCCTATATCAACTCCTCTGGCCAGCGTGGTATAGTAGGCCAAAACCTACTTTCTAAGGAGAGGCCTATGTCTAGCAGTGGACTGTTATAAGCTGTTGATGATGATGATAGATATACACGTGAGTAAAAGACGTATTTATCCGAATAATTTTTGGATATAGAATTTAACTGTAACAGACGAAATTAATAATATAATATAGCTACAAGAAATTAAGTTAAATTCTTTTATATATTTCCGTTTTTGTCATTTCGATAAGAAAAAAAGACGATTTGATTTCCGCTTTAATTGATCTTTCGACTAATTAGTCCTGAGGCCTACATGCGAGTTTATTTTACATCTATTCGATGACCGCGTTCGGCACAGCAGAACCAGACCAGCAGAAGCACCAGATAGAGTTGCATGTGTCATAGAGTGGTCGATTGCCAGGTCTGACCACATGTTTGTATGATCTGCAAATATTTGATTTGGACTTTGGGTTTTTTCTATGTATAATATATATGTATTTACACAAAAAAAATCCGTATATTCTATCAGTCCATCTAGTTTTCATAGTATAAGATCTGCTTAGTTTGAAACCAAATGGCGTTGTGTGTCAGATTACGAGTATTATTATTATTTTCTAAAGTTTAATTTCACAAACTATAGTACGACGAAACTTTCAACTCCTTTACATAACAACTTTATCTAACAGTCATTTATATTTTAATACTCTCTTCAGTATTTCGTTCTTGAAATGGCTCGTACACGACCATCGTACTTAGGACATCATGGATTTAATCCGACTAAGACGAGTTACGACGTAATCTATTGCGGCGAAACGCAGGTTGACAGATGTCATAGAGCTTTGCCAACTGTCAAGCATCGGTTTAGTCTCTGGCTGGATGATCAGGTTAATCCCAAAGTAATTGATACCAGTTTGTGGCTTCGAATTGATAAATATCTACATGTAAAATTAATGTATGTACTAATGATAAAGTTTGAAATTTACTGTTTTAACAAGCTATCATCTCAAATTACTAATCCGATTTAGAAAACTTTGAAAGCCAAGTTATTGAGAAAACTATTTAAAACACGTTATAATGTTAGGAGCAAATTAGAGATCATAATCGTGGGTAAATTGGAAAGTAACTGTTTGTGTAGTATAAAATTCTTACCGTATTGATTACGTGTAGCGGAGTCCAGCACACGAAGAACTCCAATATGATCACAAAAAGCATCCGTATTACCTGGAGACATATAAAATGTATTACATCATTGAAATGATTTCTTATTTATGATGACAATATATTTATGGTTTCATTTCGATTTCCACGTTTTCGAATTCGTGGTATTCATACATTATTATGGGTATACTCAACTATATATTTATTATACAAACAAAAAGTACGACCGACTTTAAGTATACATAGCGAACATATTCTCTACAGCTTAAGGGTGGCCTAACCTTGCATAATCAACATCGGGAATTTGTGGTATGCAGGTTCTATTTTTTAATTTGGGTATGTATGAAAATTATTCGTTTCTTACACAAAAGGTATCTGGATGGTCTCACTTAGTAAACTATATTTAAGCCTTTACAGTACAACTTCATTAATTTAACAATAAAATAAAACAATTTTTTTTAAATATTAATTATGTAACTGGTAATTATGTAATTTAATTAAGTAATTAGTAATTGTGTAAGTAATTACTGGCAAACTCTCAGATTAAAATTAAAGTCTACATAAGTTATGACTAGAAATACCTCAAACATTATTAACAAAGCACTACAAATATATGACTTTACTATAAGATATAGTAGGAATAACAAGGCAAACAATATCTGTATCCCTTACAGATATTTGCCTTGTTTTAGAATATGTAACCTTCATTTGAGATACTCTTTACATTTTATATTACACTCGTAAAACTCTTTCAAGAAAACGCGGGCAAAATTTTATGGAGCGATGGATGTCTAATGTTATCATTAATATTCTTCAAAAACATAACTTCCTAGTAAAATATACAACATTGTGCTGGAGCAGAGACGTTTCTTTTAGGGGTATTAACTACACGGGCACGCCGTCATCGCGGCCCTAAGACCCGTTATGGAGGATGGGCTCGAGAGGCATCACGGGACCCTCTCATACCGACTGATGCAGGGGATCACTGGGAAAGGGTGTTTCGGGGATCACCTGTGTCTGATCCGCAAGAAGCCAACGCCTGAGTGCCACCACTGCGATGGTCAGACAGTGGACACGGCGCTCCACACGCTGGCAGAATGCCGGGCGTGGGTGGAGCAGAGGGGAGACCTCGTGGCGGCCATCGGAGTGGGAGCTCTCTCTAACCTGATTGCGGCTATCGTGCGGAGCGAGAGTCCGTGGAACTCTGCCGTCTCCTTCTGCGAGCAAGTTATGCTTGCGAAGGAGATGGCGGAGCGGGACCCGGAGAGGTTTAGAACTCTCCCGGCTCGCCAGGCTCGGGCACGGGCTAGGTCCCGCAGACGACTTAGGCGCCGGAGGTTGCAGAACTACCTCCGTCCTCCTTAAGCGCAGGCCTGGGCGGTGAGGCCATCTGTCACCCTAGCAGAAGCAGGCTGGGATAGCGGCGAGCGCACAGAGTGTATATACAACAATATGGTTATTTAATAATAAAATAAATTCGCAGAACTTCATTAACTTCCGAGATGATAAAATTCCTCACGAAAACTTCTATTTGACTTTGGCCTTGGCTGACTTTAGAAAACAGAATTTAAGACAATGGAAACATTTGAACCGATTACGAGTTACATAAACACTACATAAGTAACAAAAGATTAAGTTGTAGAATTGCTAGAAAGATCTGATTCCTAGTGAAGTTTCAATTGCTTCATGATTTCCACGGAGAAGTACGATCAGTCTGCAAGTCAAAAACTATTTCTCCTGAAAGAGATTGACCTGAGACTACAATATTTTTTACATTAACAGCGCTTTTTTGCTCCTACTAAGCCGTAAGCATTATTGCTTTTGTAAACATTTGTATTTTGTGTTAATTAATGGTCTAGTTATAAGCGATCCTCCCGAAGAAGTACGCGAGTGGCGTGAGGCCGCTCGTCTAGCCACGATGGTTCGGTGGTCGTCCCGGCTTTAGGCTCCAGGTACTGATTTTGCCGCCATGGAGGCGCTACAGCCGGTCATCGTCGAGTGGGCAGGGCGACTAACGCTGCGATTGCAGTGAGGACTCAGCTCAGCATACGCTGGCAATTTACCCGGCTTGGGTGTCGCAGCGTCGGGTCCTCATTGCAGTCATTGGAGAGGATCTCTCGCTATCGGCCGTCATACGCTCCATGGCTAGTAGTGACAGTTGTTTTACCACTGTTGCATCCTTCTGCGAGGACGTAATCTCGCAGAAGGAAGCTGCGGAGAGGGCCCGGGAGGATAAACTCCACTCGGACCCAATTCGCCGTCGATGACCGGGCGCGCTTACCAGCGCCTCATGCCGCCCTAAGTGTGGCTGCGGGTGAACAGGACGGGTTTTCCCCTCCACCTGCCATAACAGTCAGCCACGAGGTGGCGATGTATGCCGGACGTCGCCTAAATAAAGATCGTATCCGAGGGAGGTACCGGCAGGCGCTAGGAGGAGTCCAGATGTTTTAATAACAGCAGTCCCGAATCTCTCCTATTACAGGCGCAAAGTAGCACACCGTATGATTTTAGTCGGTCCGATGCCGACACACCACCTCGCCGTAAGCCCCGGAGGAGTGACGGCCAAAGGGGGTTTCAAAACGAAAAAAAAAATGATAGGTGATCCTGACTGCTAACCATCCTGATACCATCCTGGACAAATTAACGCAATTATTTATTATTTGGGGGTAATTTATCTATAAATATGTATGTATATTTTTAAAAACAAATAAATATGTTTATCAACAGTCTGTTTATCGTAATATAGTATCTGCCTAATTAAAAGAATACAACTCACTTTTCTCTTAGCTTCTATACTCTTATCGATATGCGTGGATCTGACAACATGTCTGAACTCCAAATCAACGGTGTGCATACAATACGAATGAGTGCTTTTGTTGTCGGACTCTGTGGTCTGCGCTGACTCCTGCGAACAATATAGTTGGTTTTATATTCAGTAAATATACCGTTTTATTTTATTTGTGTTGTACTATCCTTTATCGTACAGCTGAAATAGGATATTAGTCATTTCGTATTGTGGTTTTCAGAGTTGAAGTAGCTAGATTTCGGTAAAAAAAGACAGGGAAGAAAACTCAAATATAATCGGCTAAGGATGTCCTGACTGGAATAAAAGACATTAGTAATCTAGGAAATCCCGGTACTGTAGTTATCAAAGTTTGTGTAGCTGGATTTCGGTTAGGAAAAAGTAGAGAAGGAAATTTTTGAATTTAATCCGCAGTAAAGGATGTTAGAACTGTAATAAAAGACATTACTAATCTACAAAAATCCGGAATTACTAAACACTGCTAGCATTATGTTATTTCTTCTAATAACTGATGTCTTCTGATCTCGATGTAAGTTGTTAAATAATAAGTGTTTAAAAGTATCGGCAGCACAACACAACACTAAGCGGGACAAACTGCCAGCTAGTTTTCTTCGAGTTATAAATTTTATGCGAGAATTGAGAAAACTGCACGCTTCTAAAGATTACCGTGGGAGAGCCATGCTTCGGCACGAATGGGCCGGCTCGACCGGAGTGAAACCGGTGTTAAGCAATTCTTTCGTTGCCTTTCACTGAGTGAGTGAGGTTACCGGAGCCCAAATCCCACTGACTCGAGCGGGAGGGACTCCAACGCACTTGTGATTTTTGAGTTGCAGGTGTCCATGGGCGGCGGTAGTTGCTTACCATCAGGTGACCCGTCTGCTCGTTTGCCCCCTTATACCATAAAAAAAAGATAAGTCATTACCACTATGAGTATATCCGCTGAACCAATAATAAGGTAAATCTTGTAGTGCAGATTGTTATTAAATTTTGCAATTAGCAATTTTAGCTTAGCTATTACTCAAATGTTATAAAAATTAATAACCGAACGTAATCTATCATAACACATGGCAAATCGCCATTGGTGGCTATTTTCTACAAAAAATTCACAAGAAAAGATATGTTAACCGAATGTTTACCAAAAAAGTTTTTATTTCAATCATCCACACGCATGACTTCAGATATATTGCTCTCTTGATACCGATTGACTGTGAATGAAGCGTGTGAAAAGGTATGAGGCTTTCAGACAAGGATTGATTTGGGTTTCAGGTAACATTTCTTGGTCTGTATATCAAGGTTCTATCAAACAAATTTTATAATAAATTATCTGTACCCTGCGACACTTCACAGTGGCACATTATGAATGCATTGATGAGAAAAAAAGAACAAAAGAGATACGAAAAATTAATGAAAGCAATCTTTGAAGTTTTTTGTATGTTGTATCAGAATGTGAACTCAAACGGTGCCGAACTTTTTGAGCCATTAAAGCGTACACAAGCCAACTTAACATGTTTATATTATACTAGCGGTACCCTGATACGCTTCGTTGTGGCACATTGTGGTCAAAAAATAGATAAAAACTATCTTTGAAGCGTGTTTTATATCGTGTCAAAATTTGAGCTCAATTTTTTTTTATGATAGAGGGGACAGACGAGCAGACGGGTGACCTGATGGAAAGGATCATCGCCGCCCATTAACGTGTGCAACTCAAGAGTCACAAACGCGTTGCCGTTGCCTTTTCGGATGGAGTACGCTTTTTTCTTGAAGGTTTGAAGGTCGTATCGTTCCATAGATGAGAGGCAAAAAGTGTCTTTCGTCAGTTGCCAGAACTTTTTGAGTTTTTAAAGCCTACACAAACTAACATAATAGAATCCTTCACTAGTCACCACTGTGAAGGAACGGGTGTCATGTCCCTCCAACACAAAGGGAGGATCCTCCGACCAGGCGAGGTGATCATGCCTGGCGGGCCGAGGCCCAACGGTTGATGTTGGGAAGTTGTATACATGCTAATCGGCGAGGGAATTCTTTATATCGCGATACATGATTAGCAATTCTTATTTTAGTAGTTACTCCGTAGTTCGGTGTGTCTTCATTAGATGGTGCTGTAGTATGTTTCTGTTTCTTTGTGTGTGGGAGTCGCCACAGAAGCTTCTAAATAAAATAGTAGGTGAAAATAATTAATTATATGTATAAACATACAATAAATTAATTATTTTCACATTTAGATTCAATTGAAATAAATTTCAAGTGAACTGATGAAGAAGCTTTAATATTTTATTTGATAATATTTGAAAGTGATGATGAAGTTGAATGTGTACCATCAATAACTGTTTTAGACAGATTCATTAGGTCACAAACGGGAGAAAGAAAAACTCTATTCCAATTTGTCAATAAAAATACTTGAGAAGGGATCAACTTCTATAAAAGGTATGTAAAAACTTTAGAAAAAATTATTTGCTTTTATAAAATTTATGTAAGGCGAATAATTCTATAAATGTGGTACGCGCTCGAACATATTGTTCGGGAATTTAATTGAATTGTACGCAAAAATTAACCGAGAAGAGCATTCTGCAGTCACGAAATGTCAATCCCAAACACAAAAATATCTGAGAATCGATCACAACAAATAATAATATTAACGATATTGAAGAAAATTTGAAAACTGCCGTAACATCGAAGAGTTATAATCTTATCGTGGGAGAGCCATGTTTCAGCATGATTAAACGGGTTTGACCGGAATGATACGACGGCCTCACAGAAAACCGGTTTTGAGGATTTTTTCGTTACTTTTCATCGAGTAATTGAGGTTATCGGATAACAATCTCTCCTCCTCCTAATTGGGGGGGGGGGGGGGGGGGCTCAATGGTAGGCAACGCGCTTTTGACTCCTAAGTTGCATGGGTTCATGGGCGGCGGTAGTGACTTTCCAGCAGATAAAACGTGCACTCCTTTACCCCTTATTTCATAAATAAGGCAAAATAAAAGGTAATACGAGTTATGCTGTTAGAATAATTTCTTTATATAACTTACCTTTGGAGGTTTCTGATGACATTTCTTACAACATATATCTTCTGAATTGCTCTTTACCATCGGTGGCGTTGGAATAATATGGGTGCCCTTACAGCTACAATTACTCGTCACTGTCAACAAAATTAATATATAAATAAAAACGAATTTAATTTTTTAACCTTAATTGCAGTTCGTGATTGACTCGATTAGAACATAATTAATTCCTAAGTTCATTTAGAATATAATTACTATTGAGGCCGTTTCACCCAAATATTTATTATTATTTTAATATAAACCATCGTTTGTTTATAGATCTGTCTATTTAATATTCTGCATAATTTCTATACCAATGGAAAAATGACAAAAGTATTCAAATTCTCAATTAACACATGTAATCGCGAATAATTATTTTAGGCTAGAAACGATTCTTTTTTTATTTAGAACTGGTATTTATCTCATAACCATGCTCTCGTGGCCACGCTCTTGTGACTCTTGAGTGTGTGTAACAGGTATCTTGTATGTGTACGTGGACGATGGTAGTCACTTACCATCAGGTAACCCGTCTGCTCGTTTGCGCTATAAAACATAAAAAGAATGTGAAGAATGTGAACAAAATAGTTTTAGGAAAGTGACAAATTAAACTTGAAACGGATGAAATTCATATCTCGTATAGTATAAGATACGCAAAACTACGTAAATTACGCAGGACAACCCGTCTGGCCAGACTCCTTTCTAAGGAGAGGCCACCAGTGGACTAGTAAAGGCTGTTGATGATGATGATCAGATATAAAGCTATGAGTACAAAAAACTAAGAGGTACAAAGCTAGGGATATTTAATACTAATGACGTTGATGAAATGTCTAGATTTTATTGTGAAATATCTAGAATATCTGAATATCTATAATCTAAATATCTGAAATATCTAGTATCTGCCCAAAAAATTTAATAATAAACTAGCTGACCCTGCAAACGTCTATTTACATTATTTAAAAATTCTTTTTTTTTTAATTTCTTAAAATCCGTTCTTAGCTGACCTCTACTCGGTGAAAAGAATATTCCTACCAAATTGTGACTATGAGTGACTATATACGTGGAAATCTCTTATAAATATATATAGATTATTGTAATTCACAAGATCTATGTCCAATATCGGCCTACGGATGAACTTGGATAAAACCAAGGTCATGTTCAACGAACATGTACTACCGGAACCGATTGCGGTACATGGTGCCGTTCTCGAAGTTTTTCAAAATTATGTGTACCTCGGGCAGACATTGCAGTTAGGTAGAAACAACTTGGACGAGGTGAACAGAAGAATTCGGTTAGGTTGGGCAGCGTTTGGGAAGCTACGTCGAGTCTTCTCATCGTCGATCCCACAGTGCCTTAAGACGAAAGTCTTTAATGAGTACGTCCTACCCGTCATGACATACGAAGCTGAAACGTGGACACTTCCGGTACTGCTGATCCACAAGTTCAAAGTCGCTCAACGTGCTATGGAAAGGGCTATGCTCGGCGTTTCTCTAAGGGATCGCATCAGAAATGAGGTGATCCGGCAGAGAACCAAGGTCACCGACATAGCCTAAAGGATCAGCAAGCTGAAGTGGCAGTGGGCTGGCCATATTAGCCGCAGACCCGACAACCGTTGGGGAAAACGAGTTCTTGAGTGGAGACCGCGTCTCGGCAAACGTAGTGTAGGACGCCCACAGGCCAGGTGGAGTGACGATTTGCGCAAGATGGCTGGCAGGAGCTGGATGCGAGAAGCCCAAAATCGATCTAAGTGGCGTGCAATGGGAGAGGCCTATGTCCAGCAGTGAACTGCGATAGGCTGATGATGATGTCCAATATTAAAAGAAACATTTTTTTTAAACACGTTTCTGTTACATTCATTATAAATTTCATTTATTCATAATTAACACTCGTTACCAAGAGAATAAATACGTGATACTAATACAGGGTCACCAAACAACATAATCCTCGCAATTGGGGGGCCCTAGTACTAATCCACCCATAAATCTAGCTAAGGAATCCGAACCTCAGGACGGTGTAATTAGATGAGTATTACGGGTATTAGCAGTATGGAGAGACAAGCATTTTCGCATCATTATTTAAATAAAAAGCATTTTTAAAAACATTTTGCATAGTCTCCAAAGAACATTTACTTAGTGAGTCAATATTGTTATTTTTTAAATAGTTATTCTTTTCATTATTCCAATGTTTGTTCATTAAAAGTGTCGAGAAACAGCTAGTATCCTCATTTATTAACAAAAAAAAAGTTTAATAATAATAATATATAGGTGATCTGAAACACAATGCTATGTAGGTTCAAGCTAAGCAGAGCGTTTACTATGAAATTTAAATTGACTAATAGAATACTTATATCCTATTTTTGTAAATACATAACATGTAAAAAAAAATAGAAAACACCCAAACTCCGAAACAAAAATTTGCAAATCATACAAATATTTGGTCCGACCCGGGAATCGAATCCGAGACCTCAGCACAGCATTCTCATACGATACCATTGCACCACCGAGGTAGTCATAAATGTTCATAGTGACTTGATTTCTAAAATAAATAAAGTCTTCAAGATTCGTGTCCGCCGCCATTACAAAGCTTTTTGTTAGTCCAATTTCTATACCTAAATGGCATAATTAAACGTAGTATAGTGTATGAAAGATATCCCATTCCAAAATGTGTATGAAAATTCGGTTAATCTTTTATCTCGGTCAGTCATAATCATAGCCTTCGGGCTAGCAGTGGTGTGGTATGTTTAAATCCCACCGACGACGGTTATTCCTAGAAATCCCACTAACCGGAATATTTTTTACCTTAATTAGACGTTGTAGATGGAATATAAGAGGTTTTTCAAACATTATCATAATATGTCTTATCCATACCTCTAAACGCGCAAAAAAATTGAAATAAACGTTTAATTTATTTATTGTATTTCGCTTCTTGTACACGCATACCAAAAGTTATCGATCATAACAAATATGGGGACCCTGTCTTGATCTACGACGCCTCTCAATTTCATCTGTGAATAAAACTGACATTGAGTAGGGTTGAGAGAGCTCCTATTCAATTATTAAGTTTGGATTTAAAGTGCAATTACTTGGAGTATTCTCTTTAATTCTATAGTAAATATTTTTACGAAATGGATGTTACACATTTTAAACCTAAAATCATATTGCAGCATTAGGAATTTACTGAATCCGATTACTTACGCAAAGTAACTTTTATATTTTATGAGTTCGAAATGAAAGAAGGTAACACTTATCTTCCAATGTCGTAAGTAATGAGCCAAATTTTTAGACTTAGAAACCTTTAAAAAATTATTGTGTACCAAAAATATTAATTATAACTCTCCAATACTGGGAACGTTGACTGCAACTCCGGGTAAAGGGTTTCTGTTGCATATCAAAACAGATTGCTGCTATTATGTGTGTTGATCTATGACTTTAGAGTCTACATAAAAGACGAATTTAATGATAAAAAAAAAAAACTTTATTTTCTATCAATACACAAAAGTGAATTTTGGTACGTTTCGAAACTTTATGACGGTTTCAACATTAAAAATAAGTTAATTAATAGTGTCAACTATAATTTGAGCATTTAGCTATCTATAAATATGTGTCAACTTCTAAATTATTTATCATATAAACAAAATATGTCCTGTTTGACGAACGGTGTAAGATCTAGGCTTACAACTCGACTATGCTCTGAACTGGCGCGAACAAGGTACATAGGTATGCCAGAGGGTTAGCGGCATTCTCAGAATATTTTATACCGAAAACCTTTCTTCCCGTAAAAAGTCAAACAGCGCTCGTGCAATCTCTTATCTTCCATTTAATAGACTACGGTAACGTGTGCTATTATGACCTTTTTTTTGTCTGTGCGGAAATCCCTTCGGATACCACCTGCCGGTGGTTATGTCGGACATGAACCGACCAAAAACCGCACGCCGTCTGGGGTACCAGTAGCCGGGAAACCAGGTGTACCCTAGTTAGGAAATTCCTGAAACCTCGATGGACCCCGTGCCATCTACGGCTTGTAGATGTCCAAGGACACCGCCAACACCACTTCGCCCCAGGAAACTGCTTCCTCCGCCAGAGCTCGAGAGCATCCGAGCTCCTCATGATTGCATCCACGGTGGAGAGCTAGTGACGGAAACCATACTGGTTATCATGGTCGTTTGTTCTGTGTCTCGGTGTAATTTATGTATAATATGTATGTATTTACAAATATATATGTTTATAAGCAGTCTCGTTACCATAGTACATGCTCTGCCTAGTTTAGGACCAGACTGCGGTGTGTGATGTGTGAAGTTATTTTATTTGTATATATATATTATAAACATTAGCAATAATGTTATGTTATAAGAATTTGATAGTTTGGTAAAAAATATATATCTATAAAAATAAATAAAATTGAAGTGTCTGTTTGTAATGTCAAAATAATTGTTTTTGTTATGTTCACACTGTTATTTGCACGATACCTATGTCTAAAAACCAGTTTAAATATTTTTTTGTCTGTCTATTTGTTCCTGGTAATCTTCAAAATGGTTCGACCGATTTCGATAATATTTTACAACCAGAAAGCTGTCTATATAATCAGTAACTTAGGCTATTTTTCTTCTCAGTAAAACCCTATAAAATTTTGTTGGGTCCGGGAATCGAACCCGAGGCCTCATGGACTGCAGTCGCGTTGAGTACTTCACCACTAAGGCACTACCACTGAATTCCACGCGAAAGAAGTCACTGGTACCAGCTAGTATAAGAAAATATTCCTTACATAGGTAGTACCTCGATTATCTAAATAAAAAAAAAAACGCGAAAGGAAAGCGCTGTGGGAAAAAACATGAGTTTATGTATTTACTTCTCTTTAAGATATAAATCAATAAGCCAGCTGGAACGTTGCCTTTAATTGACAGTTGAATCTAAGCCATTACAAAATGTTATAATTTATTACTATTATTGAAATATATCAAGCGATAAATTTTTACCTTATTTTGATCTTAACACTTATTCATAACGCAGTTATGCCAAAATTGTAATTTCAATTTCTACTAGAAATGAATTATTCTGTGCAGAATATGAAACTTTAAGTGAATTTATTACTAGTTCACAGAATACAAAGCGTTGTAGAAAAAATATACGTCTTATCTTGCTTATTGTATTTTTAAAACATTAACAATAGGTGTCAATGCTATATTGTGTACAAAAATATATTTACTCTTTTCGAAAACTCGATTATGTCTATAACAAATAAAACTTTAGTATTATTTGATTCAGATTGACCAGGTTTTGAGGTAAAAAGTTAAGTAAACATAGCCTTTTTTTTTTTTTTTTTTTTTTTTTTTCCGTGCGGAAATCCCCTCGGATACCACCTGTCGGTGGCATGTCGGACTCGAACCGACTAAAACCGCACGCCTTCGCCGGGTACTAATAGCCGGGGAACCAGGTATACCCTAGAAAGGAAGGCCCTGGTGCCCCGACATACCTCGGGTCATCTACAGACGAGTAGACGACCCCCGCCCCGTGTGGGAACCCCATGTTCCCTGTGCTCCCTGGAAGCGAGCGCGCTTCGCAACGCGCTCGCCGCCACCCCGGCCTGCTTCTGCTAGGGTGACAGATGGCCTCACCTGTCACCCCCAGGCCTGCGCTTATGGAGGACGGAGGTCGTTCTGCGACCTCCGGCGCCTGAGTCGCCTGCGCTGCCTGGCCCGTGCCCGGGCCTGGCGGGCCGGGAGAGTTCTAAACCTCTCCCGGTCCCGCTCCGCCGTCTCCTTCGCGAGCATAACTTGCTCGCAGAAGGAGACGGCAGAGTTCCACGCACTCTCGCTCCGCACGATAGCCGCAATCAGGCTATCGAGCGAGAGAACTCCCACTCCAATGGCCGCCACAAGGTCTCGCCTCTGCTCAACCCACGCCGGGCACTCTGCCAGCGTGTGGAGAGCCGTGTCCACGGTCTGGCCATCGCAGTGGTGGCACTCAGGCGTTGGCTCCTTGCGGATCAGACACAGGTGATCTCCGAAACATCCCTTCCCAGTGATCACCTGCGTCAATCGGTATGAGAGGGTCCCGTGACGCCTCTCGAGCCAATCCTCCATAACGGGTCTTACCGCCGCAATGACGGCGTGCCCAGCGCTCGGTTGCCCGAGTCGTTCCCTCCACTCCCCTATGATGACCTGGCGGAGTTGGGATTTCCGGTCATCGATTTCTCGAATCTCGGGGCATCGACCCAACTCCTGCGCCTCCTTGCGCCACTGATACAGTGCCGCAAGGGCTCTCGCCTCCAGGTCCCACGGTGGAGTTCCGGCCAGGAGACTCGCTGCCTCAAAGGAGATCGTGCGGTACCCCCTTATGATCCTGATGGCCAGCATTCGCTGCGGTCGTCGCAGTATCGCGACGTTGCTGGCCTTCAGGGCCTCCGCCCATACCGGGCACCCGTAAAGGGCCATGGACCGCACAACCCCCGAGTAGAGTCTCCTGCAGGAGTCATCGGGTCCCTTCATGTTGGGCAGCAGCCGCGCCAACGCACGCGCTGCCCCAACCAACTTGGGGACCAGACCTCGGAAATGATATCCGAAGTCCCATCGGCCATCGAGTACGAGCCCCAGATACCTGATCGAGGGCTCGATGCCGATGCGAGTGCCTCCTACCGTGAGGCTAGATCCCTCAGGCGGCTTCCTCCGAAGCCCGTGGAAGAACAGGGCCTCGGACTTGTGCAGAGCCACCTCGAGACCCAGCCGCCGGATACGCTCAACGACTTGGGCAACCCCGGCCGTGGCCCTCAGGGTTGCCTCGTGGTGCGTCTTGCCGCGCGCCGTCACGAGTGTGTCGTCCGCGTAGCACACGACGGCGACACCATCCAAGAAGGTACCACGAAGCACCCAGTCGTAGCCGATGTTCCACAAGAGTGGCCCTAACACCGACCCCTGCGGAACACCGCACGACATTTCACGCCTACCGACACCGGTCCTACTGGGGTAGACGACGGCTCTCTCCGACAAATATGCCCCGACTATGCGGCGGAGGTAGAGAGGCACTTCGTGATACACGAGCGCCTCCCTGATGCAGCTCCAGGGCATAGTGTTGAACGCGTTGGCGATGTCCAAGGACACCGCCAACACCACTTCACCCCGGGAGACTGCTTCCTCCGCCAGAGCCTTCACGCGCATGATCGCATCCACGGTGGAGCGCCCCTGACGGAAACCGTACTGGTTGTCCGCCAGATCCGGCCCAACCATCACGAGATGCTTGACGAGGCGCCTTGCAATCACTCTTTCAAAGAGCTTGCACACCTCGTCAAGCAACACTATGGGCCGGTAGGCGGACGGTGAGTCCGCCGGGCGCCCCTCCTTTCGGATGAGGACCAGTTTCCCCGTCCTCCACAATTTTGGAAACTGGCCCCGCTCGAGGCATGCGCTGAAGAACCCTCGCAGTCGGGGCTCGAGAGCCTCGTCGACTAAGGCCAGGACCCACGCTCGGCCAGGAATGCCATCGGGTCCCGGGGCGGTGTTTTTGGCTTTAAGCCGTAACACCGCCGCCCTTAGTTCCACCCCAGTGACCTCAGGCACGTCGTCGTCATCCACGTTAGGCGCCTCAAGCGCCGGAGGCGGAGCCATCTGTGGCGGAGTATGCTCCACCACTCGCGTTGGGAACAGGGAGCCAACGACCCTCTCAAGCAGCTCTGGCTGAAGACACCGTGTGAGCGGCGGGGCCCATGGGCGCATCTTGCCCCTAACCATACGGTAGGGGCGTCCCCACGGATCCCGCTCCAGTGTCTCCAGCATCTCGCGGCGGGCCTCGCTCTTGGCCCGCTTTATCGCTGCCTGAAGGGTCCTCTTGGCAACCCTGTAACCCGCTGACAGCTCCGCCTCTCTCGCTGCCGCATCTTCGGGGCGGCGACGCCTCCTGCGGAACCTGGACCACTGGCGGCGCGCGGTCACGCAGGCTTGACGCAGCCGTGCGATCTCCGGCGACCACCAGTAGACCTGGCGCCTTGCAGTATTGGGCTGAGCCCTAGGCATCGCCGCATCGCAGACGCGGGTCATGGCCTCCCGGAACCACTGTGCTTCAGCATCGACGTCGACAGGCCTGTCCGGCGCAGGAGCCCAGGCCTGTACGATGGCGGCTTCCAGGAGGAGGTCGCGATCTAAGCGCTTGAGCGCCCAACGTGGTTCAGGTGGTGCCGGTCTGACCGGCGCGCCATCTGCAGGGGCGGAGACGTCAAACCGAATATATCGGTGATCCGAACCTGTCTCCTCCCCGACAACGACGCGCCAGCCTTGGACACGACGCGCTAGCGAGGGGCATGCGAACGAGATGTCCACGATCGAACTACCCCTCGCCGTCACGAACGTGGCCACGGCCCCCCGGTTTAGGAGAACTAGGCCGAATCTTTCAGCCCAGTTCTCCAATGCCCTGCCCCTTGGGTTCGTGCGCAGGGAACCCCAAGCCTGCGACCAGGCGTTGAAGTCCCCCAGCACAAGAACCGGGTGGGGGCGACAGGCATCGACGACGACGGCCAGCTGAGCGAGCCATTGCTCGTACTCAGTTAGGTTTCGGTTCGGCGTGAAATAAGCGGCCACGACCGCTATATCTCCAACTATCGCCGCTACACAGCCCCGTCCCCTTGCAACTACTGCAAGAGGTGGAGTGCCGGCTGCGGTACCGTGCACCAGGGCCGCCGTGCCGTCCAAGTCGGTCTCCCAGGCAGGCCCGAGAAACCGATGGACATATGGCTCGGCGATAGCGGCGATGTTGATGGACCACTGTGCCATGCTCTGGAGCAGAAGATCCTGAGCATCGGCACCGTGGCCTACGTTCACCTGGAGGATGCGGAGATGTGGATCCATCACTGGACTTCCATCCCCGCATCCCGCAGCGAGCTTTGCGGCTGTCCAGCGGCACTCTCCGTCTGGATCAGCGGCTCGGAGGCGGAGGGTCGGCCTCCCGGCTTCGGTCGCGATAGGGCACAGGCCTTACCACCAACCCGGTGGTCGGCAGGCTTGCCCCCCGCTGCGCACCTAAAGCAACGCAGCGGAGCGTTGCAGCCACCCGCCTTGTGACCGGGCTGGCCACAGCGGAAGCATCGGTCACCTACGGTGGCCTCCGCCGTGCAGTGCACCCCTACGTGACCCACCGACAGGCACCTGAAGCACCTTGCCGGTCGGGCCTGCAGGAGTCGTGCCTGCGCCCTCAGGAAACCTCCGACCAGGAGGCTCCGTCCATCGGCGACCTTCTGGGCCGCCGCAATGGGGCAGCTGACAACCGCTGCCCCCTGTCCACCGGGGCCGAAGCGTATTGCTCCGGCCTTCACGCTGTCCAGAGGGCAGCTTCCCGTCTCCGCCACGGCGAGTCTGAGCTCGTCCGCCGTGACAGAGTCGTCCAGGCCCGTAATGCGCACTTCTGCGCATTTAGTGGGTCTGGACACTCGGACGTCAGCTGCATCCAGTGCCTCCCTCAGCTTAGCCGCTAGGGCGTCGGCTTTGGGGCCACTGGTAGCGCCGGCGACCTCGAGGAGCCGGGCTCCCGTCCGTGTGTTTTTACACCGGACGCCCGGAATCTCGAGGGCTTTGAGGTCCACGTTGGCCTTGACTTTCGTCAAGACCTCGGCGTACCCCACGCCCCTCTCCGCTGCCTCCGCCGTCAAAGTGATAACGACGGCCGAGGAGCGAGGAAGTAAACATAGCCTAAAATCTATTCATCAACGCAGAGCCTAAATCGCTGTGGCTATAAACTAGAAATTTTTGCATCTAATGCTTTGAATGACGTCAGCACCCACTAAAAAAGGATGATTATAAATTTCACCCCTAAGGTGGTAACATCACGTGATAGGTATAAAATACTTTTGAATATGACTTGTATACATGGCGTTTCGAGTAATTTCAATTATTATGATTAAATATTATTTATTATTATGACTAAATATTATTTATTATTAGGATTAAATATTATTTATTATTATTTATACCAAGGTCTGTGTGGTGACGGATTAAGAATACAGAGTGTCACGACCCCTATTCATCCCGTGGGTATCGGAAGAGACGACTAAGAGAGCAAACTACGCAGGACAACAGGACTGCATAGAGAAGAAAAACTTCACACCAACCCTATACCAACCCGTCTGACCAGCCTTTCTAATGAAAGGCCTATGTCTAGATGTGAACTATTAAAGGCTGTTGATGTGATGATGATGATGATTATACCAATGCAGGTCGGCTTTATTATTTTTCTTCGATATTTTTTTCCTGACTTTCAAATAAGATAAACATGACTATATGTGTGATTTTAATAAAAAAAACAATTGAAAAAGGTATTTTTTTCTTATTCTGTTCAATCCTTCAGTATTCATACGTTTTCAATATATTAGTGTTAAAATGTAGACTATATTTGTAGTTCACAATTTAATACTGTTTACTTTGATCTCAAAATCTTTTACACGGTAAAAAATAGTTAGTTGAATATTGTTGTTTACTTTGATGTCAAAATCTTTGTACCCTGTAAAAAAATATTAGTTAAATATGTGTGTATAAGTAGTTGTTTCATAAAATAACTTAATGAACTAGCCGAACAATTCTATTAAGTTTAAGTTACGGTTTAAGTTTAGGTTACTACTAATCCGTTTATACAAATAACTTCTTGATTCAGTTTATGAAGGGGTAATCTTATGAATCCCTCAGGGGTTTATCTATTATCTACTCCATAACATATTACGGTTTTGATGGTTGACAACTATTATAGAGCAACAGGCTTTGAACGTGAGACTGAAAACCGCAAATCTCATGAACTGTTAGGATACCCACATACTGCATTTCATACTGCAAAATTGCCAGGCACATAAGGAAAAGGCAATATTGATTTACTTACAATGTCTCTGCCATTTGAAGTTATGTTGTATCTCATGCCTCATGCCCCGCCACAGTTTAGTAACGATTAGTGAGTAGGCAAACGACATGATGAAGAATGGCACCAGCAGTAGACCGACGTCCAGGCCAAGGTTGAAAGCACGTTCTAGTTCAGCATTTGACCAAACTTCTCGACATTTGTATGCTGGAAAGAAAAAAAGCTTTTAATAACTTTCTAATAAAAAGGGCGATACTTATGGGTATAATAATAACTTACAAAAATGCGGCTGGTACCTAAAAAAATAAACCTGAGATATAGGTACCAGCTACCTCCCAGTGACACTGTGACTATTAAAGGCTGTTGATGATGATGATGATGTTACTTAGATGACGTAGGTATGCATTTAAAAGGATTTTTCAAAAGCCGCTCTTAAGGGTGCAAAATGGGGTTGTAAATATATATGAAACTCTGTTATTTTTGGTAGTAGCAATTTCAAACTCACAGCAAACAATCTTTATTAAATCGAAAATACTTTGTTGTAAATTTTTAAAACTACCCCTAAAAAGGAGTGCAGGTTTGTATCGTACGTATACCTATAATCTTGATATTAATCTTTATTGTATCCTCTACAATGTCTGATGTCGACCATAACGCGGACAAAGTCGCAGGCAAAAGCTAGTCTTTCTATAAATAGGAAAGTACGAAACTATTAGGAATCAGTTTCTCCTTTTTTTGTAATGTCTTTTGCTTACCATTTGTTCCAACGTCTTGTAAGATGTTAATTTTGGATTATTTAAGTTTGTAGGTTGTCATTAAAAAATCTTTGAATTATTAATTGAAACTAAGTTTTAAATTATGTGTAACATTGACTTTCAAATTTTTAGATATTATTTCAAGAGATGTACCTAACGAATGATAAATTTTACAGATACGTATATTTAATTAATTTAATTAGCTTTTGGGGTTTCTATTTCCCTAAAATTTAAGTGAATAAATTAGCGTCAGAATAAAACGCCACAAGAGTAATGAAATTCGGTCGTTCCTCTCGTCAGCTGTGAAGTCAATTGCAAAGTTATATAGTAATACATTTAGCCTGCGGCTCCGCCCGCGTAAATGTCGGTTATCATGGTAAAAGGTGGACTATGTCTTTCCCCAAGAATCAAAGTATATCCATACCCAATTGCATGTAAAATGCAGTTTAACGGTTATTGATTCCCTATACAAACTTTCTCCCCCTTAAAGGATTATTTCTGGGAAAAGAACTACCCTATGGCCTTTCCCGGGGACTCGGACGATCTCTACACCTAATTTCATTTAAATCGGTTAAGCGGTTTAAGCGTGAAGAGGTAACAGACAGACACACTTTCGCATTTATGATTGTCCTTAATAATACTACCAAATAGTTTTAGATCAGT
Source organism: Arctia plantaginis (assembly GCA_902825455.1). Classification (NCBI taxonomy): domain Eukaryota; kingdom Metazoa; phylum Arthropoda; class Insecta; order Lepidoptera; family Erebidae; genus Arctia; species Arctia plantaginis. The sequence continues at coordinate 964,912 of CADEBD010000041.1, read as the reverse complement.
ACCTACTGCTCAGAAGCCGGATTTTTAATAAATTTTTAACACGCTTTTATTAACTTCACTTGTAACTATGTCATCAAATCTTTGAATTAAATTTAACCTACTTCTAATTGTTGTTCTGAATAATACCATGTGGTCGAGTTCATTCATACTTAGTTTGCTTCCGATTCGTCTTTACTATTTGACGTCTTCTTTAACTACTCTTTATTTATCCATATTTAAAAAAAAGAAAGAAAGAATAAAATATTTATTTTGGCTACCAACTTCTCTTTAGAATCGGATATTTATAATGAATATAACATAAGCTGTCGGAGATCGGATTATGCATAGATAGATATATATCATGTAATATAGTCCTAACTCTTCAATATTTAATACCTAATGTGCTCGCTTCGCAGCAATAGGCTTGAACATAAGCTTTACTTGTAACAATGTAATCAAATGTTTGAATTAAATTTCAATCTTTTAACTTTTAATTGTTGGATCGAAATGAAATTTTATGTAAACAGAATAAGAATGACAATACTAAATTTTTTTGGTCTGTGGTGTCGGGTGTGGTTATCGATTTCGATAGATCGGCACAGGCATAAATATAATCGATTTTCGATAGGTATAGTTTTTCATTTCTATTGAGTGTATTGATCTATGACCTCAGAGTCAGCATAAAAGACGATTTCAATAAAAAAAAAAATAAGAATAAAACATATTTTGAGTTTGATTCCCAGGTCGGACGGTATTTTCTATGTACTCGTATAATATGTGTGTATTTACAAAAAAAATGATGGCACCGGCGGGTGAATAGGGAATGTAAAGTTTGAGAAACCCTCCTGTTAGTGAACTTTTGAGAATTGTCATCTCTAGAATTATGATGCATTTATTATTAAAATCATATCATTACTAGACCAAGATTGGACTTGGTAATGAGAGTGATCCCAGGAACTAGATTTTACTTTTTAATTCGGTTCGCCATTAAAACCTGTTTTTTAGTTTTACAAAAATATGTCAGTGGCTCCTTGATGCACCTGACCTTCACTTACATTACGAATAAACTTGTATGCGACCCTGACCTTCTCAAGGTGCTGAAGCCATAATCATCGCACTAAAGAGAAATGGGAAAAGTGTATGAAAATTACAATAGTTTCACATCACATAATATTTGCCGACAGTCAACAAAAACTTAGGATCTCTAGGTCTAATTTATAACATAGAATTCTCTAATTTTACTCGTCGTTATAAAGAGACCTCAACCTAACGGACAAAAAACAGAGACATAACTAAAAATGAAAACTTGTGTGTTGAAACGAAAGTGACATCTAGCATATAATATGCATCCAAGCGTGAAAACTTTATTCAATAAACCTCGAAGGTGACCTCGGACGTTCGGACTCTCGAAAAATATCTGGCTTTTCGAATTACACTATCAGTTTCAGATGAAGCCGATGCACATATATTATTGAGTCATAACCATCAATCAGTTAGAAAACATACTGCATGCATAGTGATCTTCAAACTTATATATAAAACAAAAACTTCTGCTAGTAACGGGTAATATCATGTAATTGATGTCGAAAATCATTACATTACTGCAGAAGTAGAAATGCCGCAGAAGCATTATCGAAATAAACAACAAATTGTTTTCAGAAAATATTTATATAAAAGTACGTGCCAAGCCGATTATAAAGAAGTAAACAACCAGGAATGTCGATATTGATGTAGCTCAATGATCAGACAAGCAGGAAGGAGTAATCTTCTTAGGTAGAAAAATGTTGTCAGCTTTTTTTTGACAGAAAAACACCATTTGGTAGGTATAATAGCAATATGAGAATATTCAGACTTAGTTTTGCTCAGAGTTTTGCTTGGGTATTCTATTCATCCATCTAAAATTGTGATGTTATTCATTTGAAATACTATAACATGTCGTTATTTTCTGATGATCTAAATTTTTTTCGTTCACTGAAGTTCCATTCAGTGGGGTCCCAAAGAATTCAGTTAATAAACCCAAGACGATCATAATTCTACATTTTACAGTTCGAGGTTAGCGGAAAAAATTTAAGAGAAGTTGACACAATTTGGGATTTTGGCGTTATCTTTGACACAAAGCTTACATTACATATTGATGAAACTCCTAAAATAGCAGCCTAAATGCTCAGATTTTTGCTAAAAAACAACGTTGGTTACAGGAAGATTAGCATCAAAATATTTTACAGTTACTTATACAATAGTCTCGACCGCTACCGGAATTGGTCATTCGTAACGGATTTTCAGTTCAACATTGCTTAGGATTATTTTTTCAATAAGCTTTACGAGCCATGCCATTTTAAATCTTAAATTAATTCTTATCATATGTTGGTTTATACTTCACAACAGAGACCTTGAACTACAGATAAGCGACTCTGTACACCTCTAGCTATTGCTTACTTACTTATCGTGTCGATGGCAATACTTTACACGGCTTTGGCCCAGTACTCGGCGACGCGAATGGTGTTTGGCCTTGCTTGATATAGTTCGTCAAGCGTACACGATTCTGGGCTCGCGGGGCATGTTAGCAAGTGGCCCATTGTCTGTGGCGATGCGCCACAGTTGCATTTATTTGCTCTTGCGTTGATAAATCCCCACCTTAACAGATTGCCGTTAGATTTGCCAACCTGTTGTGCCTTCTAGGTTGGCCTGGGGAGTTTATCTCCTGGAGGTGCTTTTTCTGCCAAGGGGACGAAATCGGAGAGAGGGAACTTATTACGCCATATGTTTTCTCTGGCCTTGGGAGCGTTGTTATTGTCGGCAGGAATTAAGTCAAGGAAACTGTTTCGACTTTTCAGCCTTTTCGTGATTTGTTTTCGGACTTACAATGGGTGTATAGAATCAGTTTCCTGTTTTCACTTTTCTATGGCGGAGACTACTTCCCTGTGGACTGCTGGAGGGGCAATGCCTGCTAGTGGGTATTGCAGCTCTACCGGCGTCGGATTCAGACATACAGTTATTTTCCAGCACGTTTCGTTTACACTACCGTAAATAAACAATTTCTTTTTCCTTACATAACCTCTCCTTATTTTATATTATCTCTCTTTATTGCTTTCCTTTCACTTTCGATTTACTACCAATTTTCGCATATCCAATTCAATAAACTGAACAATAACATATTAACGATAAAAATATGAAAACTCTCCTTGAATTTTGCTATTACAAAGTATGATAAATTTGATTCATAAAATAAGGAAATAACTTTATTTGTGTGATATTTCTATACTGTGTATATTAAAATTACTGCGAAACGAATAACATTAGCGCTCACGAGCGTCTTATCAACACAGTTCTGTGTAAATGTACGAATGTCGACGAGGAGCTTATCTTATCACAATGAGAATAAATTATAGAAATTTCCTTAGCTAGATTGACTCGTGATTTTGTGTAGGCAAGGTTTTGACAATTTCTAATTTAATATTATGAATGAGAATAAGAAATTGTATTACCTTCGAATATATCCTTATTTCAATTTAATTTAGCTACTTAGCCTAATATTGTGCAAAGATTACATTAACTTTTTTTTTTAAGTCTTCCTAAAAGGTGTTTTTTCCACCTGTTAGACAGATTTAAAAAAAAAAGCACAAAGAAAGAAACAATTTTAATTTTATGATATTATTTTACTAAATAGGTGTTGATTTATTTGTTAAAATTAACTAACTTAACATCATCACATCACATCAACAGCCTTTAGTAGTCCACCTTTCTAAGGAGAGGCCTATGTCCAGCATAGGCCTCTCCTTAGGAAGGAGAGAAAATTATACATCAATGGGTACTAAGTGAGCATATTCTTATTCAGTGTATATGTATACATATAATCCACTGCTGGACATAAGCCTCTCCTTAGAAAGGAGGTTTTGGCCTACAAAACCATACTACATATGACTATATGACTTTTTGTAGAAGTCATTGCATATAAGAGAAAGCCATTTATGCTGATATAACGATGTTATAAAATATGAGTTTTGTTATATGACTTTGTATGCACATTAAGGAGATATTATAGTCTGTACCGTAAGTTGTTTTGGGTAACATTTGTTTGGACTCACTATAAATATTCATTTATCAGATTTTATCACCACTATCATTAAGTCTTAAAATGTCTATCATTAATTTAGAGAGCTTTAATATTTAGAGTATTAGTACCAAAACTTATGATTATGAGTGTTTAAATTTTTATTTATAAAACTAGATTTTAAAAGCAGCTTCGCTCGTGTGAGTGTTTTTAATTTCGTATTTGTAACTTTGAAAATGACGAACTTTCATAGTACCGAACACCCCTAGGGTGTGAAGTTTCCAAAAAATATTTCATATTGGGTGCTTTTAACCTAGAAAGCAGCAGCAATTTAAAATTTGTAGCCCCTGCGGCTTAGGCTCTGCTTAATGAATAATTTAGGACAAGTAATTTTACATGTATCGTTTTTTAATCAAATTAATCAAAACAAATTAATTAAATTAATCAAATCAAATTAATTAAATTCCAAAACTCAAATTAATCCGTAATTTGAAATGGGAAAAGCACGGAATAATAATAATGTCCATTGCTACCTAATTAAAAAATTTCGACTCTAAAAGCTACCTACAAACAGGTGTGGTATAACTCATTAAAAACATAATTTACGTTCATTGGCTTAGACGCTTTGGTCGTTTATGTAGTTTATTGGCAGGCTATGGGGTTGTTTATCAACTTATTGTAGTTTTGTAGATAAATGCATATTTTCTCGCCTGGAACCTGAATATGGCCCACCATATTCAGGTTCAAGTGTAAAATACGCCTGTTCCCAAACAGGCGTATTTTACACTTACATTTTGTTTGATATCATTTGATCCTTCTCATCTTTTGAGAAACAAGTCAACTGGAATTATTGGGAATTAAAAATAGGAAAATTTGAAACGATTAAATATACATATATTGAAAGAGGGAATGTAAAAACGACAGGCAAAGATTGGATGAATTTGAAATTTAATAAGCATTAGGGCGAAAATACTATCTTGTTAGCCAACTTTATCAGTATATGCAAATTAAATCACAAACCAAATTTAATAAACACGTACATTGTGGTTGCATTAACAGGGCATGAGGAACTAAACTGAGATTAATAACTGTGAATATAAAGCGGGTTGTATATCGTGTCAAAATTTGAGGCAATAGGTAATTTATATCTAAGTACTAGTTTTGCCCATGGCTCTGTCCGCGTAAATGTCGGTTATCGTGGTAAAAAGAAGCCTATGTCTTCATGTCTTCCCTCAAGCATCACAGTATCTTCATACCAAATTTTATCAAATCTGTGCAGCGGTTAACAGACAGACACACTTTCCCATTTATAATATTGGTATGGATGTTTATGGGAAATTACGTTTAAGTAATTATTACCTTTGAATTACGTGACGTAAACATAATTATAGATTATGATACGCGATAGGTTAAAAGTTAGCAGTAAACAAGTTTTATGTATAAATAAATTTCAAAAGAACTAAATTTATGTATTTGCAAAAACATGCATATTTTGCCTATGCATGTTTGCATATGTTTTAACATTTTGTCTAGTACACGAGGCCCGAGGTTCTCTATCCTGGGTTCTTAGAATGGTCGCCGGCAGCAGACAGTGCGCCGTTTCTAAGAACCCAGCGCTAAGCATTTCCGTACGTAGCATTCATACTTTCATACGCCACCGGCGTGGCGCATATGTAGGTCGTGTCGCGTGTCAGAGAACCCCGGGCCTCAATGACGGTGTTTGATCAATCATTTGACGCCTGAAGTGTTTTTATAGCGTGTATACCACCCACAATTACCTTTGTTGTGGTGATTACGTCCAATACGTTAGGCAAAAAAGTAAAAGCATAATGAAATATTAACACTCATAATTTCACCAACAAAGTCCAAGTTATTTATAGGATTTAGTAAATTGGTAGTTCGACTATAACGGTAGCATATTTTGTACAATTACACACCGTATATTCTGCATAATTTCAGATTGTTAGTAATTTTTTCAGCCACTGAATTTCTTAAACCAAAAATTTTCTTACTTCTCATTTCTGGGATATTACAAGCTATTAACAATAAGTGGCCTTCGTGTCGTGACGGATCAAGAGTAGGGAATGTCACCACCACTATTGATCCCGTGGGTTTCATAAGAGCCGACTAAGGGAGCAAATTACGCAGATCAACAGCACTGCAAATAGAAGGAAAACTTGACATACACACTCTATACCAACCCGTCTGGCCAGCATGGTATAGTAAACCTCCTTTCTAAGGAGAGGCCTATGTCCAGCAGTGGACTGTTAAACGCTGTTGATGATGATGAATAGTTTGATGATTGTCTGAACCAAGTAAGATGTTATAAAAGTTAAATTTACTACTTAATTATTGACGACGAGGAACATGAGTCAGAAAAATTCTGATCGCCACATATCAAATGCTATAAAGGCAAAAGTGCAAAGACATGTTAAAGGGCAGTGCGCCTTAAAGCCTACACGAACACTGTCAGCGTAACATTTTGATCCGAGATTTTCGGCATGACCTCGCCCTATGGCTGAAATGGCAATAAACTTTTATTTTAGCTACATATTGCAAAACTGCACAGTTTTACTCAGTTCGTCCATAACAAACTACCTCGTTGAGATTAACCCCGAAGGCATTTAAAATTTGCATGAAAACAAAGGTTTTATGTTACATGCTAAAAGTTTTGAGTTAAAACTTTCATATTTGTTAAAAAAGCAACAACAACAACAATTTTATTGTACCTTTCGGAGTATTTACCTAAAAAAAATTTTTGTTCGTTCATTTTCTCTTATAACTTATGTTAGTTAAAACATTTAAATTTATAAAATAAGAAAAAGTAAATAAAACTCAATAGAAACCCTCTTTTTATAAAAAAAAAAATAGTCATTTAAAATCAATACTAATTTATTTAATTAAAAATAAGGAAATGTAAACCTAATGTCTTCAGAAGAGATAAAAAAGGGTACGCAAGAAAATATGTATACATTTATTTACGTTTAAAAACGTTCACAAAAAAGATCTTATAAACTATGATTCAATTCAGTATGTTTAACCAAATCCATTTTATACTTATTTGTCAAATATCTGATTATTAATTTAATATCTGAGAAAGAAACGGTGGCTATTTTTTTTTTATGATTAAAATATTTCTAAAGTGCATAACCTTATGAGATTTTGAAGCGTACACAAATCAACTTAAAATTTTCATATTTATAGAAGTAATAAAAGTCAGGTCTGTTGCATTTGCTTTAGGAATTAAGGAGCAAAAATTAAAGCGGCGAGTGTATCCATTCTTTTTTTATGGAAGAGGGGTAAACGAGCAGACGGGTCACCTGATGGGAAGCAATTACTACCGCCCATAAACATAAAGTCACAAACTCGTTGCTGGCCACTGACCACTCTTGAGTCTAAATGCGGCAACCAAAGCGCACAACCAATACCAATACCAATACTCATTGCTGGCCGGAAGGAGTATGCTCTTTTCTTGAAGGTTTGAAAGTCGAATCGCTCCGGAAATAGCGGAGACGATAATTTGTTCCAAAGATTGATTGTGCAAAGCAAAAAGTGTCTTGAAAAGCGCACATAGTTGGAGGGCTAATTATCCTAGTGATGGGGATGAAAATTATGCCGTTTGGAACGATGGCGTACTCATGGGGAAGAAGGGAAGTAAGGGATAAATTTGCTTGTACAAATGGCAGCCATAACTAGCCTAGGTAATTATTAGGCTATGATTAGAACTGGTTGAAAAAACTCTGAGCGGAGAAGGATGAGCTTTTTAACAAAACAATTTTTTTGAATTTTCAACAATATTTTTTAATTAGTGTTTCTCTGATAATTGACTGACAGACTGCACGGACGTTGAGTGTTGTGGGTCCGATTCCCACATGGGACGACACTTCGTGTGTTCCACAAATTGTTGTTCTAAGTCTGGGTGTTCTTTGTGTCCGTTTCATGTATGTTTGTAAAGTCTCCCGTGACAAAGGATATATTCCTAGTGCGGGAGTTGTCGTATAAAAAATAAAAAATAATAATTATAAAGTCTATGTATGTAACAGAAACTAAATATATGGTCTATTCAACCAATACAAAATAATGTAAAATCAGAACTTAAATTATTATAATAATACTATATGAACATAAAAAAAAATCGAATCGAATAATTATTAATGTTGGGTAATGTTTACTAACCAACTACAATAAAGGAATCCCTTTGAAGGACCACGTAGCAGCTTAAGCGATTAAACCCTCAGAGACTGATACGAATTCAAAGTTAATTACAATCGATATATTGTTATCTGAATGTATTCCCACTTCAACTGTTTATTACTTCTGTATTAACAATCAAATTAAATCGATCTTAGAATTCGCTAGGAAATGAACACTTTTAATATTTTTTTATCAACAAGGTGCTATGAAAATTTTACCTACTTAATATGCCAGCTGTCGTTTTTGTATTTGACGGGACTGTTGGTCTAGTGGTTAGTGACCCTGATTGCTAAGCCGGAGGTTGTGGGTTCGATGCCCACCCAGGGCAAATATTTTGTGATGTAATTTGTCTATAATATATATTGATTTAGAAATATATAAGTATGTTTATATTATATAAGTATATTAACCAGACTGCTGAGTCTGGTTACCATAGCACAGGCTCTGCCTATTTTGGGATGAGGTGGCCGTATGTGAGATGTGTGAGATTTATTATTATTATAATTTTGTAAAAGAAATACCAAACCTTTTTATTCAAAATACTAGTCAAGTATTACAATTTGACTAAATTTTTCTTTCATTCTTGTGTATTCATGAGATAAGCTTCAGCTATTGCGTCTAATATGCAGTCATAAATTCCGTGAAGTCATTAGTATAATCTATATTTATACTAATATTATAAATTCCAAAGTGAGTGTGTCTGTCTATCTGTCTGTTACCTCTTCACACTTAAACCGCTGAACTGATTTAGATGAAATTTGGTATAGAGAAAGTTCGAGACCCGGGAAAGGACATAGGATAGTTTTTATCCAAGAAATCATTCTTTTCAACCCCTTGGTGAAAAGGGAGTGGCAGTTTGAATGGGAAATCAATAACCGCTGAACTAATTTAGATGTAATTTGACATAGTTTGGTTCTGGAGGGAGGACATAGGCAATTTCTTACCGCGATAATCGACATACATACAAACGGAGCCGGGAGCAAAAGCTAGTATTCTATAAAGCAGTTCAATATACTGTACAGATATTTTAACCCTTTACAGACGCATATATTGTTTTCGAAAATGGAAATACGAGTACATAAAAAAGATATCTAAAGTATCACCCATTACTGAACCCAGTTCTATCAGAATTAACCTCTCGTTTTGAGTAATATTTATTTGTTTAAGTTAGTACACATTAAGGCAATAAAAATAACGATAATCAGAATGGGCTGTATAAAAACATCTGCTCGAATTTCAATGAATCCTTATATTACATAGTCTGTACTTCAATTTACAATATTTTACTAAAGTATTTTACGTTTTGAATTAAACATGCATCTGAAGTATAGACGATTCGATATAAAGAGTTTTATAAGGAAAATATATAGTCAGTGGCCGTTTAGTAGCAAATAAAACTTACAAAATTCTAGATAAAAAAACAAGGGTTCTACCAAAAAAAAAGGAACTACGTAAAAAACAAGTGCTCTGCCAAAGGCACTGACCTCAGTAGTATTAAGTTCATCTCGAAGAACCAATAAAATATAATACCTTGTTGTATCGCATGTGGCAGTCTGTGTTGCCAGGTGTAGCGGTTAAGAATATAATGGAATTTGTTTTACACGTGAAACGAAACGACCGTCCTGAGATGCATAAAGTTGTATTGAAATTTTATTCTTAAGTAACAGCAATTTATACTTATAGGTTATATTTGATAAAAAAATATAGAAATGCAAAAGATTTTTTGATTTACAAATTGCAGAGTCAATGATTTTTGAATGAAACTTTTTTAATGTTATTTGATTAATATTTACATAAGCGACATTAAGTAAAGTACACATTGTAATGTTGGCAAAACTACAATTATAATGTCACTGACTGTGTGAGTGATCTGTGCTGTCTGTTTCTATCGTGCTATTTATACTTTGATGTTTTTCGTTTTGAAAGACTTCACAACAGCCAATTATCATCTTGATATTAGGATGTTTGCTTGTTGATTCCTTACAGAGTGAATCAAAGAGTAGTATTATTATTATAATAAAAAATAGTATAACGTTTTGTCAAAACAATGTCTTTTCGATCCCCTATAGTACTGTCAAACAATAACCTAACTTTTAGTTCAATGATTTCAAATATCTGTGCTATCCCGTAGATCAGGTTTATAATTTTAATACCCGTAGAATCGGTGTATTTTGTGCTATAAAACGGGCTAGATATCATCAGTGTAACGGTTAGGCCTAGAGTCCTAAGAAAACTCGCCGATCTCCTTTCTCATCAGCATTAAGTTCAAATTCTATTTGGTTTCTTACAAATAACCAGAAATCTAAGAGTTCTATAAACTGTATTCTATGAATTATAAACCAAGATCTGCGCCTAATTCAAACATTGTTGTGCGTCTTCAGCTGTAAGATATCAAGTTATTGAACTCGTTTAAAGAGTTTTGGATGTAAGATGCAAGTATTCTACATATAAATCGATTTCTGCCTGTTTATCTCGCCAAAATTATTTGAATTTCAGCTTCTAAGAACTATCAGTTGCACATGTTTATGCACTTTGACTGTTGTGAGAAAATACAATCAAGAAAGTTGAATGCAGAAATTAGTGTATTGGTTATATTATAAGTCTGCAAACTCCTTTTTTAAAATGGGAAGTTTGTAAGTTATAAATAATCTCTTTAATAGTTTTAAAAGAAAAACAAAAATGTAAAATAAATGGGTAAATATTAATATATTGGTTAAAGTATTTTGATCTGCTATTCTAATAACTTAAATTGAGTTTGTAAGCTCGGGCATAATTAGAATATTTAACAAGATCCGTGATCATGTTAATCCGTGATAATAGACAGACGGAAACAGAGTAAGAGGGAGACAGAAAGAGTAATCATGACCCCCGTTTTAGTATGAGGTTTTTAAATTAACTGATTTCATTGCTGTGAAAACAAACTATAACTAAAATATATATATATCGTATATGTATATACATACGACCTAAATACTTAAAGGGGTTGTAGTTGCCATCATTTCTGATAGATTTCACTATGAAATACCATATCCAAAACCCAAACATTTTCAGGATATAGGACTTTTAAGATTTTTTTAAATTGCCGAAATATTGCCTATTTTTTTTATAACCTTTAATTTAATGGTTTTTTTTACTGTTTTTGTATAGTTGATATATTGTTTTATAATTTCCATTACTAAAATTGGAGTTAACTTAACCGACTGGGCCGAAGTACACGGTTAATAGTAGCAAAAAGAAAAAAAATATGTAAAAACATCTTTTTTCTTTGTAGAAAATTAAAAAAAATCTAAAATAGTTAATATGCAGATGTGTTGAAAGACATGTACGTATTATCAGCTATCTAACAAGGTATAATAGTCTAGGTTAGTATTAGAATTCATAGGAAAAAAAACTTTAATTAAACCGAGAGTATTAAGAATTAGCGTACAACTCGGTAGTACCTAGTTCAAAACTTGGCTTGTATTATTGGACTGTTTCGTTTTCTATTCATGACTAACTATTGCTAACTGACCTTCATTTTTTGCTTCTGATACTGTTGGAGATGATGACCTTTACGAACGAGGAATATGTTCATATTTTGATTTCTTACGGATACTGCCAATGCGTATCCGCACGGGCTCGTGGATGAATACATAGCAGGCTATCCCGGCCATCGATTGCCGGATGTTATTGTTTTGGACGGAGCCTAACGACAACTTAGAGCTACCGGTTCAAGGCGACGATCTGATCTGGGTAGATCACGTTTCACTGATGAAGATGACGAAGAAAGCAACGAGATAATTCTACGATTTAGATTGGTTCCAAGAACTTGTACGTTTAATGTTTCGTATTATGAAAACGTAGTACTTTACAGGACTAAACTATTTTTTAGTAATTTTTAGTTTAGCAAGTTTTCGAACAACAGAATTAGCACCAATGGCTAAGATGGATTTGGTAACAGGACTGATGTCCAGGAATTCCTCTGGGAAAATATAATTTGAATTTGGCCATAAAGTAGCTTATAAATAAGTTATATCGTTACAGTGTTGCCGTATTGTGCGTGACATGCGACATCGCACATTCGAAACAGCATGTTTTTTAGCACAGAGTTGCCATATGTATTTTTTCTGTCTATCCCCATATACATTGTTTGTCGTGTATCTTAGAAATAAAATATGTTTTCTTTCTTTCTCTCTTTCAAACAACGGATTTGCAACAAGACCGGTTTATGGATTTCTAAAGGCCCTTGGAAGTTTATATTAAATGTCTGGGTTATTGTAATAGAAGTAGTTTACAAGTAGAATACGTCAGATATAAACAAATTATGTATGATACGCATATTAAGGGGATTCAAGCTCTTAAAAGTTAAATTAAATTATATATCCAAATTGAAAGTATATAAAGTTTAAAGGATCATCTAGTATCACAAAATCTAGAAGGTAAAGTTTAAGTTTTAAGGCACGTTACTGGATGAATATTAAGTCTGGGATAATTTCTAACTACATCATCTGTACAGGCCTAAATTAACAACTATTCTCAACTGCAGACCCACTTAAGATTCTCTAACTGAATATAGATCAGATCATCAGGCAGATCAGTTAAGTTTGTAATACAAAGTGACTGAACCCAATAATTTGTATTGGGTTATTTATTTTGAAAAATAGATTAGCAACATTGGGGTCCGATTACAAATATCTCTTGTACTGAATGCAGGAGGTATTAGGTACTCGTATATGATGAATGGTACATTGAGGTTTGTAGGCAGAATATTGAGAGATTAGCTATATTATTTTAAAAAAATATACTTCTAATAGGTTTGCCTGTAATATATTCCAAATTCCAATTTTAAACTACTGAGTTTAAAGTTTCAAAATATACATTTCAAAACCTCATAATTGGGAAAGAAATTAAGACTTTTTGTTTTACACGGCGCAGCTTTTAAAGTTTTTGATTTCTATTTTCTCATTTCGCCAAACGTTGGATGGAACCAACATGAGTCACAGGGATTGCGACGTGGAAAAACTTTTAAACGTAATCTGTCCAATAGATTCGGAGCCAATTCCCTTTTATTGACAGACGCACGATAATCTTATTAGGTAATTTAAAATTTCGGTGATCGACTTTGGTCAAGTTTAAAAAAAAATGCAAGGTATACATCCATACTTCCACTATTAATGTCGCCTAAACCACTAAACTGATTTTTAAAAATTCTTTCATCAATCGAAAGCTACATTATCAGCAAGTAACATAAGCTACTATTCACCGCGATTAACGATATACACGTTGGAGTCGCAGGCAGAAGCAAATAATTTATACAAATAATAATAATTTGTACAATAATGGCATGCCATTACAAGGGAGGATTGTACTAAGCTTGTACGCAACATGCCAGCTAGAATTAATTCAGTAATTAAATGGACCGACTAGATTTCAAGTTTTTTTCATTCTTTTTTGTGTAATTTAATGGTAATAAATCAATTCAAAAAGTATAAGTTGTTTTTTTCCTTTATTTTAAGTAAAATGTAGGGTGCCTAATACTTTTGGCCAAGGCTGTATATGAATTTCTTAGTATCTCTTACATACTGGAATGGAAACAAACTTGGTCAAGTTTCAAGTAAATTAATAACTTGGCAAACTGTCATAACAGTAATACACATAAATAATTAGTGTTGTCGTGAAGTTGTTAGATTATAACTTTCAACTATAGTTGATAAAAGTCGTTTGGAAAAAAATTCTCAAGACTTCTAAACATAGCAAAGGTGGATCTATTGAAACCCATGATGTTTGTGATGACTTGGTATCGATTGTTCCTACAGCAGTTGCTAAGTTAACTATTGACAGAATGTCCAGAAATAACAGACCGTGATAAAAATGTTATTACCAGGTAAGGAAAAAAGGAAGATTATGTTTTCGAGTGTATTTTTCTGAGAGCCTTTTTCGCAAACTAAGTTAAGGTCGGCCTTAAATCTACTGCTATACAACTAAACTTCGTTTTTTTGTGCGAAGCGAATGCTTTTAGACTTCCACAACCAAAGTACTAGGCGATATCGATATTCTGTAAAAAGATTATTGTCGGACTATTAGAGCTACAACTACCCGTCACGATTACCACAGATGTTCGTATGGCAACCGGGACCGACGGCTGGTCATGCTCTCCGAGGTACGGAGGAGTCTCAATGTGTTAAGAATGATCACCCATTCATAGGTTGACCTGGCTAGGATTGCTTAACTTTGCAATGTGTTAACCTACCAATTAACCACGAGCCCCTATTGTAGCGAGCGACGTTTTCGAGTGTATGTATGTAGGTAATTTGTCTTTCTTTAGCACGCTTTAGTCGACATGGCTCAATAGATTTCGTCTAAGAACTTCTGTTGGATTTGCCTTAATTGTCAGAGTATCAATTGGTATATGAAAATTCAAAGCACATTTTAAGTACTACTTATATATTACCACCTAGTCGAGTATTTTGTATATTTTTTTAATTAGCTTGCCTTAATATTCAATTGTAAAATATACTCACCATTCCCTCTCATAGGTTGCAGTTCAGACACGAGTAGTATCGGCGAGTTCAGCAATATGGACAGCATCCAGACCATGGCTATCATCTTGTATGCGTGGCATTGTGTCTGCCACTTCCTCGATTTGAGGGGGCGGCATATCGCAAAGTATCGTTCAAGCGATATGGCGACAAGGGTCCAAACGTCCACTGATACGGAGACAGCTATAAAAGAAAACATATGTTAAACAGAGTTCAGTAGAGTTCAGTAGATGATGCAGATGAACAAGAGCTTCATTATGGATTTTGAATTATTGAAAAATTTGAATTTAGATTTATTTAATTATCTAGTGGAGATTTAATACGATCGTTTACTGTCCAATTACTTAAATATAAATACAAACATTCATGTTGGTTTCTTCTAAGAATTAGAAAAGCGTATTAAATGCCCACTTAGAGTCATCATTTTTTTACCAAGCATTTTAGGAATTGATTGAAAAGATA
The DNA here is from genome assembly GCA_902825455.1 of Arctia plantaginis. NCBI lineage: Eukaryota > Metazoa > Arthropoda > Insecta > Lepidoptera > Erebidae > Arctia > Arctia plantaginis. Next base: position 949,708 of record CADEBD010000041.1, on the reverse strand, counting down.
TTGAAAAGGAACGTAAAACATCAAGCAAAGAAAAAGTATCATATGTTGATTCCTTATACTGATGGGTGTGATGAGATTTTAAACAAGACATCAAGCAGTCAGGGTTATATTCCTACAGGTATTCTGATTGACCATTACTGAGTCTGAGCCCTTTCACCAAATCTATAGAAATTTGTATGAAATTACCTTATTTTAGTGTTTGATGTAACATTAAAAATAGTTACCATGAAAATAACAACGATCGAAATCATTCTTATTCTCACACTTGACATAATTTAATTAAAAATCTACAAAAAAAGTAAATTTAAAAATATTCAATTCTTGATAACACATTTTAGAACTAGAATTTTAGAATAGAACTGGCTGTGAATGTCAATGGGATAAAAAGAAAATTTATAAAAAGAACGCGTGAGATGAAAAGAATTGTAAATCTTCAAAGGATTCTGGAAACAAACATCATCTATTTAAATCGGAGAATATTTTTATTTGTGGAAATATATAAAACAACATTCTTGCTTTTCCAAATACCTATATTGTATTAAAAAAACATCGATGTTGAAAGGATTTATTGCCACCCATAACAAGGAACGTGCAATATTCAATTTAGTAGAGATTTCCATATTTGTTGTATTTACATTGAAGAAATGTATTCCACGCTGTTGTTGCGCCAAATATTGAGGCTTTTTTGTTACTTAAATTTTTGGCCTGCTTCTACTAGGCTTAGTGACGGCCTCACCTGTCACTTTCTCGAGTCTCAAGACTCCGACCCAACTACCGCGCCTCCTTGCGCCACCGATACAGAGCCGCAAGGGCTCTCGCCTCCAGATCCTACGGTGGAGTTCCGGCCAGGAGACTCGTCGCCTCAAAGGAGATCGTTACCCTCATTACCCTGATGGCCAGAACTCGCTGCGTTCGTCGCAGGAATGCGAAGTTGCTGTCCTTCAGGGCCCCCACCCATACTGGGGCCCCATAATGGACCGCACAACCCCCGAGTAAAGTCTCCTGTAATGCACGCGCTGCTCCAGCCAACTTGGCGACCAGACGTCGGAAATGATGTCCGAAGTCGACCATCGAGTACGAGCCCCAGATAACTCATCGAGGGCACGACGCCGATGCGAGTGCCTCCTACTATGAGGCTGGATCCCTCAGGTGGCTTCTCCGAGACCCATGAAAGAACAAGGCCTCGGAAGTCATCTTCTTTGATTACGTACGTACATAATCCCTTTGCAATAGTTCGAGTGTCATACTACAATCGATATTCACTGGCGTTTATGGGTTATTACGTCTTAATATTAATGAGAGACGTTCACTTTGTGCTTAAGCCGTTCACCTTTAATAGTAGTATCTATTATCGATCCACTTAAACACATCATAACTCAAACAGCATTGAAAAGTAACATTAACGGTGCCAATTATCTGCTGGGTTAATTTCTTCAACATTTAAATGACATATCGACGAACTGTTAAATGTTTTTAGATTATGTACCTATTATTGTAGTTAACGAACTAAACATTTCAATTCAAAACAAAAAAATTAGGTTACATTCTTTTCGCGGGCTTCTGCATGCTACGTCACATAATGAACCGGCTAAAGAGATACTCAGACGACCTCAAAGAAAACTGTTGCGAAGCCACGTTATAAAGAAATAGCAATCGAGTTAGTGAGGTTACTAGAAAACCCACTAGCCCTCACCACTAATTATGGGGGAGACGAGCCTCAATGGCATATGCATGGGCGGCTATAGTCGCTTACGAAGAAAAGAAACTACACTTATGGTTTAGTTTTTATAGTTAATGTACTTTAAGAGTTACGTCTGTACAAGTTTCACTACCAGCACAAAAGATTGTTAGTGTTCTATCTATGCACTGATTTTTATTTGTCCAATTGTTATATTGTTGAAGCGCTTGCAGCTTGCAAACTATAAATTGTTTTATGGTATATTTCATCAACAGCCTAAAATAGTCCACTGCCGGATACAGCCCTATCCTTAGAAAGGAGGTTCTGGCCTACTATACCACGCTGGCCAGACGGTATAGGGTTTGTGTCAAGTTTCCCTTCCTTTTGAGGTGCTGGTGACCTTCATTTTTTTGCGCCTTAGTCGTCTCTTACGATACCCATGGGATGAATTGGGGTAGTGACATTCCGTATTCTTAATCCGTCACTACACGTACTATCCGTCACTACTACCGTTGCTACACAAAAATTCAGCAACAAAAATATTCTTGGCTTATTGCGTGTTTCGTGATGTGTCTGCACAATATAAATGTCGAATCGCATTGTCCATGTAAGTTTTATGTTGTTATATGGAACATTTTATTAATGCGTTAAAAATTTCTGCACTATCATCTTGTCGAGGACGGAACGAGCAGCTATGTATTTACGAGTCATGATATTAATTAAAAATAACGTGTATTGTACAAAACGTGTATTTAATTACGACTAGTGTAACACATCGCACCCACACACGCAAACGAGTACATACCCTATGTCACAGATAAAATGTTTGGTTGAAGTTAAGGTAAAATAAGTCAAAATCACGGGATAATAAAGGCATGGAAAAACGAAACACCGTTAATTCACACGCCACGTACACGCTGCTCGCCTATGCTCAATTCAGTTAGCGTAAAGGTGCATGTAGTAGATTAATTTAAGTACAATTTCACATATTATGTATATAAAAGGAGTCTCATTTATTCTGTGACTAAGCAAATTATAATAGCTTTTAGCTTTTCCCGTGGCTTTAGCTTTTAGCTTTGCCCGCGATAACCAAGATACACGCAGGCGTGTATGTGGGTTATCGCGGTGAAACGTAGCCTATGTCCTTCCTCAAGAATAAAAGTATCTCCATGGCAAAGTTCGTAAAAATTAGTACACCCGTTTAGCCGTGAAAGCGTAACAGAAACTCTAAGTTCTTCATTGATCTCAAATAATAGTTTTTACTTTATTAATGGCAGCATGCTTCGCTGCTTGACAAAGAATCCCATCAGGTTTGAGTTCAGTCCGACATCCTAAAAATACACAGTACTTAACATGTTTAGTTAGTTTGCTCAAGACTCGCCCAGGAATATTATTAGTCAGTATTAAGTAGTGCGCCAACAAAGGTTTTCTTTATAAATTTATACATTGATATTACATGTTGGTTATACACGGATAATGCCGTTGAAAGTTATTATTCAGTCCACTTTATATTTTATCTTTTCATCATCTCTAACACACTAACGACAGCTGAGTACTTTGGTCGTGTTTTATGCGCCGCCGCGCAGTCAGCTATCATAAAATTTTGCATATTGTATAATATACAGACGATATGTTAACAAGGAATCGAGAAATTACTTTCGGGCAACAGTTGAGATAGTTTTATAGCATAAAGCGTTTGTATAACCTTGTAGCAACTTCAATAGCAACACTGGAATAAGCTGTAAGTTCTATTCCGTTGTAAAATAAAATGTAACAGGATAATATTATTTCCATGGAGGCACATTAAAAAGAATTATCATTTTGTTCAAGTATGTGATCATTTTTATGAGAAACGGCTTCAATGTTTATGTTTTGCATTAACTATTGGGTGTTTTTGCGTCCGTTACATGTACGTTTGTAAAGTCCACTGCAATACAGAATATATTCCTAATGCGGGAGTTGTCTTTTTCAAAGAAAAAAAAACATTACGGCTTTTTTTAATGCGACAATACGTGTTTAGAAAAATAAAATACAAATATAAACACAACATATGTATATGGTATGGAAAGTAATATTTTTACAATTTCTTCTTTGTAACATTTTTCGAATATTATTGACGTCTACATCCATGTCTATTCTTGCTACAAGTTCCAGTCTTAGACACTAAACATATATGTATAACACTATAGAATAAATAATTCATATAAACTCACCCTGTAGAAATGGTATAAGCTTGCACATAAGAGCACCGAAGAAGAACCGCCTGTATATCTGTCCGACTAGTGTGAATGGCAAGCAGAACACGCCAAGTAGAAAGTCCGAAATCGCCTGGAATAAATTTATTCAAATTGAATTCATGTAAATATCAGATTTGGAAGGCATGCAGTTAGTATTGTCTTTGCTTAAGATTTAATGTCGTTTTTGCATGATATATCGTTAGTAATTTATTCAGAAGTTATCTAAACGAAAATTTCGAATTTCTTTCTCAGTTAAAATTCGTTAAAGTAAAAAAAATATATAGTTATCTTCTTCTACGAAAATGGTGATCAATGACCTAACTTTTATGACCAATGGAAGCTCATTTTTATTTAGTGTGTACTAATGCTACACTGATATTATATGGTAAAGACAAAAAAGAAAAACGAAGGCCAGTACATGACCTATTAAGGACCGTACAATTGTACAAAAAACAAAATCTTTAAATTGGAGATTTGACATTTAAACTACAGAACAGCAAAACTTTGGAAAACCAACTGAAAGAACAAATTTAACAGCTACTTTTATGGATAGTTTAGCGTCACTAGCTAGTACAAAATAAGGTGAAGCGAAATAAATGTTTATAGAAGTTGGCTGCAGTCCCTAGAATAACATGACTTTCTCAATAAGCTCCTTATAAACTACTTACAGAAGATTCTGCGCAGATACTTCAGTAGACTTATATCTGTCTTAAAACACAATGATTTATTTCCATTTCATATATTCAGGTGCCGTCTGGCTGAAAGTAAGTAAAGTATATTTTTGTAGGAATATAAATCATGAAATATATAGATCTGATTTAACTGTCAGGAAGGTTGTGGTACAGTGAATTGGGTACTCGTACATGATGAAAAACTCGTTAAGAGAAGGAAAACTTGAAACACACCCTATACCAATCCGTCTGGCCAGCCAGTGGTATTGTAGGCCAAAACCTCCTTTCTAAGGAGAGGCCTGTGTCCAGCAGTGGACTGTTAAAGGCTATTGACGATGATGACATGATGAGCACCACCAGTCTATTAATAAGCAAATATATTAGGTCTTTACTTATTAGTACTTAGTACTTATTTTTCAATTTTTTTTATTTCTGTTATTCGAAGCAATCAGCCATGCAATCGACGCATCTTTGCCAACGCATTGGCAGTTTATTGATGCTCTTGTAAAAATCATCTGAACGGGGTGCAACAAACTCTTCAAAGGCATTTTGTACTGCCTCTCGGGAATTGAATTTTTTACCCACTAATGTTAGTATGGAAGGATGAATATCGATCATGTTATTGTCTGATAGCTATTAATATTGTATATATACTTTAAGGACCATGCAAGCACTTTAATATTTTCTTCACTTCAATAGATTGAATTTTGACGAAATTGATGATTGAAAAAAGTGAGCCTATAAACAAAAAAAGCTATGGTTTATTTTTTGGTCCTTCATCATCATCAACAACCTTTAACAGTCCACTACTAGACATAGGTCTCTCCTTAGAAAGGAGGTTTGGGCCTACTATACCACGCTGGCCAGACGGGTTTGGTCTAGGGTTTGTGTTAAGTTTTTCTTCTCTCTGCAGTGCTGTTGTTCTGCGTAGCTTTTTCCCTTAGTCGGCTCTTACGACACCCACGGAATGAATACAGGTGGTGACATTCTGTAATTTTAATCCGTCACCACACGGACTTTCCTGTCCTGGTCCTTCATGTAGTAAAAATTGAAACATAATTATTTGCAGAGTTTTTTAGTTGACTTTTTTCGTCACCGACGACGCACATCAAGACGCACTAATGTCTCACACAATCTACAGACACGATTTAAATGCGATGCGTGAAGTGAAATTAATGGAATTATTCAGTTCTAATGACGTCGGAGTGGTGATTTGACTGATTACATGGCCCGGTGTTATAAGTGGGAACTGGGGATTTGAAACAATTGGATCGTAAAACACGCCTTCAACGATCGTTTGTTCAAGGAATGTAATTAATTTTGCCCGTGGTTGTAATATTTCAGCTGTTAAGAAGTAACATTATGAATGATGGTAATTATTCAAACGTTAAGAAGTAGACAAATGACTGACGAAGCTAGGTTCAGCAAATTACTTGCACCTTATTAGGATCTTATTAGGTCAAATATGAAATGTCATGTACAGAACGAAAGTAACAGTTGTTAATTAATAATACTAATTTTGGACATCTAACACACAACGCCATCTAGTTTCAAACTAAGCAGAGCTTGTACTATGAAAGCTAGATTGACTGATAGTATACTTTTATACTTTTTTTTGGAAATACATACATATTATATACAGAAAAAACCCAAACTCCGAAACAAATATTTGCAGATCATACAAACATTTAGGGAACCCGGAAATTGAACCCGAGACCTCAGCACAGCAGTCGCATATGCTACCACTGCACTACCGAAGGCAGTTACTGCTTAACACCGGTTTCATGTGAGGTTTATGTATCACTCCGATTGAGCTGGTCTATTTGTGCCGAAGTATCGCTCTTCCAGTCTATATGTATGTATTTACAAAAAAAGTATTATATCAGTCAATCTAGCTTTCATAGTACAAGCTCTGTTTAGTTCGAAACTAGATGGCGTTGTGTATCTGATGCCCGAAATATTATTATTATTACTTCGTTACTTTTCACCGAGTGATTGAGGTTATCAGAGGCTACCCTCTTCGCCGTTGATTCTGAGAGGAAAGGAGAGACACAGAAAGGGTGGTATTGCACTTATATATCTTGAGCTGCAGCTAGGAGCTCAAGATATAAAAGTCCAAGGACGGTGATAGTTACTATCAGGTGATCCGTCTGCTGGTTTTGACCCCTATTACATAAAAAAATCTCCTCAGACGTTTTGCTATGTCCCCCCTTTGTGTGCTCTCTCCAGAATTATAGGGAGGGGGATGGTTAAACCTCAAGCAACCTTATTCGTAAAAGCTAGGAAATGCATTATGTTTATACCTCTACAAATACCGGTCAATTGCATAGCTTCGAATTAAATAACTACGTAGAATATACAATTACGACTGCACGGATGGCGTAGTGGTTTAAGCAATCGCCACGCCACTCGCCACTACGCTGAGTGTTGTGGGTTCGATCCCCACATAGGACGACACTTTGTGTGATTCACAAATTGATGTTGTAAGTCTGGGTGTTCTTTGTGTCCGTTTCATGTATGTTTGTAACGTCCCCTGTGACACAGGATATTTTCCTAATGCGGGCATTGTCTTTTAAATAAAAAAAAATGCATGCAGAAGGACATATTTACCTTGTAACACAAACCTACACGCATATACATATGTAATTATAATAACAAGTAAATATTTGTAACCTACCATCACCGCTAATTATGGTTACTAAAGCCAACCTGAATTTTATGATGGAGACGACCCATGTATCTCACATTAAATTTCCTAGTAATTATATGTACATATCTGTTGTTTGTACAAGAGGTAGATTTATTTGATAGGAAATATGCGATGGTTTAAGCAAATGGTACAACAACAAGGTCACTTGTGGAGAAAATTAACAAAAATAATATCAGCAAGTTACAAGTGTCAAGACTGTATAGTCTTAAAAAGTTATTATTTCCTCTGTGTGTATATTATCTATCTATATGTATATTATCTCCTCCTCTGACTACGTATGAACATGGAAGATTCCTTACGTTAAAGTTATCTTGTACAATGCACACCCACTACAAAATTTAACAAAAGCCCCAGTAACTTTCCTTGTAGTTTGTGTTTATAGCATAGAACGTATTTAAGCAATGAATTGGTTATTAATACAAGGCGAAGATAACGAAATAACATACCAGTTGATAATCTACAGAAATACATGTTTTGATGCATCCTAAGGTCGCCCTTTGTACAGTATGTCTGAAATTTTTATGTACTATACTATTTTGTAAAACTGTGTACAAATGAAGAGTTTTCTTTTAATCTATCTATGTTGTCTGAACTTAAAACCTTCTAACCGCTAAATTGGATATGTTTTTTTAAATATCCCTTGAGCACGGAACCTCACAAATGAGTCATTTACATGTCTACAAGAACTATGGTTACATTCTACGCATAACAAGTAATAAATATTTTAAATTTCAGACCTTTAGAATCCACGTTATTTTTACACGCTTTATATATATATATATATTATTAGCTTCACTTGTATGTTTGTTTGTATGTTTGTAAGCGATTCCTTTGGTCGTGATTTTGACTGACTTTAAACTTTGTAGATATATCGAGGACCGATGACAATACACTAATTTAAAAAAAAAATCGTTTTAAAAAACTAAAAACCACGCTTTCTATAGAAAACCAAACTAAATAGAAAGCGTTTTTTTTTATTTTTATAAAACAATATTTAAAAAAAATAAAAAAAATACAACTGTTTAGATGTAATTAATCCAATAACCTTTTATCTCTAACTACTAACTCCCTCCGACTCCTAAAAACGTCTGGTTTTTACTTCCTACAGTCATTATTCACTAGTTTAATTACTTTATGCTAATGTGCCGTGAACGCTAGTGAAACTTTAAAGCAAAAATGGATAAAAAGCAATCGACGCTTTAGATAATGAGCATGTGGAGTAAATGTACCTAAATACGGATGCAGGTCATATTCGTTACTGTACAAAACTCTCCTGTCTGTAAAGAACGCTATACGCGATAAGTAACAATTGCTATTCGTGATACTTTAAAGTATTGTGCGGATGCCTCCACAGTGGCGCCCAACTTGGGGTGCCACTGTGAGAACGGGTGTCATGTCCCTCCAACACAAAGGGAGGATTCTTCGACCACGACGGCTGATGTGGGAAAGTTGTATATATGCTCATCGGTAAGACAATATTAATATCGTTATACAGGATTAGCAGTTACAGTTATCGAACAACGTTCGGTGTGCCTTCGTTAGATGGCGCTGTAGTATGTTTCTGTTTCACCCTATGTGGTAGTCGCCACAATGCATATTTTAAGACTAGAATTTTCTAGGTAGTTACATACTAAGCTTGATTGGGCATGGTGTCAATTCGGGGAGGACGTGAAATAATATGGTCCGGGTCCTCCCAGAGTGGGGCCTGAGGCCAGCCGTCGGGGTTGTTTTTAGTGGAATCTTCACATACTTCTGGCTCCAAAGTAGTACCCGAGGAGCAGGAGATCCGAAGGGATTTTCCACCCCGTCAACAAAAAAAAATGCTAGTTACATACTAAGTTATCATTGCATGCATTATGCATTATTACTACACTGCATATTCACATAGACCACCAAGCCACCAATAATAATAATATGGCGTTGTGTGTCAAACAACTGGCACACAAAGCCATCTAGTTTCAAACTAAGCAGAGTAATTACTGTGAAAGCTAGATTGACTGATAGAATACTTTTACTTTTTGTAAATACAAACATATTATACATAGAAAACACCCAAACTCCGACCAGTAAATCGAACCCGAGACCTCAGCAATCGCATACGCTGCCACAGCACCACCGGGGCAATATTTAACCAAGTTTTTTTGTAACAAAGTCACACTATGTAGTCAAGTTCGTGCACCGAAAATATAATTTACATCAAAATCTAGTTTGTTTCTAATGTTTTAGATTATCTGAATCATTACAGCTAGGAGCCGTGACTTTAAACATAAATATATTTAATTTGTTAAGCGGTCATTAAACTTTTAAGATGTTTTTCTACTGAAGACTAATTAACTTGAGAAACCTTTAAGATGATCTTTTGATCTCAACCTAGGCCGAGTCTGAACTAATTGTAATTTGCTACTGCTGCTGATCAACATTTCTAAACACCCATCTACATAGCATAGATAAATTTACATCAAGACACACAACAGATGAATGTATGCACACAACAATTTTGAAAATCGAATCTACGACCTCTAGCTTATTAACACTGGACTAGCAAGAGAGTCATAATTAATTAATTATTTCAGTTTTATTGTTTCGGCAATAGGAAATTGGGTGTAAAGAATTTTGAAGCTTTTAACCTCACCTCACACCTCACACATCTCACACACGGCCGTTTGATCCCAAACTAGGCAGAGCCTGTATTATGGTAACCAGACTGCTGATAAATATATTTATATATTTTTAAATACATACATATTATAGATAAATTCCACCCAGACACAGTACAAATGACCGTGTTTATCACACAATAATTGTCCTGGGTGGGAATAGAACCCACGATCTCTGGCTGAGGAGTCAGGGTCACTAACCACTAGACCAACAGGCCCATCGTAACGTAATCTGAGGCTAATAAAAGGTTTACTCTCAGTTTTCACAAGCTTAAGTATTTATTGTAATTTAATGCACGGATGGCGTAGTGGTTTAAGCGGTTGCCAAGCCGCTCGCTACTACACTGAGTGTTGTGGGTCCGATCCCTACATGGAACGACACTTTGTGTGATCCACAAATTGTTGTTCTGAGTCTGGGTGTTCTTTGTGTCCGTCATGTATGTTTGTAAAGTCCCCCGCGACACGGGATATATTCTTAATGCGGGAGCTGTATTTTTCCTTTTCTGCTAAATCAGAGTTATAATTAGGTGATTAACGTAGATTTGCTTTTGTAGTTGGTTATATAATCTCCCGCTGTACATTGTTTTGCCCGAAACGCTGTCATATGGAATGCACTGCTGCATAAACCAAATCAGGCCGAAGAATATTTTAACTATCAATATTTCCAAAAGAGGTTTGTGTCGTTTCGACCACGGCAAAAATCAACACTTAATTACTTATCTCATTGACAATTAATTTAACATTGAAAACATGAAAACTTTATTCTTGTCCATGTTAATAATAAGATATCACCATCAACAGCCTATAAAAGTCCACTGCTGAACATAGGCCTCTCCTTAGAAAGGAGGTTTTGGCCTACTATACCACGCTGGCCAGACGGGTTGGTATAGGGTTTGTTTCAAGTTTTACTTCTTTTTGCAGTACAGTTTGTTCCCTTAGTCGGCTCTTACGACACCCACGGGATAAATAGGGGTGGTGACATTCCGTATTCTTAATCCGTCACCACATGGACGTATTAACTATATAAGTAAGATATATTAACTAATAATTTTTTAAATTTTCGTGTTCTATAAATAGATTGCGTGTGCGGCGGTTTAGAATAATCGCGTGATGGGTGTTGTGAGGTCTTCGGTTCTACTCACACTGGCACAGAGTGGAAACGTCGAAGTTGAAGCACGTGGGAGATTCTAACCTAGTGTGAGTTTGTTTCACATCAACTCATTCTCGACGGCGAGCTCGTCTAGCGTTGCGATTGGTGAAGATTTCAGTGCGGATCAATGAGAACGTCGAACTGAATCACCGTGACCATAGAAGCCTCTGGTGCCTGTTGCGTGATCGCGTTGATGACTATTCTTACTCATAGTCACATTACGTAAAATAATTATGTTATTCTATTTTCGCTATTGTTAAACTAATATTGCATATATTGCATTGCATATATTCTGCTAGATATTATTTGTTAAATTAAGTAACACTGTTACGACTGTAAGCAAACCATAAATAAATAAGTCTGAGTTATTTGATTTTCGGTATTTATTCTTGATACCATATCCACGTCAGTTGAATCGTTTCAGAGATTTGATTTGATTTGACGACCGAATGGCGTAGTGGTTTGTGTAACGGACTGCTATTCCAAAGGTCGCGAGTTCGATTCCCGCTCAAGTCAAACATTATGTGTGCATGAACATTTAATGTTTGATTTGGTCTGGGTGTTTCTATGCATAATAAGTATGTATTTACAAAAAAAAAAGTATATATGTATTTATATCAGTTGTCTAGTACCCATAGTACAAGCTCTGCTTAGTTTGGGACTAGATGGCGTTGTGTGAATGTGGTAGAATATTATTATTATTATTTATTATTATTAAAGCAGACAAAAGTTCAAAAACGATTTTCAGTCAGAAATCTGTTATTTGTTTTTATTAATCATTTTAATATGTTTCTATAAAGATAAATATATTAAAAACCTAGAGTACCTATTTAACTAACTATTTATTGCGCATATATCTAAATAACATCTAAGCTTCTTTCAAGTTAGACATCCAGCAATTCACTCATATTATAAATGCGAAAGTATATCTGTCTGTCTATCTGTCAGTCTATCGATCTGTCGGTCTGTCTATCTGTCTGTCTCTTATATCTTGTCTCTTATAACTTCATGCTTAAACCCCTAAACTGATTAAAATGAAATTTGGTTTGGAGATAGTTTGATTCTCACCACAAATTGATAAATATTGCAAACAATATATTTTGACTATTATTTATCTTACTTGAATTTCTACTGAACTAAATTTAATTTAATCAAGAACCTCAAAAGAAGCAAAAAGAAAAAAGAAGCAAAAAGAAGAAAGAAGCAAACTTGTCGGCGCAAAGTCGCAGATCAGGTGAAGAGAATCGGCAAGACGGGGAGTGAAGTCGAGTGCGGGAACGGAACGCGATAGAAGACTACTGTGGACGCCCTCTGCCCCATCTTAGGGACTTAGGATATTAAGTCAAGAACCTCTAAAGCTGGTTATTTTGAATTACATATAATAAATATATTAAAATAATAATCTGCACATTTATTATTACAGACATCAATAAAAAGAAACGTAGTATCATAGCGACGTTGTTACAAGCGGCATCACAACAAATTAACCAACAAGATAATGAGGATAAAAGTTGATTTATGTTATAAAAACAATGAACTTATCCCTTCATTATATGTACTACATAAATCAACTCTTATACTGATTTCCTCAGAGATAATAAAGGCTCAGCTCGGCTAATAGTCATCTACCTGAATAATAAGGTTATTAATTACAATTACATTAAGGCTCGTTTATCAAAGTATGTGAAAGTTCGTTAGCCTCTTGGAAGTCATTAACCTCTGACTTCTCAACGTTAGATTAGTTTTAATAATAGATGAATATTAGATTCGAAATCACTGAATTTAATTATGGGTACCTTAACAATAAATGGGCAGATTGCGAGGTAACCTGAGTGGCTTACCTTCTATACAAACCATCTATAACGATAATATATGGCAGTCGGTGTTCCATTCAATTCTTTATTCATTAATACAGCGTACACCAAATCATTTATATCTATACTAATTATACTAATGTCCGTGTGGTGACGGATTAACAATACAGAGTGTCACCACCCCTATTCATCCCGTGGGTGTCGTAAGAGCCGACTAAGGGAGAAAACTACGCAGCACTGCAGAGAGAAGGAAAACTTGACAAAAACCCTTTTTTTTTTTTTTTAACGTGTGGAAATCCCCTCGGACCGTCACCCCACCGGGGTTTGCGGCGGGGTGGTGTGTCGGACTCGGACCGACTAAAACCACACGGTGTGCCACTCTGCGCCTGTAATAGGAGGGATCCGGGAACAGCTGTTATTAAGACATCCGGACCCCTCCTAGCGCCGGCCCGCTCCTGTTGCGGGCCCCGTCTTAAAATTTTCCTCTCTTTAGGCGACGTCCGCCACACGCGGACGCCGCCCCCTCGCGGCTGGCCAAGCTAATGCGGGTGGAGGGGAAACCCACCCCGTCCACCCGCGGCCACACTCAGGGCGGCATGAGGCGGTGATAGGCGCGCCTCCGCCGCCCGGTTCGCCGGCGGCGGATCGGGTCCGAGTGGAGGTCGTCCTCCCGGGCCTTCTCCGCCGCCTCCTTCTGCGAGATTACTTCCTCGCAGAAGGTTGCGACCGCGGTAAAACAACTGTCGCTACCGGCCATGGAGCGTACTACGGCCGGTAGCGAGATATCCACTCCGATGACTGCAGTGAGGGCCCGGCGCTGCGTCGCCCATGCGGGGCAGACCGCCAGCGTGTGCTGGGCCGAGTCCTCACTGCAGTCGCAGTGGTGGCAGGCGGGACTCAGTTCCCTCCTAGCGACCGAGTGCAGGTACTTTCCGAAGCAACCGTGCCCGGAAAGCACCTGCGTCAGCCGGAAGGTAAGGGTCCCGTGCTCCCGCCCTGCCCACTCGGCGATGACCGGCTGGAGAGCCTCCACGGCGGCGAAGCCAGCGCGTGGAGTCTCCAGCCGGTACGACCAACGAGCCATCGTGGCTCGGCGAGCGGCTTCGCGCCACTCGCGCACGTCTTCGGGTGGAGGGCGAAATCCGCTCTCCGCCCGGGAGTCCGCCTCCAAATCCCACGGGGGAGTTCCGGCCAACGCGTACGCCACCTCCGTCGAAACGGTGCGGTAACCGCGTATGGCTCTGACCGCCATTACCCTCTGAGGGCGCCAGAGGCGTGCCCTATTCTGGGCGGTCAGAGCCGCCGCCCACACCGGTACACCGTATGGTGCCATTGACCGGACAACTCCCGTGTACAGCCGTCTTGTCGCGACGCTGGGTCCACCCAAATTGGGCAAAAGACGCAATAGGGCAGACGCAGCGCCGACCAGCTTTGGAGCAAGCTGTCGGAAGTGCTCGTCGAAGAGCCACCTCCTGTCGAGGATCAGGCCCAGATATTTCATCTGGGCCCGAACCGGTACGAGGACCGAGTTGACCACGATTGAGGCGCCAAGGGGTGGACCACGACGGGGCCCATAAAATAACAGAGCCTCCGTCTTATCTAGGGCCACCCGTAAGCCCAGCGCCTCAATGCGCCCGACCACCAGGGAGACTCCCCTTGTGGCCAGCCGCGCCGCCTCTTGGAAGTTCGCCCCCCGGGCTGTAACCAGAGTATCGTCTGCGTAACAAATTGCACCCAGCCCGGGGGGGAAATCGGCTCGAAGGGCCCAGTCGTACCCTATGTTCCACAAGAGGAGTCCAAGAACAGACCCCTGTGGAACACCGCACGACATGGGCCGACACCTCAAATTACCATCTCGGTCCTCGTACACGACGGTACGCTCCTCTAAATAGTCTGCCACTAGCCGCCTCAGGTGCAAATAACCGTGGGAGCATGAATTTTTTTTATTATTTTGACATTAAAATAATAATAATATTTTTCACACATTTCCGATTGCTTAGCTTTTTCCGACTTGTGATCAGACTTTGGCACTATTTGAAACAATATTTATTTTTGCCATTTAAAAAGTACATAAATCCAGAAACACGTAAAAACTTACAAATACAAGTATATTCCAGATTATTGTTCAACTCGAGTAAAGGAAGAGTAGAAAACTAGTAAAATTAACAATGTAAAAATATTTCGCTCCATCTATTAAATATTGGTAACTGTACCATTGAATCCTAAAGAAAACTTACAAAAGTACATCGGTAACTCGTCAGAGCAAAACTTTAGAAATGTATACTTAAGTGGATTAAACCACAGAAAATATAAATCTGTCTGACCAGGATAGTAGCTCTACCCTTTAGCTTGCTCTATATAATAGCGCCACTCAGTCAGTTCGCTCTTGTGCCCCCACTGACCTACATTGAAGTTATTTTAGGATTGAATATGTTATTGTTCTACTTGACATTTGATCAAATGTCTTGACATGTTTGCGTGACGAAAAAATAATGAGAACTGTAGTGTTCACTAACTTGCTGGGTCTAAACTGCTTCTATATATATGTTACAAAGTCTAAAAATATATAAACTTTAAGGAAAAAGATGTTTTTTCCAGTCTAGGTCCCTAAAACGTTGACTATTATCAGCTATCTCACTCTCTTTTACTAAACACAAAAACAAAAAATAAAAAAAAGGATTTTTATTATAACAAATAGTTGGTGTTTTTTTTGTGCCCACTTTGTACCGCTGTTAGTTTGGATTGTTTATTTTGTGATCTTCTTATAGTCTATATTAAAGAACTTACATCTGCAATTTTTTTTTGAAAATTGACATTTCATTTATTTGTGTAGAGATGTGCAAAATGTAGTGAAGAAAGTTTTATGTACGGAACTTGACGGATAAAAGAGTAGAGGATGAGCGAAGATAACGTGGATGGACTACGTAAAAAGGATATATCTAGAATGGAAGTAAGCAGTGAACTGACGAGTGATAAAAGAGAATGGAAGTAGAAACTATTGCGACAGCCTCAAATTATTTGGGAAAAGGTAAAGACGATTTACCAAAACGATGTGTTAAAACCAAATATCTTTTATTTGGTCATAGTCGGTCAAAGTCATATTTGTGATGCTGCAAATTCTCTTGGACCTACCTATTAACCTATTAAGCTGTCTTAATAAAACGGACTTCTTGGTAATTAAATTATGTGTTATAGCTTCTCAAGTTTATGAGTTTTAGATATGATATCTTTTTACTGACCATTAACTAAGGAACGTACAACAACACGACTATAAACATATTTGTGATAATAGGCTTGTGTTCACTAATAACAAATTGCTTGGTTTATAGTTTCAATATATGTAGTATAGATAAGAAATAACCAGTCTCTTCCCATAAGATTAATTATATATTTTTTTAATAACTTCGAACAAAATAGGCATTAAGTCACGTGACAGCGAACACTGATCAGAAAGTGTTACGTCACGCCACGCAAAACATCATTTATGTTGTTGACGTTTTCATATAACAGAGCAGTTATTGTTTTATCTTATTACTTATTGTTTTTCGTAGCATTAGCATATTTTTTCACTTTAATACAGTATCAGTTGACACAGATGTAAACAGTTTTGTTTCGCAGACTGTGATGTCATTCAACACGCCATGACACTATTCAGCGTTTTCAAGGGTAATTTAAATTGTTTTTTTTGTAATACAAAATACGTAATGTAATTATTGCTTTTTCTTTAAACTATAGGTATTTTGGGAGAAAATAGATGTTAAATTATATAATTAATCAACTTTTCAAATTGAGTCAACTAGCCTAGGTACATACATATTCCTTCATAACTATAGAGTTCAAGAAATACTATCGAATCATTTTTTAAATACCTTTGAAGGGCCTGTTGGGCTAGTGTATGTATGTTATTAGAATAGTCCGGATGTCTTAATAACAGCAGTTCCTGGATCTCCTGGATCCAGTTTAATCCCGATGGGATGGGTTCAAATCTCGTTATTCATGATGGCTTATGCTAAAAGCTATCAAGGTATAAAGACATAAAAAAATAATATTATTCGGTATTTTGCTCATAGTGACTTCAGAACATTTAGAGAAAACACAGCGCAATATTGCAACTTTTTTTTTTTTTTTTTTTTTTTTTTTTTTTTTTTTTTTTTTTTTTTTTTTTTTTTTTTTTTGATTCCAACGCGGATCGTTGAGTCAAGCGCACGCGCTTATCGCAATGTTCTATTGTTTTTCACAAGTACCCACATCGGTTTATAATGAGCGAAAAAAGTATAAGTTTAACTAGTTTGCCTAAAAGTAACTGCAGTGAAGATGAAGTTGAGATGATACAACAAGACAAAGAAATGTTAAATATGGTGCAAGTTGAGGTGCAGCGAAGCAAAAGGATTAGATATGAAAGTGATGGATGTGAAGGTTACGAAGATGATGAAGGCTTCGTAACAATAAATAGAAGACCTAAGAGATTTCTACGTAATTTATCTAAAGATGAAAGTACGCAAAATCAAAGTCCAAAAGAAAGTACCCACAAATATGAAGTATGTGTCACGTCTAAGGAGCCACTACCTAAACAAATTGCCTTAGCAAAGCTGTTGAAACAACATAATATTGGAGATATCCAAAGAATTAAATATAAAAATCGTTTCAAGGTATTAGTTTTATTTGATTGTCTAGAAAAGGCTGATGTTTTAATAAACTGTAAAGAAATGCATGATGCGGGACTACATTGCCAGATGACTTTTGAATTAAGCCTATGCTATGGCGTAGTCAAGCAGATGGACTTGGAGTTTGATGTGAAGGAACTAGAAAATTCGCTAAGCTGTGAGAGTGATATCGTATCCCTGCTACGTCTCAAAAGATTAAACAATGAAGGAAAATGGGTGGAGAGTGAGGCGATTCGCATATGCTTTAGAGGGGCCGTTTTGCCCTCCTATGTGTATGGTTTCGGCTGCCGGTTTAAAGTTGAGCCGTACACATTTCCGGTCTCACAATGCTCTGAGTGTTGGAAGTATGGACACTCCAGAAAGTATTGCCCAGCTAAAAATATTTTTTGTCCTAAGTGTGGCCAAAACCATGTAAATTGTGAGACTACGATATTCAGATGTATAAATTGTGGTGGCCCACACATGGCTTTAGACAAGAAATGCCCAATATTCCTCAAAGAAAAATGTATTCGTGACATCATGAGCAAAGAAACTTGTTCCTATAGAAAAGCGTTGTCGATTTTTATGGGAAATAAGGACCCCATTGGCAAAACTAATCCAGTATCTAGTCATCCACGTACAACATCTCATTCGGTAAGTTATCGAGACGCATTATTGTCCAAAGGTCCACACATTGAACCCATCCAAGAGGAAATTAAGAAGTCAAATTATAAAGTTCGTGAACAGACGCTTAAGAAGAAGAATAAAAAAAGGAAAATTGAGAAACATGAGAAGAAGAAACGAGGTGACGGAGCTCATGAAAGTAAAGTACATGCGACTGATAGTGATTCATCTGAGGTTGCGCTGTCGGAAGACTCGGAAGAAGCAATCCATCCAAGTAAATGGCATAATGTCAAAAATGCATTCAGGAGTTTACTTCGCAGATTGCAGGAAATATTTACTTCAAATAAGGAATTAGATGAGAAAATTGGTGAAGTATGGAAAGCGTTATTTGATGAGGTTACCAGTTTTATTGTTAAGACAGTAAGTGACGGAGAATTTATTTATAAAATATGTAATAATATTTTCAATGGATAATAATAATTTAACTAACTTTGTTGTAAATTTTGGGCAGTGGAATTCACAAAGTTTGAAGCCCAAAAAACAATTATTTGAATTATTGCTAAGCCAAGAAAAAATATCTGTATGTTTAGTCAGTGAAACTTGGTTAGATCCTGAGGTTATACTCAGAATTAATAATTATAATATTTATAGAAACGACAGGTTGGACGGGTATGGTGGAGTTGCGATAATAGTACACAAATCTATTCGAGCACATATATACCCCATTAATTATACTAATTCAGGTATTGAGATCATTTGTGTTAAACTGCTAAATTGCAAATATGTCGAGTATGTTGTTTCTGTATACTGCCCTTCTTCTGTTCACACTACACAATATGATTGGGAAAGTCTTTTCTGTAACTTCAATAGTAAATCGATAGTAGCTGGAGATTTTAACGGCCATAACACCAGTTGGTCATACAAAAATGACACTCGTGGAACCCAATTATTAGATGCCACGCTAGAAAACAGCTTAATTCCTATTAACAGTGGAGAGCCGACTAGGCTTAAGCTAGTTAATGGAGTTTTGCAGAGCTCTTCTCCAGATGTTACCTTTGTAAGCACCGATATTTTAATCCATTTTGAATGGAATGTGACTAAAGAAAACCTTGGCAGTGACCATTTATTCATTAAATTCACTTTAAAATATAAGGATAATTTGAAACTAATTAGTCATCGTAATTTTAAGGCCGCTAATTGGCAAATTTATCGGGAGATAATAACAGAAAGATTTAGTGCTGATACAGCAATATATAGTGGTGAAAGTATACAAAGTCGTTATGATAAATTCATAGATGTAATTAACAAGGCTGCAGATAAATGTATTCCTATGACCAAAGTCCCTTTGTATGCAAGTCCATCTTTTACCCCAAAGCCTTATTGGAACCCGCTATTGTCGCATACTGTAGCAAAACGTCGATTGGCTTTAAAAAATTTTCGCCGTAATCCAACACCTAGCAACTTCGATAAACTAAAAGAACAAACAACAGAATCCCGTCGTGTTATACGCAGAGCCAAATTTAACAGCTGGACATCTTTTTGTAGTGATATTGATAAAACGACTAACGCTTCCGATATGTGGCGTAAAATGCGTTGGGTAAAAGGAATTCGCAGTAACTGTACACACCCCTCAAAAGATAGTTCACTTGAGTTATTACATTCACTAACACCTGACTTTGTAGAACAGTTACCACCTAAGTTCTATTCTAATAATAGTCGTCTAGAAGATGAGTTTTCGATAGTGGAATTAAATAACGCCCTAAAAAGAAAAGATACTGCTCCCGGAGAGGACTGTATTACATACTCCATGTTAGGTCAATTACCTTTAGTTGGCAAACTCTTCCTACTTAAAATATACAATCTTGTTTTTGAATTGTCTGCTATACCAGAACAATGGAGACATATAGAAATTTTACCTATTCCTAAGTTAAATAACAGCAACGCTAGTGTACAAAAGTTACGACCAATATCGTTGATATCTTGCATATGTAAAGTATTTCATACAATGATAAATAAAAGGCTTGAATGGTATATAGAACATCATAAAATACTGTCCATGAACTCTACTGGTTTTAGGAGGGGACTATCATGTTTGGACTGTGTAGCTCGTTTAGTGACGGACATTCAGATAGGATTTTCAAAGAGTTTGCCCACCCTAACTTGTTTTGTAGATATTGAAAGTGCTTATAATAATGTATCTGTGTTTGAATTAGTACGTACGTTGGATAATTTAAATGTAGGTTCTAGGTTGTGTAACTACATCTGGTCTTTTCTAAATAAGAGATACTTGAAGATAAAAAAAATTAATAGCTCCAATAAGCATGATAGATGGACAAATAAGGGATTGTGTCAAGGCGACCCAATGTCTCCACTTTTATTTAATATAATTACATCAAATTTATGCCAAAGTTTTGAAGAGGTTTCTGTGTTACAGTATGCGGATGATTTTGTTTTTTATACCCAGCACAAAAATATAAATAAATGTATCAGTAATATACAAAACTCGTTATCAATATTTAGCCAGCATACTAATAACATAGGGTTAGAAATTTCGGCTTCTAAAACTAAATCCTGTCTATTTAGTAGAGGTAGAAGAAATAATCAGATCCCACTTACAATTAGTAATGTTGAGTTGGAGCGGGTGGAAAATATCAGGTATCTGGGAATCTGGTTAGACAGATCCATACTGTGGGCTAAGCATATTAACGCAGTTAAAGAGAGATGTCTGAATTTAGTGAACTTGCTTAAAATTTTGTCAGGCAAATCATGGGGCGTGCATCCCAAGCATGTAAGAAGACTGTACTTGTCATTAGTTCGTAGTAGAATAGATTTTGGTTCCTATTTGTACAGTAATGCAGCTAAATCCCACTTAGTAAAATTAGATAGAGTACAAAATATTGCACTGCGGGTTATTGGGGGGTATATTAGAACTACGCCAATACACGTTATGGAAGCTGAATTAGCTATTCCACCCCTACACTTAAGAAGAAAATATTTAGCTACAAAATATTGCTTAAAGGTTATCGGCACTACTAATCATACAGTAACTCAAGGAATTAAAATATTGGATCAGCAATGTGAAACTAGGTATTGGAATAACAAAATAAAACCTTTATTGGCATCAGCGTATAGCGACATTAAAATTGAGACAAAAATCAATACAAAAAAAAATGTGCTCATGTATTCTTTTAACACGTGGATGTCTTATATTAACAAAGACGTTATAAGAATTGACATAGTAGACATGCCTCTGCAGAAAAAATATTATAACGACACAAGCATCCTTAAATTTAATATTTTAAATTACTTAAGCAGTGAGTATGAGGGATGGCACACTGTCTTTACGGATGGTTCGAAGTCAGAGCATGGTACTGGGGCAGCCTTTTATGACCCAAGATATAATATAAAAGAAAAATATAAGCTGTTGACTGGCAATAATAATAACCTGTCCATAATGTATGTGGAATTATTTGCAGTGTCAGAGGCCATCTCATATGCAGAGTCTAAGGGATTCAGAAAGACGGTGATATTAACTGACTGTAAAAGTGCTTTGCAGCATCTGGCTCGATGCGCCTCTGACGGCAGAGGTGCCTCGATAGCCTATGCTATTCTTAAAAAGGTTCAAAATTTAACAACTAGAGGTATAACTTTGAGGCTGCAGTGGATTCCAGCTCACATTGGTATAAAAGGCAATGAAAATGTAGATAGGATGGCTAAAGAAGCTATATCAGATGGTATAGATACATTTGTTTTTTCGGAATTTAGTGATATCTTGTTAAAGTACAAACTATTGATATATAATAATTGGGAAAATGAATTCAAAAAAAATTCAATTAACAAAGGGATATGGTATAAAATTGTGCAGGATAAGCCTTTTAAACTGCCATGGTTTGCCCATGACGTATTGTGTAGAAAGTTGATTGTTATAGCTTGTAGATTGAGGTCTGGTCATATACCACTAAATTATTTTAAATTCTTAGTTAAGAAATCAGATTCACCAAATTGTTCATTGTGTAATGTTGTCGAAGATATTCATCACTTTCTAGTGGAATGCGTTCGGACCAACGATCTTAGAGTCTACCTAAGAGCAAAACTTAATATTAAGGTATATGATGTCGGAGTATTTTTGAGTATTTTATCTGCACCTATGTCAAACGCAGCTATTGTATTATATAAATTTATAGATAAGTTAAATAATTCAGATAATTAGTTTCATAAGGCATTTAAGCTTGTTTGTATTATTATTTTTGTATTGTTTGTATTATTATTATTATGCATAAGGTGTTTATGGGACTGGCATAGTCAATTATGGCTCAAAGTCCCTCAAGTATAATTAAAGAATTAAAAAAAAAAAAAAAAAAAAAAACTTTTTTTTTAACTTTGACAGCCAATCCCATGAAATAATGATAATAAGCATTTTCGATGAGTGGATAAATATGTTATATCAATTAAAGGACCACTTCATATTTGAAAGACACGTATCGGGCAAAACTATTTAGTGTATATAACAGAGAACTTTATCAAATTTTCTGATACTACCTAGTTCAATATACAGGGACAATTGGAGTGTAAGGGACATCGTTACGAATACTAAAATAGTGTATTCAGACCATCATTTTGAGTCTATAATCATTGGAATTTTCTGCCGGAAAATTAGACTTTTTATGCAATCAGCTGTCAAAGGTAAAGGTCATCCGTAGGTAACGCACAAAAGTAATAACTACATGTGTATTCCATGTAAACAGTCTACGCATAATAACACAAGTTGGCGGCCGGACGCCCCGCGCGCTTCGGCTGTTTGATTAATTAGATTGCAATTTTTGACCGTATGTGGTATTTAATCAACTATTTTATAAAATAATATGTTCTGTTTACTCATTGTGATATCATTTTTAACAAAAAAAATGGATAATTATAAAAAATATGATGAATTTTCTAATGATTTTCGACTCAGAATCATGGTCTGAATACACTATTTTAGTAATCGTTACGACGTCCCTTACATCCTGTATACTACATACTACTATACTATGGTATACTATATACTTTATATATATTATACAATCATACTATTATATATTTTATCCATCCTTTTAAATAAATATTTTGAAATTGAAAAACTATGTTGTAATCAGATGTCAGATAAGAATATTTGAATAAGAGAAAATACGGGTGCATTCTCTTTCTATTTCCTTTCGTCTCGATATTGAATTCTTGGAGTTAAAACTTTGAGATATTCCCGTTGTAGGAATTCTTTGAAACATAAAGTTGTACAGCTTTGGTTATATACAATGTAATAAATGGGTTCAAGCAAAAGTGTTTACAAGAAACATATTTAAACGCTTGCTGGAGACTTTAAAAGCAGTAAAAACTATATGTGTAATAAAAAATATTGGATACATGAAACGACAGCTATTGGCTTTGTGTTTCATGTATCCAATAGCTTTTGGCTTAGGATTGACCTCCAAAGAGCCATTTTTTAAAATTATATAGCGATAACGTCAATGTCCCATCGCTGAAACTCAATTACATGTAAAACCCGCACACACAAAGATTTCTGTTTCGGTGAGGCGATGTTGAGGAGCCTGTATATATCTGGTCTCAAAATGTGGTTTAAATGTATTTCTGGTGTGTAAGCTTTGGACGGATTAACACACATAAATGCGCATGGTCTCTTTCTTATAGGGTTAAAGTTTTACTAATTATACATTGATCACGGATAGTACATCCTGATCTAAACATCGGGCAGTCTAAGGATAATACCTATTAATCGCGTCAGTTCCCATTTATTAGTAAAAAATATATTTTAAACTAATTCCATCCTTTGTATTCTAATATCTTTGTAATATAAATAAGTTGCTTGTTTTATAAGACATAAACTATTCCTATTCTGAACTACCCTTTTTTTTTTCCTATCGGTGGCATGTCGGACTCCAACCGACTATAACCGCACGCGCCGTCTGGTTTAATAATAGCCGGGGAACCAGGTATACCCTAGAAAGGAAGTCAAATTCTGAACTACCCTAAAAAGATGAACGTAATCAAAAAAGAAGAAAAAATTACTCACCAAGTTCAACAGATAGACATTTGTGACTGTCCTCATTCGTCTGTTGCTCGCGAGTGTTGCAATCACCAAACAGTTTCCGGTGATAGATAGCAAGAAAATTAAAAAGTAAGGAGGTAGTATGAAACGCCATTCGTATGCGGTACTAGCAACTTTGCCTGCAACACTCGTGTTGCGGACAGCAACAAAAGTGGCTGAAGTAGTTAAAGTCTCTCTCATTTGAAGTAGTGAAGAGTTCAGTATGGCACTTATTTCTTCCATTTTGATACCTGAAAGTAAAATAAAAATCTTATTTATTTTTAATACATAAAAGAAGAAATTTTCCATTAAATTTAGATTACGTCCGGATTAAGTTAGCCAAGTCAAAAATATTGTTTAACAAGATTTGGCTCACGTTTTCGCTAGCGTTAAAATTGTCTTTGGCAGTAACTTTTTGTATTAAATCATTATATTTTGTTTCACTCATGTGTAAGCCAGCTCTTTTGATTTTATAAAAAACTGGTAATACGATAACTGTCTGTCACTGCTTTCTATTTTTTTGCTATAAATTGACATATTGCGTTGTAACATTAAAATTTCTGAAATATATAATTCTAGATCAAGATATGTGAAGTATTATTTCCATTCCCGTCGCCTAAAATAACATGTGTTTTTATGAAATAAATATTGCATATTTTAAAAACTCAAAACGCTCACAGTCAAGTCATTTTGGCACACCGAATTATAATATTTCATTGTCATTGTGAACTTGGTTACGGCGTCTTGTTGATACTTGTATTGTTTGTATCGATCAAAGTTTTTGATGCTGTGATTGAATCTTTCTGGTAGTTAATAATAATAATAATGTTCTACCACAATCACACAACGCCATCTAGTCCCAAACTAAGCAGAGCTTGTATTGTGCGTACTAGACAGTTGATATCAATACGTATTATATAACTTTTTTTGTAAATACATACATATTATACATAAAAACACCCAGACAAAATCAAATATTACATGTTCATGCACGCAAATGTTTGAGATGAGCGGGAATAGAACCCGCGATCTTTTGGAATAGCAGTCCCTTACACAAACCACTACGCCATCCGGTCGTCAAGTTAATAATTAATTTATTTCGTCTATGATAACCATTGCCAGTATTGAGATAGTAACTCTTATTTCGTAGCGTATAGTGATGTTCATAGTGCCTAAAAAGTTATTATATTTTAATACATCGAAAATGCGGTTAAACAGTGACAAAGTCTTGTTAGTAGTGAATAGTTAAAGAAAAACTAGAATCTTGAGAGAAAATTCGTTTTGACGGTACGGTAGCTCCTTTAATATTGATCCATTTTGTGGTTCCAGCTTGTTTGAGTAACAAATAATCTTTCAGATCTTCGTATTTATAATATCAATACAGTCTATTTGTACAACTGTTTGGGTAACACAAAATAAATACTTGGATAATTAGGTAAACATGTAACTAGATCGAGTTTACAATATTTGAAACTAAATTAATTAATTTATGAACGAAAGAATGAGTATATTAATCGCAATTGTGGCTTTTTTCTTCAATTTTATTTTTTTGGGAAATAAAGCGTAATAAATATCGTACTACACAATGTTCATTTCTGCTATTCCGGTTATTTTTAATACTTGTACGCTTCTTCATTTTCCTGTATTCAATCTGTGGGTAGATTACTTTTATAATATAGGACGACAAAAGATATTCGAGAGGAACCTTCCTTTTATTCCAGTAGTATTATTAAAACCATTATAAAATTTCATCGCGCCAAAATTACGTCAAAATCCGAAACAAAATCCAATACTTGATAATAAAATTTTAAAACGAGACATCATAACTATTTTGATAAGTTGATAAAAATTTAATGAGTAATTCATTAGCATTTCTGTGTTTGCCAACTGATGGTCAATAGTCTACAGTATTTTTTTTTAAGATAAGTCATAATTTATTTAAATATTTCATACAACTCATATCAATTTTTTTTTAAATACTAAAAGTTCGTCGGCGATGGCATGAAAAATGTTTTTAACCGATGTTATTAAAACTTGCCAATAGCTCTAAAATAAATAAGATATATACTTTTGACTTTATAATACTAATATCTTTACACACCCCACACACGGCCGTCTGATCCCAAACTAGGCAGAGCCTGTACTATGGCAAGCAGACTGCTGATATAAATACTTATATATTTCTAAATAGATACATATTATAAAAACGTGTGTATATAGTGTCGAAAAAAAGTCTTGTACACACATATTTCGGTCTCGCTCCCATTCGCTTAGGGCGTGTAACGCACGATAAGCCACTTCGTTCCATAAGTTTTACAATTGACGGCCTTATGGCGTATATTGCTTGTTACATGTTCCCATTTAGTTAGTATACGTATATAATATATTGGAAATATATATATGAAGGTTTCAGACCTATTTCTTAGCGTTCCATGGATTCACCGTCCATGTGCCGGCTCCATCGGTTGCAACACATGCGACTTTGATAGCGCCTCGGAATTGCGACCCACCGTTCAATAAATTACCGACCCGTTCAATAAATTACTTTTTAAGTAATTTATTGAACGGAGGATATTGAAAAGAAGGATTAGAGTTCCTTCAATTAAATACTGAATATCATCAGATAATCTGTTCTTTAAAGTGATAGGGAATTAAATAACTTGCTTTGACATATAATTAATAGTTCGGTCTATTCGTATATATAATGTATTTATAAATAGAAAAAGCGAACACCCTTAGGTACAGCTTGTAAATTTTAAACAATACAAAATTATTATTTTTTGTTTTCAAAATAATCTCCATCACTCTCTATTCAAATTTCCATCCGTCTAAATCAGTATTGGTCCAAAAAACTTGCCTTTTATCTTATCTTTTATGGTGGGCAACATAACTACGATCTAAACTATAACTATTAGGCTTCTAATAATTTTATAGTGTTAATGAATTTACACGTTCGTAGGTTGTTTAGTAGAGATGACTGTCATCGATAACACTACGTATTATAATTTCAAAATAATATTCTTTTTAAATGTATTAATGGCGTTCTGTTCATCTAGTTTATATTACAAAATTAACACACAGACGAAACAAAGATTTGGTAAATTAGCAAGGTATTCTTTATTAACCTTTAGGCATGGCAAGTTAAAAAGTAATTAAAAAAAGAGGTTTTTAAAGAAAGAAGAATACATATAAAAGAATTGTATCACAAAAAGGTTTAGTTTACTAATTAGATTTATTTTACTAATTGTTGAAGAGTGTTATTGCAATAAATTACTTACTATGTTCTTTTGTCGAAACACCAATATACACATTGTGAAGGATATACAACAACCAACGATGTGAAAATTCTTTTCTTCCCCCCCCCCCCCCCCCCCCCCTCGGATTAACCTCACCATTAACCTTTTGAATCATCCAAAACTACTACATAATGGAAAAAAAAGAGTAAACAAAATATCCAGTAAAAGAAAGTTCCGACGAAGCGTCTGTTTTATGATCTTTTAACAAGTCGAAGAATACTTTTTAGGAGGTTAGAGTAGTGTACTCAAGTATTTGGCAATAAACTTTAACTTCGAGGAAACAAAAGTCAGACCCTGACCCTGGGTCGGGACCCTGAAAGTTTGAAATTGTGTTACGATTCATACACGTAACGAAATAATGCATTTATTTCTATTCCAATAAAAACGAATTCTTTAAAATCGTCTAAGTTGTAAACAACGTCCCAGCCTGTTGAAACTGGGTTATATGTTCTAGTTAATGCTTTCAGTACTAAAAGTGTCACTTGAGGTGAGGAATAGCACAAGATAAGACTAGTATTGTTGTGTTACTACGGTCTTTTACAGAATTAAAATACTAGACCACAGACTGCTGGTAATTGATCAGAAATGAGATGGAGTCCAAAAATCCCCTGGGATAGGGCCTGGTTAGGCGTGGTGTCGATTCGGGGAGGAACTGAAATCGCATGAAGAGTAAGGATCCTGAGGCCGGCCGTTGTGGTGGTTATTAGTGGAATCACCACATACTCCTGGCTCTAGAGCAGGAAATCCGAAGGTATTTTCCTTCAGTTGCTTTTCCTTCTTTTTATTTACTTTTTCTATATAATATACTCCATTTTTTTTTATCTTATCCTTAAAGTACCCGAGCAATTGGTTTGCTCCCTATTCCCTTAATGCCTCTTCCTAGCCCATAGAGAATATTTGGATATTTTAATCTATGTTGGTAGAAGAATAAAGATATAGAAATTTAGAAGAATAAAGAAGAATGCCTTATCCTTATTTTACAGGTCTGTTCTTTTGGTTTGCACCGATAGCACTGCTAATTGTCCGTGTGGTGACGAATTAAGAATACGAAGTGTCACCACCCCTATTTATTCCATACGTGTCATAAGAATCGACTAAGGAATTCTGCCTTAGTCGACTACGCAGGACAACAGTACGTGAGTAAACAGAAACAGACAGACAGAAGTGACAGAAAGCCTATACCAACCCTTCTGGTCAGCGTGGCATGGTAGGCCAAACCTCCTTTGTAAGGAGAGGCCTATGTTCAGCAGTGGACTGTTAAAGGCTGTTAATGATAGCACTGCTAACCTGATATTAAATAATAAGCCTGAAAATCTACATATCAAAAATTTAATAAAATCTTAAGGAAGTTCCGTCTAAGAGATATAATTTTGTTGACTGAATTAATCAGTTCTCTGGACTCTTTACCCGTAAACCCGTCGCCTATGGACGCATTCTACTCAAAAGACTAAAGTGCGTCTCGCCCTTTGAGTGCGTTGTGCACCAGTCGGGGGTTAGTTGGAGGGTAATGCAATGAAAGATCGTTTAGCATCGGTTTTTTGGGAAGCCATTGTATCTCTCCGGCCAAGCCTAAGCGAGTAACACCTATGTTTCAGTCGTGCTCACAGGCGACTTTGAGACATGCTGTGAACACGGTCAGTGCCAACTGGTTTAATCGTCAGGCATTTTAAAGGTTTATAATACCTTTTACATGACTGCCGTAAACCCATAAATAAACATTATAATATATTATTGAACGCGTATACTTAATATTTAAATTTCGCAACTATATAAATTGTATAAGTAA
This sequence comes from Arctia plantaginis, assembly GCA_902825455.1. Lineage (NCBI taxonomy): Eukaryota > Metazoa > Arthropoda > Insecta > Lepidoptera > Erebidae > Arctia > Arctia plantaginis. The sequence continues at coordinate 920,360 of CADEBD010000041.1, read as the reverse complement.
GTTTCTTATTGTACCTAATCGGAAGATTTTTATTTATTGTAGCTTTGAAAGTGGAAGGTTGCTGGTACTTTTAGCACAAGATATCTTATTTTAAGTAGCAGCAGAACACTAAAATTAAAATATTCTGTAGCTGTATTAAAATTTCTACTACCATGTACCTACTTGTATATTGTGTAAATAAAGAAATTTATTATTAAAATAATACATGTACAGAGCCCGGAAGTCTAAAAGCTAGCACGTACGCCTCTATTGAGATGCTTAATACTATGTACCTACTTGTATATTGTGCCAATACAGAAATGTTTTATTAAAAAAAATATATATATGTAGCCCGCAAGTCTAAAAGCTAGTACGTATGCACAAATAATCAAATATCCAAAACATGATGTGTAACTTGTGTCTTCAGTCAACTCCGACTCACTTTGACAACCTATAATATGTATACGTAAATGTCAATATGTCAGTTTTATTTGACACCTGTCATACATGAATATGAACCAAGCTTTTTCATACGTCATAAGACGTGATATGACTGTATTGAAAATAACTTCCAAACTGTCGTTAACACGAATTTTCAAACCAAAAATAAAAGTTCGACGCTACTTAAATTTTACCCACTTGTGTTGACTCAGTCGTAATTTCTTGGCACGTGAAGTAAGACAACATACACTGCTACTTATTCTTTGATTAAATATATAGGACATAAAATGTTCTAAAAGAAGAAACTTTAACACACAGTGAACAGCTGGCGGAGTAATAAACAGCAGTTACTAGGACCTATATTTTTACAAACAAGTCTAACTAATTAGAGAGGAGAAAAAAAATCGACTCCTGACCAAGCTGTCACAAAATTTTATGTTTCTTTTTTATTTTTACTCTACAATAATACTTAATGGACACCGCACGATGATATTGTAGTGTTTAAAAGTAAAAGGCTAAGGGGTGTTAGGGCAGGGGAGAGAGTTGGGCTAAGAGATAATAGCTATCCACCGCACATTTATGGCTTGATAGTCATGTGTCTAAGATGAATATAGGCATTATCATCTAAACCTAGTTGGTATGAGTTTTAGTGACACGTATATTATTAACAGAGTACATAATTAAAACTACTAATTAAAACTAAGAGCGTTTTAGAGTGACAACTTCATTGAACAATGCTCGATTACTCGAAATATACAAGTCAATACTACTAGTTAATATCATTGTACACCACTTTATAACAATAATACTAAACAAGTACATGGCATGTACCTGTTTAAAATACTGTATAGAAGTATGATATTAAGAAGGTTTTTATACCCCTTGCATATGACCACGGTACTATTATAATACAGTACTCCAACTTCATACAAACGGACGAAACGCGAGCTATACCTACGCGCCTCGATCTCGGGGTGCGCTCGGGGCGCAGACAGTCAAGGCTGTAACGCAGTGTCGAACGGACGGTGTGTTGTTTTTTTAACAATAACCGCGCGATTTTTTCTCTAAAAATCAGTTAATATGACGAGTAGGAAATATTGTGCTGTTTTTGGTTGTATGAATTCGTCAATAACGCATCCAGACATAAGTTTTTTTTAAATTACCTGGAAACTCTGAAAGGTAAGACTATAAAATAATTTTACTTACTAGTAGGTAGGTACATAATGTGTGTCTTTTTAATGGATAAGTATTTCCTTTTATCTCACGAAAAAAAGGTGTTTGGATTAATAAATAAAGCGAATAGAGTAACGGAAAATTATTGAGACGAGTGAAATAGGTAGTGTATCAAAATGTATAGGGAGTGAATCAAAAAACAACACGCATTTTTATTGAACACTTCCTATTCAATATACAAAAAATTCCTATTCATTTATTTTTATAAAAAGGATATTTACAATCACAAATCTAAATAGAAACAGAAAGTAGGCAAATATAATTAAAATGCTGGAGACGGGCAGCCCTAACGCATGTTTACGTACCGCGCGGCTGTAGGCATTTATTTCTATCATGCCGCCGAGTTACAGTACTGTATTATAATTGTACCGTGATATGACCAATAGTACAAATTTCCATCGTATTTTGACATATTAAGCAAACGGATGATACGACGATCGGACAGGGTACGCTTAAATAATATAGATACCTAGAGAAAATAGATGTAACATCCAAAAAAAAACCTTAATAAGACATATTATATATAACTTCTATACTTATACGAGTAATAAAAGAGTAGGAAAAAGATAGAGTTTTTTTTTAGATATTTTGAATGAAAAGCACAAAAAGATTCTGGTATTTTTGTCTCTCCGTGTGTTACTCAAATCACGCAATCACGCTAAAAGTACTGAAACTTGGCATAGTGATTAATTATATTGAATGTCACCATCTACAATAGTTTCTCGAAAAACTCTGACGTAACATGGGATAGGGCCCAAAGCTTACTTTAAAATTTGTATTTTTTAGTTTGTTTTGAAAATGAGTTTAAAGGTACAAAATTACAAATAAAGAAACACGAAACACGATTTATGGTTAATGTTTTTTTTTATTAGAAATCGTTATTGAATCAATTGTTGTAAATGAGGATCGGATGGAAGAATATTATGGAAATACAATTATATCTTTCGTCACGTCGGGATGGGATTAATTGACCACCATAATGAGTCATTTTACTCAATATTCAATACATTTATTGCGTTCTATAATGTGATACAGATGTCAAGTTAATAATTAAGTTACAATTAAGGACCCTGTCGGGCACAGCACAATGTCAGGAGAGAGGAAGAGTTTGTAACAATTATTATTATTTGTGTCTAGACACAGTTTATGACGTATACTCGTATTATTGCACACATGTTATATGATATTATTGCACTTTTCGGTCGGTTTCCTGTGGTGAGTCATTATATCATTAACATCTTAAGTACTTTCATTTATTTTTATTTAATTATTTATTTTTATATTTCATCTATTAAAATATTTTCCATTCTAATTAATGTTGTAGATTAAATTGATGTCCTAGATATCTGTTATAAATGTATACATACAAAAATTGGTTTGAACTATAGTTAATTGGTTTTGTTTTAATTGTGTTTTTAATTTAGTTATTACATTATTACAGTTATTACATTTATATTAAATGTTATTCACATATTTATATATACAAAAATAAGTTGAGTAAATGCAATGTAAATATCAATTCTAATATAACAAAGTTAATATGGTATTAAATGTCGTTCACATACACAATACAAAAATAAATTGGGTTAGTCTGATGCAAATAACTATCATTTCATACAATGTCTCACAAGACTAAATAACATTTGTTATAATTTGAAATCAAAATCAAAATCATTTATTATTTGCATAAAACAGGTATAAAGGTGGTAGAAGAACATCATATAATACATAGGTACGCTGTAATATAACCTCTTAAAGGTGTGCAAATATTTAGTCATAGATATTTAAAAGATTATTATTTAGACGCTCAACATTACAAACACAATTTGAAGAATATATTCATGTCATAAATTTATTCAGAGAATTAATAATGTCAAGAGTGTTATGAATGCTATTAAGTCAGATCAATATAATAAAACCAAAAAATAATAATAATAAAAAAAAAAACAACAATAATAATCAAATAGTCAAAATAATAAAAATAAAAAAAAAATGTCACATTGTCATGTTCAACATAAATTAAATAACAATGAACGAAATTAATTTGATTTACAATTTATCTTGCAGAAAATCATTTACATTATAATAGCATTTTTGGCTCAGAATTTTTTTTAATGTCTGTTTAAAGATAGTCGGATTTGACTCCTTTATATTCCTAGGCAATTTATTATATATTTTTGGAGCCATGGCGAAAACACTGTTATGCATTAGAGCAGTGTTTGATTTACACAGGCATAGCCGGGATTTATCTCTTTGCATTCGGCCGTACGCATCAGAAGACAAAACAAATAAATTAGGATTTAGTTTGGCAAACATAGCTACCTCGAGTATATAAATGGATGGTAGTGTCAAAATATTATATTTTTTATAATAGGGCAGACAGCTGTCGGTTGATTTTAGAGAGAACATTGCCCTCACACAACGTTTCTGTACCTTGAATACCTTATCTTTATGTACAGAGTTACCCCAGAAAATTATACCAAACCTAAGAACTGACGCCACCATACCATGGTATGCAGTCAGAAGTGCATGAGTATTAATTACTTGTGACAATTCATGAAGTGCATACACTGATTTACTGACCCTCTTGCATATTTGTTCTACCTGTTGTTTCCATGTTAACTTATTGTCTATTATTACACCTAGAAATTTTGTGGAATCTACTTCATTTAAAGATTGGCCGTTAGCGCATATCTGTAGGTTTTTAATACTAGGAATACGCTGTTAATGTTAGCTCTTAAATTGTTTACATCTAGCCAGTCGAGAACAGAGTTTAAAGCGTTATTTATATCATCATTATATGTATCCTTATTATTACATTTAATAGTAATTGTACTATCATCTGCAAATAGGGCTATTGGGTTATGGGTTACATTAGGTAGGTCATTAATGTATATTAGGAACAATAATGGTCCTAATACACTACCCTGAGGTACGCCATATTGTATTTTACGTGTTTCAGATTGATAGTATTCTTCTATTTTGGTAACACTATTAATTTTAGAAATTTGAGTATATTGAGTGCGATTTCTAATGTAAGACTCAATCAGGTCTAAGATATTGCCCCTTATGCCATATGAATTTAGCTTACTTAGTAGAGTATCATGACTTACATGATCAAATGCTTGGGTCATATCCATATATATGGAGCAAACAGGTATCTTATTGTCAACATTCTTCATTACAAATACAAGAAAATCATATATGGCCATGTTTATTGATTTATTACCTCTGAAACCCTTCTGTTCTTTCGCCAGAATACAATTCCCTTCAAGGTAATCATTTAGTTCCCCATATATATATTTCTCAAATACCTTAGAGAAAATAGGTACCAGGGCTATAGGTCTATAGTTTTCTATATTGTCTCTATTTCCTTTTTTAAATACAGGTTTTATGATCACTGCTTTCAGTTTGTCAGGGAAAGCTCCAGCTGCTATACATACATTTATAATATGACAAATATGATGACAAATATTACCTGCCACAGATTTTATGACTCTAGTACATATTCCATCATACCCTACACTGTTAGTGTTCTTTAGGTTTCTTATAATATGCAATATATTAAAGGGTGAGCAAGCTTTCAAGAACATCGATTTCTGCCTAGAGGACACATACTTGGAATAAAGCAATTTATTTTTAGGATTATTCGGGACTATTCTATCTACAAAATAATTATTAAAAGCACTACATATTGCATTAGGATCAGTTAGGGTTTGATTATTAAATTTTATACGGGCTATTGATTCATTTGGAACGTTTTGTTTTGTGTTATGTATAATTTTCCTGTTAATGGTTATGGATGTAATATATTATAGCCAGGTCTATTATCAATTTGTTAATGATTTTCTTTTTACACAATTGTTATGGATAACGCTTACACACTTTAACCAACTAAACTTACACTCATTTATAACACTTTTTGATTGTATAAACACTGATAACTATTATTTTATTTAATTAAATACTCAGAGCTCTTTGCAGTAGCTCATAGCCAGACAGCGCCATCTAGCGGATTCCAATTTGATATCGTTTTGTGTATTATTTAATTATTGTTTAATGGAAATTAATATCATGAATTCTGTCAATAGTTTGTAATTAGTGTTTATCATATAAGTATTCTTATATGCTTGTTTATTCATAAAGATGTTGATTTTTCTTCTTTTTTATGGACTCTGCCAACGTATTATAAATTTTATTGACATGACAATTTTTAGGACTAGTCGCGCGGGTTATAGCACGTAGAGAGGAGAATAATAAAATGTCATTACAATTTAAATAATGATTACAATATGAAAACACTTACACTGCTTATAACTCGATAAATCATGTCCTGAAATATTTTATCCATGCAAATAAAGCATAGCTGGTAATTTATTTATTTCCTGTTTGTTTTTCCTCAAAAAGATGAATCGCGCATTTATGCCTGTTATACATTACAGAGTATACTGCGGTACTGAGAATTGCAATTGTAATCCCCCTTTACATAGAGACTCTCAAAGGATATCATATCTTCTAACTTCCACAATTCGTACGTGTAATATTTCAAGAACCGAGAACTTATCTTGTATAAGTATATTTTATTACCGGCAATCTGTATTATACGGTATTCTATACCATACCTAGGATAAACCCAGAGAATATCTAAAACGTTTAGTTACCTTATGTATTAAATATTATTTATTTTAAGCTATGCCTAGGTTTCTATACACTACCAAATGCGGAGCCGATAATGATTATCTATAATAATCAGTCAAAAGTACCTTTTACTGCTATATCATACTTTATAAGATGTCGCAGCCCGCTCGCCGTCGCGCGTTACTCGTTATAATAAATACTCGTTATAATAAATACTTGTTATAATAAATACTCGTTATAATAAATACTCGTTCATTAATTCAGTTATCGATTGTCATAAAGATATTTTTCAAATTAATTATATGTGCATTGTGTTGTGCAATACGTTAATTTTTAGGTATCTATGTTTCAAAGAAATCTTTTACCCATAATTTTCCGTCCATCCGTCCGATCGTCCTGTCGCGATATAGTTTGGAGGCTGTTAATTCCACGTATACGCTTGTGTCGCTAAATCGCAAATCGGTATATTTTCGTTATTTATATATATATATATATAACATTACAAATTACATTAATACTAAAAATATAATTATTACACCCAGCTTGTTAACAGAGGAAATGTGCGACAATGTGCTCATGACGTGAAATTTTTAAGAGTTCAGACGGAGTATTTCGAAGTAAGGGCCTGAGCTTCGAAAAGGTGAAATGTTGCGAGAAGTAATTTATAAATAGCCCTTTTAAAAGATGTCAAAAAGAAAAATAACGATACTTTTAATTTCGAAAGAATACTATTCCACCTCCGAAAATTTTATATTTATTTTGTACTAAAAATGTCCTCTTATTTTTCTTTATGAGACTTCACGGATGTTTATAACTTTACTTTTTCATTGTATACTTTTTGTTATTGTGATGGTGATATCTGACGGATAAAGCTGATGAAACAGCCATTGTCTGCCCATTTGCTCATGAAATGATATGAAGCTCAGCGAAGTGCTCTTTAGGAATGAAGCAAGTCACGTAATAATTATAAATGTCAGCACAATCTCGAAATTAATCATCAATTTAGTAGAAAGTGCTCGTTGTAATCCAACAATTTGTCAGTTCACTTTAAAGATCTTGGTAATGTTAGACTTTAAAACTGTACCATTTCTAATGTAAATTTATATGGAATAATTTATCAAATAGGTTAAATGGAAAACTTGTTAGTCCTACCAATTTATAAGCAGTCATCACCTCACCAAAAGCGAAGGTACAATAGAATGACGGACTCGATTTAACTAAAACCACAAGTTCCCTCCCGACTGAATCTATAGGGCCTCCTGATAAATAGGTGACTACACCATGGAGTCTGAGGAGCCTAACCCCAGTCTAGATCGGAGAGGCGTGCGAGAAACACGTCATGCCATCGTCTCAGGCGGTATTCGTGGAACAAAAATTTGCCAGCTTAAACGGATGACTACGGCTACACAAAAAACAGCTTTTGGTGATTCTTACGTTGATTTTCATCTAGAAAGTGAGGTACCCGAAGCTGCCCCCCTCTTCTCCTATTCTGAGGGATGGGGCAATATATTTGTGTCCCTTGAGTTGCATGTATCCTTGGGTTGTGATAGCCACTTACCAGTAATTGACCCATCTGCTCGTTTACCCATAAAAAGGATTTAAATTTCATTTCCATTTTTAAAGCCGCTTTATGCCGCCAGGTGTCGCTTATATTTAAAATTAAAGTAAATCTTGCAACACAGTTTTACGCAGGTGTGAAGGAATCCCATAACGTCGTGAACCTAATTTATGCCAAGAATATTATAATACTTGTATTATATTAATATATTATAGCTGAAACAGAGCCAAGCAACACAGAGATAACTTTTTACTATAATTTTGAAATGGAAACCAAATAAGGACAGTCGATGTTATCTCTGCACGTGGCATCTGAATATATGGAAATTATTATGTGCGTATGTTTGTCGCTTCTGTTTGAGTTCTATGAATAGTCCTCATTCATGGAAATGGGCGGTTGTAGATTTAGATACGTATAAATTTAGTTTGCTAAATATTTGATAAAACAGAGATTGTTGCTATTGTGTGTGTTGATCTATGACTTTAGAGTCTACTCAAGAGACGATTTCAATTTTTTTTATGAAATAAAAATAAAGTTCATCAGCGCTTTTTCTCTTTAATATGTTAACAAATTAAAAATTTACATTTAATTCGTTTTCGTTTTTAGTAGTGTTTGTGTTTTCTTAAGAAATCATGATACCCCGAATAGGTAGGCAGAGGCAATTTAACCGCTCGATTCCCTGCTGCCTTTTTTCCACTATAGCTTTAGTCCTATTTACGTAATAGCGTAATAATGAATATTGCATTGACCTGATTTTATACCATTTTATAGAATTCTGTAAGAATTTCTCATTGTTCCATAATATTATTGCATTATTGTAATTCTGATACAAAAGAAATCTATTAACGAACCGAAACCACCCGAAAACGGTGTTAAATAGACAATGGAACGAACGTTCATCCCGCTGTCTCTTTGAAACCGTCACCTTTGTCAAATATCGTAATAGAAATTGAGATATAGTCGTATTTTGGGATACGTCAATACCTAAATTAAATTATTGGAACGAAGAGCCCAGTGCTTATTCAATGAAAATACCGTAAGCTACAATTCTGAAAAAGATCTTTACTGGGTTGCCAGTCTCGATATCTTTAACTTAATATTTTGTAAACGCATGTTTTTTTCAATTTTTAACAACAGACATAATACATGCAAGTTTGTTCAATTGATTTGTTAATTGCAGCATGACTCACGTTATTGCGATAGTGACTGTAATATAAATAAAATTATATATTTAGATAATTCATTTCTAATTAGTAAAACATCCAAATACCGGCTAGTTTTTTCATCTTAATCATATCTTTGCCATTAGGGTTCCAAATTTCGGGTTTTGCTCAATACTTGATGTATCATAAAACATTCTCATTAATACCAATGACTCAATATACTAGATCACACACAGCCGCCTGATGCCCAATCCGGCAGTGTCTGTGTTATGGTAATTATAATGCTGATATTCATGCTTGTATGTTTCTAAATACATATATATTATAGATAAATTACACTCAAATATAGAAATAATAATCGTAATAATTCACCCTGTTTTTCCCGCCTGTCAACCTGAATGGAAATCGAATCCCAGACCTCTGTCTTGGATTCGATTTCCATTCAGGGTGACAGGCTTAACAGTCAGTATCGCTAACGAATAGACCAACAGGCTGACCTTTGACTCTTTATTAATTTTTCTTTCAGGCATTTTATGACAACAATCTGAAACACATATCTTCGAGCATTTATCGTCACTGCAAATACTTCGCACTCCGCAAACTTTCTTTGATTAATGCCAAAACATAGACATCCGATCGGATCGCAAGTGAAATACAAGCCAATCCACGCATTCTATTCACACATTTGTGTTCACTTGCCTGATATACCTACTTATTTTCACCAGACGGAACAATATGATACGTAATGGTACATACTGTTACACGTTGCCTTGACTTAGGCTTTTAAAATAAAAGAGGAAATAATAAAGTAATGAACACTTTTAATAAAAAAGAATGATTACAAGTAAAATGGAAAAGGCGAGTGTTTAATATCAGGGTTCGGAAGAGACTAATGCGTCTCTGAGTACTGGGATATCTGATACCCGCCTAGTAACGCTTGTCAGCGATGTCCCATACAAAAGGGGTATGTAACAGTACGTACATTAGATTGCCAGATTTTTAAGAAAAGTCACTTTTCTGTACGTGTATTGTCGTGTGTAAATGGATACATTCATGCTAAGTAATATGATGATATTTATACTGTCCAAATATGAATCTTATTGAATCTTTTTAAATCCAACCCAAAAATTGCTCAAGTTAACTTAGATGAAAATATTTCTGTTGTTAAAATTAAGCTGGGATAGCTTTAGGAAAGTCTCAAAGAACAGTTTGAATAATTTGTTCTTAATTCATGCCACTACATCCTGTCGACTTTACTTGAAGTACTTTGTTTAAATATGTAAATATCTGGCAAAGAACGTCTTTTTGTACGCTCAGTAGCGGAATAAGTGGTTTTAACTATGGCTAAAGTAAACTTAAAAACTGAATATGTGTTCTGTCGAACTTTTTATAATTGTACATTCATTTTAGAGTGTTAAGCTTTTCGTAATGCTCTTTATTTTGTGCGCGTTTTAAAAAGCGTCATATCTGTTTCACAATTAATTTAAGCCCGCAGTCTTTGGGAGGACAAGAATTCACATGGTCCGGGTACTCCCGGTGATTTTTAGTGGAAACACAACAGATTCCTGGACTCCTGTGTTTCCAAGGAGCCGTTGATCAGAAAGGATTTGCTACCCAGTCACGAAAATAATAAATAGTCCACAGTCTTTGCGAACCGAAATGATGATGATGATCTTTACCGGAGTGATACCGAACAGAAAACCGGTTATAATCAATCAATCACTCAGTGAGCGAGGTTAACCAATCCATTCTCGACTATCCATTCGACAGGTGGAGGCACTCCGGACTCTTGAGTTTCAAGTGTTTATGGCAGCGGTAGCTACTCATCCTCGTTTTCACTTATTTTCATAAAAAAATAAACTATCTTGTTTCTTTTATATATATATATTTTCTAGATTTAACTGCAGCTTTATCATCTTTACAATATGTCCAAGAAAATGAATTGCAGTTTGTCAAGTTTATCCTGACATCAAAATGACGTAGTAGTTTTTAAATTTTGTTGAATGTAGTTAATCCAGCTAGTGTATAGCATTACAATTTAAGTGTCCCTTTAAGCAAAAGGGTGCCAATAAAAGTTTACTACTAAGTGTTCAGTTATCGTCAGTCTGCCGGTTCTGAGTTCTCGTTAGTCTCTCAATTCTTCTAGTTTCTCAGTTCAGTTTAGGTTAAAGAATTTTTAAAATACCACCCACCCATACAACAAAGGTTTTTTGTTTAATTATGTTCCGTGAAACGAAAGCGATTTAAGACTGGCACTTGGCCGTTTATTTTACTAAGGCCGTTTATTTTATAATTATCAATCACCCTTTCATTAATTAAATAATAGAAACAATGTATAATGTAATTAGTACCGCAGGTAAATTAAACGGTGATTGGTTAGGGGCAGAACAAAGAATTTTCAAATAAGCCTTCCGCGGAATAATTTCAATTAAGAACTTTTAGAACTGAGCAAGAAACAAAAGAAATAATCTTTTGCAACCTTTTATTTTACTTTTTAATTTAGTTTTGATTGATCGATTAATTATGTAGATTACCTTCGTCTATATCCCCTAGGAGTCAATCTAGAAACAGGTTTTTATAACTTTGTAAATTGTAAATTATTTCATTTAGTTTTACTAACATGTTGGCACGTGATTTGTATGTCAGGATCGATTGTTTTTCTGATTCATCATCAAAAGTATCGTTAGTTATATTGTCTGTCTTTATTTTTGAAAGCGTTTCCCTAACATCTTAGCATTACATAGCATGGATAGCAAAAGCTTAAAATTAATAAATTAAGAATACTACATAGTTCGTTACACGTACATAACACGTAAACAACATGAATAATTGAATGTAGGTGAAAAGGTGAGCGCGCACTGAAAGACAGCTGGTGGACACAAAGAGCGATTTATTAGAAATAGACACCAAACAATATATCTTGAATAAACCGGGCTCACAAAGAGACGGTCGTTAAGCAGTGTCACAAAACGTAGTGTAAACAACCATGGTAGAGTTTACAGTATTCTAAGTAAAGTATGGATTTATTAGTAAAGAATGTATCTTAACAGAGTATTTGTATTTGTTTGTTTGTTTTTTTTTTTGTAACAATTAATCTAATTGTTCAAGATTTTGCGGCCCAGTGAATACAGTGATATTTTTGGGCTAAGATAATTTTTACATCATTATCATTATCAATAGTCCTATACCACGCTGGCCATACGGGTCGGTATAGGGTTTGTGTCAAGTTTTCGTTCTGTTTGCTATTATCCCACATCCCTCCCCTAGAAATTGAGCGATTTACTTACTGTACTGGTTTTCTGTGAGGCCGTGATAAGACTCCGGTCGAGCTATGCCGTATGTGCAGAAGCCAGTAGCCAGTAGTGCAGAAGCATGACTCCCCCACCGTATAGAATATGAATTTCATTTTACTAGATCCTATGTATTTTAAGTAAATTAAGATTAAAGTCCATAAAACCGTACGTGAGTGTAAAGGTTGCGTTTTTCTATTTAAATTTCACTCTCAATTATGTGACAATGGAAACAATGAAGCAGATTTTTGCCAATCTTTTGCAAGAAAACACCCTGATATGTACCCTTTTAATATTCAGCCCGAGTTTATAAATATTTGTCTAAGTTTATTATTAACAAAATAAATGTCCTCATTGTTCTGTATGGTTCAGTGGGGATCAACTGGCTTAGTTTGTGTAGGTACTAGGACTCATCACTGGTCTGTTCAGAACTAAAATGGTTTTAGCAAGGATGCACACAAAAAGACAGGTCACTTGATGATAAGGAACCACCGGCTTTCATATACACAACTCAAGAGTTGCAAGTGCGTTGTCGGCCTTTGGAAGGAGGAGGAAATAATTTGGCCTCCGGTAACTTCTTCACTCAGCGATAGAATTAATTAACATTATTTTTCTGCAAATCCGCAATATTACCCTCCCATATATAACCGCTTATTTGGCACTAACACATCTTGAGTTTATATACACTTGGATCCTTTAGTATTTTCCCATGTTTCTTCTAAAGGCTAATTATATAAAATATTGGCACCATCTAGATTTAGAAAACAACTGAACATGTTTAAGTGTATAAAAAGATTTAAAGTAAATGAAAATCTTCGACAGCGCTTGAATAGGCTTTGGCTTAAGTTAGGTCGTTCACTTCTGATGTGCCAAAATAGCTTTAAGTAATTAAGTTCTAGTAATTAATGATGATTAAGAAGTTCAATAACTGTTTTCAAGTTTAAACCTTCAGGTTCTTAGGTCCCTTTGTCCATTAGGGAGGGTTAGAGTATAATTAACCCGTACGCGTGAGAGTTTGGCAGCGATATCCGGAGCTGTACACTGTAGAAAGCTTGTGACGACTAATTAAAAGTTAAGTTATTGATGTACATACAATATATCTCACATGTAATACAATACATATTCAATACGTGACTGGCTTTCTCTAAGTGTATTCAGGGCCTCAATTCTGCTATTTTTTGTTATCGTACAAGCCAGTGTCATTCCATTGACATGCTATTGAGATGCCATTGACATTGGTAAAAATATCGGTATTCTACTAACATAAATTCACAGAGTCAATAGGCTGTGGGTGTAGTGACAATGGTTCATCAATGGTGATATATCATTTCCTTACATATGTATGAAAAATACCGTTTACCAAACTATTAGAAAGACATCGACGATATTTGTATCAGTGGCATCAGTGGCAAGTTATCGGCGGGCCATTAGTCTTATATAGTTAGTAGAATACAAAAATCTATAAACTATTCTGACGGTAGTCCATCGACAGTCTATTGATACAATATTAAACTAGCAGAATAGAGGTCCAGGAGAAAACCAACGATTATTTGCTGTCCAACTATTATCTGGGTGAGAATATGGATGTATATTCGTATATTTATATACCTAAATGTATTTTTAAACTTAACAGTTTAAAATTGAAATTTATTTACTTTTCGGAACAACATCTCAACAAGCAAAAGGAAAACAGGATTACTATTAAGTTACGTAAAAGGCACGATGTTGATCTCTTTGTGGACAGCATGTTGTTGACAAGAAAGCTACTGCGACTAATCTTCTTCTAATACTGCTTTGCAATTTATTTTGTACATGTTGTTTTTCTTCTGAACTTTATCAGATTGTAGTGCTTTGATGATATCAAAACAATATATTAAATGCGAATGATCATTTTGATAGGTCTGTTCGTTTAGATGGTTAGAGATCCTGATAGCTGAGGGTTAGAGTTCCTGAGAGGTAGTAGGTTCGATTTCCGATTAAGACAAATTAATTTTGCTTTGAACACTAACAATTGCTCTCGATGTGCATATATAATACGAGTATTTCATGTATATTTAGCGATAAGTGTATATGTTTTCCATAGTGAAATCTCTGTCTAGTTTGGGATCAGACGGCTAGCCGTGTGAGTTGTCTCAAGTTATCATTATGAAAACATGCATTCAGAGGGTATATAAAATACAAAGAATCATGAAAAAGAGTACTTTTTAAACTTAACAATTTAAAATTTAAATTTGTTTACTTTTCGGAACAACATCTTAACAAGCAAAAGGAAAACAGGATTACTATTAAGTTACGTAAAAGGCACGATGTACGTATGTATGTATGTATGTTTTACCTCCGAAATATACCTGAAATATTTGTCAAAGTCTACAGTAACGTGAGTGTAACTGAGAATATTGAGGAAATTTATTACATTTACTTTGTAATATGTTGTATACAAATGAGTACAATAATATCACACAAAGCCGTTTAATAGGTTTTACTGTACGTAACGAGCCTCTATGATTCTATTATTAATTATATTTGCTACTACTGTAATACTCAGTATTCACTATTGTCCCAGATTGATTAATGTGACATTTGTAAGGTTTAACGTACTTGCTCGCACGCCAACCATTTTATTTATTTATTTATCTACACATCGTGCACAGTTGCTGCATTGGCGGAATAAATTCCTGTGGCAATTTCTACCAGTCAACCATTGGGTGATGCAGAGAAAACAGGAAGAAGGAGCATTTTAGTTACAGTTGATTTAAATATTTAATGTTTTATGCATACTTTGTCGAAAATTAAATAATACATACACATATACAAATCTGTCATATACTACACCTATACATATTAAAATTACACATAAGTACATACCTTATAATATATAAATACAGTATAAAAGTATATAAATACATACATACACACGTAAATAGATACTGATAACAGATTTGTACTAAAATAAAAAGAAATCATGAGCAAGTAGATTCTGCTAATTATTTGACCAGATACTGCTTTACTTTTACTTCAAATGTCAGACCATGCCTTAATTGTGAGAACACAGGATTATAGGACCTTGGAGAGGAAGGGAAGAATCGATATGGGTCTGAAATGGTTAGGGAGTGTGGGCTTTTCAGTTCTAGGTAAAGGGATAACATAAGCTTTGCGCCAAACTGATGTCATAATTCCGGAGTCTAGTGAGAAGTTAATTATATGGTTGATTACAGGTAAAATTTGGTCAAGGATTGTTGTAATCATGCGTTGGATAATAGAGAGTATTATCTTTCTTCTCTCACCCGATGCAACCGGAGAAAATTAGTTATAATACACTTATACGAAATATCTATGGTATCGATGCCCACCCATTACAAATATCAGCATTCTGGTTATCATGCCACAGATCCTGTCTAGTTTGAGATCAGACTGTCGTGTGCAGGATTTGTAAAGCCATTTTTATTTTCGATGCCTATGGTCAAAGTTTTCGTTTAATATTTTATAAGCAGTAAATTTCCGTACACTAACTAATTTAATAATATAATATGAAGACTTCAGAAGCTATAGGTCTACTCTTGGTCAGCTAGCTATGCCAGTGTAAGAAGTTAAATTACTCATATATCGAACACTCCAAACTCAATCCTTAATTCTTATAATAAAAGCGTAGCTCAATTGAAACTGAACTTGAAACTGAAAATCGCTCAATTTTTTAAAGATTTTTATTTTGAACTCATCGAGAAATATAAACGCAGTACTCATAAAATTACTTACTTTAATTATTTTACTAGCACCACAACCACACTTTCAAATCATTTCATCTATATTCATTCCGCTTCATCGATTTTTAATTTAACCGTCTGACACAAAAAATACCTACCTAAAACTTTGTTTAAAATGTTCAAGTCGTTTTAGATTTTAATTGAAATCTTTCAATTTTTCTACAAATCCATTACTATAAAAACTATGAAGTAGTCAGCATCCTTCGATTCGTATTTGAGGGTAGTTGCGTAAAGAGTTACGTCACGTGAACGTTATGTTAATTGAAAAAGTTTATATGAAAACTCGCACCTACCCGTACGTTTACTTTGAAAAAAGTTTGTTTAGTGGTTATTTATAGAATACGAGAAAGAAAGAAATATATACGAAAAAATGATTTTAGGATTCCAATAGCAGAAGGACTTGTGTAGTTTAAAACGTTTTAGCACATTCAACGAATCGATAATTGACGAGGCCTTTCTACAAAATCAGTTTAAATAAAATCGAGTCTTCATCAACAGCCTTTAGTAGTCCGCTAGCTGGACATAGGCCTCTCTTTACAAAAGAGGTTTTGACCTACTATACCATGCTGGCTAGATGGGTTGGTATAGGGTTTGTTTCAAGTTTTCCTTCTTTTCGCAGTACTGTTGTCCTGCGTAGTTTCCTCCTCCCTCCTCCCTTAGTAGGCTCTTACGACACCTACGTGATGAATAGGTAACGATTATTTACTTTTTATAGCGTAGAGGGCAAACGATTAAATTGGTCACCTAATGGTGAGTGCCGAAAGACATCTATTGCGTATAGAACTTACAACTATAGAACCAGTCACAATTAGTCGGGGGGACTGGGTGGTTGGACTTGGTGAAAACCAGTCGAGATAATAATAATATCAATACACACACACATACACACACACGCGCACACACACAAAAAAACACACACGTCCCACACACAGCTATCTGATCCCAAACTAGGCTAGTACTATGGTAACCAGACTGCTGATAAACATACTTCACATCATCATATCACATCATCAGCCTTTAATAGTCCACTGCTGGACACGGGCCTCTCGCACATAGTTACATATATATATACATACATACATATTATAGATAAATTACACCCAGACTCAGAACAAATGACCGTGCTTACACAATATTTGTCCTGGGTGAGAATCGAACCCACGACCTCCGGATTAGCAGTCAGGATCACTAACCACTAGACCAACAGGCACGTCAATGACCCATATGTGCTGAAGTGTGACAATTTAAAAATACTTTAGGTTTAGTGAATTTTCATTTTTATTATCACAACATTTTCTGGCTACTTTTTTGTAACGAACCCAGGTGAGAATACCATTTCTCCTAAATTATTCTGTAAGCTTTTTAGATTATTCTGTAACAGCACATCTAGGGCAATCTATCGGGCTCATGAGAAAACTCTACGAACTATCTAAATCGAATCCAAATTTAAAATAATTTACACAGCCAACACGTCGAGGTAATGTAAATTATCTATTCCTAACTTTCATCATCAAGAAAAAGTTTAAAATCAGGTAAATAACTAAATAGTCAGAGGGAGGGGAGATTATTTACCTTTATGTACCTTAATAAAGGTAAATAATCCCCCCTGACTCGAGCGGGAGGGACTCCAAGGGCAGCAACGCACTTGTGACTTTTGAGTTACAGGCGTCCATGGGCGGAGGTAGTTGCTTACCATTAGGTGACCAGTCTGCTTGTTTGCTCCCTTATGCCATTAAAAAAAACATTTTATTAACAATAAATATCATTTCATTTCATTCTGCAAAACGCAGAGGCTTCTGGGAAAACATGAAAGACTCATTTAAATAAGTTTCGTCCATAGCGTCCTTTTTACGCCACTTCCCACATGGTGACGACCATTGACTTTGTAATTTTGGTGGTGGTTGAACGTGGTCTTAATCACGATAATTATCGTTATTTTCATACATACGAGCATACAGTGTAGGTACGAATATAAAGTATATGTATTTTATGTGTATTTATATCTATGTATATATGTATATGTGTGTATGTATATGTGTAATTGTATATGTTAGTTATAACTGCTATAGCAACTGCAACCTCAGTGCACCTACCTCATCAGATTTCTACACCCCCCAAAGGTTGGCTGGTAGAGGATGCCTTGGGCATTAAGAACGCCGTTGTACATAAGTGCATAAAGTTGTAAATAAATAAATAAAATAATACATCGCATAAAC
Source organism: Arctia plantaginis (assembly GCA_902825455.1). NCBI lineage: Eukaryota > Metazoa > Arthropoda > Insecta > Lepidoptera > Erebidae > Arctia > Arctia plantaginis. The sequence goes on along the minus strand of CADEBD010000041.1, from coordinate 902,081 downwards.
ATCATAAACCTGAAAGTTTATGGGAATGAATGTTTTCACGATTGTCACTTAATCTCACCATAGGGGCTTTACGGATCTAGATTAAATTGCAGACAGTTTTTTTTTTAAAGACTCCTCCTGCACTAGGAATATTTTCGGGGGACTTTACAGACATACATAAAGAACTCCCAAACTCAGAACAACAATTTCTGGATCACGAAACAAGCTGTTATTCAATGTGGGGGTCGAACAGACTACACTACTTAAGTAATCCCTTCAATCATCCGTTTATCTAGTAAAAATGTATAAAAAAATCGACATTAGAGTATATCAATTTTCATAAAGGGCAATGTTTGGGTATGAGCTTACAAACTATTAGTTTTTAATATAGATCTTTATCATGTTGTTATTTAAAAAAGGAGATCGTAACTTATCATAAAACGTACTTTTTAATAAAATATATTTTACAAAAACTAACTGCTGTTTATTCAATGGTATGTGATTGCGTTTCATAATACTATAAACTTACAAAAGTAGTTTATTGTTTCATTAGAAATCTTTCCAATAATAAGTTCCTATAGCTTCGTAAGCAAGTTTTGTTTCGTATTCAGTTCAGATTGCAATGGAACCTTGGTGGTTCACTGGTACTACCACGAATTTCCCACTCCGTTAACGTTAAAAAGGCGTTATAAAAAACACCTGTTGCAATTTCATGCATATCCCCCATAGACGTTGCTTACTAGCCTTGAAAATAAATTATAATCTTTTCTTGAAGATCCGTGACACTAGATTCCTCAACAAATAACCATTACTCTATTTACCCATTTATTATGAAAGTTATATTTTTATAAAATATTGTATTAGTCCTCATTGAATAATAAAATAGTTAAATAAAAATTATCTCTTCATGCAAGTCAAAAAAAAAACGAATTTATGTAACTTTGTGTCTGTACATGTATTTAGGCAACACGATTTTTCGCTGTAGGTATAGGGTATGAAAATGATCTGCGCGTTATTTTCTTTATTCCTATGATAACTGTTTAAGAATATGCCTAAATATATAAAATTATAAGAGTTTACTTTGTAGTAATGTAGGAACTAACCGCTTAGCAATGAACGTTAATAAGTTTAGATAAAAAACTTTTAGTATAGCATACGTAATTAATTTAAATTATAGTAAATAAATTAAGCTAACGGGAATTTGATAAAATGAAAAGAAAGCAATATATAATTCTTCAAAAAATTTGTATAGACAAAGTTACAGAAAAACACTTAACACCTTTAAATATGGATTAATTAAAATTTCAAAATCAGTGCTTTATGATTTTCATAATAAATAAATCATTCCATGAATACCAGTTTTTATGATATCTTATTCTCAAAATTATGTTTTTATAAACTTACTTAATGGAATGTATAATAAATTACTCTCTTCCGTCGCAGCAGAAACGCTTTCCACAACTTTTTAGGTCCATTTTACACTGAGGAACTCAACATCGTTCACACATAATAAGTTTTAGAACACACATTTTCACAACACATGATAAAAAGCACTTTAACCACTCTGTAAGAAATAACATAAAAGTTTCGTGAACTTTTACTTCAGAGAGACCGGGTACAGCCGGCGAGAGCTTTTTGGTAACTGAAGTTTCACACAAATAGAGTTGTGCTCACTGCGCATGCGTTAATCTTAGTCGTATAACTAACTAGCCTTCTAGTGCCTCCAGAAATATTAATATGTAACCGCTAGAAGGTTTCGTGGAATGGCGTATTTTCTTAAAACATTAATTTATTTAGTAATATTTTTGCATTTTTAAATCCCCAAGGTTCGTCACAACAACCGGTCCTGTGCTGTCCGCATTCAACGGCTTCCCGCAACCTTCATCAATTCGTCGGACAAACTTGTGGGGCGCACCCACGCTCTGTCTTCTGCGACGCCGCTGGAGAATTTTATTAATAATTGACTCTATGAATGGCGTAGTGGTTTAAGCAGTCACCTCACTACCTACTGCGCTGAACCCTATAGGACAGCATTTTGTGTAATCCTCAAATTGTTGTTCTGAGTCTGCCTGTTTTTTGTGTCCGTTTCAAGTATGTCTGTAAAGTCCCCTGCCATACAGGAACTATTCCTAGTGCGGGAGTTCTCTTTTAATAATAAAAAAAGATATCTATCACAACGCAAAGTATGCTCGCGAGTTTTTTAAGCACATCAAACATTACTAAGATCATTGAACTATTGAGTTAGAGGGCTAAAAATATATTAACTAGAAATGGCTTCCACCGTTTAATCTGAGCCCTTTAACATAAATAGATAGAAGCCATATATAGTCTGCGTCTAAAATAAAATATAAAATAATGTTAGAACGTTTAGGCTTTAAAACAGCTAGACTGTTTTAAACTTTGTAATCTTAAGACAAGCGAAACCTTACACCCATAGAGTAACATAACCTTTGAACGTCGGCGTCGCACAAAAACATGTAGGTTTTGTTCTACTGAACAAAGCATATTTGTTTTTTGTTCGAGAAACATGTTTTCACAAACAATATGCTTTATCAACACTCATTTTAAAATGTAAAAGAACGTTAATCACGTATTTACAATTATCGATGATGTGATTGAAAGAAAATGACTTTGATTATGAAAAAATTGAATTTATTAAGCAAAAATATTTGTAGAAAAGTTATTTTTTAATGTGTAGATTGGAAAAAAAAATCAGTTCTAACGCATTCATAACAGAATACGATTTCATAAATTTAATGAAATTAACACGATAGATGTAACTTTTTGTGAACTGGGTCACACTTTCCTATGTACTTAATTCGTTTATAGTCTTTGGTGTGCAAATTACTTACTGAAGTTAAAGATACATTGAAAAAGAAATTATTCCTGGAAAGCCTGAGATAGAACAGATATCCATTATTTGTTATTTTTTTGTGGTATAAGGGGGCAAACGAGCAGACGGGTCACCTGATGGTAAGCAGCTACCGCCGCCCATGGACACCTGCAACTCAAAAGTCACAAGTGCGTTACTGCCCTTGGAGTCCCTCCCGCTCGAGTCAGCGGGAGGGGACCTTTGGGCTCCGGTAACCTCACTCACTTAGTGAAAGGCAACAAAATAATTGCTTAACACCGGTTTTCTGTGAGGCCGTGTTATTACTCCGGTCGAGCCGGCCCATTCGTGCCGAAGCATGGCTCTCCCACGGTAAATTACTATTATTTAGTGTTATTGACAGATTCTGATAATATTTATGCTTAGAAAAAGTATTTGTCAAATAATAATAATATTGCAAAAAAGCAGTCACACTGTCAATAATAAAAACCTAACCTTAGTATATACTTATATCCTTGTATCCAAGAAAAATGTATTCAAATATTTTCTTTGTTGAACCATATATTAAAATATAATATATTACAAACTCTGCTTAGTTTGAAACTAGATGGCGTCGTGTGTCAGTTGCTATAAATATTATTATTAAAATATGATTTGGATATTGTAGTTAAAGCAATGACATGTCAATATACTTAGGTGCATCACTGGCTCTTGCAAATCCATATTACATAACTATAGCTCGAAATTGTTGCTACGCGAGTGGTTGCGCGCATTGTTGCGTTGTTGTTTTAAATTAATTACAATTAATTTGAAAATGTTCACACTAACTGTATCACAAACACAAACTGTCTATGAAATCTTCTAATTAACGGCACCGTCAACACCTACTCCTTGCTCTTACAAGAGAAGGTTATTGCTTCCATCTAATCCTCAACAAAGATATCTTTTTCATTTTAAAGTTATTATTCTCTAGAAATACCTTGACGTTATCATATTACGATTTTCTGTAGAGAATACTTTACTATATTATTTACTTTAGATATTTTTATGTTCATTTATCCTTATTTTAATTTAGAGCAAACATTATTTAGCAGGTATACTTAAAAAGCTTTTACACAGAGATTGTTTGGATAGAATTTATTTAAGATATAAATGACAATCTAGGAGACGAGTCATCTGATCGTCTTCAATTAGCATACAGTTTTTTTTAAAGACTACTCCTGCACTAGGAAAATTTTTGGGGGATTTTACAGACATACATAAAGAACTTCCAGACTCAGAACAACAATTTCTGGATCACGGAACAAGCTTTTATTAGATGTGGGGGTCGAACCCACAACATTCAGCGCAGTAGGAAGCTACGAGGTGACCGCTTAAACCAATACCCCATCTGTGCAGTCATAGAATAGTTAGATTTTTGTCTGGAGTAGTACATAGGTTACTGTTTATCTTGTAAAAAATTAAAAAAACATCGACATTAGAGCGCGCAAACCGCAAAAAAAAACGCTTTGAGTTATCTATTGTTATAAAAGGCAATGTTTAGGTATCAGCTTGCAAACTATTAGGTCTTTACCTATGAAATTGCCGTTTTGTATGCAATAAGTGAAAGTACTGATTTTGTCAAACTTTTTTATTTCTGTTATTCGAAGTAATCACCCATGCAATCGACGCATCTTTGCCAACGCATTGGCAGTTTATTGTAAAAATCAGCTGGACGGGAGGCAACAAACTCTTCAAAGGCATTTTGTACTGCCTCTGGTGAATTGAATTTTTTACCCACTAAAAAGTTGTCTAAATTTTGGAAAAAGTAATAGTCGGTAGGTGCAAGGTCTGGTGAGTATGGCGGATGAGGGAGAGCTTCCAACCCCAGCTCTTGCAGCTTGGAGACTGTCTGTTGCGCAGTATGGGGTCGCGCGTTGTTGTGAAGGAGCAGTGGGGACGACCGATTGACCAAAGCTGGTTGCTTGGTACTCACCAGACCTTGCACCTACCATTTATCTAAGTTTTTTTCTATGAATCCTGATACAATCGTAGGCTATTATACGTTTTCAGATAGCTGATAATACTTAAGCATGTTTTTGAAGACATCTGCTATTCTATTGTTATAGATTTTTTTTTAAATAATCCAATAAGTAAAACATATTTTTTACAAATTTATTTCATTTTGCTGCTATCAACTAACTACTTCGGCCCAGTTTGTTTAGTTAATTACAATTCGCTAATGGAAATTATGAAAACAATATATCAACGATACAAAAACAGACAAAAATAGAAAAAAAAAGATTTATTATAGTTTCTAAAAAACATGTAATAGCCAAAATTTTGCCAATTTTTATAAAAATCCGAAAAGTACAATATCTTGAAAGTGGTTAGGTTTGGGGTACCCCAGGTACCCCAGGAGCTGGCGGACCTCCGTGCGGCCTGTACACGTGCCCGGAGGTCCTACACGCGCAGTCGGCGGCGTCACCGTGGAGACGGTGAGGAGGACCGGCTTCATGAGGAGTACCGACGGGCGCGGAAAACTCTGAAGCTGGCCATTAGCCGCGCCAAAGAAGAAAAAAGACAGGAGATGCTGGAGGGTCTTAATCGTGACCCCTGGGGTCGCCCTTACCGCGCGGTGCGACAAAAGCTCCGCGCGTCGGGCCCCCCCCCCTTACGGAGACTCTCCAGCCCAGCTTCCTGCGAGAAGTGGTTGAGGGCCTTTTCCCACAACGGGCGGAACACACTCCCCCGTCGATGGCCTCCCTGGCCGGAGACGACGGGGAGCACGGGGAGGATAATGTTCCGCCCGTCCGGGATTCGGAGGTAGGGGCGGCTGTTCTACGGATCCGTTCCAAGAACACCGCCCCTGGGCCAGACGGGGTACCGGCCCGAGTGCTGGCCCTGGCCCTCAACCACATGGCAGACCGCCTCGGGGAGGTGTTCGACGCTAGCTTGGCGTCGGGACGCTTCCCTGAGTGCTGGAAGAGCGGGAAGCTGGTCCTATTGAGGAAGCCGGGACGGCCTGCCGATTCGGTCGCGGCCTATAGGCCCATCGTGCTGCTGGACGAGGCGGGCAAATTGTTTGAGAGGGTTCTTTCTGCCCGCATCGTCCGGCACCTCTGCGAGGTGGGCCCCGATCTGTCGGACGCCCAATTTGGTTTTCGGGCGGGGCGTTCGACAGTCGACGCCGTGTTGCGCCTGAGGGCCGTGACCGAAGAGGCCGTGAGCTGTGGCGGCGTGCTGTTGGCGGTGTCATTGGACATCGCCAACGCATTCAGTAGTCTGCCATTCAGCTGCATCAGGGAAGCACTCCACTATCATGGGGTGCCAAAGTACCTGAGGCGGCTAGTGGCAGACTATTTAGAGGAGCGTACCGTCGTGTACGAGGACCGAGAAGGTAATCTGAGGTGTCGGCCCATGTCGTGCGGTGTTCCACAGGGGTCTGTTCTTGGACCCCTCTTGTGGAACATAGGGTACGACTGGGCCCTTCGCGCCGATTTCCCCCCCGGGCTGGGTGTAATCTGTTACGCAGCTTCCAAGAGGCGGCGCGCCTGGCCACAGGGGGAGTCTCCCTGGTGGTCGGGCGCATTGAGGCGCTGGGCTTACGGGTGGCCCTAGATAAGACGGAGGCCCTGTTATTTCATGGGCCCCGTCGTGGTCCACCCCCTGGCGCCTCAATCGTGGTCAACTCGGTCCTCGTACCGGTTCGGGCAAAGATGAAATATCTGGGCCTGATCCTCGACGGGAGGTGGCTCTTCGACGAGCACTTCCGACAGCTTGCTCCAAAGCTGGTCGGCGCTGCGTCTGCCCTAGGGCGACTTTTGCCCAATATGGGTGGACCCAGCGTCGCGACAAGACGGCTGTACACGGGGGTTGTCCGGTCAATGGCGCTGTACGGTGCACCGGTGTGGGCGGCGGCTCTGACCGCCCAGAATAGGGTACGCCTCTGGCGCCCTCAGAGGGTAATGGCGGTCAGAGCCATACGCGGTTACCGCACCGTTTCTACGGAGGTGGCATGCGCGTTGGCCGGAACTCCCCCGTGGGATTTGGAGGCGGAAGTGCTCGCCGAAGTTTATCGGCGAGTGGCTGACTCCCGGGCGGAGAGCGGATTTCGCCCTCCGCCCGAGGATGTGCGCGAGTGGCGCGAAGCCGCTCGCCGAGCCACGATGGCTCGTTGGTCGTTCCGGCTGGGGACTCCACGCGCTGGCTTCGCCGCCGTGGAGGCTCTCCAGCCGGTCATCGCCGAGTGGGCAGGGCGGCAGCACGGGACCCTTTCCTTCCGGCTGACGCAGGTGCTTTCCGGGCACGGTTGCTTCGGAAAGTACCTGCACACGGTCGCTAGGAGGGAACTGAGTCCCGCCTGCCACCACTGCGACTGCAGTGAGGACTCGGCCCAGCACACGCTGGCGGTCTGCCCCGCATGGGCGGCGCAGCGCCGGGCCCTCACTGCAGTCATCGGAGTGGATCTCTCGCTACCGGCCGTAGTACGCTCCATGGCCGGTAGCGACAGTTGTTTTACCGCGGTCGCAACCTTCTGCGAGGTAGTAATCTCGCGGAAGGAGGCGGCGGAGAGGGCCCGGGAGGACGACCTCCACTCGGACCCGATCCGCCGCCGGCGAACCGGGCGGCGGAGGCCCGCCTACCACAGCCTCATGCCGCCCTGAGTGTGGCCGCGGGTGGACGGGGTGGGTTTCCCCTCCACCCGCATTAGTTTGGCCAGCCGCGAGGGGGCGGCGTCCGCGTGTGCCGGACGTCGCCTAAAGAGAGGAACATCAACATTGAGACGGAGCCCGCACCAGGAGCGGGCTGGCGCTAGGAGGGGTCCGGATGTCTTAACAACAGCTGTTCCCGGATCCCTCCTGTTACAGGCGCAGAGTGGCACACCGTGTGGTTTTAGTCGGTCCGAGTCCGACACACCACCGGTGACGGTCCGAGGGGATTTCCACACGTTAAAAAAAAAAAAAAAAATGGGGTACAGTACTTTTTGATGAAATCTATCAGAAATGATGGCAACTACAGACCCCTTTTTTTTCCGTGCGGAAATCCCCTCGGATACCACCTATCGGTGGCATGTCGGACTCGAACCGACTGAAACCGCACGCCGTCTCGGGTACTAATAGCCGGGGAATCAGGTAATACCCTAGAAAGGAAGTCCCTGGTGCCCCGACATAACTCGGGCCATCTACAACAAGTAGACGACCCCCCCCCCGTGTGGGAACACCATGTTCCCTCTGCTCCCTGGAAGCGAGCGCACTTCGCAACGCGCTCGCCGCCACCCCGGCCTGCTTCTGCTAGGGTGACAGATGGCCTTACCTGTCAACCCCAGGCCGACGCTTATGGAGGACGGAGGTCGTTCTGCGACCTAAGCGCCTGAGTCGCCTACGGTACCTGGCCCGTTCCCGGGCCCGGCGGGCCGGGAGAGTTCTAAACCTCTCCCGGTCCCGCTCCGCCGTCTCCTTCGCGAGAACTACAGCCCCCTAAAATATTTATGTTGCCTTAACCATCATGAAATTTAGAATTTTGTCACACTAACCATTTCTATTTGAATGGAATAATTTATTATAATAGTGTTGTCTCTCTATCGTTTAGTTTATGTTTTCCAAAGAATACATACAAATTGCACATGATGATGATGATGATGTCTGACAGCGGAAGTGATTACTAAATACTAAATTAAATAGTCATCAGTTGCGATGCGAGGCAATATGAATAAAGTGATTTCATAATCTGTTGTTTTGCACATCCTAGTTTTCAGATTTAGACAATTTAGTTTATATTCAATATATTTTAAAGTACATAACCAGGAATTTTAGTCAGTGAAAAAATGTGTTTTAAACGTCTTCCATAATCACTATCTATCTCTTGAAATAAAGGGGATTAAGCTTCTTTAGTTAATTTTCGGAAAATAATATTTTGTAATTATCATTCGAGCAAAAAACAAAATATCTCTACTTAAATTACGATAATTTTGATTACTCCTTAGAAGCATGAACTTGTTGCTGTGTGCAATTTTATAGAGTTTATGAAATTAGTTAACAGATAATATGTCTTTATAAAAGTTCTCGTGGAGAGTGCAATAACACGTCAATAATATCGCTATCATTGTTACGTACGCTTGTAAGATTTAGGGTATTCCCCGCTTAGCGGAATATTTACCGTTTCTAACAAGTGGGGAATTTTAAGAATTCATATCTATTTTAAATCATTTCTTGTATTTAATTATTTATAGTTTTACTTTTATACTGCCATGTGTTTATTAAATTTTCCTAAACTGTATTACTATTCGCCGTTAATATTAATAAAAAAAATACGAAGATTGTTAAAGACACATAATTACTCTTCAAATGCCCATGTAGAATCAAATTCTACAAAAATAATTCGATAGAATCGCCATATACTGAAAAATAACAATCGTTCACCTTTTCGAGGGTATATACATTATAAATATGCAAGTCAGTTTGTTTATTTGTACGCTTTCACGCCTAAACCACTAAACGTATTTGGAAAATTCTTTCAGCAATGGAAAGCTACATTATCAGCGAGTGACATTGGCTACCTTTCACCGCGCTAACTGACATACTAAAAACATAGTAAAACATAGTACCAAAAAGATAGTAAATTATGATAGATATTAAATAGTAAATATATTCCATTCTCAACCAAAGTGTAGAGCACCTTCTCATTCATTTCCACACCACCCTACGGTAGACCGGTAGAGGATGCCCATGGCATTAAGTCCGCCATTGTACTTTTGTGCATAAAGTTATTAAATAAATATATTTATAGCATTTACACTTCCCACGTATTTACATTGTCATTGTTGTTCAATGTTCTATTGTTTTTCCTTACCTATCCCTATATATCCCTTTCACTGTTTTCTTATTTTCCCATCTGTAATACAATATGTTCACGACGCTAATAGGATCGCGTGGGATTAAATTATAAAGGATTGCTTAAAACACTTTTGCTTATACCTTCAGGGATATTTTTTGTGGGTGTATAATAACAATACTTAACAGAGATAAATTCATATTATATAAAATACTTAACCAATGGTATGCTATAATAAAGAAACTTCAAGACAAAAAAAACAAATTAGCCTTATGAAATATTCTCAAATATTAGTATGTTTTAATATATCTGGGGTGCCGTTACTGGAAAGAAGTCACCTATAGAATCACTTCATTTTCGAATCTTTTTATAAGGAACGTGCAGAGGTAATAAGTTAAAATTCGGAGATTTATATAAAATGCCTATTCCCTAACAGCTGACTAAAATATCAAGCTAATTAGTCAACGCTACAAAGCCTACTTTGACATCATCATCATCATCATCACATCAACAGCCTTTAATAAGTCCACTGCTGGACATAGGCCTCTCCTTAGAAAGGAGGTTTTGGCCTACTATACCACGCTGGCCAGACGGGTTGGTATAGGGTTTGTGTCAAGTTTTCCTTCTCTCTGCAGTGCTGGTATCCTGCGTATTGCGCCCTTAGTCGGCTCTTACGACACCCACGGGATGAATTGGGGTTGTGACATTCCGTATTCTTAATCCGTCACTACACGGACCATCCGTCACTACACGGACCTACTTTGACACTTAGCCTATTTTAAACTATCGAACTGGAACCTTAAAATAACTAGCAAGGTGTGGCAGCAAAAATTACAAAAAAAAAAAAAGTTTTACTACTGAAATCTTATATTTTGCACTCATGGTAGAATATTTTTAAAACGAAATAGTTGTTTTCTTCAATAAGGAAAATAGTTGAGAATCGAATCCTAAATCGACAAACTATCCAAGTACAAGACGTGTGTACGTGACCATTTGTACGCGAATTGAACTTAAACTTTTTATCTTTCATAATTGCTTGCTATCAATATCTGAGTGAGTAATGTACATGCCTTGCCATGAAAACCGATTCTATATTATATTTATGAACATAAAACAAATCACACCTACTGTTAGTGGGATTAACAACAAATTGTTATCGTTTTGTTACTTACGTTTTAAGCACCGTTTTATCGCAATGAAGCGAGTGCCTTAGGAGGTTTACACATAGTTGTAAAACTTCTGACAAGCGTTACAATAAAAAAAAAAAACTTTTTTTAATGCTTCGACACTTTCATTGCATTGCTCACTCATAATTTTTGTTAATATAAGCTCATTTGAAATGATTCTAATAGTAAAAACGGCGTGAGGTGTCTATGGACCCCCGGTCGGATAGAAGTTCCTTTCGCTTTTTGGTTGACGTTGATAAGACTACTATTACAGGACTTTTTTAACTATAGATATAAATAAATTATATTTAAATAAGAAAACCACCTTCTAAAAACACCCAGGAATTAAACACAAAATAATTTATAATTCGTATTTACATAAGATTTAAAAAAATAAAATTCTAAAATTAATTGGCTCATGGCATTTGGAAGCTAGAGTTAACTCATAGTATAAACTGCGTCACAGAAACCGGAGCCTTCCTCCAACAAATAGAATTATATAATTTTAGAACATTTACAAATAATATAGTACTTTGTCAATGAATGTTTAGTAAGACATGGTATAAATAATATAAAAACAAAAGGTGTGTAATGTAAAACTGTATGTGCGCGATTGTGTATCATGAGCGTATAACACATTATGGGTGTACGAGTGTTTCTGTGTGGTGTGTGTTTGTGTGTGTGTGGGTGTGGGTGGGTGTACGAGTGTAGACCATGATGACTTTAGATATATGTACTTGATATAAATAAATAAATAATTATTATTTGACAGGCCTGTTGGTCTAGTGGTTAGTGACTCTTACTGCTTAACCAGAGGTCGTGGGTTCGATTCCCACCCAGGACAAATATTGTGTGATAAGCACGGTCATTTGTTCTGTGTCTGGGTGTAATTTATCTATAATATGTATGTTTTTAAAAATATATAAGTATGTTTATCAGCAGTCCCATAGTACAGGCTCTGCCTAGTTTGGGATCAGATGGCCGTGTGTGAGATGTCTGAGATATATTATTATTATTATTATTATAGGCCCGCTCTGTTCCTGTCGGCCATTGCCACCTGGGACGAACGTACTGCCCGACGCATTTTAAACCTCTAATATCTTCTAAAATATTCATTTTAGCGATATGCTGTAAAGAGCAATTTTTATTTACATTAAATGCACAACGTACTTAACGTATTTAGTTGGACAAGGAATCATAATGTATTCTATAAAATAAATAAATAATCTATTATTTTTTGTAATATGTATTTAAAAGATAAAAATGGCTACTGTGTTTTATCCTTAGCAGATAGACATATACCATCCCGACTTTTTTGTAGACCTTTTTAAGATATACAATTCCGTAGTAAATTATTTTGGTGTATCTCGTAAGGTTTAGTCAGCGTTTGCAACTCAAAAGCATGTTTTTTACGACAAATCTTTGAAAGTCTCGTATTTTCTCTACTACAATATGTATTTATTTTACATATAAACCTTCCCCTTGAATCACTCTTTCTATTACCCAGAAACCGCATTAAAATCTGTTGATTCGTTTAAAAGACCTAAGCAAGAGTGCGTGCGTACTACGAGTATGTCAAAAAGTGTCGGAAAAAAGTATTGTTATACATTTTTCGGTCTCGCACCCTCGCTCGGAGTGTGTAACGCGCGATAAGGAACTTTGTTCCAATAATTGCTTGCATTTGCACCAGAGTGTATACAACTCAACACGGTAGTAATACGTGAAGTAGACACATCGTAGTTTCCAAAAGTAAAACTCTCATAATTTTAATTTAATAATAATAATTAATAATAGTAATTTTTTTTTTTTTTTTTTTTTTTTTTTTTTCTGGATGGCGTAGTGGTTTGTGTAACGGACTGCTATTCCAAAGGTCGCGGGTTCGATTCCCGCTCAAGTCAAACATTTGTGTGCATGAACATTTGATGTTTGATTTGGTCTGGGTGTTTTTATGTATAATATGTATGTATTTACAAAAAAAAAAAAGTATATATGTATTTATATCAGTTGTCTAGTACCCATAGTACAAGCTCTGCTTAGTTTGGGACTAGATGGCGTTGTGTGTATGTGGTAGAATATATTATTATTATTATTATTTTATTAGTATTACTCAAGCATTGTCTAAAATTGCTACTACAAGTGTTACAGAACTGTGGAATGTGTTATCTATAATTGTTACATATTGGATCTTCACAAGATTTTTTTTTAACTAACTTAGTTAAAAAATTGAAACCCCGCCACATGAATGTCGGGCCGCCTACAATTCTGAGTTCCATAGATAATTTACGTTGATTACTTAAAGAGTAGCAGAAATAACCTAGCTGTAATACTTATTTATACAACAATGCTATCATACATACCATACAACAACATTTTTTTCTGTCGTAGTCATTTGTATTACAAACACGTGGATTTTATAATATGTTGTGTTTTGCACTCTTCAACCGAGAGCCGAATTTTGAAGATATATTTTCAAAAAGTATTAATAAAGGGTTAGACAAACAAAAACCATTCTAATAAAGAAGAATATATACATAACTACAAAACAAAATCCTTTGATCTAAATTGAGCTTCATTATTAGTCACAGTATTAGTCAGTTTCGAATGTTCATTAGCGGTAGTCAAGGTCTTTGATGGGTCGATATTGTCTCTTTTATGAGCTTATTAGAAAGCTTTAGGAAAAAATGATCTTTATACGAAACCGGTTCTTAACCAGGGTCTTTATTTCTTTTTACGAAACCACGGTTCCGTTCAAGGAATTTATTTTTAATAGCTTGTTTTTTTTTTTGCATTCAACCAACCACTTTCATGGGACTAACATCAAAGACAGACATTTGACACAAATAAATAATTATAACTGGTCAGTATTTCATGAATCATAAGATTCTGTACGTAGGTGCAGTAATAAGGAGAAATATTTAATCGATTCCATGTATGCGTCTTCGTAACTAGTAGGTTTCGTAAAAAGAAAAAAGGATCCTTGTCCGAGACTGGTTTCGTACAATGATAATTTTTGCCTCCTCCTCAACTGGTTACGAACCATCGTTTTCGATGGCGGCCGAAGGGGTTGTTACAACTGCCGCATAGAAAATCCTCGTCTTTAACACTAAAAACCACTTTGAAAATAACAAAGGGAACCGTAAAAGTTAATATAGCGTTTTAGCGTTGAGGAAGTTGTGAGAATTTTTTATTCGACAGTAACCTGAATTTTGTAAATACAACATGACACAGATGCAATAAGATAGACCCAGTAATATGTCAAAGGTGACAGTACAGTGACGTCATAGTTTCCCAGGAGCCGGGATTTTGCATCTTGTGATTTTTCCTTGTTTAGGAGGTACCTGAAAAGTTTGGTGTACTTTGAAAAGCCACGAACAATATCTCTTAAAGCAGAAGACATGGAGGTAACTACGACACCCCGCAGCATGTGTCAACGTCTTGTGTCTTGTCGTTCGTACGTTAGTACTAAAGCTTTGTACGTTCCTTTAGGTGAGCCTCTCACTGAAGATATACTTAAGCAGAAAAACTAAATTAATATTAATTTTGAAGATTATATGTAAAAACTGTTAATCTACATTTTGCCAAGGCTATTCATTTTATGTTCATTTTAATTGTTTTCGCAGGTGCTGTTGGAATGATGTTTTCGAATCCACTCTCGCTGTTTAACTATACATTAATTTAGGTTATGTATTAAGCCATATCATCAATGACGATGATGATACTATCACCACCATATGGATCTTCTGACCTAAAAATATGTTCAAAAGAAAGTAGTCACTGTACACTTATCGGCTTTCATCTCCATTCTGCATCAGTTTTAAACAAAAAAATTATAAATCTTATTTATATTCATAAAGTCTATAAGTACTTATTTTAACAATCGCGTACTTTGATTGAAATTAATATTGTATTATTTAAAAACAGCTTATTATTATAAAATATTCGTATGAGTTTCAATATTATAACAACAACTTCCTTTTATATTCTTTTTGTAGACTAACGACTAGAATATTAACCAACACTTCCGTATTACTAATTACAGACAACTTAAGTGTGTGACAAAGAATTTATCTTGTAAATATATATAGCTCAGCTGTAAACACTATTCAGTTACTATAATGCGATGAGACGCGATAACACAAGTATATAAAAGAGTTCAATTTCAGATATTATTTATTCGTGTTTCATTTGCTCATTGTTCACATCCGGTGGTGACATAATGAACAAAATTTTTGCGTTTATTGTAAACTTATTGTTAGTAGATTTTTCTTTATGTAAGTGTACCACTACTAGTGTTAATGATCGTTTTTATCCTTATTTTCATCTCGCACCTCCTTTTGGATGGATGAATGACCCCAATGGCTTTTGCGTGTTCAAGAATGAGTTTCATCTTTTTTACCAGTACAATCCTTTGTCAAGCCAGGAGCCAGGAATAGCACACTGGGGACATGCAAAAAGCTCGGATTTGTTCCATTGGGAACATCTTGAAATAGCTTTGTACCCTGATAAGAATTACGATAAGACTGGAGTATTCTCAGGCAGTGCTATAATTGTCAATGAAACCATGAATCTACTTTACACTGGAAACAGTAACAATCAAGGCGAAATACAGCAACGTCAAGCACTTGCCTCTAGCACTAATGGAGTAAAATTCATTAAGTATCCCGAAAATCCTGTTCTTTTGGGGAACGACTATCAACCGAATATAAGGGACCCAAAAGTTTGGCAATATGGTGATGATTTTTACATGGTTATAGGAAATTCTTTTAAGAACGATACTCTAGGAAGAGTGCTACTCTTTTCATCAAAGGATCTAAAATCTTGGAAAGAAGCATCAATTTTAGGTGAATCAGATGGCTTTCTAGGATACATGTGGGAGTGTCCTGATTTTTTTGAACTCAACGGTAAATTTGTACTCTTGTTTTCTCCACAAGGTGTAAAACCACAGGGAGACCAATATAAAAATTTGTATCAATCCGGTTACATTGTTGGAGACTTTGATTATAAATCTAAAGTATTTACTCCAATAACAAAATTCAAGGAGTTGGACTATGGTCATGATTTTTATGCGACACAAACTATTATAGATTCACAGAAGCGTAGAATTGTAGTGGCTTGGCTTAGTATGTGGGAACAGGTTTATCCCGAACGAAACGACGGTTGGAGTGGTCAATTGACAATTCCAAGAGCTTTACAACTGACCTCTACTTATGAACTAATTCAAAAGCCTGTAGATGAGATATTGGATATTCGCAACGGATTGCTTTACTCGGGTATTGCGCCCCCTGGAACAAGTATTAAGTTACACAACAATATAGGAGAAATCGTGATAACTGCTTCTCAACATGAAGATTTCAATCTTATTTTTGAAGCAGGTAATACCACAGTCACTCTTAAATATGATAACAACAATGGTAAAGTAAGTCTAGATCGTGGTGGTAACGATGGAGTTCGAAGAACCGATTGGAGGCCACTTGGTCGACTACAAATGCGAATCTTTGTCGACCGAAGTTCTATTGAGGTATTTTGTGGGGACGGCGAGGTCACGTTCTCGAGTCGATTTTTCCCATACGGAGAAGTAAATGTAAGACTGGGCGAGAAATCTAAAGCCGAGAACATGTTGGTATACCATCTGAAACGAACCGTTCCTGCACCGTAAAGTCGTTCCAATCTTCTGTTTCTTTAACAGACAAAAAAAATGTAAGCTGATACATACACATTTAGGCCATATTTCATAATAAATGTCATATAATAAAATTGTTTCAACAGATTGTAAACATTATTCCAAATTACACAATAAATTTTTCAATCTTCTAGTATTATTATTTCATGATCATGATAAAATTAAATACTATTTACCATATAGTACGAGTACTGTACTCCTGTGTGTATATTAAGGTATATTGAGAAATTTTATCAAGTATTTTAACATTCTAATTTAACTGTTGGATGAACACGACCAATATTAAACATTTAAAACATAAATGATAAAAATATCACAGTATTAAACAAAAACTATATATACCTATTAATCAACAAAAAAATTATACACTATTATGATAATCACAGCATTCTCTTTTATAATCTTCCAATAAGTTTCTTATATGAACCATATTCACGTCACCTTGAGGCTGTAGACATGAACATTTGTGCATACATTACATATTTTTTAATTTATTTAATATCCTGCAAACACATTGTATAAGGCGGACTTTATGCCATAGCCATTTTCTTCCAGTCAACCTTTGGGTGATGTAGAGCGGTGTGTGGCAGGTGTATAATTGAAGCTAGCGAATGGATAACCATTTGATGTCCATCACAAAAAAATATAATATATAGATAAATTAAGTATACATAAATAAATTTTGTTTGTTCTATATAATATATATAAGGCTTAGGCTTTAGGGTTAGGCGTTTTGATTTTATACGTAATAAAAATGAGATCGTGGGGTGAAAAACTAGGTGCTAAGTATTGCCCATGCGATGAAACTTTTGTAAGAGACGAAGTAATGGCACACTCTGTTGGACCTTATCCAACAGAGTGTCTTCTTCATTAGGATGAGTGGCTTCAAGCGGTAAAAGATGTAGACTGGTGGAATATATTCAGCAGTTTAAGAGAACAAGAGGAATTTTGAGCCAAAAGATCAGTATTAAAATCTACCATAATGATGTGATGCTGATACTCAGACCTCAGATTCTAATATTGATTCGAATTCAGTGAAGTAGTCAGCGGCCGGAACACAATAGACGACCCCCAAAGTGATTTTCACTCCTATGACACAAACCTCGAGATTGCGACCCCACCCGCTCTTTCGTCAATTCTATCATTCCGGATGAGAACGAAGCCTGGAAGAGGATAAATAGTAGAAAGAAGATGAGGTTTGAGCCATGTTTCCGAAATCAGGATAGCGTGTACGTTCGATATTATTATATGAAATACATTGAAAAGTCGATTATATTCATGATAAAAGGTGTCACGCAATGAATTGCCAAATGTGTCAGGTCAGTTACCGAGGTAAAAATATATATATATATGTAACTAGGTAAGTATTTATATATATGTATGTGTTTGGTACGTATGTATGTATGTATATTTATCGCATTGTTTCTGTCTAACTTATCAATAATTTTCTTTTACTTTACATATCAATGTCTAGTGCATCTAGTCACACATTACAGCACCGCCCTAAGGTAAACTGGGAGAAATTGCCTGTGGCATTAAGTCCGCCATTATACAACTCATACTTGTGCATAAAGAAAAAAAATATTAAGATACAACATATGAAGGCAGTGTGTACAATAAGAATATTTAAATGGAAAGAGTTCATATAATTCTCACATCAATGCACCACCCACCGGCTTACACTAGCACTTATTGATGAGTAATGGCAAAATCATTATTAATTCATACTATTTATAAACAGGGTAAATTGAAGAGAAAAGAAAATTGTAAGATTCTGTAACGTAGGTCAGTTATGAGAACATACTTGATTTGTGAACGGTCTATGAACAGTCCAAGACATTACAATTACGGAACGTATGGGTTATGACTAACAAACATTAGCCAAGCTCCAATCAAACAATTAAATTTGATACACAGAAGAAAATCCTTTAAGTAAACTATATTGACGCATTTTATTACGTATGACCATAAATTTTCGAAGTTTTTGATCCCAAATTACTAATCACACGATAATCAAGACGTGCAATCAACCTTGGCTCATTTATGTAATCACCATCACAAATCTGAGTTTAAAACAGCGTAGTTTTTATTCTATCATTACTTTAACATTAACCTAACAGTAAGGCACTCAGAGTTATTTATGACAAATGAATACAAAACACGTCGTCACTGACGTCATTTTGTAATTTTAAGCGATGTTAGAATTATACAGGAAAGCGCCGGAAAATTGCCTAAATGTGATAACATGAAACTATTTACTTACGCGAACGGCATTTGACCTTGCTCTGCGACTTGTATCAACAAGCGTACATGATTCTGGGTTCGCCGAGCATGTTAGCGAGTGGCCCATTGTCTGTGGAAATGCACTACAGTTGCATTTATTTGCTCTTGAGTCGACAAATCCCCACCTTGACAGATTGTCCTTAGATCTGCCAACCTGGGTACGAATCTATTAAGCGCCTTCCGATTTGCCCATGGGAATTTATCGGCGTTATTCGGAAGTTATCGGAAGTTATTGTCGGCAGGAATTATCTTCAGGAAACTGTTTCAACTTTACAGCATTTTCGTGATTTGGTTTGGCCATACAATGGGTGTCTAGAATCAGATACCATAACCTCACAGAAAACCGGTGTTAAGCATTTTTTTCGTTGCTTGCGTACGCGAGCACATACTTCTAAAGATAAATAACGCCCAGATACAAAAAAAAAAACGATCGTGCTGATTACACAATACCAATATCTGGATAAGAATCGAACCGTCAACCAACGTCAAGGCACCAAATTACGCAGGACAACCACACTGCAAAGGGAAGGGTAACTTGAAAAAAAACCAACACCAACCCGTCTGGCTAGCGTGGTGTAGTAGGCCAAAACCTCTTTCCTAAAGAGAGGCACATGTGACAGGAGAATAGTAGTGAACTATTCAAAGCTGTTACTGATGGTGATGAACCACTTAGCAGTCTAGATTGCTAACCATTTAGCCAATAGGGCCGTCTTTTATGAACTTATTTTATAGAAAAACACTCAACACTTGTAAAACGTTTCGCTACGTAGTTGACGAGTGTCTCTTTTGTAGAAGAGTGACTTCTTAGAAACGGTTCCATCAGTTCGTATAACTTTTATTGAATTTTATTAAAATAAAATCGAAAGCGATCAAAAATACAAAAAAATATTCGATACTATTTTTATTCAATTGAAATCAACATTGAAGCCAATAACAATGATTTTTATTAGATTTTGAAGTGGTCCCAAAAGAAAGATTTTATTTTATTTCGAATACATTTGTGGAGGAACGGGTGTCATGTCCCTTCAACACAAAGGGAGGATCCTCAGACCAGGCTAGGTGATCATGCCTGGCGGGCCGCGGCCCAACGGTTGATGTTGGGAAGTTGTATATATATGCTAATCGGCGAGGGAATTCTTTAATACAGGATTAGCAATTCTTATTTTAGTAGTTACTCCGTAGTTCGGTGTGTCTTCATTAGATGGCGCTCTAGTATGTTTCTGTTTCTTTGTATGTGGGAGTCGCCACATCACTCCCCTCCAAGACCGGAGGTCGATATATGATGAGTCAGCTGTCTATGCTCTGTTGTGGAGCGCCAGTGCCAGTGCCAGTAGTGAGTAGTTCCAGTGCGTCGGAACTGAGTGCCGCTAGTTCCAGTGAGTCGGAACTGAGTGCCGCTAGCCCCAGTGAGTCGGGCTGAAGTCCGCTGATCCCAGTGAGTCGGGATGGCGTGCGGTGCACGGTGCTGCGGTGAAGTCCCCAGTGAGTCGGGGCGGTTGCTGCGTAGTGGCTGGCTGCTGCGTAGACGGGAGAGAAAATGCTCTTCTTACGTGGACCGTAGGTGCAGTGTGCTGTGCCTAGACGCTGATGAGGCCGTAGAGGTAACCAGGCTGGAGCAGTCGCTACCTGCGTGTGGTATCCCTGTAGAGGCCGAGGTTGCTGGCTGGCTGAGACTTGATTACTGCTCATCGCTGTGGGAGTGTACACGATGGTGCTGCTGATGATATGCTCCTTTTGAAGGCTGCTTCCAATCACGTCGGGGTCACCACTGTGGAGGAACGGGTGTCATGTCCCTCCAACACAAAGGGAGGATCCTCAGACCAGGCTAGGTGATCATGCCTGGCGGGCCGCGGCCCAACGGTTGATGTTGGGAAGTTGTATATATATGCTAATCGGCGAGGGAATTCTTTATATCGCGATACAGGATTAGCAATTCTCATTTTAGTAGTTACTCCGTAGTTCGGTGTGTCTTCATTAGATGGCGCTGTAGTATGTTTCTGTTTCTTTGTATGTGGGAGTCGCCACACATTATATTTTCCTCACTTATATTTGAAATTGAATTTATTGATTGAACATTTCTCGTTATTGCTCATTGATACCAGAGATAAGTAGTAGCGTGTCCCTTATTTATCACAGTTTTAAATTTCTAACGGTAACAGGTCATAGTTTTGTTCATTTGCTTTTAAAATACTTGGAAATAATTTTTTACTTTATTTGGAGTACGATGACCAGTGAAGACTTGCATCGAATCATGTTCATACATGTTAGGCGGTGTCGCGGTATTTATCATTTGTTCTCAATTTTTTTCGAGATTATCACGTATTGTTTTACATTTAAAAGATAACAGAAACATACAACGGGCACATTCACATTTTTGTATGCAACACCACGCTCTGATGATAATGATTCACATTGCGCCATCTAATCCCAAACTAAGCTAACCTTGTATTCGTACTATAGTTACTAGACAACCGATAAACATACTTATTTACTTTTGATTTGTAAATATATACTTATATTATAATACATAGAAGCACCCTGAACCGGAATATTTAAATATCTGTAGATAACATAAATAGCTAATCAAATAAAATAATCACTTGGATTCTTCTGCTACCCGTATCCGAAGTCAATCACGTCACGCTTGACAGTTGTCTAGTTCGCTTGGTCGAGTAGTATGTATGTATTCTTAAATTAAATTAAATGTACATAGCTACTTGAAACAAACCATGTTGATTCGCTTCCTAATTATCATATAATGCATAGTCAAGATAAATTAACCACAAAAGTTTAATATTTTTTATCCTCAGGATTAAAGGAAGGAGAAATAGTACATTTAACCTTACTTTGACAGTTTTTACGCTAAGGCTACTTTAACATAGAGCTATTTTAGCTGATGTCATCCAAATAGATAAAGGACAATCTACCTTCAAGCGATTTTGTAGTTGAAGACCTTGTCACTAATATTTAAAGAAATATTTTTCTTGAGTAGGATGAACTTGACCCGGTTTACGGTACTTCGTATGACGCGTGTCTGAATCCTCAATAATCTGTAAATTACATTCATTGTTTTTTAATATATATTACATTAATTGCATTAAATTTTAAACTGCATTTATATTTGCTTTTATTAAGATCGAATGCTATTTGCTGTGTAACTATTTTGTGATTGTATTACGCTTTATCACACTAAAACCAGCCATGAATCGGTCTATTTACTGTTGACTTTTTTCATTCAAAACTTGCCTGTAATAGATAGATTGCTGTGTAGCAAGAAAACCACAATGGTACATATTCATCTGTGGTATTCTCGTACAAAAAAAAATTGGTATACAATAAAGATTATTGTATTCTAGTCTGTTTGTCTCATTATCTGGGCCTCAATTCTGCTATTTTATGTTCACGCCAAGCCACTGTCATACCACTGACACGCTATTGAGATGCCATCAAGTGGCCATTTGGATCGGTATAAATATCGGTAGTTGAAAATATATTACGTTTTTTGAGGAAATGATTTATTTATTTTTATTATAATAAATAAATAAATTAAAATAAATCATATAATATAAAAATATATTACGTTTTTTGGGGAAATGATTTATTTATTTTCATTATAATAAATACATAAATAAAAATAAATTATTAACAAAAAAAATAATATAAAAAAGAAAAAAAAAATCCTCAAAAAACGTAATATATTTTGAACTACTCAATATTTATATTTATACCGATGCCAATGGCCACTCGATGGCATCTCAATAGCGTGTCAGTGGTATGACAGTGGCTTAGCGTAAACATAAAATAGCAGAATTGAGGCCCTGGTATATTGCAATATATAAAACAAACCACAACCATATTGAAGTAGAAGAAGAGTCGAGACGTAGAACATTATTTATTTACAAATTTAATGTTTTTTTCTCTTTTCTTAGATAGCAAAAGGGTGCAGTATTTTGTAATTTCCATAAGTAAAATATTACGTGTTTGTACATCCGTTTTACTAGCATACTGCTGGGCCCCACTATTTTTTTTTTTAAAGACATCTCCCGCATTAGGAATATATCCTGCATGAAACGGACACAAAGAACAAACAACATTTTGTGGATCACACAAAGTGTCGTCCCATGTGGGCATCGAACCCACAACACTCAGCGTAGTAGTAAGTGGCGAGGCTACTGCTTAAACCACTACGCCATCCGTGCAGTCGCAGTACTTCTCGCCTCATTTGCCAGGAAGGTTTCAAATAGGTAAGACATATCATTGTCAGTACTTGACAGACGTGCATTTTTATTAGTTGTTCATACAACAGTTAATATTTGTTGAGATGTTTATATATTATTACAGATAAAGTCAAAAGTTTAATACTTAATCACATAATAAAACTCTCTATTTTTTGCGTTCAAACCTAAAATTACAACTTTCTTTACTAAAACCAAAAAATTTTTGGAATTTCAATTGATAAAATAAAATGAAAGTGAACGAAAATGAAAGTTAATTTTATGGTACCTATCATCAGGTGACCCCTGCAACTCAAACACACATGGTGCTTAACAGCAGTTTTCTTTCTTTCTTGGTTGTTCTGAGTCTGGGTGTTCTTTGTGTCCGTTTCGTATATATTTGTCTCCCGCGATACTGGATATATTCCTAATGCGGGAGTTGTCTCTTATAAACAGTAAAAAATATCATCATAAAAATTCATTATAACTATAATATTTACTTTTTGCAGGCATCTGGTAATCTGCTATTTCATTTAATATTCAAATCCGCAATTTTCAAAACAAGAATCAAATTCCCTCAACCAATACACTGATATTTTTCTGCCAGATCTCAATATATTGAATATTAGTTTATGTAAACGCATCGAAAACATTCTGCGTCGCTTGTACTGCCGACGGGTCAGACTGATCCAGACGGTCTTTTTAGGGTTCCGTACTTCAAAAGGAAAAAAACGGAACCCTTATAGGATCACTATGTTGTCCGTCCGTCCGTCTGTCTGTCTGTCAAGACCCTTTATTTTAGGATCGCGTGGAGGTATCGAGTTGAAATTAAAACCATATACTCAGGTCTATGGTACTTTGAAGCTGTAAAATAAACAAACTCCTAAGTTAACATAAAAATATACGGCCGTTTATGTCTTGAAAAAATGCATATTTCGATACTCTCGAGGGAATCAAAATTCATAGCGTACTTCCCGTTGACCTAGAATTATGAAATTTGGCAAGTAATACTGTCTTATACTACAAGTGTAATAAAAAGTCTGGAAACATTTGTAATTAAATCATAAAAAACATCGTTTTTATGCAAGGAATGGCGGTCCAAATTCTGAATTGAATTAATTTTTTTTAAGATGTATAGTTTTCGATTTACGATAAAGAACGAAAAAAGTACCTACAAATTTGTACGGAACCCTCGGTGGGCGAGTCCGACTCGCACTTTTCCACTTCTTTTCTTTTAGGGGTGAATCAAAATTATTATGATTACTGAAAGAAATGGGACAATTCATTTAAGGCTTGGTCTTTCTTTTATCATCTGTTGACTGGCAGTTCAGTAATTAGACGACTGGATGGCGTAGTGGTTTGTGTAACGGACTGCTATTCCAAATGTCGCGGGTTCGATTCCCGCTCAAGTCTAACATTTGGGTGCATGAACATTTGATGTTTGATTTGGTCTGGGTGTTTCTATGTATAATATGTATGTATTTACAAAAAAAAAGTATATATGTATTTATATCAGTTGTCTAGTACCCATAGTACAAGCTCTGCTTAGTTTATTAATAATATTAATATATTATTATATTATAATTATTGCTTATTATTATATTTTATAATATAACTGTTTTGCATTCCAACAAAACAGGTATTATGTGTTGAATAAAACACACAGCGTTGATGTGAAGAAGACTGTCGTGAATATGCCCTATAACTAATTGTCTATGGTTAAAACTTACCGGTTTGTCTTTGGTCTCTATACTTATCTCTTTCTTTCACCAGTGTGCGTCCTCTTCTTTCAAGTAGGAGGATGCTTCTTACAACTGTCAATTCATAGAGTCTTCAAATCACCAGCAAGAGCATTGCTGCAACGCTGTGTGTTTTATTCAACACATAATACCTGTTTTGTTGGAATGCAAAACAGTTATATTATGTGATTTTCTAAAACACACAGCGTTGATGTGAAGACTTGTTTGTTATCTGCTGGTGGAAGCACAAACGCTATGATGAGTATAAATCATAACACTGTTTAAAAAGTAAATCAATTCTATTTTGCAATAACAATTTTAAACTTAAAAAACTTAATTAGCTTATTATCTCTACTAAGCTCGATTTTATTCTTACTATATATGTACATCAAGTCAGGAAACAAATAAATTAAGTCAATATAAAATTATTAATATGATGAGATTATTATTTCTACTAAGCTGTATATTCTTCTTACTATATATGTTCATCAAGTCAAGAAACAAATAAATTAAGTCAATATAAAATTATTAATATAATGAGATCCAGTGGAAAATAATAAGGAACTTTAATTTAAACAAAGATTAAAATTAACTTAAAGGAATAAAAAGTTAATTAAATATTAGAAAAATTGGCACATAATAGGTCAGCGTTGTTTGTGTCCTCTGTCCTAAGAACTGGTAGACAGTAGAACTTCTTGAAAGTTTCCATTCTTTTCCAGTTACCTCTGTCTAATATTTCCTGAATAGGTCTATTTTCTAGCCAACTTTTTGAGGCTACAGCGGACCTGATGCTACCTGGTGGAGCATTGATCTTTACATCCCTAAAAATTGTACGGATCCAACCTGCAATCATAGTTCTAGAAGCTGGTTTCAACTGCCCTGACAATGATAGGAAAAGACTTGTGACATTAGTATTCATCTCTCTTCGACTCTTAGACATCTCTATGAGGTTCTTAATGTGCCCAACAGGGCAAACTTGAGGTATTGGATGTCTCCGCAACAACCAACCTGACTGTCTGTGGGTACTAGAATCAGTTTTAGACCCAAATTTAGGCCATAGACTAATCTCATTGTCATTGTGGATTATATTTTGTGGACTGATATCTAGTAATGTTAGGTCATGTATTCTACGGCCTGAGGCCAATAAGAGTATCAATGCGGTCCTTCTAGCAGTCTCAAATAATGAACCTGTGTTGGTAGAGGTCTTTAGCCAATCAAATAAAATTGTTGTATCCCAAATTGGTAACTTTTGGGTGATAGGTCTAGCAAGGGAAATGGCTTTTAAGACCTGGTGTACAAAGAAATTTTTGGAAATGTCTGTGCCTGAAGGGGCACAATATGTGGCAACTGCTGACTTATGTAAAAGAATGGTTTTATAAGCTAATCTATCTTCTAAAAATAATTTAGCTAAAAATCTAGCAACCTCTGTACCCTCTGGTGACTTAGGATTTACTTGGTGATCGTTACACCATGATAACCACCTTTTTAATGGGGCATTATATGTTATTAAAGTAGAAGGCCGCCAACTACTTTTTAATAAATCTTGTTCAGCCCTGGACCAATGGACTACCTTGTCAGCCCACCCCCAATTTTCCAGGCTAGAAGAGACAACTTGTCCACCTGTGGAGGGTGACTGCCTGTGGTTAGATCCACTAATACCTTCCGCAGGTTCTCTATCTGCAGTGGCTCTACTTTGGCTCGTGCTTGCACGTCCGGTAGCCAGAAGCACTTGGTCCACTGTGGAACTACCAGGATGTACATTCCCCTGGCATTGTTTAAGTGAGCTAATACCCGTGGTATTAAGCTGGGTGGGGGAAATGCCCAGCCCAGTCGAAAGTCCCATTGTCGACTGAAAGCGTCGCAAAAGATAGCAGAACCATCTCTCGAATCTAAAGTTACGTAATCTGCGACGACCGCTGACTCTTTTGACGCGAACAGATCGACGTCGGGGACGCCCCACCTTTTGAATATCGCCTCCGTGGCTTGGGGCAGAAGATGCCACTCTGGTACTTTGCGACCTCTCGACAGACGATCCGCAATTAGGTTTAATCTCCCCGGGAGATAGGTGGCTGAGAGAGTTATGTTTAACTGTGCTGTCAGTTCTAGAAGCCTTGTTGTCAGTTTTAGTAGTGCTATGGAGCGAGTCCCCCCCTCGTTCCTGAGATAAGCAACGAGAGTTCTGTTGTCGGACTGTATCAAAATGTGTGCATTTACTAGAGTCATCCGCTGACTGTTGATTGCAGCAAATACTGCATACATCTCTTTTATGTTTGAGTGCCAAGGTCTCTGAAATGGGGCCCATTTCCCTGATAAGAAATTGTTGTTTAATTGAGCTCCCCACCCTGTATCTGCTGCATCTGTAGTCAAGAAATGAGTCACTCTCTGTTTTATTATTGGCAGTGAGCTGTGCTCCACAGTCTCTATCCACCATCTTAGGTCCTGTTGAACAAGTAATGGAATTTCTTTTCTTTCTCTTGGCCTTCCCTGGTGGAATTGTTTTAGAAAAAGTTGTAACCTGCGGCAATGTAGTCGGCCCCTGGGTACAGTGTAGTTTGCAAAGTTGAGCAAACCTAATAAACTCTGCAGTTCTTTTAAAGAACTGTTGCCCTGGGTTACCATTTTGGAAATTAATAATTTTATTTTTGTTATCTTTTTTTGAGGGAGCATTATTTTGTTCTGTTGTGTATCCCATATCAGGCCTAGATAATCTAGCTTTTGAGACGGTTCTAGAACTGACTTCACGTAATTGAGATGCCATCCCAAAGTTTCCAATGTTCTCAGCGTTTCCGCAACCTGAGAAACTAGCATCTGTCGATCCTGATTGACAAGCAGATAATCGTCCAAATACACAAGTATCCGGACACCCTGTGCCCGCAGGATCTCCGCAATCCAATTTGAAACTGTGGCAAACATCTTTGGGGCTGATGACAGGCCAAATGGTAGAGCTGTTAACTGAAGTAGCTCGTTGTTGTAAAATACTCTGAGAAACCGTCGGTGTGTCTCCGCAATTGGTAAGTGAAAATATGCCTGATGGATATCTATTTTCACTAACCAATCGTTGATCTGCAGAAATTCTGTTACATCTGTCTGTGAAATCAGTTGAAAATGTTTGACTGTTACAAATGAATTGAGACCTCTGAGATCGAATATGGGGCGTAGACCTCCATCTGACTTTTTTACTAGAAACATGCGACAAAGAAAACCTGGATTTATGACTGGCAGAGGTTCTAGTATGTTTTGCTTTTTTAATTGACAAATTATGTTTGTCATCTCTGCTGAGGTCCGTGTGGTAAATTTTCTTAAGACATGGCTGTGCGGATACTGTAGGGGTGGTCTCTTCGAGAAAGGGATGCGGGCTCCAGTTATTACCTGTAAAATGTAATTGTTGGCCCCTCTTTGTTTCCAAAGGTGAGCAGACTCTTTTAGGCAACCCCCCCTGAACACTCTGGCTTGGTAGTCAACTCGGTTTTTTATTGGCTTGGTTGGTATTTGAATAGCCTTTACGAAAGGGCTGACTACTTTTATATTTAAAGTTTTGTTTATTCTGTGACTTATAATCCTTATTTTGTAACTTATAACTCTTGGTATGAGTTTTATAGTCTCTACTGTGAGTTTTGTGAGGTTTCCTGTACTGAGATTGTGCTATATTATATGATTTCTTCTCTCTAACATAAGACGGAGTATTTAGCCACATTTGAGATCCTCCCAGAGAAGCTATAACCGGTTGCAAGGCCTCTCGGCTAAACAGATATTCTTGACTAGGGGGAATGTTCTGCAGTGTAAGACGTAAGTTGGGGTTTTCAATCTCTTTCAGAATGCGATCTCGACGCACCTCAATGCACTCTGCTCTCTTACCACATACTATCTGCATAGCAGTTTCTGACTTTTTATAAGAGGGTGAACCTGGGCCAAAGGTGCTTATCATTTTCTCAAATAAACTATTTGGATCTACATTATTTGAATTTGATGAAGCCCAATCAAGAAGGTCCTGTAACCCTGTCTTAAGTAAGTATCTTTGTTCTAATATATTATTAGATAAACCTGCTAATAATTGCTCAGTTGAAGCTAAATAGTCTTTGGTCTTGTTAAAGTGGCATAACTCTTCATTTAATTTCAAACCTATAAAGCCTGGGCTTGCAATGCAAGACTGGAGAGCTTTCTTATATCGAATGCTCTTCCAGGCTGGCGAGTCAAATTTTTGGAGATGAGCTAGCTCTTGTAAGCGCTCTTTATTAGCTGGCGGAACAAGGGACTTCTCATCAAATTCTGTGCCCAATTCGCCTAACGAGAGCTTATAAGAATGGGAGGAAGTTGCTGGGTTACTCAGAAATTGCGATGCAGATGTAGATGGAAGAGTATTGTTCTGATGTTCAACACCTGACGTGCAGGTGGGAGGTACTAATTGTGTAAGATATTGTGAAATATAACCGACCTGCTGGATCAAAGTGTCTACGCGTGGGTCTGAGTTAGGTGGAATATTTTCGTACTTACGTACCTTGCGCCGCTTGTTAGGTGGGGGTGACGCCATGCCCTCTTCCTCCTCCGAGGATGAAGAGGATGATGTATCATCAGGCAAGGCGTTCGAAGATTGATCTTCTTCCGAAGCATCAATTCTCGAAACATCTTCACCCCCCTCACAAGCTTTTTCTTGGGGATTCATGTAGTGTCAGATTCCTTGTGATGTTATTCTCTAAACACTATAATAAGCACTGTGTGTTAAATCAACCAAATTTTATGTTAATTATTCCCTGAAATAATTTTGCTAAGTTAACGCGGCAAAATTCACAAACGCTATGAATTGACAGTTGTAAGAAGCATCCTCCTACTTGAAAGAAGAGGACGCACACTGGTGAAAGAAAGAGATAAGTATAGAGACCAAAGACAAACCGGTAAGTTTTAACCATAGACAATTAGTTATAGGGCATATTCACGACAGTCTTCTTCACATCAACGCTGTGTGTTTTAGAAAATCACATAATACTTTGTTATTACCAATCTGGCTATTTTTCTTGAATTAAACAGCATGGCAAAGAATTGTAATTGAACTGAAGTCTTCTTAAAGTCCAAAATCATTTAGCAACCAAAAACTATGTGTAAAAGTTTCAAAGTGAAATATTAAAATATTCATTTATTCATTGATTCATTTCCTTTTAGGAAAATAATTTAAAACCTTAGGAGCTTCAATCTTTCGGTGTAAAGCAACAAAAGTGTGACGACTCCTAAAGAAACAGAAACATTCTACAGCGCCATCCAACGAAGACACACCGAACTGCGGAGTAACTTCTGAATGAGAATTGCTAATCCTGTATCGCGATATGAAGAATTCCCGCGCCGATTAGCAACATATACAACTTTCCAACATCAACCGTTGAGACATAATCACATTCCCATTCCTCTACAAAAGAATTACTTAAAACCGGTTGCCATGGTCATGGTATCACTCCGGTCAAGCTGATCTATATATACTGAAGCACAGCTGTCACACGGTAAATTATTACACAATATATTAAAGTGACGTAAGGTGACGTAGATGAAATTATCCAGTAGATGAAATTCGATATTATACCTATAACGGCTTCCTTTGAAGCTGGGGTACACGACCTGAGAACAATGTCACCAGTATTGAGCCTTTACTTTACGAGGTTAAAGTACAAAGGTGAAGGCTACGTAAATCATTTCCCATTTTGAGATATAAGATTTAGTTTGAAATTTGTCATCACGACTACCATATTTCAAAATTTTGTAAGATACATTTATATCGAAAAGCCGTTTCATTGCCCAATTTTGCTAACCCAAAAGTCCCTACATTTAATTGAATAGTTTCTCACTCGCTCACTTAAAAGGATAAATATAAACAAGTCAATACTTAGTATAGTGCCCATTCTATTAAGAAAAACCCGTGACCATTCACAAAAACCTTAATTATTGGCAGAACAACAAGTATTTATTTCACATTTCGTATCTCATCATACAACCAGTAAAATATTTTTACGACACATTAGGTAATACTTTCTACAAGGACCTATTTTACATCCCGTTACGCTCTCTTGTAAAAAATTGTTTCAAGCCTTTTGAAATAGGAATACCTTTCATTTTTGGACCTGGATTTGGATTTGAATACTATCTAATTTCTTTTGAACATACTTCTTTGAACATACCTTCCAGATATGTAATGTAATTGGGTAATCAGACAAATTGCTAACTCAAAATTTGTAGGAGTTTCTTCGATCAAAATTAAATTGAATCGGTCTACATTGACAAACTGTCTATAATAGTAAATACCAATACAATATTAAATATTTGCCTAAGCGTGTAACGCATGCCGTAAAACAGAGCAATGTGAAAATCTTTCTGGCGCCTTGAGTCGCATTAATAGGTCTTTACCTATGAAATTGCCGTTTTGTATGCAATCAGTGAAAGTACTTATTTTTTCAAACTTTTTTATTTCTGTCATTCGAAGTAATCACCCATACAATCGAAGCATCTTTGCCAACGCATTGACAGTTTATTGATGCCTTTCTTGTAAAAATCAGCCGGACGGGAGGCAACAAACTCTTCAAAGGCATTTTATACTGCCTCTCGGGAATTGAATTTTTTACCCAC
The DNA here is from genome assembly GCA_902825455.1 of Arctia plantaginis. NCBI lineage: Eukaryota > Metazoa > Arthropoda > Insecta > Lepidoptera > Erebidae > Arctia > Arctia plantaginis. The sequence continues at coordinate 870,774 of CADEBD010000041.1, read as the reverse complement.
TAAAAAGTTGTCTAAATTTTGGAAAAAGTAATAGTCGGTAGGTGCAAGGTCTGGTGCGTATGGCGGATGAGGGAGAGCTTCCAACCCCAGCTCTTGCAGCTTGGAGACTGTCTGTTGCGCAGTAAGGGGTCGCGCGTTGTCGTGCTGTCGTAGAGCTGGGGTTTTTACAATCAAATCTCTTTTTCTGTTATGGAAAAGTATGTGTTTACTATTCAAATAACGTAAGAACTTAACACATCTCACACACGGCTGTATGACCCCATACTAGATAGAGGCGGTGCTATGGCGACGAGATTGCTGATAATCATACTAGTATTTTCTAGATACATACACATTTTAGATACTTAGGCTCAGAGAAAATGATCATGTTCATGACACAATATTTGTTCTGTGTGGGAATCGGACCCACGACCTCCGGCTTAGCAAGCAGGGTCGCTAACCACTGACTTTTATTTCTTAGCGTTCCATGGATTCACCGTGCGATGCCGATAGATGGGGGCAAAAAAGAGTACATATAAAAGTAATACAAAAAATAAGGTTCTGTATTTTTATTTAACAAAAGTATATATTAAAAAAACAACGTTGTGTTTTTTATGTTGTAAATTTAAACTAGAAATAACATTTATTTTACATAAACATGTTTACAATTCTATGAACGTAGCAGTCCATGTTCACCGAATATTAATATATTTACAAAATTTAAAATTTTCTTTCGACATTTATATTCAATAAATAAACAGTTATTTTATATAATAAGTTATAAATATTGTATTTATTTAGTTATCTGAGGTAAATTATTATCAATGGAATTAATCTTAAGCATCTAAAATACTTTAAGGGCATTCCTTACTCATACAGGCTACGCGGCGCAAATCACTTCATATTAAAAAAAAAGAACTGGCTGGTTTTTCTACGTGACAATTCGGGTAAAAGTATTAGTTTAAAAACAAAAAATTGAAAAAAATCATTTCGTGACAAGTTATTGAAAAAAAAATAGGGAATAAGAATTTTAACGGAAAAACAAAAAATATAAGATTGTTTTGTGAGAAAAAGCAAATAAAATGAGACTTTCTGAAGTTAACTTCATAAGAAAGTTTATGAGAAAACGCTTTTATCTCTAAAAATCACTATTTTTCGCCCTTTATATTTTGTTTTTCGATTTAAAAAAAAACCCCGTTTTTTCAATATACTAGTTCTTCGCATTTGTTCCATTTTTTTTTTAATAACTTGCCACCCCACGATTTTTTTCAAATTTTTGTTTTTAAACTAACACCCAAATCTTGACGTTGAAAAACCGGCCAGTTCTTGTTTTTTCGATATGAACTTTTTCAACCTGTACCATTAGTTATTAAGACAAATGCGTAGCGTATATCAAACTATACCATTTCAAGTATTTTGGTTGTTATTTAACTTAAACAATTCTAATAACGATAAAATAGACCTCGATGTTCTAATATGAAAATTGTAATATTAACAATTTCCTATAAATGCAAATTAAACTTAAACTAATGCTTACTTTGCTGTAAATTATTTCACATAAATACTTTTAAAGCCGTGACTTACAATATACGGAGCGGGACGTTGACATGACGTTACGCCACGAAGCTATCCTATCCTACCCGCTGTCTGCCCTAACCTTTATAACTTTTTTATTCTGCAAAATGTATTTTTATCTACGTAATTATAAATTAGTTACATTTGTCTTTGTACGTTTCAATATTATTTTGATAATAATTGTTTTATATTATATCCTCACTTAATTAGTGTAGTAATAATAACAACAGAGAATTATAATAACAACGATGGCATGGAGAAGAAAAATTATATTTAATTTAAATAAATTCACGTCAATGTAGCGTTCAGGCTTTCTTGGTTTTCGTGGCCACCTCCAAATTCTTCAATCATTTGTAGAAGTGAGACAATAGCACCCGAAAACAAAACTATAATGGAAATAATTCCAATAATAATATTCTTCAACAAGATATAACCACAAGGACCTAATCCTCTGTCCCAATGGTACGCAGTGTCTACTAGAACTGGGATTAGAAGGCCAAGAGTGGAAAAGAAGACCGCTCCAGTGAAACTGATGACGAGCTCCAAGTTCGGGAATGCTGCGGCAACTGCAACTGTATTAGACATTATTGTGTGATTAAAACTTGCGTGTTGGTCTAGTGGTTTGTGATTTTGACTGCTAAGCTATAGGTCGGGGGTTCGATTCTCACCCCGGGCAAATATATAATGAGCACCATCTTTTGACGACCGGATGGCGTAGTGGTTTGTGCAACGGACTGCTATTCCAAAGGTCGCGGGTTTGATTCCCGCTCAAGTCAAATATTTGTGTGCATGAACATTTAATGTTTGATTTGGTCTGGGTGTTTCTATGTATAATATGTATGTATTTACAAAAAAAAAGTATATATGTATTTATATCAGTTGTCTAGTACCCATAGTACAAGCTCTGCTTAATTTGGGACTAGATGGCGTTGTGTGAATGTAGTAAAATATATATACATATATTATAAAATATATTTTGTTCAGTTTCTAAATATAATTTTTCTATAGTAGGTTCGGATTTAAGAATATACAACAATTTTATTTAGAAATATAATATACAGAATATATGGGACCGTGTAACAAATACCTACTGAAACAGTGTATTCAGACCATAATTCTAAGTCGAAAATCTTGGTATTTTCTGTCGCAAGATAAAAAGTTTTATACAATCAGTTGTCAAACGTTAATGTAATTCCCCGTAGGTATCGCACAAAAGTAATAACTACATTGGTATTCCGTGTAAACAGTCTACGCACACTCACACAGCCGAAGGAGGGTAAGCCAGTTTTTAAGTAAGTGGGAATGAAATAATAGTTTTTCAAATGGCGTTTTATACTCCTCCGTCTACCCGTTTTGGGATAAAAGACGTAAGTATATATAATTGATTGTGACGTAGTATATATATATAATTTATATAATTGTAAAAATATAAAAATACTATTACATATTTTTGTTCCTATTTTCTTTTAAAAGTGGTTCAATTTATACCGATGACTGATGATAATTCATTTAAATTATTATATTATTTAAAGAATTATTTTGAATTCTTAATTTTTCATTGTGCTAATATAAAGCTGACATAGACCAGTATTACTTATTGTGCATCGAGCTTGGCACCGACTTCAAACAGACTAGAAGGGACTATTGGTATTTTAATGTTACTTGTTACATTGACGGTACTTATTATAGTTTTTACTTAGATTTGTAATTATTTTTTAATTTTTAGTGCTCTTTGTCGGTGTTGTTTGAAGTCGGTTCAACTTTTTTTTTAAAAGGGTTTATCTATACAGCATTCGGTTGAAATATCAAAATCCTTATATCTTGTTTTCTTTGATCTAGATTTTTATTATATTATTGAACTCAAAGCGCTCAAACTCAGTTTGAGTCTAGATAACTTTGGACCGCGACATGATACAATATTATCTATAAATATCTAGACATATACATACAGAATGGTTAAGTAATATAAACGACCACGTTACAGACATTACATGCCTTAAAATCGCCGGACATTATTTTATTATTTGATAATTATCAAACAGACTATCGGAATAAGAGATATAAAGCGAAACATTCAAAACAGTCCAAATTTTACTGTCATTTAATCCCTAGTACCTAGAAATGAAATAAATAGTTTATCACAGTCTGTTCTTTTTGTTTATCACAGTGTTTTGTCAATATACAGACACTCAGAACCCATAAGGGTTATTTTTTTGTTTATCTATTGTGTCTGTGTATTGTGTCTATGTGTGTATCTATGTTATATAAAATTTTATAGTTTATTAGGTACTATAACTTGACTTGAAAACCTTCAAGAAAAGAACCGTCCTTAAAGTCCGGCAACGCGTTTGTGACTCGTTTATATACGTTTATGGACGGCGGTGGTCATTTTCCATCAGTTGACCGGTCTGCTCGTCTGCTCCTTCTTTCATAAAAAAAATAAAATAAACACAATATACCATATATATACCAACCTGTGGCTGTTACCAAAACAGTTCGAATTGCGACTTGGATTAAGTTTTCATGCTTGCATTCCCTGCCTTTTCTCGTTCTAGTAATCATTTCCATTGGCACGTAGAATTGTAGGGCATACGAGAAGAAAATCACCAATGCCATTAAAAGCTTTGTAAGTTGAGCAAGTCTGAAAATAAATTAAAAAATAAAACATATTTTCACTTTCAATCAAAATATTCAAACAAGTTTATTGTGAGTCATAGTTTAATACGAAAAACTTAATCCTCGACAATATATAAACTGTACGGTGTCAAATGAACGTGATGTCAATGTTGAATAGAAGAGTATATATCGTCAATAGCAAATTATTATTACTACAAATTTAGAAATAAAAATTTCTTCGACACTTAAACTTCTTGAAAGTAAACAAATCAGATTTGACTACTTGATGCTACATCATCAAAGTGCACAATCAAATCGTCTGCCCGGATGGCGTAGTGGTTTAAGCTGTCACCTTGCCGCTTTCTACTGCGCTGGGTGCTGTGGATTCGATCCCCACATGGGACCACAGTTTGTGTGATCCACAAATTATTGTTCTGAGTCTTGGTGTTCTTTGTGTCCGTTTCATCTATGTCTGTAAAGTCACATTCACGGGAGTTGTATTTAAAAAAAATACACAATCAAAGCTGTAATTTCTTGGCACATTTGGGCCAGATCGACATCGACCAGAGTGATACAAGACCCTCACAGAAGACTTGTGTTAAACAATTCATTTGTTGGTTTCCACTGAATGGGTGAGGTAACCGAAGGCCGAACTTTGTGGCCAAGAAAAACCAAAGTTGAGGTTACCTCACCAGAGATATTCGATGGCAAATTAATGCAAGTCAAAGATACCTACCGAAACTTTTATGGACAATGAAAATGCTAGTTAGTTTAGTTAAATTAAATGTGCTTATACATCACAGTAGTAGTAGGCCAAATCCTCCTTTCTAAGAAGAGGCCTATGTCCAGCAGTCGTCTGGGCTAGCTGGGCTGGGGACAAAGTCTATTGATGATACATCCGTGTGGTCACGGATTCAAAATATGGAGTGTCATCACCCCTATCCATCCCATTGTAAGAGTCGACTGAGGAAGCAAACTACACAGGACAACTGCTCTGCACAGAGAAGGAAAACTTGACACAAACCCTATACCTATCCGTCTGGCCAGCGTGGTATAATAGGCCAAAACCTCCTTTCTATATATTCAGCAGTGGCCTCTTAAAGGCTGTTGAATATATATAATATTTTACTTCCTAACTAAAAGTAATAAAATTTAAAAATAACACATTAACAGATTAGAATATATCCGCTGCTCTCGAATACTCGCCTGCCAGTGAACAGTCAATTTACATCTAGTTTAAGAGTGATTGTTAATTTTCAATTATTTCATGAGTTAATCACAATGTTGGCTTATAATTCAAACAGTACCCTCACTGAATACGTGTCGGTCAGTAATCTAACCGCACTATCGATAATACCTCAACTCATTTCAATAGTTTACATAAACTAAAATATAACCGAAGCTGACCCTTTATACTTAGTGATATTGAATATTTTAATTAAAGTTTCGGGTTTAAGAAACTTTATTCTCATAAAGAATTACATATTCACTTACGTGAGAACACATTTTGAATGAGATACAGTCATTTGCCGAGCGGCGTGACACCAATGCAAATTACAAACTACACAATTGAAGGGTAGGTTCAACCTCGCCCCGCCTTTGCCCAATCGGGACAGCCAGTGTCGAGTGGTAGCTCGACGGGAGGGACAATGGAACCCTAACATTCCCACCACACGCAAGGATTCTTCAGGGCAACCTCAACCACTGCCGGGCAGAGCAGGTGTGAACACTTTGTAACTGTACGGATAAATACACGGATCGAGCTTACCTGGATGTCTATAATGTTTTCATCGTATTCGAGAGATAACTCTTTAGTATTTCTTTAAATGTTTGCACGGTTTTTGCTTTATTTATATTTTTAGGCAGGTTATTGTAAGTTTTTGCACCGCCGTACATGATATTTTTTTTTACCAAAGTTGGGACGGGTTTTTAAAAATTGTATATCATTAGAATTTCTTAATTTAATTTTTTGAGATTGAGATTTTTTATTAAAGTGTATTTGAGTGTGTATAGTTTTATTTAAAATTTTACGTATTAGTATGCAGTTGTAGTAATGATAGGTTTGTCTAATATTCATAATTTAGGTATTTTTATATATTTTTTTTAAGCTTGTTCTGTATTATTTATATAATGGAAAGGTTTTTTTAGGCTGCTGTGCCCCATTTTTCTATTAAATAGTTTAAATTTGGTTTAATTAGAGAATTCGATATCAGTAACACATTGAGATCCGGAGAGCACGTGAAGCCCTCGTCGGTCCGGGTGCCATACGAACAATCTTTACGGGTATTTCTACAGAACTTCGATATCGCCTAGTACTTGGGTTGTGGAAGTCTGATAGCAATCGCTCCGCATAAAAGTCGAAGTTCAGACGTATACTAATAGACTTAAAGCCGACCCCAATCTAGTTTGGGAAAAGGGCTCGGAGTAAGAAAGAAGATATTTTATAACCATAATAAGAATATTTTCTTTCAAAAAGATACCTAGCTATCCCCTAATAACTCTTAAAGGAATTTTTAACCGACTTTAAAAAGGAGTTCTCGTTCTATTGTCTTTGTTTTATGTTTGCAAAGTTGGAATTTTGTTACAAATATGTGAACCTAAATGGAAAACATTCTTTATTTCGAAAATGGAGTTTCCGTTTGGTCTTATTCTATTTCGAAAAAATAAATAACACACCCAAGAGCGGAAAATTAAGACAAATAAAGTTTTTTACAATTCATCATGGTAATATAAATCTTTATTTAGATTGTAGAACCTTACTGATGGAGTCGTTCTATGAGCTACCAGCTGAGAAAGAAAACCGTGAATGTTAGTACACCTTAGTAGGTTGTGACGACGGAATCCACATCCACATCACGAGTCAAACTACCACCTATTAACATACCAAGGTTCGCAGGCAACTATGAAGGCAAGTGGATAAGTTTGATAATTATTATTTAATATTTTATATTAATCAATCGTGACACATTTAAGTAGGTGATAATTTTTTAAAAACCATTTATTTAGCGGCACTGACTGCCGATGCGGAGGTCGTAAGTTCGATTCCTAATCAGGACAAATATTTGTGTGATGAACACGATCATTTGTTCTATTTCTATGTATAATTTATCCATGATATTTATGTTTTTATAAATTTGTAAATAAGTATGTTTATCGGGTTAATCTGGTTACCATAGTGTACTACCTAGTATCAGTATATAAACTATATATATCATTAAAATTTAGTATAATATCAATATAATTTGGGATCAGACAGCGAGGTATTGACAACGACATTGTGAGGTAATTATTAATATTTTCAGATTTACTTTTATGATTTTTAAGATTTCAATTTTAGATTTTCAGATTTACTTACATAGCATCCTCGGGGAGGTTCAACGTCACTGATCCTTTAGCTTCATCACCAAACTGTAGGTAGCCGAAAAATCCCATAACAACGAAGAGGCCAATAACAATTATCATGGCTGTGTTTAATACTCCAGGACACCCGAGGAACCTTTTAGGATTTTTCATTTCGTTTTCAACTGGCATCACCAAGCCGATACCTTCCATTGCAAAAACAACCGTACTGTAAGATAAATCAAATACATAATTATACTGTGATAAAAAAGTTAATTGTTGTATTGTATTCGACTGGCCTGTTGGTCTAGTGGTTAGTGACCTTGAATGCTATGTCAGAGGTCGTGGGTTCGATTCCCACCCAGGACAGATAATTGTGTAATGCGCACGGTCATTTGTTCTGTGTGTAAGAAATATATAAGTATGTTTATCAGCAGTCTGATTACCATAGTACAGGCTCTGCCTAGTTTGGGATCAGACGGCCGTGCGTGAAATATTATGAACATATTATTACGTCTACGTGGATTTGAATGAATAATTGGAAGACATCAAGAACAAAATATTGGAACAAAGATTAAAAAACAAAGGAAACAATGTTACAAAGATATTCCCTATATTAAGAACTGCATAGTAGTAGAAGAAAAAAGCCAAAAGCTCCTTAGAAAGTCGAGAAAGGAAGTTAGCATAGTAAATAGTAAGAAACGGTTGCTCATTATGGGTAAAAGGAAGGAAACCTCTGAAAAAATAGATTAGGCAAGTGAGTAAATGTGACCGTCAAAGAACAGGAAAATTCTTTTCATAAGACTCTGAGATATGATACTTAAAAAAATACACAGAAGGTGGTGGTGGCAGGGAATGTATCACTCAATCTCAAGTTGGGAAGAGCACAAACCTTGCGTTCGGTCCGAAGTTATCAATTTGAGTGTTTCTTAAGAGATTAAACTTTCACGACCTTATCGAACGAAAGTGTCTGTATGAAAGAGAGTGAACATTGTAATCATTCCACAATGAAGATAAATTTTCAAATTGAAAACGACGTTTCAAGCAGATTTTAAACTTTAAACTTTTTCTGGACTTAATTGTGCACAACTCTCATAAAACTGAAACGAGCATTTCTCTATTTGATTATTTTTATTGAAATTAAAGACTTACAAGATGTAAAGCTATATTTAGATTAGCTGTAGTGTCAAGGAAAACTGTCATCTCGTATTCTATCTTTATCCACACATATTGAGTGTATTAAAATTAAATCCAACGCGAATCGTATTAACAAACAGAATAAAATCTCAATCAGAAAACGAATTTTCGTATTCATAATATTTACGTGATTGTATTAGATATATTCGGTCCTAATTCTAATAAAGACATGTTTTGCAAGGAAAATGTGATAATGAATTTACATACATATAACATAATGTAAACAGAGGCATGAAGGAAATGCTTCGCAAACTTGACAAGATCTAAATATTCATAATTAATTACAATAAATAAATATGCTTCAAATTGTTCACTGACCTGGATTGAAATTGCGATAATTATTTATGAAATGATTATAATGCGTATTTATTATCATTGAGATTTCGATATTGAAACGAAGAATATTTAACGGAACAATCAAAAGTTCTCAGTAGTACTAGCGTTTCAAAAGTTGACACTGTTAAGGGACAATGCCTAAGGAAAGATATCAGGTTATTTTTTGCTGTACAATTACTTCTGTGGATAAAATCAGCGGCTAAGCAATATTAAATTTAAACATTTTATTGCTATATGGATTCAATGGAAGCACAAAAGCACAAATAACATAAACTCTGTGTGTTAAGCTAGAGATAAAATGTCAAATGCAATTAAAATATATAGGAGTTAATGAAAATAAAAACCCTTAGGTGTTTCGTCTTTGTTTCGTCTTTGTTTCGTTCATTCAGAGTTCTGTTTAACAGTTTCATAAACAAGCAGCAAGGCAGAAGAATGTAAAATTACTCTAACAGCTAACTAGTCATTTGTAATGTAATTTTGATGTGTTATGTAATTAACACTAACCTTAAAAACAACGGCCAGGTCCCAATACCAGCGACTAAATCCCTGTCTTCAATTGAAGGAAGGTCCGAGAACACATAGTATGATGTTATGCAGATAACAACTAAAAGCATCACATTCGCACATCCTGAGAATGGCACTAAATACTTCAGGTTCCTAATTTGACAGATTAGGACTAGAGGTACCAAAGTTAGGGCGCAGTAAGCTTGGATTGACAGCGAACCTGGTGCATACACGTCCATAACCTAAAGAGAAAGTAAATATTAGATTTTTTTGACCTAGTTTTGGTCTCAGGCTGTCACCATAACCAGTGACAGCGATATACCATTAATTATAACATATTTATGATGTTAGGTTTTCACCATCTCTTCCTACGATCAGTACAATCTAAGTGTCTTAATCTTCTCCTTTTTAAAAAGACAACTCCTGCACTAGGAAAAACAATTAGCGGATCACACAGTGTTGGCCCAGTGGGATCGTACCCAGAATGGAAGCGGCGAAGTGACCGGTAAGCGGTCCACTACGCCATTCGTGCAGTCTAGTCTAGCATCCGTGAAATGTAATGAAGTAGCTGTTTACCACATTAAAAGTTTCTATTCTTAAAAGATTTAGGGTACACTTTTATAAGCTGATAACCTTTACAATGATACCGATCACAGATCAACACAGACACACCTTTAGGAGTTTATCAATGTATGGGTTTTAAAAGTGTACCAACATAATTTTGCTGATTTTTACATTATAAGGAGTTTATCGCTATATAGCATAACAATACTTACACAAAGTTTACACTATAAGTAATAATTATGCTAATGTTGCAAGTACTAAATAATAAGAATAACAATAAGAAAAACTTTATTTGTCTCTTTACAACGAGTACTTAAAATTAATAACAATACTTGAATAATAAATAATACTTGAAAGACAAAATGGTCTTGGAATCAGCGTGTGGATGACAGTGAAAAGCAAGCCATGCCCAAGCCAATCATGGTTAACAGTCTTAGAATAAGCACAACGACAACACCCTGATCACGCCCCGACCACGTCGGTGTACGTAAACACCAACAATTTCAACAATAGGTTACTATACTATATTGTTTGTATATATACAAACAATATCTAGACCTACATGCTACCTATTATATTAGTAAAGAATGTCTAAAAATTCAGTTGTCTTAGTCAAATTGCATAATTTTAACAGGGATTGACAACATTGTGTTGTTGGTGTTCTGTCTGCAACAGCCGACATCTGCATATTAACAAACTGTATACTATTTTATACTAGACTCTAAAAAAAATAGGTATAATAGTCTTTATCTCACCTCTTTTAGTGAAGATCCAATGAAAACCACGTACACACACAAGACGCTGAAGTATGTCACTACTAATGAGTAGTCCATTATGACCCTGAAAATTGTGTTTATTAATTTAATTATTTACAGATAAACTAAGATTAATAGTTAATATTTTGTAATTATTGCTACACATACACACAGACTCGTATATCACCAACGGAGTAGGCAGAGAGGTGTAAAATACTCGGTCTTTTCGGCATTCATCATCAACAGCCTATAATAGTCCACTGCTAGACATAGGCCTCTCCTTAGAAAGGATGTTTTGGCCTACTATACCACGCTGACCAGACGGGTTGGTATAGGGTTTGTGTCAAGTTTTCCTTCTCTTTGCAGTGCTGTTGTCCTGCGTAGTCTGCTCCCTTAGTCGGCTCTTACGACACCCACGGGATGAATAGGGGTGGTGACATTTCGCGAAGGAGACAGCGGAGCGGGACCGGGAGAGGTTTAGGACTCTCCCGGCCCGCCAGGCCCGGGAACGGGCCAGGTACCGCAGGCGACTCAGGCGCCGGAGGTCGCAAAACGACCTCCGTCCTCCATAAGCGCAGGCCTGGAGGTGACAGGTGAGACCATCTGTCACCCTAGCAGAAGCAGGCCGGGGTGGCGGCGAGCGCGCTCGCTTCCAGGGAGCACAGGGAACATGGAGTTCCCACACGGGGGGGTCGTCTACTCGTCTGTAGATGACCCGAGGTATGTCGGGGCACAAGGGACTTCCTTTCTAGGGTATACCTGGTTCCCCGGCTATTAGTACCCGAGACGGCGTGCGGTTTTAGTCGGTTCGAGTCCGACATGCCACCGACAGGTGGTATCCTAGGGGATTTCCGCACGGAAAAAAAAAGGGTCTAAACTTGGAGGTATAATAGATACGTAGCCCAAATTATCAAGGCGTTACAGCACATACTGAATTGGACCGAAATCAATTCTGAATTTAAAAATATATCATTAGATAATATGAATATTTACTTACGTTACAGTCGGACCCCATGATTGAATTCTTTTCGGTCCATAAGTGCACACCGCACCACATGTTTCGGCGTAACTCAGGGCAGGTTTTTTCATGATGACACATATTTTCTGAGATGCTGCAACCTGTAACAAGGTATCTTATGAATATTTTTGTCCTGTATATTGTCGTACGGCAATTTTTATATATTCTTCGATGATTATTTAAATTACTGACTTTTCGGCTGCTCGAACTGGTTGCTAACACTCTGCAATCCATTTGTATAAACATGATCCCCTTTCCTAATGTTGCCTTAGTTCCTTATGTACTTTTAATTTTAATATACAGCGATTTTCCCAACTATAATTATTTTAAGTTGATGAACTGGGCACTTTCAGATACGAGTATCGAATCATATTTTAATTGACTTCAAAAAGGAATAAAACATAACAGTTTATAATACATGCCACAAATATATATCACTAATGAATGTGGAATAAGGTAAGACGAATTTAATTTAAAATATTTAAAACACTTTACAAACAGTAAAGAAAAAAAAGGACTCCTATCTTTTTTGTATGTATTTATTTATCAAATAAAATACAAAAAAACTAATTTGTACACATTCTCAAACCCCTAAGGTTTGTATCCTGTCCATCCCATAATTTTTTTGTTGCCTATAGCTTCATATTGAATAGATAGCGTATCGGATGTGTATGTGCATAGATGTATACTCTTAGATTAAATGTTTTACGTATTGCGTATTGAATATGCTGGGCATTAACACTAGAAGAGTCAACGCCGTCAATTTGACGGCAAAATGGTTTAGATCGCAAATAACTTTTCGTCTATTTTTTAGTTTGTAATCATATTGTCACGAAACTTCGAGAAAGTTCGATTAACCGCACAATTCCGGGAACCGTTTAATAATAATGCAGATTCACAACGAACAATAAGTTCTATTTCAATACTCATAAGATTAAAAATGACTTGGATTGGAAATTGCTCGAATGTTCCTTTACAAGTATTATAAATGCGAACACGTCTTTGTTGGAGTTAGTTCAATTCGAGTTACAGTGCGATAAACATCGAAGCGTTTGAAGTGAATATAAGTAATTAATGAGTATTGTGTGAACGTTTTTAGGTGTAGTAATAATAAAGTCTCCTTAGTCGTCAGAAGGCTTATTATTCCGAATCGACGAACCCAAACACGTAACAATATTTAATGTTTTTTCCTAACTTAGGATTGTATGAGTTTTAACTTGATAAAAGTAAATTAGAAATGGTGTGTATACGTGAAATGTTTACTTATAATTAGTATACTACTAAGTAATAATTACTTACCAGCATGGCCACTGTGTGAGTGCATAAAAATCCAGCTATCAACGTCCCAATGATACCCATCAAAAGTCCAGCGTTCTTGAAGGCCGAGGGCATCGCCAAAATGCCGGTACCAAGGCATGCTTTCAACAGATGTACTACAGAACCTACAGTTCTGCAAACAAATAAGATGATAAATTAAAACCAAGAGACTTTAAAAAAAACATTTAAGTTCAAACAAACTAACATCAGTGAATAACACATTTTAACATAACATTCACAAATGAATACAAACTTACTAATAACAAAACAAGTATTTCACACTTTGAAATAACAATACATAACCAAGTCATTGCACTGTATGCTAAACACTCTGATCTAACAAAACAAAAATAACATAACATGAGAATATTGTGATTTAATTATTTTAGATTCAATGACCTAACAATAAATTGGCTATTCACATTAATGTTAAAGCTATGTTTAGCAATGAATGAAAAACAATGTAGTATTTAGTGCAGTCATTGAACTTTTACAGTGGTTGGAAAAAAGTATTTTTTTAGGATACAGGAGGCAAACGAACAGATACAATATTTGATTTTAAATGTCTATCGCTGCCCATGGATCAAGTGCTTAACTCAAGGGATAAGTGCTAGATTAAGTTGGGCGGGGTAGGCGATCGGTGACTTTAAGATTTTACAACAAAAGTATCAATTTAAGTAAGGATTTTTTTACTCTTTTATTGTTTTTCAGTTATATAATGTTACAGACAGAAACATTTACACAAATATACACAGATACAATGACTCACAGTTCAATAAGTAGAATTTAAATTAACTGATGGACTACTAACAATAAAACACCCTCCTTCTGCGTCGGGGATTAATCAAGAAATTACCTTTCAAGTAAATTGTAATATGTACTTACGAATTTGGATGCTCTAAATTTCGATGTTCGAATGGATTATAAGGTTTATCATCAGTGACGTCTTTCGATGCAATACTCAGCGAGGACTGGAATCCAGGATTATTGGTTAAATCGGCCCTGTAAGCATGTAATACATTTAACCAATTAACAAAAATAAATGGACAAAACGCCTTTGACTTTAGAAATATTGGGAGCATAATCTTAGTCTAATATTATACTGTCTTTTCTTATGTTCGAATTTTAACCATTTATTATTTATAGAATAGAATAGAACATTATTTATTTCATAAAACACAGCATATAAAAATAGTTAAATAACAACAAACACAAAGAAACTAAAAATCAAGTAAGGTTTGAAAAACACGTTAATAAGGCAACATTTTTCAATATGTCAATCTTTCATATCTGACAGAATTGACATGACACGTCAATGTGCCACGTATCCAACCACGCGTCTATGAAATGTTAGTTATAATAACTATTACTTATCAACTAATACTTATCAACCTGTGTACATAGCCATAACCTTTAAGGTAAGTGTATTTATTGTTTTTCTTGATCAAGAAGGTAGGTTTTCAATTGACGGCGGTATAGAATTCCAGCATCGTGTTGCCGCACACGCCGCATACTACGGTCCGTGTAGTGACGGATTAAAAATACGGAATGTCACTACCCGAATTCATCCCGTGGGTGTCGTAAGAGCCGATTAAGCAAAACAACGCAGGACACCAACACTGCAAAAAGAAGGAAAACTTGACACAAATCCTATACCAACCCGTCTGGCCAGCGTGGTATAGTTGGTCAAAACCTCCTTTCTAAGGAGTGGCCTATGTCCAGCAGTGGACTATTAAAGGCTGTTGATGTGATGATGATGATGTATTGCCGCATACTTAAAACTGCCACGAAATGCAGCTGTCCTATGTCCCGGAATACTCAGTGCTCTGGCTGTGAGTCTGATGGAGTAAGAGAAGTGGTTATGTTTCCAGTCAATTTTTTCATACAAGTATGTAGGGGTTGCTTATTAATAACTCCATATATTAAGCTAGCCAGATGCTTCTTCCAAAAGGAAGAAGCATCTGGAATCCTTCTGGATTCCATGGAGCCAGATGCTTCTTGGAATTGGATGGAAGGAAGGAAGGACAGTAACGAGCGCAGGCATTTTGAACTCTTTGTATAAAATTGTTTGTTCTAGCCAGTACGCATGGACCGTACACTATCCCACAGTAGTTAAATCTAGATAATACAAGATTGTCTACTAGTTGTTTCCTTAATGGAATGTTAAGGTAGTCTCGGATGTTGTACAGAATTTTTAGTCTACAAAAACATTTTTTAACAACATTGTTAACATGTGCTTTTAATGGTAACCCAGAGTCCATTAGTTTCCTAAATTATGAGCTTCAACAACACCAGGCAATTTTTTCCCATTTGTGGTAATTGTTGGGTCAGCATCCGCTATAGTCTGGACTTGCCGCTCACTACACAAAATCACAAATTTCGATTTTGTTGAATTTAAAACTAAGGAGTGGTCTCTAGACCACTGAACCACTCTTTCTAGTTCTTCATTAATTATATTGACTGCCGACCTGGTTTTCTTTGGTTTAAAGGACAGATACACTTGAGTGTCATCTGCATAAATGTGGTATCTGCAATTTAGTGGTTGTGATTCAAACCCATAATATCCTAATTTGGACAGCAGTAGGGATGAATCAATGGCATCAAAAGCTCTAGAATAGTCCAGTAGTGCAAGTACTGTTCCTCCTCCACAGTCTTTAGCTTCCAATATGCTACCCACTACATCACACAAAGCCGTTGTAGTTCCACGACCCCTCCTAAACCCAGACTGTTTGTAGTGACGGATTAAAAATACGGAATGTCACTACCCGAATTCATCCCGTGGGTGTCGTAAGAGCCGATTAAGCAAAACAACGCAGGACACCAACACTGCAAAAAGAAGGAAAACTTGACACAAATCCTATACCAACCCGTCTGGTTAGCGTGGTATAGTTGGTCAAAACCTCCTTTCTAAGGAGTGGCCTATGTCCAGCAGTGGACTATTAAAGGCTGTTGATGTGATGATGATGATGTATTGCCGCATACTTAAAACTGCCACGAAATGCAGCTGTCCTATGTCCCGGAATACTCAGTGCTCTGGCTGTGAGTCTGATGGAGTAAGAGAAGTGGTTATGTTTCCAGTCAATTTTTTCATACAAGTATGTAGGGGTTGCTTATTAATAACTCCATATATTAAGCTAGCCAGATGCTTCTTCCAAAAGGAAGAAGCATCTGGAATCCTTCTGGATTCCATGGAGCCAGATGCTTCTTGGAATTGGATGGAAGGAAGGAAGGACAGTAACGAGCGCAGGCATTTTGAACTCTTTGTATAAAATTGTTTGTTCTAGCCAGTACGCATGGACCGTACACTATCCCACAGTAGTTAAATCTAGATAATACAAGATTGTCTACTAGTTGTTTCCTTAATGGAATGTTAAGGTAGTCTCGGATGTTGTACAGAATTTTTAGTCTACAAAAACATTTTTTAACAACATTGTTAACATGTGTTTTTAATGGTAACCCAGAGTCCATTAGTTTCCTAAATTATGAGCTTCAACAACACCAGGCAATTTTTTCCCATTTGTGGTAATTGTTAGGTCAGCATCCGCTGTAGTCTGGACTTGCCGCTTACTACACAAAATCACAAATTTCGATTTTGTTGAATTTAAAACTAAGGAGTGGTCTCTAGACCACTGAACCACTCTTTCTAGTTCTTCATTAATTATATTGACTGCCGACCAGGTTTTCTTTGGTTTAAAGGACAGATACACTTGAGTGTCATCTGCATAAATGTGGTATCTGCAATTTAGTGGTTGTGATTCAAACCCATAATATCCTTACTTGGACAGCAGTAGGGATGAATCAATGGCATCTAAAGCTCTAGAATAGTCCAGTAGTGCAAGTACTGTTCCTCCTCCACAGTCTTTAGCTTCCAATATGCTACCCACTACATCACACAAAACCGTTGTAGTTCCACGACCCCTCCTAAACCCAGACTGTTTGTCTGGTAGGATGCTATTTCATTACTTACTAGATACTAAGTCATTATTTTTGCATTAAGATTACTACTACTAAAACTATTCTAGTAGTCTAAGGAGTAGAGTAAGAAAAATAGAGATGTACTTCGAGTATTTTAAGAGATAGAAAGGTACTCTTTATTGCACACCATAGATAGGAAACATACAATGCAAAATATAAACATAAAATAAAAGCAGTAGTACAATAGGCGGCCTTATTGCAGTCTGGGATCTCATACTATGCTCTATAGTAACATGTAGTTTGTGGTGTAATATACATATACACAAACACATATTCATACACATACATACATTCATATAAATATACATACACATACCTATATAACACATTCGTAAAGTACTTACTGATCGTGCCCGCCTGATAGATACCGGGATACTATCTCCTCTTTAAGCAAATAATCTTAATTTTCTTGAAAGTTAAGGTAAATTATCACTCTCAATGACATATTGATTACTAATGAATTTTCATAGCCAACAACCAGAATCGAAAGGTGAGTGACTAACTCCAAAGACACAAGTGCGTTGCCGACATTTAAGTGCTCGCCCAAAAGACAGGTGGGGGCATTTCAGTCACCTCGCTGACTCAGTGAAAAGTTTCGAAAACAATTATTAAACAATGGTTTATTAGTGTGATCGAACTGAAGCCGTGATATCACTACGGTCGAGCCATATAACACCATAGGCCCACCTGTGCCATCGGGGGGGTGGGTATCGGAATTAATTGGCAGAACACATACAACGCTAGTACTTGACTGAGTATTTTTATGTTATATAAACTACCTCGGTGGTGCAGTTGTATCATATGCAACCGCTGTTCTGAGGTCTCGGGTTTGATTCCCTGGTTGGACCAAATGTTTGTATAATCTGCAAATATTTGTTTCGAAGTTTGGGTATTTTCTATGTATTTACAAAAACAATGTAATATCAGTCAATCCAGTTTTTATAGTACAAGCTCTGCTTAGTTTGAAACTAGATGACGCTGTGTGTCAGTTTTTTTTTAATTATGCAGATAATGCATATTTATTGTGTATACCTCTGGACTTCAAGTATGTTAAATTTAATCTTTTATTTTTGCACCTACTGCATCATATCTCTACATCACTTGAAGGTCGACACAAATTAAACGCGTTACTAAAACCCATTTATAATTTATTTAAACACGCTAACTTGGTTCCAGCACTGGATGTTACAAAGCCTTAAGTGGATATACAAAAAAAAAACACTTTATAAATGAAACTCTGATAAAGAGAGTCGTACCTACATTCAGTACAGAAAAAAAATTGCAAAATAATCTGCAAATACATTACATAAGGCGGACTTAATGCCATAGGCATTTTCTTCCAGTCAACCTTTGGGCGTTGCAGAGATGTGTGTGTGGGAGGTGTATAATTGTAGCAGATGAGATACATTATTTAATATTGTAGTCAGTTGCAAGATGTTATTCTACATAGATATATAGGTATACATATATATGAGTAAATATAATTACATTTGGGACATCTGACACACAACGCCATCTAGTTTCAAACTAAGCATAGCTTGTACGAAAGCTAGATTAAGTGATAGAATACTTAAATACTTTTTTTTTGTAAATACATCGAAAACACCCAAACTCTGAAACAAATATTTGCAGATCAAAAAATAGCATCATAGATCATAGCAGTCGCATACGCTACCACCTCGCTATCTAGGCAGTCAATATAATTTAGTCAGTCAATATAATTTATACATACTATTAATGCTATAATTATAATAAAAACATAAACATATAAACATACATCTATACATATATACAATACATATACACTATTCAGAATAAAATTTCACGAAGTGTTGGTATAGAGATGTTTTTATTTCATAGTAATTTATTTGATACTCATTGTTTTTTTTAGTGACGGGGTGGTAATATATAATATACCTCACATATCTCACACACGGCCGTCTGATTCCAAACTAGGCAGTGCCTGTGCTATGGTAACCAGACTGCTGATAAACATACTTATATATTTTTAAATACATACATATTATGTCGATAAATTACACCCAGACACAGAACAAATGATCATGCTCATCACACAATATTTGTTCTGGGTGGGAATCGAACCCACGACCTCCGGCTTAGCAGTCAGGGGCACTAACCACTAGACCAACAGGCCCGCATGGTACAAAAAGGTGTTGCAATATTTCAAAGCTTTATAGTAAACCAAGCGAGTAACGTAAACAGCTAATAATTTAAGTCATTTTTTTATTGAATGACTTAAAATTTACCGATATACTAAAGTTAAAACACGTGGATGATGATGGAATCTCTAAATTTAGAAAAAGAGAGATAGAGTTAGAGGAACAGAGAGAAACAGAGAGAGACGTATGGTACTTTTATATATTATTTAGCATAATACTTGAGTGTATAAATGCCTGTTACTAGCTAGCTACTTGGATAGTTGAAACATTAATCGACAAACTCGCTGGTAAAAGGTACTTGATCAATATAGTTAATTTAGTTTTACAAATTCATAAATAATTACTAAGTACTTCAATAATTTATATATTTTTTTGTATGGTATAAGGGGTCAATCGAGATGATGGCTCAGCTGATGGTAAGTGCCTACTACCGCCCATCGATACCTGCAACTTAATAGTGCGTTGACACTTTTTGTGGCCCCCCCCCCCCCCGGAATCACGGGTTTGAGGTTGGTTTTGAGTTTTAAAATATGTGTAACTTTGTAACCGTAAATATACACGAATATAACACAAAACCAATACCTAAATCAAAAAAGCAAACCCGACGGCTTTACCCACAAATATTATCTGAAAAGATTTTGGGACCAATGCCTTAAGACCTTAAAAAATCCAATTAGTTAGGTAGGACAGGTAGGATATTTATCATAGACTAATTTTATCACAACCTACTTTTGTAAGTGATGGATTGGTCTGGAACAGATACTAAAAAAATGATTCCGTTTAATGAAGTTGGTGAAAGGGTCTATTTTCAAATTTACAAACTCATAGAAAGTACATTATCCACTTGAATAAGGCTGGCTGACTCAGTCTAACTCCTTCCAGAATCACTGAAGCCTCTTGGGACGTCCATATAACTTGTACTATGCCTGTGCACGCCAAAGGATGCTTCATCGTCTTTAACATAAAAATAACGGCTTTCATAAGCAAAGCTCTGTATGTCCGCATTTTCGATTTCAGCAATACTGACTCCTTCTAGAAACATGGAAGCCTCCTGGAACATTTACAGGGTTCTAAGAGCTACCTCGCTTTTACCAGAATACTTGTTAGATATATATACGACTTTTTATACTCTGTAATATTTATTATATCCACTAAGTACTGTTATCTACTTAGTGGATATATTAAATATCCACTAAGTAGTGTTTATATTTTTTTTTTTGTTATATATGTCCTAATATAAATCTGAGTCATTTTATTTCATAATTTTGGGATTAATCGGGCCTTTTACTTAGGTAATGATTTAAAGTAATTTTTTAGTGTCTTGGTACGTTAGTGTATAAAGCCAATTTATTAGTACTTTTTTAACTTCGCATAAGGTCAATGGATAGAAGTTGAGACACTTATTTAGACGGTTCTAAAGGCTGCTGAGAACATTAAAAAATCTACTTGTAGATGGATGGATGGAACGGGATTTCGCAAATTCTGTCTTTCCTACGTTTAGTGGTTCGTTGGTAAGGAGTATGTTTATGTAGGGTGGTGTAGAGCACACAGAGTTTTCTCACTGATAGCACTGCACAGTCTTGGTATAGTTTTGAGATTGGGTATCTAAGTGGCTCTTTTTATCAGAACTTTCAAAACAGCTCTGTGAGCCCTCTACACCCTGATCATATAACTGGCTGGTGCCCCACCCTAAACAGGCACACAATATGTTAGAATTGACTGAACTAGAAATAAATAAATTTGTTTCATTATCGTAGAGCTGGACGATGTAAAAAGTTTTCGAAAAATAAACATAAGTTTCCGTGCCCGGGAGTTAATCGTTTCAATATGTTACAAAGTCCTGAACATATCTCTACGCCTAGGTGCTTTATGTTATGTGTACGAGTACAAGCAATCGCAATTTGTCTGTAAAATATCGCAGGTGTGAGCCTTTATATAGAAATCATGTATTATGTTGAGACGTGCTTGATAAAAGGATTGGTTGGTGAGACATCATGTGAAATATCAAAGTACTTTTTCTACATCTCTATGTAGCTTATCCCAGTTTTGACCAAGCATGATTGACGCTGTATCATCAGCGTAAGTGACAAGTTTGCCATTTGTGGCTGCTTGACACAGTTCGTTAATGTACACTAAGAAAATGATTGAGATAATCAAACTTCCTTGAGAAACACCGAATGTTATAGATTAATCTCTGATAACATAGTTATCTAACTTTACACACTGAGTACACTCATTTAGATAGCTCTGAAAGATATCTAAGGGATTAACCTCTTATGCCTATGTCAAATTCCTTTAATAGATCCAAGAAGACGGCTAGATTCTTTTGATTTTTATCTGCCCTTAAGAAAACCAAATTGATTTTTAGATATTATCTCGAATTTTGAAAGATAGGTTGTGAGTTGGCGGCATAGTATTTTTCAAACATCTTTGGGATTATAGTAAGCATCGAAATAGGCCTATAACTGAGGACTGAAGACTATTGGGTGAACCACTGCTTTCTCTATAGGTTGTATGTAGACTCTAAATTCGTAGAACAACACACACGATACCTACAATCTGTTCCGTCATCGTGTTGTTTCTAGTTCCACATTCTAAAGCTCTTTGATGTACAGTTATAATAACTGCCCTGTTGGTCTAGTTCTTAGTGATTGTGACGTGGCCGTCGATTTGATTTATATCTAGACAAAATACTTGGATGACTAGCACAATTATTTATTCTCTATATGGACGTAATTTATTAATAAAATGTATTTAAAAGTTGTTTTTCAGAAGTCTTCCTCATCATCATCATCAACAGCCTTTAATAGTCCACTACTGAATATAGGCCTTTCCTTAGTAAGGAGGTTTTAGCCTACTATACCATGCTGGCCAGAAAGGTGGGTATAGGGTTTGTTTTAAATTTTTCTTCTCTTTGAAGTGCGCTTTCTCCTGCGTAGCTTTCTCCCTTAGTCTTACGATACCCACGGAATGAATGGGGGTAGTGACACTCCGTATTCTTAATTCCTCACACGGACAGGTTACCATAGTACATCTGCCTAGTTTGGGAGCAGTTAGTTGGCAAGATGTTTTTTTTTGTATAGACATTTTCAAAACAGCTAAGCAGTTACCCAACATCATTTGTGTTAAATATCCATATTTTCATGCATGTCAGTGCATCCCAGATCAAATAATAGCTTTATCAGATAACATACTAATAAAATTTGTTACTTTCAAATAAGATTTCTTATATTGAATTTTCCTAAACTCTTAGAGCTTTATTTCTTAGCTCTCTATATCTTAGCTCTTGTTCATTCTTCATTTGCTCTACAATCTATTCCACCATGTAACGCGCTCCCACATGAAATCAGGATTTTAGCAAGTCGTGACACGTTCTAAGCTAAAGTCTCAGAATTCTACAGGAAACAGCTAGCAGAAATATCCTCATGATTTCGTCACCTCAGACATTATTGTATTTATTTTAATCCATATATATAATAAATTAATATTTATTTATGTATTCGCCTAGGTATTTTAAATAGTTTTTTTTTCATAATACATGTGCACCTGCCATGTCCCTTACTGAACCATCTTAAGGTTAACTCGTAGATAATGCCATGTGGCATACGCCTCGTGGAAGTTGTAATGCACGAAGTGTAAAAAATCAAATATATAACGTGTAGTCATATTAAATGTAATATCAGGAATATGTACGAGAGTGTATATTTATCTGTAACTTAATTGTACATGCCCAAATTTACAACCTATCAACTAAAACGTTAAAAGTTCTATTCGTAGTAAATACACCTTTTAACGTTTGACCACATTCATATCAGTATCAGTGAGCTGACTATCAATAAAGAACTTTATCTGACTATGGAGATTTTGACTTGTATATTCGAAATGAAATGCCTCCTGAATTTTGTACTTTACGTCATTCGGAATATCAATCCAAAATGAAGTCTATTAGGAACACGACATCTCAACTGATTTGAGTTTCAAGATATTAAACACCAAATATTTGAAGAGGTGAGGAAATGGTCCCAGCAAAAGTACAGTACATTTGTGCGATGTAATATAAAATGATCAAAGTAAATCTAGTCCTATAAATAATTCTATTTGTATTTAGTTTTATAACGAGCCTTCATCCACGGCTTGGCTGGCGTCTGCAAATTTGTAAATAATTTCTGGGATATCTCATAAACAGTATTTTCATCATACACTGTATTTTTTCGAGCAAAAATACCGTTTAATACACATTACTAATAAAAGAATTAAAGGAATACCCCCTACTTACTTTTTTGTATCCTTAACAACGTATTTATATAACTTTATATTGCTCGACTGATAAGATAAAAAGCATAAGAAATAAAGGAATAACTCATCTTCACCTTTATAATATCATTTACAATATTAAGACATTACTAAATAAATTTGACGGAGCCGGATATTTTATTTAAAATTTTATGTTTAACCTATGCTTTCATCCATAATAGTCTCACTTTTAGGAACTTATCGATCGTGGTTCTGAATTTCAAAATAAGATTTCTATTTTGATCACAAAATTCTTTTCGTAATTTGACTTATTTGCCTTATTCTCAAAACCTTCCTATAAATTCCAAAAATATTATCTCACCTTTCTGTAATACAATGTGTACACCAAAATCTCAGTAAAAGTTACAGCACGGTCTAATTTTAAGCATTCACTTAACAATTCGTCAATTTCGTAAGGCAGTTAAAGTTTGATAACCTACAGCAGTTGTATATTGTTTCATAAATCTGACCTTGGATTTTCAACGGACGTGCTCAATCGGACGTGACGGTGAGTCCATGAAATTTCACTGAATGACTTTGATATTGATTGTAGTTATGCCTCACTGAACTGTATTAATACTTGTAGGATTTAATTTAAATGGTGAAATATCATCAACAACATTCCTGCTCCTTTCCAGGTTATATTTTAGAGCCAGCGCAATATGTAATATTGAAAAAGATTTTGGCTAATTTCTTTTATGGGTGACCGCCGCCTACACTCCTTATGAATGTAATCGTTATCAGATGAATGAAAGAAGTAGATAAATTGTGGCTAAGAAAGACAAGATAAGAGATACTACCATTATTTATACTCAGATAGGGAAATGGGACAGATGTAGCTTGGAGAAGCTGGTGTAGTGTACCCAATATCCATCTCGTGGAGAAGGCACTACCACAGAGTCATCAATTAAATAAAGGTTTAATGTGTAAATAACTAGTTTTAATATAAAAGATGCTCTATTCACTTCGTTACGCAAACCATAGAATTTATCTGTTTTTTTTTTCCTTTTAGATGTTACAAAATATACCCAAGGGGTAAAGTTTAAGGCGTCTTTTAGCTGAGCTGATGATCAATGTATACGAGTAAGATCTTTAAAACTATTGCCCACTCTGAAGAAAATAGGTATCGTGACATATTATGGAGGTTTATTGTATATTATGGAGGTTCACAATCAGTCATGCAATTACTTCAGCTGTCTACCTTATTGAATCCTTTCTGCTACTCCCAAAGAAGCAAATTTGTTATTCTAAGTGAATTTACGAGTAAGATTAAATTTCAAATTAACTGTAATAACAAAGTATTTGGTTCCTTTGAATACACACTCTGGAATGGACTTGATAGGAAATAGAGGTTAAAACCAAATAAAATGCACAAAGATATAGGTACATTTAATAATGACAAACTCAATGTGCACAAAATATATACAATATAAGAACATCAAAAATTGTATCTCATCAACAGCCTTTAATAGTCCACTGCTGGACATAAGCCTCTCCTTAGAAAGGAGGTTTGGTCCGTGTGGTGACGGATTAAGAATACAGTGTCACCACCCCTATTCATCCCGTGGGTGTCGTAAGAGCCGACTAAGGGAAAAACTACGCAGAACAACAGCACTGCAGAGAGAAGGAAAACTTGACACAAACCCTATACCAACCCGTCTGGCCAGCGTGGTATAGTAGGCCAAAACCTCCTTTCTAAATTGTATCTAAAACTACTTAAAAGATAATAAATCAAACGAAACTAAGCGTTCCAAGAGAGCATATATCAAAAATAGTCACAGATCAAAACACAATAATTACCAATCTACAACATATTGCAAATGTTTTAATGACTATTTTATAGACAAAGTTAAACCCGTTCATACCAATGTAACAAATATTTCAGAACCTATAGATAATAACACCAAATCAATGTTTACACCACCTTACCTTCCAATGGACGTCGACACAATAATAAAGATTCTTAAAAACACAAATAGTGTTGGGTATGACGGTATCCACACTAAAGTAATAAAATCCGTTGGGCTAATTATTTCGAAGCCATATTATTAATGTAAGAATAGACACTGGAATATATCCAGACAGAGTAAATAGTTCGGTGGTTAAACCTCTGTTCAAAAAAGGAAACAATGAGCATATGGAATGCTATAGACCAATCACATTTAATCCCATATTCTTAAAAGTTTTCGAGAAATATATTTCTAAGCAACTTTATTCTTATCTTGAAAAATACAATCTCCTGGCAGTAGAACAAAAGGGATTTAGACATAAAAAGAGCATAAATAGGGTCACCTATGAATTCTTAAATATAATTGTATCTAAAGTAGTACCTACTAATACCAGTATGCGCCATATTTTGTGAAATGACGCAAGCTTTTGATTACGTAGACCATAAAATCCTACTAGAAAAGCTTGACAGTTATGGAGTACGTGGTAATGTCAATAACCTAACAAAACCGTACCTGACGAACAGAAAACAATATACAGAGCTCAGAAAAAATAATTTTGGAAACAAAAGAGAAGAAGTATACACGTCTCACTTACGAACAATTTATTACAGAGTGGGGCAAGGTAGTGTCCTCGGACCCTTACTGTTCATTCTATACATCAATGATCTACCCAAAGTAACTAACCATCCTGTTACTTTATTTGCGGATGATAGTACGATATTATGTATAGATAGATAGTAGTATAGTAGTTATGTAAAAATCGCGCTTACTATGAAACATACATTAATAATACGCTCTATAACATTATAACATGGATGGATAAAAATAAACATAAATAAACAAATTTAATTCAATTTTCACAAGACAAAATATGAATATAACATATAATATTTAAAATAAATTAACATAACATTAAAATAAATGGCATCGAATCGAAATGCCTAGGACTAAATATTGATATTATTATCAATATTTAGTCCAATTAAGCTTATGCTTAATTGGAAAATACATACTGCAGAGTTATGCCAAAAAATCAGCAGTACAGGCTGTTTAAGCTTGCACCTCTTCTCAACGATGAAGGTACACTTAAAGCATATCATGGAATGACCGCCTTCTAACTTAGATATAGCATACTATTGGGGAACTAGAAAAATAAAGATATTGTTTTTAAATCTCAAAATCAATGCATTAGAGCAATGTTCAAATTAAAATTTATAAATAGTTGCGTACCATATTTTAAAAAGTATAAAAATATGACATTACCATCTTTATACATCTTTGAAACAGCAATTTTTGTAAAGTCGAACCCGGGACTTTTTGTAACGCTAGCTGATACGGTGATTCGTGATAGAAGATAACAAGTAATAGGATCCGAATACGAAAAGCAAATACAACATTAATGCACAAAAGTATATTCTGTATTGCCATATAGAATATACTAGATTCGATCGATCGGGTATCTTATTATAGACTAGCTGAGACCCGCGGTGTTACCCGTGTTTGTTGTTATAACCGCGGGCAAAGCTGCGGGGCAAAGCTAGTCTAAAAAAAGTAGCCTAAGTTACTCCTTATGTCATCAGCTATCTGCCAGTGAAAGTCCCGTCGAAATCGGTCCAGCCGTTCCAGAGATTACCCGGAACAAACAGACAGACAGACAGTCAAAAATTGTAAAAAATGTTATTTTGGCATATGTACCGTGTATACATATGCATTTAGTAAAAAGCGGTTATTTTAATATTACAAACAGACACTCCAATTTTATTTATTTGTATAAGATACCCGATCACATTAAAAATCTAGACATAATCCTATTTAAAAACGTCTACAAGAATGCCTAATTGAAAATGTTACTATGATGTAAGAAAATTTTTAGGTGGTAAATAGGAGTAATGAATAAATTAACTGACATGAATTAATTTACATATTTGTTTTATAATTTTAACTATATTTTTATTAGCGAATTCTATTTTTATTTTTTATCCTTATTGATATTGTAATTCCTTCATTGACATAAGACTCAGACATTGATTTTGCATGTTTTAAATTCCAAGGTATAAAAAATCAAAGTGAATTATGTCATTGCTTTAGTTGCGATAATTGTTCTATTTGCATGTCATAAAAAATTAAATTATTGTAAGCCTAAATGGCAGAACATAGTTGATCATTCCACTACTGTAAACATCCTATGTATACTACAATAAAAAATGATTGATTGATTGATTGATAATCCTTTCAAAAACAGATATAGTAAAAATTTAAAAAGCCTGTTTAAGCGTGTAGATCATTCTCTTTTATCAATAGATTTGTAAAGTAACATGGAATATGTTATGAATAGACCTACGGCTGGTCAAAAAGTGCTGATACAAAGACTCTACCTATACTTACTACCATGGTTCATTAGCGGAGATACTATGTATATGTTATAATGCCGAGACATTTTCAATTACGCTTATTTTAGAACAATACCTTTACAAGTATCTTCCTATGATCTTTAAATTTTGTTACAAAATACAAAAAAAATGAAACACAAAAAGTTAAAAGTTGTCAAACATAAATATACCTAACAACCAATTGTACAATAATTTCACTAGATTACTTTAGTAAGATAGTTATAAACCACTTTAATATAAATATATTACAGTATATCGAAGGAGAAAATATTTTTCTCAATAAGTCTGTATTCTTTAGAGTCGAAAAAAAAAACAAAAGATCCACATTAAGCGGCTGGAACCATGTTTATCTTGTGCATTCTTAATATTAAATTTGTAAGACTTTCAAGAAAAACGACCGTCTTGACGGATTAAGAATACAGAGTGTCACCACCCCTATTCATCCCGTGGGTGTCGTAAGAGCCGACTAAGGGAAAAAGTACGCAGAAGAATATCCCTGCAGAGAGAAGGCAAACTTGACACAAACCCTATACCAACCCGTCTGGCCAGTGTGGTATATTAGGCCAAAACCTCCTTGCTAAGGAGAGGCTTTTACAAAGCAGTGGACTATTTAAGGCTGTTGATGATGATGATGATGATGTGAACAAAAACGAAACATTTAATTGCATTTTAGTTCACAATATTACTAGTAAACGACCTTCATGCTTATGATGTAATGGTTAATGTAATTGTAGGTGTAGTAGATAGTGTAAGTAGTAGTTTTTGATATCTTGTATGAATATTATAAACATTGTTATTAAAAAATGTAGTAGGCTACTTTAGATTATGTAGGGTTGAAGCCTATTTTAATAATTTTAAAAGGGTTTTTGGTGTTTATTTCTAAATCTGAAGCACAAACTTATAATCATTAAGGAAACCGTTCTCGGAAACTGGTTGATTTATTTAATTTGAAATGTGACCTTTTCAAAGCTCTTGTACTACCCATATATCGATAATTCTTTTTAAACGGTTATAATTGATGTTTCCCACATCGATTATAAGCAGAATCAATTAGATTCTCCGTATTCACAGCCGTCAACAGTCTACATCAAAGGAAAATAATGCATTTGTCAGATATTTTTAGGTATATGTGGGTTAATCTCAAAATCTTTCTAGTACATCCTAAGAGATATAATATATATAATGGCCCGAATTATATAGTGCCGTATCGCTGTATAGTGTTTCTTCGAATGTCCATGTCATAAAAATTGTTATAATATCTGTATGAAAATATTTAATAAGTTGCCACCAACCATAAAGACGTTGCCCTTATTGAGGTTTAAACGGAAATTGAAAAAAAAAATGACTTTTAGAAAAAATTACATTCACAGTAAATGAATACCCAAATGAGATACGATCATTACCAAAATACCTGATAACGTATGTTATTTTTAATAATAAATGATGAATGAGAAAAATTACATTGCAATTATATATTTGACATTATTTTTATTTAATTTTTTGTTATCAAATCATTCTATTGTTATAATTTGCATGTACATTTAAAATATTGCATGTTAAACAAAATATTGTAACAGACCGACGAAATGTGTAATTCTTTCATAGTAACTATTTACAATCTATGTAGCATTGGCAGTTATTAATTGTCGGGCATCTTAATTGGCAAAATTGAATGATCACACACTAGTCTGATCTACGTAAACCATGGATAGATCTTAGCTAAGTCCCAGTATTACCAAGGTTGACATTTAATGGTTAATAGATACTTACGTTGATTTAAAATTGTCTATATTCACCGTCTCTTTTTCTTTCGCCATCTTTGTTGTCTGAAAAAGAAGAATATAGAATTTAATTAAAAGAACAAAGAGAGACAAAATTATTATTGGTTAATTTTTTAATGGACATATTAATTAGGAAAGTTTTGATAGCCGTATATTTGTTACTCAAACACAGCAGCAATGATATAACAGATTTTGATGAGTATATATAGTTTTCTACCATCAGAAATTTATTAAACATAGGTAATATAGATTAACATTTTAGTACAGCAAACTTACTATTGATATATGATTTTAGTTATATTACTTCTGTTTACCTAAATAAATTTAATAAATGAGACTTTTAACACAGTGACTGCACGGATGGCGTAGTGGTTTAAGCGGTCGCCACGCCGCTTCCGCCGAGAATTGTGGGTTCAAACCCCATATGGGACGACTGGGTGTTCTTTGAGTCCGTTTTATGTATGTTTGTAAAGTCCCCCGCGACACAGGATATATTCCTAATCGCGTTGTCTTTAAAAAAAAAGAAAAAAAAATATTTTTTGGTATTTATATATTATATATTAAACTTGGTAAAAATTTGAATCTAACATTCGGAGCGAACGCTATCAAATTTGCCGATGGTAGTTTTCAGTTTACGTTTTCATACCTAAATCACTCCAATACAAATACTTAAACCGATTTTAAAAATTATTTAACCAACGGAAAACTAAATTATCAGGCTATTTTTTACCACCATAACTAACATACACACATTACATTTTAAATTTCTGTGCATCTAACATGTTTTATCTCTGTATCGCCCTTTTTTTTTTCCGTGCTGCAATCCCCTCGGATACCACCCATCCAATAGCCGGGGAACCAGGTATACCCTAAAAAGGAAGTCCCTGGTGTTCTCTGTATCGCCCTAAGGTTGACTGGGAGAAAAGGCCTAAGGCATTAAGTCCGCCTTTGTCACGTTTGTGCATAAAGTTTAAATAAATAAGTAAAATACACGCACTCAGAGCAGCGGGCAAAAGCTGGTACATAATAAACTTACAAAAGTAAATAGAAATTCCCAGTTAGAAGTAAACATTTTTGAATACACCCACACTACAGATGTATAATACAGTTCTATGAAATATTCAATGTCTTTTCTAAACAAAGCAGTTTTACAATTGTTGTGAGAGCATTTCAAGTAGGAATATTTAATTAGACGAGTGGGCAGCGAGTGAGGTATAAACCGAACCAAATAAGTTAACAAAACAGTTCTAAGTATTTAGCTAAGTACTGCCCGAGGCTACCATATATTTTCTAACATGTTCATGATTTTAAACATTTTCATTTCATAGAAATCAAAGCTTCAGTTACTTCGGCTTTTGTTTTGTTTGTATTAATAATTTGCTTTTTTAAATTATCTACTTCTTAAAATCTTAAACAAAATGAAATTAATGACAGACCAGGTATAATATAATATAATATATAATATATTTTACTACATTCACACAACGCCATCTAGTCCCAAACTAGGCAGAGCTTGTACTATGGGTACTAGACAACTGATATAAATACATATATACTTTTTTTTTCGTACATACATATTATACATAGAAACACCAAATAAAACATTAAATGTTCATGCACACAAATGTTTGAGTTGAGCGGGAATCGAACCCGCGACCTTTGGAATAGAAGTCCGTTACACAAACCACTACGACATCTGGTCGTCGAATATTCGTTTCATTTGAAATCAAATTTTTTCTTAACATTTTACCTGATACCTTAACGACGCACAAGTTCGATATATAATTGTCAGCTTTGTAATAGTCAATAAGAATATATAATGTCAACGATATATATGATATTAGCTTTTGCAAGCGTAAGTTGATTATCTCGGTAAAAAGTAGGCTGAGTTACTCGCTGATAATGTAGCTTTCCATTAGTGAAATAATTTTTAAAATCAGTATAGTGGTTAAGGTGTGAAAGCGTAACAAACAAAAAAACTCACTGTCACATTTTTAATACCAGTAAAGCTTAAAATTACTTACACAAAACCATCGATCTAATCAAGAACTAGGCAGAGCTTGAACTATGGTAACCAGACTGCTGATGAATATACTTTTTATATTACTAAATAAATATATATTATAGAAAACACCTAGACTCAGAAGAAATCATCGTGTATCATCACACAAGTTTTTGTCCTCAGTGAAAATCGAACCCACGAGCTCTTTCTCAGCCGTGAAAATCGCTTACCACTAGATCTATGGGACCTTTTCGGGGTTCAAGGTACAAACGACTTCTTTAAAATACACTGTATAAGATGGCAGAGAAAATATTTTTTACATTCAATGTATTTACATTCATTGAGAATATCAGAATTCAATTCCCAAAACTTCAGTATTCCGTTATTAAGATATATGTTCAAAAGTCTTTTCAATATGCGCCGAGCCAATCCGCGGAATATGTAGCACTCGCAACGTTTCGGTCTAATACTATATGACGTAAGCTGTTCTAGATAAGTTCATATTGTTACAAACATATAAAAAGTTTTAAATTTAGTTAAGACCTGTTGAGCGCCAGAACTTTATACTTAAATATTTATTCTGGGTGAGTTTTTAAATTCAAACAGAACTAGTATGTACAATTATTTGGCGTTCAATGATAAACTTATGGTTTTAAATAAAAATGTTTCTATTCGTGATTTTTACATACATATATGTAAATTAACACCATTGAGACGTGCGTTGCCGACTTTGGTTAGTTTAGCAAGTGTTGCTTAGCATGAAACCAGCCACCGCGGTAGAACTAGCCTATCAAGTACCTATTTCCCTTGACATCGACTTGAAACAGATCTGGGCCTCGATTCTTTCATTCCATTGACACGCTATTGATGCCATTAAATGTCTTTGTGATGACTATATTTTGATCAAATATCGGTATTCTACTACAAATTAAATTCACAGTGTCAATAGACTGTGGATGTAGTGACAATGGCTCATCATTAGTGATATTAACAACAGATACAAGCTCTGCTTAGCTACAAACTAGATGGCGTTGTGTGTCAGATGTCCGAAAAGTATTACATATTATTACGGATTTCAAATGTACCGTTTACCAAACTATTACAAAGACATCGACGACAATTGTATCAGTGGCAGTTCAATGACAAGCCTTCGAGAAGCCATTGGTCTTACATAGTTAGTAGAATACGTAAAGTGCAAAACTATTCCGACTACATTGCATCGACAATCTATTGACACAATATTAAAATAGCAGAATTGCTGCCCAGACGGTACCTATTATCTTTATAATACTACCCATTATATAAACTGTCAAACTTTTTAAGGGTTTGATTTTTTTTTTCAGTTTTTAGTAAAGGGTAAAGGGTACTTAAGGGTTTAGTTTCATTCAAAGTCGGTTCAACTTTTTTTTAGCATTCATTAGCAATCATCATTATTAACATTAATCACTTAAAACGGATATATATTGCTTAAATTTAAGATAAGATTATCAGATCCGGACTTACGAATATGGAAACACCATTGGAGCATATGTACATAAAGAATTTTTAAAATCGATTCATGGATGATGGAAATATGGGTGTTCGTACTCCTTCTTTTTGAAAGTCGATTAAAAAAGAACGAACCTTCTTTCAATTATAGAATAGTATTTTTATAATCACATCAACAGCCTTTACCAGTCCACTGCTGGACATAGGCCTCTCCTTAGAAAGGAGGTTTTGGCCTACTATACCTCGCTGGCCAGACGGGTTGGTATAGGGTTTGTGTCAAGTTTTCCTTCTCTCTGCAGTGATGTTGTTATGCGTAGTTTTTTCCCGTAGTCGGCTCTTACGACACCCACGGGATGAATACGGGTGGTGACACTCTGTATTCCTAATCCGTCACCACATGTATTTTTATAATAATATCTTTCAATTAATTTAACAACTTAATAAGGTAATCTTGTCTCTTTCGTGCTTGTATTCATAAAGCCCTAATTAAAATTTGTATTTAAAATACAATCTTTATTCTCGCAAATTCTTGTTATTATTATACACGTCATTATACAAGGCCAAGCTCTAAGCAAGCAAAAAAAAATATGGGCTTAAAATCGGTCCCTTCGGATAGATTACGGTATGGTACCGTTACGTATATGAGAAGTCGTACAAAATTTTGGATTAGTTTAAAAGTATACTTCTATTCGAAACTGAAGGCTACAAGGTTATATTTTGTGTAAATATATTTATTCTCTTCTACAGTATTCCCAGAGCATTAATTTCTTAGCCTAAGTATCTGGCAACGAGTCATTTCGAATTGTCTTTTTAATTTTTAATTTATTAATTTCAAAAGTATGTAATCAGAAGCAAGAAATGACCGTGTTTTAACGGATTAAGAATACAGAGTGCCAACAGCCCTATTCATCACGTGGGTGTCCTAAAAGCCGGCTAAGGTAGCAAACTACGCAGGACAACAAAACTGCAAAGCGAAAGAAAACTTGACACAAACCCTATAGCAACACTTCTGGCCCGCGTGATATAGTAGGCCGACACCTCCATTCTAAGGAGTGGCTATATCCAGCAGTGGACTAAAGGCTGGACTAAATAAAGGCCTTTGATGTGATTACTTATGTACAAAGACAGACATTCCGGAACCAACCAAACGGCAGTAATTTTAGTACAGCCTGAATTTATGAGATATAACTGTTCGTCGGAAAAAAAAGGTATCTGATGCGAAGAGTTCACTAGTTTGTGCATATTTGCTATATTTTTTTCAAAATCCATAGATTAGAGTACCTTATATGGGCTTATAACTTTCCTGAGAGTTAATTAGGTCTTCATATGAAAAAAAGCTTTTACAATATTTTGACAGATCTAAGCGGAGTTCTTGGCTATTACGTCACTACTAGCTAACAGAAATTAACAAGAATATCAGCAAAGAGCGACGTTATAAGGAAAGAGCTGCCATTATTTCGTCCATGTTTGTGTTGATAACAAATCGTTTTGAGAGATGTGAATGAACTGATATCAAATAAACTTAGTATATTCTGAATACTAATCTCAAGTATCAGATATAGAAATTAGAACGGTGCACAAAATCCTTCTATATTATAGAAATAAGCAGTCAATGTAAAATATGACATTGTTTAGGTGAACGAAATAAGTAATATTCTAGGAATATAATCAGTGTTTTCGATTGTGAATGAATTCGGTTTTCCAACATGAACTGTGACTTTTCAAAGTACCATAGCACGGATAGCGTAGTGATTAAGCGGTCGCAACGCCGCTTTCTCCTACGATGAGTGTTGTGGGTTCGATCAACACATGGGACGACACTTTGTGTGATCCACAAATTGTCGTTCTGAGTCTAGGTATTCAGTGTGTCCGTTTCCTGTATGTTCGTAAAGTACCCTACGACATAGGATTTATTCCTAGTTGTCTTTAAGAAAAAATTAGTATGTGTTTGAAATTAAGTAGACTTAATTTCTAATCGAGAGCATAAATGTGGGAGATACTTCAACACATATGGACCGGCTCGATGTAGTGAACCGTAAAACCGGTGTTAAGTAATTCTTTCGTGAATGATTAAATGAGGTCACCAAAATCTAACTCTCCTCTCCCCCTGATTCGGGGGGATGGGGGATCAAAGTGACTGATGATCAGACTGACAGGAAAAATTATGGGGCAACATTTGTTCTCATTTCACAGTTCGTTTGTTATAAGTAATGATTCATTACTTAATGCTTCAGCATTAGAAATTTAGAAAAAAAACTTTGTGGACCAAAGGTTTACTGACCACTTATAAATTTTTGAAAAACTTTGTGGAAACGCCCAGAATGCATCTTATATAAATTGAGTTTTTTTAATTTACAGATTGTTGTAAAAGGCAACAATAAACTCATTTAAATAATATACTCAAGTGGCATTGTAGAGCGAAGGTTTTCAAGTTACTTTCACGCTTAAAGCGGCTGTTCCACTTCTTAAATTGTTAGTACCTAGATCACTACTCATTCTTATGTAGTAACTATTCGAAATTTAATGTAGTTCAGTTTATTTCAAACCTCCGATGTAGAGTTAACCTTAAATTTGGCACAAGGAAACATATTATATTTCGAATACTTGAATATTCCTTTATATTCTGCATAATTCTCTTTTTTGTCCAACTTTAAAAGCGATTTCATTATTCAATGTGCTAAAATGTTTATCGTATAGTGACAGATCATATTACATATAATCTAGATTTCGAAAAACTAAATCCTTGAACTTTTACATCTCTCCCTGGCCTATCTACAGAGACGAGGTAACTTTAGGTTAATTGGATGTAACAACGAATGATATATACGAGCCACATATATATTCCAAATCTTGTTTTAATTAATCTCCTTGCGAATAGATTTGCTGTCCTTAAAGAGGTCCTGTGGAGGACATATTGAGAACCTTCTAATATAACTGACATCGGTTGTACCACAGAGATACGAGTACCTTCAAACAATGGAGTGCATAAGTTTCCCAGAATGATTACGTGATAACAGATGAGCGTTCTAAACAATAGTTAACCACGACCTTGATTTAATTCGTAGTTGGTACCTTAATGCCTTGAAAATTGCTATTTTAGTGTTTGAAAGATGTTGATGTTTCTAGGCGTTGAATAAGTAAGTATTAATTGATTTTCTAATATCTCACGTAATGGCGGCAGATGCGTTGGCATTTAGCTAAACGAACTAAAAACACTTTTACTTATAAAGGCATTGCTTTACTTGTGGGTACTTTAAAGTTTATCATGCATAATTAATGAGTTTCTGACGTAGGTACCCGTATATTAATTGTAGATTGTATTTACTTTAAGTGAAATTTCATTATGTTAACTACTAATTATTAGTATTAGTAATATCATACTGTGTTATCGTTCTGTTAATTCTTTTTTTTTGCCAAATTTTGCAAAAACCGTTAAGTAAGTCATATTATAAAAACAAAACTTTATATTCATTGTACTAAAGAAAACTAAACTGAAAATATCTATATTTAGAAAAAAAAATGTGTTCCGTGACGCAATTAAATAAAAAATTAAGCAATAATAAATGTACCATCTATGACTACTGCACAGACTTTTATTGAGTCGTTAAATAAGACTTTACTATCCGTTAAGTGCATGTTATGCACTTAACGGCTCAATAAAAGTCTTTCGTTTGATGTAACACATAAAATCGATCTTCTTTTTACAAATTACAAATTATTTATTTTTGCAGAAAACACTGTTACTCGTACAATGGTGTTAGAAAATTACATGTTTCAAGTGCTTCTACCGTAAGGCAAAATTATACAGTATAGTTTATCAAAGTCAGAATCAAGATTGACTCTGAAACATTACGAGTATATAGTTAAATAAAAATAATTTAGGATATTAAATTAATGCAATATCCTTCTTAAAGTTAAGTAATACACGTCAATTATTTAGTAATCATTAATTCATTAATTACTTTTCATTTGGTCTTTACAAATAAATTATGTAAAGTAAATTAATTATTTTAATTTCAAGCCTCTAATTATTATATTAAATTAATAGATAAGCATGAAATATGAAAAACATTATACATTTTACAATATTAAAAAATATTATTATTATTATTGTCAATATCATTAATTTCAGATTCTTACATTGTAGATTAGTAAATTTCATAAGCAAGAAATTAAAAATTACAATAATCTGTCATTTAAATAGTCATTAATATTATCTTCTATCTTTCTTCCTGAAAAGGTATATACCAAAGCCTATCAATTTGTACAAAGTTTTTATTTTATTTTTGATTAACTGGTGAAACAACAATAAGAAATGGTTATAATAGTGTTATAAGCTATATATTATTACTAAATATGACATCCACATCTTTTACCACGAGGTTGAGAGTATTTTAGAGAGAGTGAGAGACAATGAAAAAAAAGTGCAGACAGGTAAAAAAAAAAAATCGATGTGTTTTATTCCAGTATTAGTATCTATGTTAATCTATCACAATAAAGAAGTAGTTCAAGTTATACTGGTCAATATGAAAAACATGGACCTTTGAGAAGAAAATTCGACCTCTATTCGGTTTATTCTTTGTTTATATTCATAGATTTCTCGGAAATCATTAAATTTTGTTGTTTTGTGTTTCTGTTAGTTCGATATCAAAAGATTATATATATTCATGTCTACTTTGTAATTTTCTGAGAAAAGGTATTAGATATAAGAAAATGGAGACGTACTGTAAATATTTATATTATAAGACATTATGACGACATGTACAAGTGGCTTTGTGAGTATTTGAAATAACTTTGTTTCTGCCTTTTACTTAATTCGTTTGAAGGTTTTGTTATTGTTTGGGAATAGGAGTTTTTTTTTGTTACTGGATGAAGAAAGTATGGTTGCGGATTAGGTATACGGAGTGTCACTATCCCTATTCACCCCGTGGGTGTCTTAAGAGCCGACTAATGAAGCAAACTCTACAGGATAACAGCACTGCAAGGGGGGGAAAACTTGAAACATACCCTTTTTTTTTTTTTTTTAACGTGTGGAAATCCCCTCGGACCGTCACCCCTCCGGGGTTTGCGGCGGGGTGGTGTGTCGGACTCGGACCGACTAAAACCACACGGTGTGCCACTCTGCGCCTGTAACAGGAGGGATCCGGGAACAGCTGTTGTTAAGACATCCGGACCCCTCCTAGCGCCAGCCCGCTCCTAGTGCGGGCTCCGTCTCAATGTGGATGTTCCTCTCTTTAGGCGACGTCCGGCACACGCGGACGCCGCCCCCTCGCGGCTGGCCAACTAATGCGGGTGGAGGGGAAACCCACCCCGTGCACCCGCGGCCACACTCAGGGCGGCATGAGGCTGTGGTAGGCGGGCCTCCGCCGCCCGGTTCGCCGGCGGCGGATCGGGTCCGAGTGGAGGTCGTCCTCCCGGGCCCTCTCCGCCGCCTCCTTCCGCGAGATTACTACCTCGCAGAAGGTTGCGACCGCGGTAAAACAACTGTCGCTACCGGCCATGGAGCGTACTACGGCCGGTAGCGAGAGATCCACTCCGATGACTGCAGTGAGGGCCCGGCGCTGCGCCGCCCATGCGGGGCAGACCGCCAGCGTGTGCTGGGCCGAGTCCTCACTGCAGTCGCAGTGGTGGCAGGCGGGACTCAGTTCCCTCCTAGCGACCGTGTGCAGGTACTTTCCGAAGCAACCGTGCCCGGAAAGCACCTGCGTCAGTCGGAAGGAAAGGGTCCCGTGCTGCCGCCCTGCCCACTCGGCGATGACCGGCTGGAGAGCCTCCACGGCGGCGAAGCCAGCGCGTGGAGTCTCCAGCCGGAACGACCAACGAGCCATCGTGGCTCGGCGAGCGGCTTCGCGCCACTCGCGCACATCCTCGGGCGGAGGGCGAAATCCGCTCTCCGCCCGGGAGTCAGCCACTCGCCGATAAACATCGGCGAGCACTTCCGCCTCCAAATCCCACGGGGGAGTTCCGGCCAACGCGCACGCCACCTCCGTCGAAACGGTGCGGTAACCGCGTATGGCTCTGACCGCCATTACCCTCTGAGGGCGCCAGAGGCGTACCCTATTCTGGGCGGTCAGAGCCGCCGCCCACACCGGTGCACCGTACAGTGCCATTGACCGGACAACCCCCGTGTACAGCCGTCTTGTCGCGACGCTGGGTCCACCCATATTGGGCAAAAGTCGCCCTAGGGCAGACGCAGCGCCGACCAGCTTTGGAGCAAGCTGTCGGAAGTGCTCGTCGAAGAGCCACCTCCCGTCGAGGATCAGGCCCAGATATTTCATCTGGGCCCGAACCGGTACGAGGACCGAGTTGACCACGATTGAGGCGCCAGGGGGTGGACCACGACGGGGCCCATGGAATAACAGGGCCTCCGTCTTATCTAGGGCCACCCGTAAGCCCAGCGCCTCAATGCGCCCGACCACCAGGGAGACTCCCCCTGTGGCCAGGCGCGCCGCCTCTTGGAAGTTTGCCCCCCGGGCTGTCACGAGGGTATCGTCTGCGTAACAGATTACACCCAGCCCGGGGGGGGAAATCGGCGCGAAGGGCCCAGTCGTACCCTATGTTCCACAAGAGGGGTCCAAGAACAGACCCCTGTGGAACACCGCACGACATGGGCCGACACCTCAAATTACCTTCTCGGTCCTCGTACACGACGGTACGCTCCTCTAAATAGTCTGCCACCAGCCGCCTCAGGTACTTTGGCACCCCATGATAGTGGAGTGCTTCCCTGATGCAGCTGAATGGCAGACTATTGAATGCGTTGGCGATGTCTAATGACACCGCCAACAGCACGCCGCCACAGCTCACGGCCTCTTCGGTCACGGCCCTCAGGCGCAACACGGCGTCGACTGTCGAACGCCCCGCCCGAAAACCAAATTGGGCGTCCGACAGATCGGGGCCCACCTCGCAGAAACATACCCTATACCAACCCGTCTGGCCAGCGTGGTATAGTAGACCAAAACCTCCTTTCTAAGGTAAGGACTATGTCCAGCAGTGGACTAACAAAGGCTGTTGATGCCATGTGATGTGAAACGGAAACTTGCAGAAACTTCAAGTGCGGTAACGCTGGTGAATTTGAGTTGCAAGTGTCCTTGGGCGGTGAGGCCTATGTCCAGCAGTGGACTGTTATAGGCTCATAATGATGTGTGATGAAGAAAGTATCTGATTTGAAGCCCACTAATCGTGGGAGAGTCATACTTCAACACATATAGGCCAACTCAATCCTAGTGATACCACGGCTCTGAGAAAAGCGGCGTTAAGCAAATCTTCCGTTACATTTCTCTATGTAAGTAAAATTACCTACAGGTTTGACGAGACTAGAAAGTTAAAAGATAAAATACTACTTGACTTTTACCAAAAACTGCTTCATCGGGCAATCCTTAAAATCCGGAATTTCATCAATAAATCTCCACTGTCGCCTTTTATGGGCAAGTTAAGACACAATACAATGTTCGTTACCTTGAAATTGAATGAAATTAGCAGTTCTTGTATTGCCCTTTTACAACTTCTTATCGTGATTGCCAATGGAAGCTAGTTGGACCGGTTCATTTATGTGTAAGTAACTTTTTTAAAGAATGAAGTAATGTAATCAGTTTCACGGTCCAATAGCATACAAATATAAGAGAATTAAATTCATCAAATCAATTACAAAGTCCTAAATAATATAACAATATGGAAAAAA
This sequence comes from Arctia plantaginis, assembly GCA_902825455.1. Taxonomy (NCBI): domain Eukaryota; kingdom Metazoa; phylum Arthropoda; class Insecta; order Lepidoptera; family Erebidae; genus Arctia; species Arctia plantaginis. The sequence goes on along the minus strand of CADEBD010000041.1, from coordinate 829,838 downwards.
AATCTATATCTGCCGCTTATTAGAAGTGTTAGATAAACCACCGCGACAAATCACTTTATTACTTAATTTAATTTGATTTTTTTCTTAGAAACCATCGACGTCATCAAAGCCAAGAGTGTGTGAAATATCATATGCATACTAGCCAGGAATCGAATACAACTCGATTTGGAAGATGGATTCACTAGTTAACGAACACTGACCAAATTTCTATAAAAGTTGTACCTGAATTTTATTATTTGGTGACAGAAACAAATTATAGTGAGATTAGATTATTTTCATGTAGTAAACACCATCCTGTCTGAAAATAAAGTCCAAGTAGCCAAGATAATTCTTGCTAAAAGTAGTTGAGGTTAGGATGAAAATAAGTCGATTTTAAAGCAGATAAAATTCAGGTTTTGGCAACCTTTTTTCTTTTTACTTACCATAATAGGGTATATAAATCAGATAATTACAAAAAAAATTGTTAAGCACTTAATGTTCTTCTACGTAGGTACTAAGAGTTTGCAGCAGTATTCGACTATACTCAGATGCCCTTCCAGGCACATTGTTTTCGAATAATACATAAACATAATATGTTTTTCTCAAAATGTATATCATCATGCATAATTTTTTTCTGTACATATTTCGAAAACGTTTTTTTTTTCGGCGTTATATATTTGTTTTTGATTTTTGTGACGAACTAGGTGCGTTCATAATATTAACTTAATTATTTCTGACAAAAGACCGCGCGACGCCGGGTTAATAAACCTTTTATTAACCCGGCGCCATCCACGTTGGGTCATAACGACCCGAACATTTTTAATGACAATCTTCAAAATCAGTTACGCAAACATATTGTTTTTTGTTATAGCTTTAGATAAGACTTCGTGTTATTAGATTGGCAGTGTATCTAAGTCATTGTGAGCTAATAACGAGATCTAGACGTCTGAAGTAAAAAAGTAAATTTGACCCAATGTGACATTAAATGTAACAATTTTGTGCCATTGTAGTGGGACTTCTACTTTTACTCAAAGAGCATAATTTGATAACTGTAGGTACTGTACGCAATTACAAACATTACGTTACGCCAGAATGTGATGAACTGTGTTTGACATTTGATGTTATCAACACAAAGAAATGGTTTGCTTTGCTGAACATAACCGGCATAAATAGCATAATACACAGAGAATAAAGGTAAATGCTAGCCTCGTCGAATTAAATCTCTTCGAATCGTTTTGAAAAACTAACGTTCGCTTATGAGAAAATAAAGGTGAAACAACCAAGATAATAGGTATTTGCAGAGGGTGCCAAAATTGTTCAGGGAAAAAGGACAGAAAAACTATTCATACCTGCTATGAATGGCAGAAGTTTACATCTCCAGAACACGTAATGCCCTTCTGTACACAAAATGCGACCATATTTAGGTGCATCCTGACGCCAGAATTATATTTTTTATGATTATTTATTTAAGATCTTAGTCTGAATTATGTTCTTTTACTATATTATAAGCAAAACGTTTTATATTTCTATAGGATCTTCAAAATACAAGCAATAAATGTTTTTGGTTCATATCTTTTGTTAGTTTTTTACAAATGTATAAAACAATATTATCTCTTTCATAAAACCCAGGTATGTATGAGGATTTTGAGTTATTTGCCAAAATAAGCTATTTCCTAAACACGGATTATTTTGACTCAACTTGGATGTTAGTGTACAAATTTTCCACCAAGATAGCGCTGGGTTAAAAAAAATATTTTTTTCTGACTTCCTAAAAATATATTTCTTGTTTTTTCTAAGACTGTAAAAAGCAGTGAACATGATTAATTAGTATACACGTATTTACGTTACCTGCTAAGTAACAGGCCTGCGTCTACGTTAGACGATAGTGTAAGTAACTTCATTATAAAAGAACATGTCGGTATATTATTTTCTTGCGTCAATATTATGTCAATCATTTCATCAGTTGGGGCTAAGGAAGAACTTGTGAAAGAATTAATGAGATATCTGAAAGATATTCGATACGTCTTTCTATTTATCTACATATGATACCTTTTGTGTACATCGAGTCCTCGGTTAACTCAAAAAAACATAATGAGAGCTAAGCTCTACAATGTTTTAATATCACCAGTTGTATACATATATTTATGCCTTCCCTGGATGATCTCAATGTAAGTGGCTATCGCCACCCATAGAAATCTGTAACTAAGGTACACGTGTATAGCGGCAGTTTGGGTGCCGCCAAAATGGGGCGGAGGTTATCGTCCCATAACCTGACTTGCTCGGTTTACATCGGTTTTCTGGAGACCGTGGTATCATCCCAGTTTAGCCTAACATGCCGAAGCCATGCCTTTCGACGGTTTGAAGCATTATATTATTTATAGATTCCAACTTTAGTATTATAAATGACTTAACCAATGAAAACTAAGCTTTTATGAATTTGATCATTCAGTTCAAAGTTCAATGGCAATTTATAATCAGACTTCATTTAACATGGAAACAACTTCAACATACAAAGTTTAAAATTATATTGATTTTAAAGTTGGTGAGATTGGTGAAGATAATATTGACATATTGGAATTTATCAAACATATGTTCACTATCTGCGTATTATCATAAAAAGAGTGTTATCATCGTAGACTATGATATATATGACAGTTTAGTTTTCACCTTATATAAGTGCCACAGTCTCTTTCCAAAAACAATAGCCATCTGTTTATCGATCCTATCCCGAAAACGAAGTCATTTTGATCACACAAATGTCTGTCTAAAACTGGCAGTTGTAACGGAAATGTCCCATATGTGAGAAACGAAATTATATTCGGTCTAATATCGTCCGTTTGGTGACGGATGAAGAATACAGAGTGTCACCACCCCTATTTATCCTGTGGATGACGGAAAAAACTACGCAGAACACCAGCACTGCAGAGAAAAGGAAAACTTGACACAAAGCCTATACAACCTCGTCTGGCCAGCGTGGTATAGTAGGCCAAAACCTCCTTTCTAAGGAGAGGCTTATGTCCAGCAGTGGACTATTAAAGGCTTTTCATGATATTAAATTACATGATTCTGTGTCGGCTACAAACTAGTCATTGCAAAATTGTAGCTCAACATACCAAAGAGATGTACACCTCACACATAGAAACTAAATACCATGATCTTTGTTATATCTACATCAACAACATTCTTTTATTAGGCAGTAAAAATTATGACAACATCATGTTTACAAACTAAAAACACACTATACTTAAATACTTCAAATGAGCATAGGTTACTGAAGAATGTATTTTAACATTGAAACTACCTTGAAAAAGTCGCTTATTTAATTTTAACTCAAAGCCTTATTTTGCAACATTCTCTTTTTAAAATTCTTTTTTCCAAAATATCATCTAAGAGACAGTATCCAGCTTTTGCTAGATCCAAGAAGATAGCGACTAACGATAGTAATATGTTGTTTTCTAGTTGACACATCCAACACACAAATCTTAACTTACATCTGGAAGCACGGTCCCCGTCAAGACGAGCCAAGCGAAGTGTAAGGACACTACCTACCTTTTCTCTTAACTTTGGTTTGGATTATACGTAATTCTTTGAGATATGATGTTAATAGTAGATTTATTAAACATATATAATTTATTATTTATATCAAATTAAAAAAATATGTCAAAATATGTACAAAGAGAAGTGAAAGCCCACAATTTTCTTTAACGTAAAATGTTGTCAAGACGAGAATAAAATAATAAAAAGTAGATAGGAACTGAATTAATACCAAACTTTCATTACGAGAATTGGCCTTCGGTTCTTAGTCTCTGTCACAGTCAAGTACAGTTTATCCAGCACTGCTCCTACAAATAATTTTTATCGATACCGTATAAGTTTATATTGTTTCCAGAGACTAAATAGGGTAAGCCTTTAAATTGAGGAATTGGTCATTGTGGTATATGTTTATATCCGTTTTATTTTAAATTGTGTTTAGTTTTAAATTCTGCTTTGATCGGTAACATCTAAATAGCTGACAACGTTTTAAACCAGATCTAATCAAACCGTGATCCAAATGATTTTGCCTGAGTGTTGAGGTAATGGCATCTGCTGGATTCATTAAGTATCGAAAAAGTAAAATGAAAAATATCCCTCGAACATTTTCCCTTTTAGTTTTATAAATTAAAGTATTAACTTTATAGGCAATGTAATGTGATGGACTGATACTACGGTCTAAAAGAAAACCAGTGTTAACCGAGCGAGTTAGGTTAGGTTAAGATAAACACTCCCCCCTATTTTGGGGGCACTCAAAATAGCCACAATACGCGTGTACCTTTTTATAAATTTCCATGGGATGTGGTAGCTGCTTACCATCAGGAAATGCAGAAATATATAATCGATACTCTATTAAAAACGTGCTTATAGTGAGGGGTGATACTCAGATATTTTTTCGCTTAAATATTTGGTATCATTTTTCAAATCTTGATTAATATTTCTCATAAATACGTGATGTCGGCTTTAGGAGTTTTTTTAAGTTAATCTTCTAGTCATTTCAAAGAATTAATAGAATTAATAGGTAATAATATTAAAAAACAACGAAGATTGTTGAATCTTTATGATAGTATATGATGAATGATGATGATCAACATCAAGCTGTAGAACTTGTATCACTGAGGTATTGCTCGGACTGAGATATTTGGGATTTAGAAAAATGAACTTTTATGTTAAAATATTTTTGTAAATGGTCGTTAATTTTCTCTCCTCCGTTAATTCCATAGAAGGACCATACCAAGATTTTAATTTGTAAGCATGCACGGCTAAGAAATGTAGTAAGGTATTTATTGGTACCTCGTATATTTTGTGATATGGATTTAAATATAATATATGTGTCACCAGGGTATTCAGTCATATAATATACCTACATATACCACCAGATATCAGAACTATCAATATCTCTATCAAGATTTTTAAGAGATTTTTTAAATTTATCATCATCAATGATGTCTCTGTATTGTGTTAGGTATCGAATATTACTATTTTGAGAAAAAAATGAACTAAATAAGCATCATTATCGCCATCTTTTTTACATTTGCTTTAACGGAAGAGGGGGCAAAGCAGACGCGTCGCCTGATGGAAAGCGACTACCGCCGGCCATGAACGCCTGCAACTCACGAGTCACAAGCGCGTTTTGGGGTCTTCGTCCTTCTGTAATACTTGGGGTCATGTGCAATATTTGCAAGATGACAATTATGATTATTACTGAAGTATGGATAAAAAAGCTAAAAGATGGGAAGCTACGTCGAGTCTTCTCATCGTCGATCCCACAGTGCCTTAAGACGAAAGTCTTTAATGAGTGTGTCATGACATACGAAGCCGAAACGTGGACACTCACGGTACGGCTGGTCCACAAGTTCAAAGTCGCTCAATGTGCTATGGAAAGGACTATGCTCGGCGTTTCTCTAAGGGATCGCATCAGGAATCATCCGGCAGAGAACCAAGGTCACCGACATAGCCTACCGGATCAGCAAGCTGAAGTGGCAGTGGGCTGGCCATATTAGCCGCAGAACCGACAACCGTTGGGGAAAACGAGTTTTTGAGTGGAGACCGCATCTCGGCAAACGTTGTGTAGGACGCCTACAGGCCAGGTGTTGCGACGATTCCTGGATTGCGCAAGATGGCTGGCAGGAGCTGGATGCGAGAAGCCCAAAATCGATCTAAGTTGGAATGGGAGTGCAATGGAAGAGGCCTATGTCCAGCAGTAGACTGCGATAAGCTGATGATGATGATTGATAAAAAAAAACAAGTCATTATTGTGGACTAAATTTGAATAATGTTTACCTACGCGTCCATTCACTTGACCGTGGTCGTGTAATCAAGCGTTTCAAGAGCCATGCACAATTACTTTTTTTTTATCACTTCAATCGATAGCGTTAATTAAACCCACATTTATAATCAAGCAAACTTATGACCAAAACCTAAAAAATAATGAATTTATATATTATGAATAACGCAGCGATGACGCTAGCTTGAATCTACATGTTCATATAACTACTAATTACTTTCATATTTTACATGTCAACAGAATACATATACAAGTTAATAAAATAAAAATCAAATATTTTTTTTTTTTATTTCTTTTTAAAAAGACAACTCCCGCATTAGGAATAAATCCTGTGTCGCGTTGGACTTTACAAACATACATGAAACGGACACAAAGAACACCCAGACTCAGAACAACAATTTGTGGATCACACAAACTGTCGTCCCATGTGGGGTTTGAACCCACAACACTCGGCGTAGTAGGAAGCGGCGTGGCGACCGCTTAAACCACTACGCCATCCGTGCAGTCAATAAAATTAGGTTATTAAATAAATTAAATAAAGTTAATGTTTTTTTTAACTTAAACATGCAAGCGAGAATTACTACGTGTTTTATAATAGAAGAAATGTTGTTTATGGAATTTTGATTACGAAACGTTACTTTTCTTTTTAAAGTAATTATGTAATAAATATAATGTTACTACATAACAACTTAATAACATATATATATATATATATATATATATATATATATACTTAGTTCATCAAGTTCATGGCTAAAAGATTTTAAATGCAAAAGAGACTTTAAGAGAGGGAGAGTTAATTTTTAATCTCTAAGACACAATAAATAATATTTAAAACTTATATTTCATGACTTAAATCAGTTTTTAATTTACTTATAATATGTTTCTTTATTATAATTAATAAATAAATAAAAAAAGTACACACCTATACACTGAACCGGCGGCAAAAATAATTCACAATAAGAGAAACAAAAACTAAAGACAAAAAGGCACTGTTGACTATTGCCCGCACGACACTTCAAAACTGACTAACAGTCGGCGCCCGCGCACAATCACAATTGTCACAATATCATTATCACAACACAACTTACTTGTGACCTTCCACTGAGCAGTAGCCAGCATCACACCTGTCAATTCTGCTGCCCAACGTCACTCAGGCAAAGCACTATCTATGCATTCATGCTCAGATATTATTTGAAATGGGTTCCATATTTAACGCGTTTCTTTAGGGTTCCGCAGTCCTAATTATTAACCCTTATAATTCTAACTTTAATTTTACATATGATAGTCACCTAAACATCGTGTATCATCATCAACAGCCTTTACAAGTCCACTTCTGCATATAGACCTCTCCTTAGCAAGGAGGTTTTGGCCTACTATACCATGCTCACTAGACAGGTTGGTATTGGGTTTATTTTGATTTTTTCTTCTCTTTGGTGTGCTGTTGTTCTGCGTAGTTTTCTCTCTTAGTCGATTCTTATGACATCCACTTGATGGATAGGGGTGGTGACACTCCGTATTAATTCGTCACCACATGGACCTCGATGAAACAACGTGTAGTGTAGACGTTGTTTCATCGAGGTCCGTGTGGTGTTTTACTTAGTTAACTCTGATAATGTTAATTGCCCAACTACACCTATTTGGTAACTTTCGTACAAAATATAAAATGAAATCCTATACTATGCGTGGCCTAACATGCATTTTACTAGTATTTTTTTTTAATTCGAATCTTTGTCAAGACGCAAAAGACACAAGTGATTTGCCATTCTTGAGGACACCCTCCCTCCAGAAAGGGGAGGGTAACCTTACTAACTCAGTGAAAAACAACGAAAGACTAGAATAGATATAAATAATAAAAGACTGCAATTTTCATTTGAACTTTTACTTATTTTAAGACACTGACTCTGCCCTTATCTTTTATACTCGATACTGTTTGTAATAAAACCTAGAAAACTAGAAGAATAACAATTCATCTATAAATATTAATATTTTATAATAATAATAATAATTTTATTTCTCTCATAAGGTTACAGAGCAACGTAATTACATGTATTAAACAATATAATATAAAAATAATATAAAGTTCCTTAGTGAGAACTGGAGTCTATACTAGGCTCGAAATCTGAACTGAACTGAACCTTATATGAAAGAGGCAATTTAGGCGCCTTCAATTGTCACCGGTAGCTAACTCTCTTGTAGTGGAAGATCGCACTGGTTCGCGTTATGTATTCTAACAATGTATTTGTTTCAATTTTTCTTTAATTTTTATTATTTAGAATAAAAAGAACGTGAAAATTCAAGTTTTTAGGGTTGCGTACCTTTTATATAAACATATGGAACTCTTGGGACTGAATCAGAAACGAGAAAATAAAAATAAACCGTGTGACATATCAAAGTTAAGGGCCTATTATAAGAATCCTATTTTTTTTACATATCGTTTGATGACTATTGCTAAAGTTATTTTGGAAATCGACGAAAATTGTATAATAAATTAGACTGTTTATGCAGTGTTATCTTGGATAAGATGTAAATGACTAAATAAGCTAATTACCTTATTTTCCTGCGTTCTACTTCAGCAGCCTTTCGAATGTCATGTTCCAGTTTAATATAATTTTTGTAATGATGCTGAAACATAGCCTACATTATTTTTTCCTTGACCTGCCATTTAATAGGTACCTACTTAATAAAATGTTCATTTGTCTAGTAGTTTTTAACTTATGTTTAACGGTATAATTTTCCCGTTGTTATACAATTACATTGTTTATATTTTGTTAGATCGACGACTTGAGGAAAGTGGTGGTCAGCGGATGGATGAGAACTGCCCAAGACCGGGATAGTTGGCGCTTCTTGGGGGAAGCCCTCATTCAGGAGTTGTCAACGTCACACGTATTAAATTTTAATAAATAACTGAAACAAACAATTAATTTGGACTAATTGACAATTTCGGATGTAAGAGATAATGTAAAAAAACTGAACGTGAAGCCATCAATTTGAGGATCTCACTAATTTCTTGTGTCCCATTCCCTCGTATAATTTTTTGTATGGATATTTTTTTTGCAACCTAAACTACAATCACCTAATATCCATACTTATGGCTACCTCTGCGAGTATCGAGATCTTAGGCAACGACATATCGAGTCCAGTTTCAGGGTCAGTTAGAGGGCAAGGTCAAATTAGCCTCGAAGAACCGAGCGAGGCAGAATTTAACTCCGGCCCACCGCCTCCAACTTTATAAAGTTGCAGACAGTAGTCACTTTCCATAAGGTGACACGTCTGCTCGTTTGCCTCCTCTTCCATAAAAAAAAGAATTTATACGATAAATTTGCAGGTTTGTTTGTTTGTTTGATTTTTATGCTTTCACGCCAAAATCACAAAACCGATTTAAAAAATTCTTACACTAATAGAAAGCTATATTATCAGCAAGTACATAGGCAACTTTTTACCGCGATACCAACATACAACATACAAACTAGTATATAATATTGATATATACAAGAGATATGATTTCTAATATATTATTATTGAAACTGAATTTAACGATTAATATATATATTATATAATATATTCTATATATAATATATAATATATTTACCTCAACTTTTCATGTTTTGCTTACTTACGCTTAATAAGTAAGTTGTATTCAACTTAGTAAGTCAGCTCATGTCACACACAAATAACTACGAAACACCTTCAGAAGACAATGTACTAAGGAAGTGATTACGATATAACTCATAAACCAATGCCGGCTACTACATTACCTCAATGATTCATGGTTTTACCTGTTAGCGTTATAGTTATGTATTTAAAGGAAGTCATCTTCTTCCGAGTTGGAAGGAAAATGTAGCTGTCAGTAAAGACGGCATCCTGGTATGATGTATTGCATTCCTTTACATGTATCATCAACGAACTGTTTGCTTATACACACAGTCACTTCTATTTTAAGCACGTACTTTGCATTATTGAAAGTAAAATTTAGTTTTTTTTTCAAAGACAACACCTTCTCTAGAAATATATCCTGTGTCACGGGAAAACAAAAAACATCCAGAACTAGAATTTGTGGATTACACCAAGCGTTATCCCATAAATCATCCTACTTGGTTACTACACCTCATCGCGTTAGTAATGTTCTCGGCAAGTAACCATGTCCAACCCAGGTAGGTATACCAACACCCTGACTGTCCATCAGGACATAAATCGCTTTTTCTACTGCCTCCATGTGTGCTCTTCACAGTCTCACATATAACATTCTTAGATATAAGGGTCATACAAAAAACTGGTACTAAGTAATTATTTCTTTGCTTTTCCCCGAGTGATGAGGTTACCGGAGCCCAAACCCTTCCTCTCTCTGGTCCTGGGAGGGGAGGACTGAAAGGGCGGTAATGCACTTCTAAGTCGTGAGTTGCAGGTGGCCATAGGCGGCGGAAAATGTTTACCAACAGGGCCTTCATTCTGCTATTTTATATTAATGTAGAAGTCACTGTCATTCCATTAACATCGGTAAAAATATAGGTATTCTACTAACATAAATTCACAGTGTCAATAGACTATCGATGTAGTGACAATGGCTCCTCAATGTTGATGTCAACAACATTGCCATATCTGGAAAATCTAATAAATATATCAGTGGCAGATTAGTGACAAGTCATCGGAAGGCCATTGGTCTTACACAGTTAGTAGAATACGAAAAGTGTAAAACTGTTGCGGCGACATTCCATCAACAGTCTATTGATAGAACATTAAAATAGTAGAATTAAGGCTCAGGTGCCTCGTTCTGCTCATTTACCCTCCTATCACAAAAGCGATTGTTAAACGGAGTATGTCCTGTGATTGGTTGCACTTGCTATCGCTTGTCCAGCCGGAGTAGCACCTGACGTCATAATAAAAATAATAGGTATTAATATATGTAGATCTATACGTATTTCTTATATAATATACCATTAGCCAAAACAACTAATTTTGAAAATCACAAGTTGAGTACGTAGAAATGAGTTGCAGGCGTTCATGGGCGGCGATAGTCGCTTTCCATCAGGTGACCCGTCTGCTCGTTTGCCCCTATTGCATAAAAGAAATGAATTAGAACATCGAAATTCATTAGCTAATCTAATCAATCACTTGAAAATATAGGTAATCAGCGATGTCAGTCCATTGTTATAGAATATTTGTAAGAAAGCTTGCCATGACTGTACCTACGCAGTAGTCTAGTGGTGGTATACGAATACTACACTAGTTATATTTAAGTAATATTTAATGTCCAATCTAGTTTTACGTAGTACAAGTGTAAAGTATTGGCGTAATTTTAGTGTAAATAATTTGTATGTGTAGTAGCGGTCAAACTAACGAAGTAACAAAAATAATGCATAGAAGTTAAAAATTTGTTGCACTTGAATTTTTATGCTATAGTTGTGTCTGTTGTTGTTGTAGATGTGTCATTAGTGATTGAAGTTTTTGGGATTAATTTCATTTTTTTATTTATTTATTTCAATTCTTTCATTTACACTTAGCTTTAAGCAATCCCATTATATGCACAGGATTTAATTATAGACAAGTATCATTATGGCAAATATAACCATAAATTTATATACAACTAGCTGACCCGCGCAACTTCGTCTGCATCTCTCAATAGTAATAAATTTTCTCCGTTTTTTAAACATTCTTCATTGGTGCTCCGCTCCTATTGGTCTTAGCGTGATGATATATAGCCTATAGCCTTCCTCGATAAATGGGCTATCTAACACTGAAATAATTTTTCAAATCGGACCAGTAGTTTCTGAGATTAGCGCGTTCAAACAAACAAACAAACTCTTCAGCTTTATAATATTAGTATAGATTTGATTGGCCTCTTCTGTTAGAAGTTATGTTGCAGTAGTGTGGTTAGAAGTTAGTAGTGGTTGGTTAGTAATACTGACTGCTGAACCAGAACTCGTTCAGGACAGATAACTGTGCAACGATCATGATTTTTGCTCTATTTTATAAATATAATATAAATGTGTTTACTAATAATATAGTCACCATTGGGTAGTAGCTAGTTTTTTTTTATGTTATATGTTTTTTGTGCAAAGAGTTGACTACACTAGATGTTAAGTGTCTACAGCCGCTCATGGGCACTTGCAAATCAAGAGACAGCCTCCCCCAGAAATAGGCGGAAAGGGTTAGGCTCACGTAACCCTACTCATTCGAAGGAAAGCAATAAAATAATGGCATAACCCGGTTCTCCGGAACCCGAAATCTCAGATAGGTATTTTTGTTATAAATAAAAAAGCGACATCTAGTCTCAATATATTATTGCAGTATATTACTAAATAATACTGTACTTTAATACAAGCTATAGTCCATCTAGAGAAGAGGTATCGTTCTATCTAAGAGGTACCGTTTGACAGTTCTGACATATTAATGTATAGCGATTTGGTCAAACAAATCGAAAACTACAACATCTGATTCTTAAGAGATACCGATATCATTTCTTAGTATGTACTAATCGATTACAGTTTTACAGATTTAAGTACTATAAAAGCCCGTATAATGACATATCATAGGTTGTACTAGTAAATCTTAGTATGCCGCGGGTGGACGGGATGGGTTCTCCCCTTCACCCGCATTAGTTAGCCAGCCGCGAGGGAGCGGCGTCCGCGTGTGCCGGACGTCGCCTAAAGAGAAGAAAAATTTTGAGACGGAGCCCGCAACAGGAGCGGGCCGGCGCTGGGAGGGGTCCAGAAGGCGATAACTACCTGGACCCCTCCCAAACTGGAAGCGCAAAGAGGGCACACCGTTTGGTTTTAGTCGGTTCGAGTCCGACTAACCGCCCCGCCGAACGAGAGCCCCGGCGGGGTGACGGTCCGAGGGGATTTCCACACGTAAAAAAAACAATCTTAGTATACACTAGACTCGGACACGAGCGATTTTTGCCTACAACGATTTATTTAAAATTACATTAACGCACATACTTTTCATTTTGATTATGCGTTTTCGTTGAAAATTGGATGTCAGATGAATTTCAAGTATTATTAAACACTATAAGACGCCTGGATTGAAAATCACTCGTTTTTAATCAATTAGATTTTTCGTACTTTTCAAGGATTATTCGTATTCAATTGAATTTGAAGAGCAACACTACGGTAAAGGACCTAATTACGTGACTTTGAAACGAAATTTTAAAAAAAGAACTATTGTGTATAAATTGGTTATTTTGATTTGTTTCAAATATTTAAATTTAGTCATTAAGAATTGTATATCTTGCGGTAAAATAGAAATAGCTTCATAATACCATAGTTTTAAGTTAAAGGTTATGGAAATTGTGTAAGTTACGCTTATGCAAAGTCGTTTCGTCTTGAAAAGTATGAAACGACAAACGGTGCCTCTTAGATTAGATGGACTATAAGTAACTATTTAACAGCAATTTGTAAACTGTGGTATATTCATGATTCGGCAGAAACGGGTCAGTCTGAGCGGATTGATGCAATGACCTCAAAGGAAATCTATTAAGTATAACCTAATAAGGCAGAAGGTAATAGTGCAAGACATAATTATACGACTTAAATTGAAAGAAGCTATTAAGCAAAATAAATCTCCTGGGAAATTACAAAAAGTACAATTATGACTTTGTCTTACCGAAGTTGCGATATTATGTCTTCATACAGATAGCTAAACAGATAAAAATATTATTATTATCAGCGTCCTAGTTGCTATTGATGAATCGTTGTTCTATATTTCCCAACACAATATCTAAACTGACTGACTGGTAAACGCGTTCGTAGATAGAACATCTACGAACCTATAAATTGCCACTTCATTTATGTTAAGCCTTATTTTACAAACTCGATGTTTTAATGTTTTTGTTATTCCTTTTTTTTCTCTCGCCAGTGATAAACTTATAGCTTCGAGTATGATTAATAACCTTTCATGGCGACGTGAATAAAAACCCCGGTCTAATAGCGCCTTACATCCTGTCAGTTAGTGCCTGGCTGTACCTATTTCCGCACTAAACATCGTACAAGCATTTTCTGTAGCTTTCCCCTCCCTAGGTTGCTTAGATCGGGGAGAGTCAATTGACAGGCGTTGAGGTAAAATTTTAACAGGGCACGTGACCAATCGTCCAATCGTCGACGACGACCAATGTTCGATCAATAAACAAATTAAAAACAAACGTAATACAACAGTAAATTAAATGTTCATCACTTTCTAACATTACAACAATTTTAGGAACGTAAATGCAGGATATGTTTCCGAGTTGATATTAATATAATATATTATTGTGATATAATAAACAAATGCGATGCAAGAATTGATAAAATTATCACAGTGGACTTTAATTTAATTTTCCAAAATTGTATTTACAAAGACTATAAGCTCAGATAAAATAGTGCACACTGAAATTCGAGCTGAGTTCTGGTAGCCATGACCGCAGCTAAGCTTCGAGGGGCTTAAGTTTGTGTGTAAAGTTTAATTTATCATTGCTCCTAGTGGAAGCTTTATAAATATAAAATGTACTGATAAATTTCTGTTCATTTTATGGCCAGAGATTGCTTAGTGGAGGAGGTTCGACTTTAATTAAATTTGTAAAGGCTATCAAGTAATAACTTAAATGTATACTCCCAGTATAAGTTGAACTGTCTAGTATAGAATTCCCGAACCTTAATAGGTCAATTTATTAAGACATACCAGACTTGGCTAGCTTTTCAGGTTTTTTATAAATTTTGATTGAAAATTATTGCTAAAAAATGGGTATTAATATTTTAATTAGTTTTATACATACTTGTTTATTTTTTCATTTAATTTTGTATTTCTCTCAGTTTATTCATGACTGTTGAGTATATTTTCAGGTCATATTTGCTTGAAGTTATTTTTTAAATACTACAGACTTGTGACATTTATCAAATTCTTCGCCGCGCTCGCGCACCTCCAAATGATTGTTTCATATTCATTCAAAATATTTTATTTTTTATTTTTCTGAATACATATTTTATTTTCCAAACAATGACAGCCTCTCTCTATTAAATTTGTCATTTTTAATAAAAAAAATTGCCGATGTAGCTTTTTGTGTTTTTCTAATATATCTATTAATTTTGACATATAGTTTGAGTTTAGTTTTACTACAGTTAACCATCCTACTTCATTATTTACATCATGATCATTATCCGTTAATCGTATTCTTGAAACATTGTAATTAACTAGAAGTCATTATAGAACTTTAAATACAGTCCACTAGTAGTCATTTATACAACCACTAAGGTATCGTAGGCACCATTTTGTCCTTCGAGCTGGCAAGTATTCGCAATTCTTTATTTTAATCAAACAAAATTACCTTAAATGGATCCAAATAACAAAAATAAATTAAATAAAAAAAACAAACAAATTAACATTAACACGACAGGGTACGTATTTCCTTATCTGTTTTTTCAACGATTCAATCCCGGTGTTTCAGTTATAACAGATCGTTTTCCTTAGCACCTCTTATAAGAAGTGTTAATCAATGTTAACGCTGCCGTTTTTGAAGAAATTTAGAGCTTTATAGCATGCAAGTTCTAATATCAATCGAATCATTACTTAACATCATAATATAAATAAATAAATAATAATAATAAATAAATATAATATAATTTTCCGCCTTGGTGTGAGATTTTCTCAAACAAATAATGTTGTCTTATGAAAAGAGAGGACGTATTTTCTAACAACGATAGCCAGTTCGAGTTAAAGGTATGCGACCCTGACCTTTTCGAGCTTGCTTCAATTCCCTACTGCTTTCCCTTTCCTAATTTACTTTTCCTTTTAATAAACTCCTAATTTTCCATTCTGATACCTATTAATTAACTGGTCGACAAAACCCCAAAAGATAGAAGATAGAAAGAAATAGTAAAGACTAGCAGATTACCGATTCACCTTTCAATCACATTACAGTCAACGTTTGATGTTTAATACTTTACTACGAAAATACCTTAAGTCTAATAGTATAGCCTGAGAACATTTAGTTAAATAAAAAATAAACTGACTGATTTTTCAACGCGATAATTCGGGTATAAGTATTAGTTAAAAAAATCGGTCCATGGCGAGTTATTGAAAAAAATCGAATAGGTGCGAAAACGAACAGATTTTTTCGAAAGTATTTTAAATACGAGGGTATTTTACGCCGCACATCCTGTACATTATGGTTATCAAAAAAAAAACTGGTTTTAAATTTACCTTCATA
The DNA here is from genome assembly GCA_902825455.1 of Arctia plantaginis. Classification (NCBI taxonomy): domain Eukaryota; kingdom Metazoa; phylum Arthropoda; class Insecta; order Lepidoptera; family Erebidae; genus Arctia; species Arctia plantaginis. The sequence continues at coordinate 813,861 of CADEBD010000041.1, read as the reverse complement.
ATATTTACTAGAGATTTTAAAAACAAAACAAAAGCAAAAACTATGTAGTAGATTAATTCCTATTTATTAATTTTAAAATAGTAATATCATAAATATTTTTTATCTCACAGTTGCTAGGCATTTCAGCACTTGAGATCATGCGTGATATCTGAAGCCAACTCGTTAATTCTCGAGATATAATATCCACTTCGCTATTTAATCTTTACTGCCGAGAACTTCTGTACAAAATATTATTTGTTCAGTTCTGTGACTCATTCTCGTCTTTGTTGCAGAATAATCTTCGACCTCCATGAACGCTGGCTTGAGGTTAATATTGGAGATAACGGGTAGCTCCTCCATCCTGACAGAAATAGGCCTGAGATGGTGGTGCACCGTGTCTGGAATGTGGAGGGCGGTCAAGGTCTGTACTGATTCCCGAGGACTTCTTTACTAGTGTATACTAGTCTTCGCTTCAAATAGACTAACAAGTGACGAAAAAACCGTGTAGTGTTTCAAGGCTCATTCTCATGTTCCTACCCTTGCCTTAATTACTTCAAATATTTGTCACAAAAACTGTTAACTAATATATAATACTAGCTGACCCTGCAAACGTGTTTTGCTATTTACATTTTTTTTTATTTATTTTTTTTGGTTCCTTAAAATCCGTTCTTAGCTGACCTCTACTCGGTGAAAAGACTATTCCTAACAAATTTCAAGTCTTTAGCTCTAATGGTTCCAGAGATATCGTGATGAGTGACTATATACGTGGAAATCTCTTATACATATAGTATATATAGATTTCCGGACCGATACGACCTTCAAACCTTCAAGAAAATAGATCACTCCTTCCTAAAGGGTTCATGGTTGGCGATGGTCACTTTTCATCAGGTGACCCGTCTGTTCGTCTTTTAAAGAATTAAAAAAAAAATCTTTCTACTGTTTCTTTAATATTTTGTTAAGTGTGAACTTAATACTAATATAAATAATATTGTATTTACATTGTTGTAACAAAAATCAAAGCGATAGCAGCGTTGTGTTTGTGCAATGTTTTCTTCAACACTTACATTTATATTTCTAAATCAGAAAATCGAACTCATAGCACGTCAATGTTGAATAGTCACGTTTGCTGCCATGAATAACATAATATACGTATTGAAGACGTTTTAAATATAATATTTTTTCAATTTTGTAGTTATTGTAAGATTTAATTAGTTTTAGTAACCCGTACACCAGCACTGCAGAGAGAAGGAAAACTTGATACAAACCCTATACCAACCCGTCTGGCCAGCGTGGTATAGTAGGCCAAAACCTCCTTTCTAAGGAGAGGCCTATGTCCAGCAGTGGACTGTTAAAGGCTGTTGATGATGATTGATGAGTAACCCGTTGTCACAAACAACTACTTGTATAAGTGAAATAGTATTTCTATATACCTACATCTCGTGCTGCTGTATTTCTACTGGTAGGCGTAGCTCTTAAAGAATGCGTACCAATAAAGAGAATTATCAATGTTTGTAATCCGGCTGCCTCGGTGGTGCAGTGGAAGCGTATCCGACTCCTGTGCTGAGGCTTCGGGTTCGATGCACGGGCCAGGCCAAATGTTTGTATGATCTGCAAATATTTGTTTCGGGGTTTGGGTGTTTTCTTTATGTAATATGTATGTATTCATAAAAGTAGTATATAAATATTCTGTCAGGCTACCTAGCTATTTCATAGTACATGCTCTGCTTAGTTTGAAACTAGATGGCGTTGTGTGTCAAATGTCCGAAATATTTATTATAATATTTGCATTGCCTCGATCCCTCGTCCATAGAGCACTATCAGGAAAGTATAGATATTAGATACTTCGCTGGTTTTGTCAATATCATTAAATTATAATTCAAAATATTGTTTTAATCAACATAAATAATTTTACTGTCAATACTTGGGTTTTTAAAAGTGATCTGTTCGCACTCAAGCCACCTTTTTGACTTGTTCAATAAAGAACATAGTGTCTACAGAATATTATTACTGAAGGTGATTTTAGAAAAAAAAAATCATTTCTTGATCTGGTTATGGTATTTAATTATAATACTGGAATGTACAGAATCAATACTTATATCCATACTCCCATACTTATGTTTATAAATGTGAAAGTGAGTTTGTATGTTTGTTTGTTACCCTTTCAAGCCAAAACTACTGAACCGATTTAAAAAAATCTTTTACCAATGGAAAGCTACGAGTGACATAGGCTATTTTTTTTATTCGTGATAATCGCCATACACACGCAAAGATTATTGTGTTTCATTATAAAGTATTAAATTTTGATAGTTACGTATTAGTCAGATCATATGTTTAATATTATCGGCAGTTATATAATAAACTATGATGCTATCATATGCAATATAATGCTATCTCAAGAAAAAACATTTTTGTAGTAGATCAACAATGTCTATTAAGTGTTGGAGAGCCATACTTCACGACATATGGGCCCAGTCAATTATCTCAATTCTATTGAATTGTTTTACTATGTCTGTTTACTACTATAGTCCTAAAAAAAAACTAGAACACGAATAATATAGTATTACTACCTGACCCGGCAAACGTTGTTTTGCCATATACTTTATTTCTAGGAAATAATGTCATTTAGGGGTATGAAAAATAGATGTTGGCCGATTCTCAGACCTACCCGATGTGCACACAAAATTTCATTAAAATCGGTCCAGCCGTTTCGGAGGAGTATGGTAACTAACATTGTGACACGAAAATTTTATTTATAAGATATCTCCTTTCTACTGTGATTAAAACATACAAGTTACAAGTAAAATGATAACAAATATGTATGTCATAAGAAACAAACGGCTTAAATTATTATAGAATTTATTCAAAACAGGTTGTATTCCATCAAAGAAATTGCGTTTGCAATTCTAAAGAAAGGAAATAAATATCTCTGTGGAGTCGTTTATTTTCTTCGCCACACTGATCGAAACTCTAGAAAAGCAGAAGGACCTCAAATATTCCTTGCTAGCAACATTAATATACACACCTCTTGCTTCAGACATTTTCAACAGATAGAAACAATCAATGTAAGTGATAAAATAAAAACAAGTACATCACTTATCTAAAACCTACTTATCTAAACCTCACGTTTGTGTCAATCACTAACTTCAGATACGAATCGAAATAACACAAATCCAGATTATCTCTTTAAAATATATCTTATAATTTGATATATCTGCATTATGAAATGATGTCTTCTGGAAGTTAAACATGATATCTTAGTTTTCATTGTAATTCAAAGATATATTTAAAAAAATATTGGGAGCCATAACATTTTAGCTTAGCTTCTTAGAATTTTTAAGTTCTTTTTACACATTATACATAAACTGGAAAAACCTGTTGCTCGAGTAGTTCGTGACTATTATGCCAAAGGTCGTGGGCTCAGTTCCCGCTCAAGATAAATAATTTGTTCTGTGTTTGGGTGTATTTTGTTTGTATAATAATTGTTGGCGTTTAATACGCCATTCGGACGGTGACGGATGAAGAATACGGAGTGTCGCCATAACTATTCATCTTGTGGGTGCCCTCAAAGCCGACTAAGGGAGGAAACTACGCAGGATAACAGCACTGCAAAAAGTAGAAAAACTCGACACAAACCCTATACAGACCCGTCTGGCCAGCGTGGTATACTCGTAGTAGGCCAAAACCTCTAAGGCTAAGCGTGTGTCCCGCAGTGAACTATTAAAGGCTGTGGATGATGACGATGTTTAATACCCATCTGCCATCCCCTCCAAAGCGTATGCATATGTGTAGTGGTGGAACTAGACTAGACTAAGTGACAATGGCAGTATAATCGTCGACAAATTAAATTCAAACGTTAGAATTTCGAAATGAAAACGTAAGCGATATGCACGATTTTCCTTAAAACCGCAGTGTTCTACAAATTCCCAGGGGATTTTGCAGAACGCGATATTTGCACAATTTTATTTTCCCTGAATGGTCTGCAATGTCTTTCAGCACAGAGAAAGGTCTAAGTTTTACTGCTCATTTTATAGGCATACTGGGGTACAGATTTTTTATTATCTTAAAAGTAGTATAGTCTTACGGTAGTATATTTCTATCATCATTACCTTGAATTATCCCGCACAAAATTAAGGTGTTGTTAAATTCTTCTGCGTTTCTTTATTATGTACATTTCAGATAAAAAGACTCTCAGTGTTAGTCCTGCGTCTGAAATAACGTAAGTGGTTACTCAGGAACGAGTAGAGGATTTTATGGTAAGGCAAGAATTTAAAATTTTATGGGCAAAAAATTATCTCTTGGGGCATATAAAAAAAAATGTTAATTGATGAAGATGTATTAGACAATGAACATTACTTGGTTAAAAAAAATTAAAGTTTTATAATATAATTTAGATTATTTTTTTCGCTTAGCAACGACAAAAAACAAAAAACATAAGGCAAAGTTTAATATACAGCAGTTGCACTGCATATAAATAGGCCCTAAAAATAAAATCAATAATATTTGAACTCCTTACACTAAGCCAGTTTATTTGTTTTTTTTTTAACATTATATTAATGTAACAAGAAGCTATTTACAGGTGTTCGCAAATAGATTCCAAGTGTGAAAAACAACTGAAATATCAAAACCAACTACAACAAAGAGGGTTTAGTCATCGTTCAACTCCCATAATCTCAACCCCCTCCATGTTGAACTCCTAAATGATGTCCATATACAACCCCCAAGGGTAGAACATGGATTTAACATTCAACCACCAGCAGTTAGGTATCTAAATATGACATTAAAGTAATGACGAGAGCAGAAGTGTTTTTATTCCATTTTATAATCTTTTAGAAGTATTAGTAGCCATGTAAAAATAATAATGGCTTTTTTGTAAACATTGATGATGAAGGCGTATTACTAAAAGGCAAATAATTGAAACACCGTAAACCCCTCAGTAAACTAAAATGGCCTCAATTTCTCCAGACAAAGTTTACCGTCATTTCACCACTTGTAAAACGATTTACAACATAATTTATCCTCTTGTCCATTTCAATATTTTCGGTTTTCTTTCATTCTTTTTTTGGCTTATAATTATCTGGTAAATAGAATCATCTTCTAAAGTTTTAAAAAATTGAACGAGATTTGAGGACTTGCCCAACATCCTCTTTAACGTGGCGTGCCAACCTTCTCACTTATTTGTAGTGCGATGTCTTTCAGCAAAACAACACCATTTATCTTTCATAAGTTCATTCTCCAACCACTGACTTACATATAATGATTAAATTTAGTCACAACTTCGTCATCATCTTCCATAATATATCTGCCATAATATAAAGAAATACGTCGCTTACAGCTTCTGGAGGTAGATAAACCAATACTGTCAATAAAGCTACATGTTTACGGGTAATTTTGTTTTTACTTTGTTCAAGTTCAGCTTTCTTCCTTACTGCTCGATTTAAATGATAATAGCACCCTTTTATTAATGCTTCAGGAAATTGCTTTTGTAATAAACTGTGGCTTTGAAATCAACTGTGAATTTCGTTGGATTCCAGCTTGTGATATTTTTTTTAATAAAGTAAATCATATTTGCTTTGTTTTTTAACAAAGCATACACCACCGGCATTATTTTTGTTTCTTCTTGAGAACTACCCACATCAGCGTGTGAATAAAGTTACAAAAATGGACGTGGACATGTTTTAAACGTTCCATCACCGATTTTTTTTTTCGAATTTTAGATGAGAAAGCTATTATTCTTTTATTTGTATAGCTACAGACAGAGTAGAAACTTTTGAAAAAGGGCAGGTACTTCTACATTAATTGCTCTCAAATATCTGTATCTGTATTGTATAGGTCAGATTTCATATTTTTATACGACGGAATTTCTTTTATAGTTTCATCACTTGCATCCTTTAAAGAAATCATAGCTTCACGATACACGCATGGAACAGTCTGCTTGAAATCTTCGGTAACTTTCGTTTTACAAATAGAAACAATCTTTTTGCTTCGTATTCGCAAATCTTGCTTGGCAACTATGCACTGTTGATTTAATTATTTTACTTTCTGTTGCCATAATAGTAACAGTTCCATGACGTTTGAGCCATTTAACATAGCGCCGAGTGATTCTTATACTCTTTTTTGGTAATACTGACAGCCTTCTGAAAGTATTACGTCCTCAACGCTTAGAAGTCACGAAATCAAAATGAAATAAAACACTACTTGTAGACAGAATATCAGCCATGTTCACAAATAACAATAACTGTTAATAAAGTTATGCCCTTGTCAACAACCGGACAACCACTAATGAGATAAGAAATTCAGTTTAAAAGATTGTCAAGAACAATATGGATTTTAAATTTTTGATTTGAGTAATGACGCTTATTTGCCTGTTCTTTTGTTAAAGTAACCTTTTTTTTTGATGTCATAAACAAAAGTCATCTCAACATGCATTTTTCAATCGAGTTTACAGGAATCAAATATTAAATACTTTTTATAGCAATACTTCAGCAAAAATTAGAAAACATTTTCGTGTTTTACTGTCCAACAACAGATTTTTGGAAACAAAAAACAAAAGAAAAACTTAGACTAAGAAAATTTTACGCTCCTGATACTGGGCTTAAAAAACTTTGAATCATGTATTTTTTGATATATGAAGGTCTGGATCTGAAGAACTGAAACTCGCTACTCAATTTATGCAGATGAACTGGATCGAATAAAAAATGATTTTTTGCGGTAGTTGGTATTTGTTAGAGATACTACTAAGGATGATGTATGCCTCTGATTTTAATTTTCTCGAGAAGAATCGAGCAATCTATATTTCCGTTAATATTTTTAATAATGTAACAATATCGGAGACAGTACGTCTATTTGTTAAAGGCAGAAAATAATATCTCTTAGATTTTGTCACATATCCGTGATCAATACATTTACACTTATACTGCAAATATCTTATTAAACCTCTTTTGGATGAACTCAATACGATCAATATATATACATTACAATGCGGGTTACAAACCGCAGGTGGGTTTTGTATCTATCAAATATTCTATATTTTCCACAAGTATTATACAAATCAAATATTAAGTGCCTATTTAGAAACACACAGCCATTAGAGTATAACAGAAAATTTGACTGAGTAATAAACAATTTTCCTATCTGTGGATTAAAGAGGCCACGGACAGCCTTCGTCTCAATGGCAGCTGGCGTAGTGGCCACTTGAAACATTGCTCTATTCAAGTTGTGAAATCCCTAGTGGAGCAGATCCAGTTTAGTAAGGACATTTACTGAAACGTTGTTTTATATTAGATTGAACATTAAGTATATTTGTAAATACGAGTATTTGTATCATCTGTAAATGTTTTTCGGAGTTTGGGTGTTTTGCTCTGTATATTATTAAAAAAAACAGTGGCACTCTGGGATTGCCGACAGAAGTGAAAACTTATATACAGAGGTGTCGGTAAAGGTTACAATAACAGCGTCGCGAGTTCATTTGTTTCTTTCCATCTCAAAAAATGCCCGCGCCTAAAGAAGTTGTCACTTCAACAAAGGTAACGGCAAAGCTAACAGTGTCAATTCAATGTTTTTTTTTTCAATAAAATACATTATTTTATCTATTGTTAAGAAGTTTTTACTTCAATAATGTAGTAATACTTTCATTCATCTCTTTACTTTGTAAACATTCGTTGAAGGGACACAACACTAACACCCAGACTAAGTACAATAATTTTTGGATCTCACAAAGTGCATCCCATGTTTGGATCAATACCAAAACACTCATTGCAGTAAGAGGCACAAGAGCGCAGTCGATTAATTGAGTTGTTGGTTCCAAGATAGTTTAACTTTTCCTGGGACTTCCTCAGTGTGTTTGTGGGTCACTGCAGTTGATCTGGTGTACAAGCATAGTTGTGGGCGTAAGTACTGAGTACTGGCTATCAGGGTTATAAGGGAATACCACTATCTCCTTTGAGGTGGCAAGTCCCCTGGCCGGAACGCCACCATGGTACCATGTTTGGATGAAAACCACGATACCGTTTAACGTGACCGCTTAAACTACTACGCCATACGCGCATTCGATTAATTTAGTTGTTGGTTCCAAGGTAGTTTAACTTTTACTTTGACTTCCTCAGTGTCATTACTCGGTGTGTTTGTGGGTCACTGCAGTTGATCTTGGTGTACAAGCATGGTAGTGCGCGTGTGTGAGGGATTAATATCTTAAGAAAGAAACTAATTGTTTGTCAAAAATGGTTGTGTCTGGAATTTTAACTGAGTCAGCTTTGTCTTCAAAGGATCTACTTGAAACAACGCCTTATCAATTGATAAGATATAGGGAACTTCACTGAACTTTCTCTTTTCCCACCTGTGTTATGTTATGTATTAAAACCTAAGCCAAAATATGTTATGTTATGTATTGGAAATAATTTGCATCTTAAGGAGAGTATTAAGATACTGTCATAGCATTTTCTTTGATGGACCGAATCATTGTACGAATAACAGGAAAATACTGGATATTGAGATCACTTGAGCAGAGATTAGAACGATTAAACTGATAATTTATTGCAAAACTGATAAGTGTTTCTATGTATAGGTATATACGAGTATTTTGTGGGTTACTAACTGCCTGACAAAATCATTTTATTGTAAATTCTTTCATTGCATTTGCATTGGAGACAAATAATAATTAGTTATATGTTAATAGTTGTAAGGAAAGGTGGAACAGGCTTCAATATGGCGAAATAATATCGGTTAAAACTTTTACATACGCTTACAAGTATTATATACGAGTAGAATAGTGTGATAAAGCATGTTGTATAGTGATAGATATTAATTTTATTTAATTGCCACGCTTTTAGTTGGCTTTTAGCGTGGTATAGTAGGCCAAAACCTCCTTTCTAAGGGGAGGCCTATTTCCAGCAGTGGACTATTAATGGCTGTTGATGATGTGATGATGATGACGCTTTTAGTTAACTTTCAAGACTTTCAAGTACCTAACTATGTAAATAATAAACTTAGAAGTTAATTTTAATCTACTTCTGATTAAATATCGAAAAATTTAGACTTTGAAATTAGTTGCATGACAAACTATAATTTGTCACCTTATAGAGTTTGCTTATCGTATCGTTAGAAAATCCTGCTTCGGCACAAATGAACTGAACTTACAAAAAACCGGTGTTAAGCCATTTATTCGTTGCTTTTCACCAAGTGACTGAGGTCACCGAACCCCAAAACCCCCTTGGAGGAGGGGACTTTTAATTGGAAGTATCCATGAGTGGCATCAGTCACTTATCATTAGGGATCCGACTGCTCGTTTGTCCTTATACCATAAAGAAAAGTTAATAGGTGGATCCTTAAAATGTTAATTGTCTAATCAGTACACTCCTCGCGCTTGGAGTCATGTAGATCATTTTGTGGGTCCAACTGAATGATGAAGCCAGAAGGTTAAATTTTTCAATACCTATTTATTAGTTTCGTTATTATAAGGTGTTTTATAGTACACCAAACTGTACTAAGTAACGCACTATTATATACTATATTAACAAATCTTGGAAGTTACCTTTCAAAATGTGGTTGTAGTATCGAAATGAAACTCTATTATGATAATGATCATATTATCATTTAGGATCTTGGAGCTCATCTGTTAATGCTGCCAGGAGGTGAATGGTGAAACTGTTCAGTGGCTACCAGCAAACTACGTTAAGTTTCGGCCTATTTTAATTAGTTATGACAAGAGACATCAAATTTAGCTTTTAGACTTTTTATCAATTTTCTGATGATGAATCTCGGAGGCGAACAATAGAACTCTTTCACTTTTTCATTCGATTATTTTATAAACATAACATTTACTATGTGGAGGAACGGGTGTCATGTCCCTCCAACACAAAGGGAGGATCCTCCGACCAGGCGAGGTGATCATGCCTGGCGGGCCGCGGCTCAACGGTTGATGTTGGGAAGTTGTATATATGCTAATCGGCGAGGGAATTCTTTATATCGCGATACAGGATTAGCAATTCTTATTTTTAGTAGTTACTCCGTAGTTCGGTGTGTCTTCATTAGATGGCGCTGTAGTATGTTTATGTGGGAGTCGCCACAACTATATTCCCTTGGAAAGACAGTTCATAAAATCAACAAATAATAATTATCTTTTACAAAATACAGAGATCTTTAAACTTTATATACAAATACGCTCCTTATTCAAAGACGAGAAAGATAAATAATTCTCAAGACTTTGTTGAAGACGGAAGCCTAAAACAAAACTCTCAAAATAATATTTTCGAGGTAAATAAGCTGCTTAAAACCGATTTCATTTGGCTTTGTATTTGAGAACGAGATAAGTTTCATCTAATTATTTGATAAATATATTGTCGAGTCTTTTTAGACATCAATAAAATGTTACGATCAAAGACAAACGTTTGAAAGAGAGTCGCCTAACTGTGATCTGTGATGTATGTTATTATGACAACGCAGGCTAACGCTAGTATAAATGATATTCAAATAAAATACAGTTACGTTACGTTACGTTACATTACATGAAAATTCGTACGTTTTGATCAAAGACAACTGTTTGAAAGAGAGTTGCCTAGCTGTGATCTGTGGTGTATATTATTATGACAACGCAGGCCAACGCTAGTATAAATGATATCCAAATAAAATCAAGTTACGTTAACATTACATGAAAATTCGTACCAAAGGCAAATGCTTCAAGCAGTCACTTAATTGTGAACTGTGATGTTTGTTGCTATGGTAACATTAATATACATAAGTCATACTCATATTATAGATGTAAAAGCGAGGTTGTTTGTTACGCTTTCACGCCTAAACCACTAAACCGATTATAAAAATTCTTTCACCAATGATAGCTGCATTAACAGTGAGTAGCATAGCCCAATTTTTACAGCAATAACCGACATACATATACACTTATAAACCAAGGGTTGTTTTTAAATGAAAAATCAGGTATTTCAAATTTTAGCGTCGAATAACGTATATACATATACAGTATTTTATCCCTGAAGGGGTATACAGAAGGGTGTTAAACACCCACATTTTGTCGAATATTATTTTAGTCTCACTTATGCAATACGGAGCATGCATATTGCTGTCAACCGACACATATGTTGCTAAATAAACACAGTTATATGCTTCTTATTATATACATGTAACGGATAACTATGTACTCATAACTATGTTTCCAATAACTTTAATGGCCACCATATGTTATGGACAGAATATTTACATTCGTTTGTCAGAGAAAATACAAGATAAATATAGTAAATAACAAGTGCCGGAGCTGCGTTTCAATTACATATTATTGTTTTTACATCTACATAAATAAATAGTGTAAAAAGTTTAATAAATAAATAAAGTGGGTAGCTCTTATAAAACAAACCCAGCTGGATACATGCTTTCTGAGAGTACCAATATTGCAAGTTGTAAACAAGTATATTATGGTCGTATTACGTATTGTATATCGATTGCCATTATACTTCTATCGAGTGATTGTTATCGTAAGTTTTATTTTGTGCTTTTATGTTTTTATACCAATTTTTTTTTGTTATAAATACCATTTTTAACCTTAATACTACTTACTTACCTTGGCTTCAAATACGAGAGATGCCAAAACTTCTCTTTACAGTTTTAATCCTATTTTCACGCAACAATTAAAACAAAACATTAACTCTTTTTTTAACATAACACATACATAACTTGTAAAACAATATAAGAAACGATTTCTCTGTTGAATTCCGTTTCGCTCACTTGGCCTTTTTTTAAATGAATATTGTTATCTGACTTAAAAGAGCAGAAGATTCTTAAGTCGGTCTTAAGTTAGTTTCTTATGAGCTTATATTAATCCTAATGCACTTTTAACTTTTTTATGCAAACCAGAAGATCAATTCTCGTATTTAAAACATCCACCGTCATCACTCCATACGGCAAAATTTTCATCCTCATTACCTGGATAGTTGGCGCTCCACTACAGTGCGCTTTTCGTGACACTTTTTGCCCCGCACAACCAATCTGTGGAACGGGTTATCGTCTGCCGTATTTCCGGACCGATACGACCTTCAAACCTTCAAGAAAAGAGCGTACTCCTTCCTAAAAAGCCGGCAACGCGTTTGTGACTCCTGAGTTGCAGACGTTCATGCGCGCTTTCCATCAGGTGACCCGTCTGCTCGTCTGCCCCCTCTAACATAAAAAAAAAACAGTAATCGAATGTGATTGTATCGAGACTGAATTATGATTTGACCTAAAAAAGGTATTCTGCTAACAAAAAATACAACCCAGTCTCATCAGTATCATCTCAGTTCAATCTTTTGATTGATATAGATCAAAAATATGCAGTAGAAGACGAAACAGTAACAGTTTTCTTTTGTTAATTAGATGACTTCATAACTTCAAAACTTGTTTTGTTTATCAATAAATCACCACAGGCAATAATTAATTCAAAAGTATTTTATGGGCTTGGTTTTGATCGTAGAACAGGCGGGAGATGAGAAATTTCGCAAACAAATTTTGTGTAAGTATTTTGTGTAATTCAAAGTCAAGGTATCAAAACACGTAGCTCAAAAACTTGAGGTAAACATTTAAAAGCCGTGTTTCAAAGTAATTGTTATCAGGAATTCTCAATTACAGCAGTTTAAACTGAATAACCTCAACTGATAAACACGAGGCAATTTGTACATAAAAATCAACTTTAATTGGAACATCAAGCTAAACAGTATTTTAAAATAAAAGCATTATCTATAAAGAAACGTTTTACCTTTTTAATCATTTAAAATTAAATAAATAAATGAAGTACAGTTCAACCTAAGCATTAAATTGTTAAGGTCATTTCAATGAGTAATTACTCACTGATACACTGATTTTAAGTTTTTAATGAATACAACATACTAAGAACAAATAAAAAGGTACATGTACACAGTAATCTATGTCAAAATTAAAAACCAGAGACTATAGCAAGGTTACCTAATCTGAATATGAAATCGATTTTACAATAAACGATGTTTATACTTTAACAGAAATGAGACACAGTGCATTAAAAATTTAAAATTTTTCGTTATAAGTCTTTGATCAGCATTCAATCTATGTATATATAAGAGATTTCCACGTATATAGTCACTCATCACGATATCTCTAGAACCATTAGAGCTAAAGACTTGAAATTTGGTAGGAATATTCTTTTCACCGAGTAGAGGTCAGCTAAGAACGGATATTACGAAATTCAAAAAATAAATAAATTTTAAATAATGTAAATAGCAAAACAACGTTTGCAGGGTCAGCTAGTTTTTATAAATGTCAAACTTGACGTTTGTACAATTATCACTAAGACTATGAGAAAACCGATTTATACTGTTTTCAACTTTCGATGACAACTCTCATTACATTACAGTCAACTTTGGATGTCTAAAATTTGACTACGAGAATACCATTTTTTACATTGATGATATCGAGAGTAGATCAGAACCATACTGAGACCGAACATTTATTACGAGAATGGGCCTTCTGGTAGTTACACTTCGACAATAAAATTTAATTTATTCAATATTTATACGGTATTTTTTTATTAACAAATATTGTCATTAAAATAAAAATATCGTCATCAGAGGGATCGATCTTTAAGTACTAGTATACCATTTATTCGGCATCTTGATATTAAATTATTGGAGATTTCTTTTTATTATGTCCTTATTGCTTTCGGAAATTAATAATTTCACATTCTTTGAAGTTTTAATCGTTAATCTAATAAGAACCGTTTTTTTGGGTATTTTGAGATGAATTATTTAGAAACCACTTAAATGAACAAGAGAATTTTAATATCGAGCAAGTAAAATAATGTATAAGTTACGTCTTAAACAAAAGAGTATCTTAGAGTCTTAAGAGTAGTTTTAACACTGAAATATTTGAGAAATATTTCTGTTTATCACATATTGTCATTTAGTATTTTTGATTTTCAATGATTGATTAGCGATTTTTTATATGTGTGCATAACGAAATAACCATTTTTAGTTATTTAGTTAGTTAATTCAAAGTACAACATAAAAGCATTAAGTAAAAGCAGCAGTAAAACATAATTGTACTGTAGCATGTTTCTTTTTGTTTGGGATGCAAATGGACTGTTTAAAAATATGTAATTTCATGATATAAAATTGTTTATTGTTATAAAAACTACTCAAAAATGTTCACAAAACACTATGATACCAAACTATGTTAAATGTAACATATTAAAATGTTATTAAAGTTAATGAAGGATGTTAATAGGTAATGTTTACATGGTTATCATCATCATCAACAGCTTTTAATAGTCCACTGCTGGACATAAGCCTCTCCTTAGAAAGGAGGTTTTGGCCTACTATACCACGCTGGCCAGACGGGTTGGTATAGGGTTTGTGTCAAGTTTTCCTTCTCTCTGCAGTGCTGTTGTTCTGCGTAGTTTTTTTCCCTTAGTCGGCTCTTACGACACCCACGGGATGAATAGGGGTGGTGACACTCTGTATTCTTAATCCGTCACCACACGGACAGTTAGTTAGTTTATATGTTTATAATGAAGTAAAATGTAGGATGTTATTGTAATGAATGGGTCGCGACGGTTCCGAAAGGTACCCTGTTTTATTTTATAGAATTTAGTAATTAGGTATAATGCGTCGCGGCCTGACCGGATTAAATTCAGGTGTTCGGTGTCATCGAACATCTTGCCCAGGGCAGGGCATGATTTCACAAGCTAATGCAGGTGTAAGTGTTAGTTGGCACTGTATGGTGCACCGGTGTGGGCAGCGGCTCTGACCGCCCAGAATAGGGCACGCCCCCCGCGCCCTCAGAGGATATTGGCGGTTAGAAGCATACGCGGTTACCGCACCCTTTCGACGGAGGCGGCGTGCGCATTGGCCGGTACTCCCCCGTGGGACTTGGAGGCGGAAGTGCTCGCCGAAGTATATCGGCGGACGGCTGAGTACCGGGCGGATAGTGGCAGTCGGCCCCCGCCCGAAGAGATACGTGAGTGGCGTTAGGCCGCTCGTCGAGCCACGATGGCTCGTTGGTCGTCCCGGCTGGAAGCTCCACGTGCTGGCTTTGTCGAGTGGGTAGGGCGGCAGCACGGGACCCTTTCTTTCCGGCTGACGCAGGTCCTTTCCGGGACGGCTGCTTCGGGAAGTACCTGCACTCGGTCGCCAGGAGGGAATTGAGTCCCGCCTGTCACCACTGCGATTGCAGTGAGGACTCGGCTCAGCACACGCTGGCAATTTGCCCAGCTTGGGCGCCGCAGCGCCGGGTTCTCATTGCAGTCATTGGAGGGTACCAATCACTGAAGTACCACTGGGTACCAATACTCGAAAAATTGAACCTGACTGTCTCACGTCCAGGTAGCCGTATTATAAGCAGAAAAACTTTTAGCTTACTCTGTGTCGATCAAATTATTTACATCATGCACCGTTGTACAGTATGTGTTCCGCATATAACAAAGTTGGTAATAAAATTAACATTTTTGGTGCAACAGCTTGGTCTTTGCAAGAGTATTTATCTAAACAGTGTTAATATTTGTATCATGGTCATGATTGTGATGTACTTAACCTCAATTGTCTCGCTTCGAATGCAGTGTTCACTTCTAGTAGGCGATACACTAATAATTTACTTTAGATAATAGTGCTATGTATACTCTTTTAAAGTTTTAAATTTCCAGTTTAATGTTACGTAAAATTTATTATTATTAAAATATGTAAAGAAATGAACAACATAAACAATTTCCTGTCTGTCACAATTATACATTATATGCACATATATTGTTGCAAAATATTTACATAGATATGTGAATAATTTACAATAATATATCATAATACTTGATGAACTTCATATTTACGAGTACAATTGGTATAAAAATAAACATATATCCGGTTTCTGAAACTCTGGTCAGAAATGTTTACGACTAATAGTCAAGTTACTAGTGGTGTCAAATAAGTTGAAGTATCTGAAAAATTGATCATATAAAAGTTCATAAACAATATTCGAAAGTTGCTTGTATTGTGAGTAGTTAAAGAAATTGTTGAAACTTATGAAGGCTACAGATTTCCACAAAACTTTCATCCCTGACGGGGATGACTTATTATTAAATTGACATTCGACTCAACCAAAGTCATCTGAACTTTTTGCCTCGAACAATCAATATAGAGAATAATTGCGGTATTATCTTTTCTTACAAATTTAAAATGTACCGTTTAACTATTGCAAAGACATCGACATTTGTATCAGTGGCAGTTCAGTGACAAGTCATCGGAAGGCCATTGGGTTTATATAGTTAGTAAAATACGAAAAATTCAACACTATTCAGACAACATTCCATCGTCAGTTTATTGATATAATCTTAGAATAGTAGAATTGAGGCCCAGGTGACATGTTTGACTCTATAAAAAAAAACGATATAAAGACGTAAGGTATTGCAATCAAAAAGTACTATCGTGTGAGATCGTATCTATGATCAAAAGGATTCGATGATCAAACAAAAGTGCCAAATCATTCTTTCAGTATCTCAATATATACGACATACTGAATTTGACTGTTATTTTTATTTTGTTAGTTATTTTTCGTCTGATTTTCATTTTTACTACATTATACTTTCCGCTGAATGGAAACTATTGCTTCATGTTAAGGCCCGAAGTATTAAATTAGCAGTTACTTTTTTGTTCTGGGTTCAACTCAGGGTTGAGAAAATTATTATTACTCACCTGTCTTTTAGGGATTTCTCATTGAGAGTCTGGAATTAATATTCAATTGCCGAAATTCTCTGAGATCAAAAACATACCATAATGTAGAGCCGTAATACGCCTTTCACATTCCGCTTTAGGGGTATTTACGGGTGTAAGGAGGTTGTATGCCCCGAAAATATCAGCCTCATGTCTCTTACCAACCTTCATGCCTTTTATTTAAAAATGCCAGTTATTCAGTGCAATCTATGTCGTACGGTTGGAGCACAAATCATTTCAAATATTTAAAGTTGCTAAGGATGTGAACAAAAATAATTATAAAGGACTTTACAGACGATGACTAGTCTTAAAACTAACTACAGCCTGCCTGCTGGAAATTGGTCACTGCAGCTTTTATGTCCTCTGGTATCCCTTACTTTCAGGATAGTGCTTCATCAAAATCATGCTTTTATTAACCACCTGAACATTATTTCAACAATATTGTATCCACTATAAACTTTTTCGCACTCAACGGGCGGTCATATCGCTGGCTACAATCTCCATAAGACGACCTCTGAATTAACTACACTACAAAGGGAAATTGATGGTAACCTTGGTCTGCTTTTTTTTAGGCGGTTATTTTCTATTTATTTATTTGCTTTTGACGGGTCTGACTAGGGTAATTTGTTCGATTCCCACCCAGGATAAATAATTGTGTAAAAAGCAAGATCATTTGTTCTGTGTCTGGTAGTAATTTATCTAAAATATATGTTTATTTAGAAATATTTAAGTAGTCTGGTTACGATAATATAGGCTCTGTTATGTTTGGGACCAGACTGCTGTGTGAGATGTGTGCTATGAACTGGGTTCTAAATCCCAAAGATTACATTACATTTGTACATAATGTATATGAATTTACATGTGCGTACGTAATACGCGTGTATTATGATTACAGCGCCACTTTGCGAAACGCACGCGTTGCCGAACAATTTGCCTTGGGCGTATCCACCCTATTTCATTCCGAGAATTTGAAGATCAACGAAATTAATAGGACGTTTATATTTACACATTATAGTATTATTATAAGCGTGTTTTCTTTTAATTTTACCCATATGGAGGATAAGGTAGAACTGAGAACAAAAATTTGTTTATTTAACTTTGCTAAGTCACTTGAAGGATTATAGAGTGGATTATACGGATGGCGTAGTGGTTTAAGCGGTCACCTCGCCACTTCATATTGGGTTAAGTGTTGTAAGTTTAATGCTTACGTGGGTCATTAATTTGTGTGATCATTTTGTCATCAACCAACCTGTGGAACGGGTTATCGTCTGCGGTATTTCCGGACCGATACGACCATCAAAATTCAAGAAAAGAGCGTACTCCTTCCTAAAAGGCCGGCAACGCGTTTGTGACTCCTGAGTTGCAGACGTTCATGGGCGGCGATAGTCACTTTCCATCAGGTGGCCCGTTTGCCCCCGCTAACATAAAAAAAATAATTGAATTGGTGTCCTGAGTCTGAATGGATAAAATTTGGGTAACCGTTCCAGATACTCAACAGTTGAGACAAATTATTAATAAACGTCACTATAACATTATCACGAAACTTTTTTAACCTATTCATATTTGAATCGTGTATAATAATAATAATATTAATTTTGGACACATAACGCCATCTAGTTTTAAACGAAGCAGTATTCAGTATTCTTTTGCAAATACATACATTTCTACTATCAGACAGGACTTGTAAACTCATGTTCATATTCATCTTCGTCACGTTTCTAATAAATCTGTGATTAGAATGGTGTACATGCCCTGTGTCAATGCATTTTATGATATGGTATCACTGTATGGGGTGACGCATGTAAGACCAACTTGATCAAAGTTAAAAGAGCAGTACTAAAAGTTGGTCTGTCATTACCTTTTCTGTTCCCCACAAACGACTTATATGAACTTGCCGATGTCTTAACAGTGCGTCACCTTTATATTTTAAACATCAAATTCAATCAATCCCATCAAATTCAATCAATCTCATCAAATTCAATCCCTTATGCAATCAAAACAAACGGCTCAAAGTCTGTTTTCTATAATATAAAATAATATATAATCTGCCTACAGGCCCATCGTGTTGCTGAACGAGGCGGGTTAATTGTTTGACAGGATACTCACTGTCCACATCGTCCTCCACCTCTACGAGGTGGGCGCCGATCTGTCGGACGCCCATTTCGGTTTTCGAGCGGGGCGTTCGACTGAGGGTTGTGCCGGAGGAAGAGGACGGAAGTGGCGGTGAGCTCATTGGACATCGCCAATGTATCCAATAATCTGCCATTCAGCTGCATCAGGGAAGCACTCCACTATCATGGAGTGCCAAAGTACCTGAGGCTGCTGACTATTTAGTCTGCCCTTGGGCTACCTGCACCCAATTTGGGTGGATCCAGCGTCGCGACGAGACGCCTGTACACGGAGGATGTCCGGTCAATCTGTTCATCCTGTTCACAAATTATCCTGTTCTATCTATATTCCTAACAGCATGACCTGGAGTATTGAGATAATTTACGAGTAGTAGGATCAAATGAAAAACACTTATTGAAACTGTTCAACAAAGTCAAGCATAGCACTCAATAGATAAAAAACTCTGTAAACAAATTAATTGTTTACTTTTATTAAAAAACTGAAAGTACAAGGTAGGTACAAATTATAAGTTGAGTCATTAAATAAAAAACAACTAGCGGTTACCTCGGTAGGTACTCATCCTCCAATCTCTTAGTAAGAAATATGTAAAAAATATCAAAATCCCACGATTTAACTAAACTCTAATTTTACGTCTAAGTAAAAAATTTACACAAAAACATCCTTTCGTGACTAAATTCAAAAGACACTATCAAAAGACACAAAGCATAAATAATAAACCTAATTTAAGTATTGGACTAAGAGACGAGAATAGAATTAGTTTGCCTGACAGAAACTTGAATAACAAAAATAAAAGGGACATCAAACTAAGAGGATGTTATCTAAGTACTGCGTATTATTATAAAAATCGATGTAGCTCCATTTCTGAGAGAAAATATTGAATACAATAAAAGACAGGATATTGCGAACAATCACCGACAAGATATCGCGAATATAAACTTCGAGTAGAATAAAAATATAAAAATTGCTAATTGTAATATAGAAAAAACAGAGAGTAGAACTAAAATTATTTACGAATATATTTTAGCTTTGTTTTTGAAAGTTCGGAAACTGATCGAAACTGATTGAAACGGAACTGGTATTACGAGAATTAGCCTTCAGGTCAATTACACCTACACATTTTGAACTCTTGTTCAAAAGAGTTAAAAATTACCCTGACTGTTTTTATAAAACGTTCCTTGTAGAAGGAAGAACCAAATTTCTTAAGGGTCCCGGTTTAAAAACAAATATTTAAAAAGGTGATAATAGCCAATATTAATACTAGGTAAAGGAATATATATATCAAGGAAATATAGATATATCAAGGAAAGTAAAAGCTCAGAAATTCGTAAGTACTTAAATGATATTTGTATCGTGACGTCATACTTTTAAGCCCTAACTTTTAGCTTTTAAGCTCAACACAACCAGTACCCAACATAGTGAACATTCGTTTTAACAAATGTTCACTGAGTTGGGTAGGATTCCTCTAGCCCAGAATCACGTCATCAATGAGTGGACTGAAGGATGAAGTTTACGATAATGACTAGTGCGAATGAAAGGGTTGAAGAAAAAAAAAAGTTGTGATAACTGTACAGTTTTAACCTACGACCGAAAAAGAGGGGCTGAAGCATTTTGAACTGTCTGTCTATCTGTGGTATACACTTACATCGGTGGTTTTACGAAGACATGGTAATATTGAACTAACGAGGCAGCCTCAAGTAATCAATAACTGTACACTTTATCTAATTTCATAATCTAAAAATCTTTTTACTTTTCATCGGGTTCACTTATAAAGCGTTAAACTACTTTACTATAATTTGTTGTTTTCAAATCAAATCAATCAATTCAATTCAATTCAAATAAGTGTTTGAAAATCTGTCCGTGATTTTTGAGTCTGGGATATTTTAAATGTAAATTTATGTCAGAGTAGAGTTACTATACATTGCTGTCTGTAATCTAAGACTTGGACAGACAGAGGTAGAGAACTCGTCATTTCGCATTACTGTCGTTTTACAGAATATTACTCATAATTGCACAATCTTATTAGAATACTATACTTTCTGACATGATACTTAAAACAAAAAATATATTGTGATATTAAAAATGGTTCTTGAGTTTTGTTGCCGTATCATTTCTCGCAGGCTCTGTAAGATCATAAGCCTTCAACGAGCATGTATAGTGCGGAATAGCGCGGACTACAGTCCATTTGTTCAGGTTAGATACCCAAAATTGGAAATTCTGTAGCTTGACGGAAAACCACTTTCATAAATACTGTGTGAGACAGTTACTAATGTGACCGAATTAACAAATTTTGGCTTTTTTTTAGTTATTTTAAAAGGAGAATAATTCAACCTTGGTGTTAACTTGTAACATAAAAACTTTATTGCTGATAACATTTCATTACTTAAAAGTTTTTAGTCAGTAATTTACTCTTACAAATATGATTTTTTTGACACACACAGTGATATCACAGCGAGCACGAATAATAAACGACAAAAAAAGTTTTATTGCAATTTAAATTAGGAAACTATGATATTAATTTTAATAAATACCTCGTTTCTGAAAATGACGGGCCTGTTGGTCTAGTGGTTAGTGATTCTCACGACTAAGCCGAAGGTCGTGGGTTCGGGGTTCGATTCGCTCTCAGGACAAATATTGTGTGATGAACACGGTCATTTTTTCTGTGCTTGGGTGTAATTTATCTATAATAGGTATGTATTTAAATATATATAAGTATGTTTATTAGCAGTCTGGTTACCATAGCACAGGCTCTGCCTAGTTTGCGATCACACGGCCGTGTGTGGAATGTATTCTATGCGCCTGTTTATTATCCTGTAGATAGCACTAGAACAATTAAATGGTTTACTTTTTAATTATTCAGCCATAAATGCGTTTTTTTAGGGTTCCGTATCTAAAAAGGAAAAAACAGAACCCTTATTGGATCACTTTGTTGTCCGCAAGCCCCTTTATCTCAGAAACGCGTATCAAGTTGAAATTAAAACGATGTACTCAAGTCTACAGTGTCCTAAAGCTGTGATAAAATAAAAGTTTTAGTTTAACGTAAAAAAAAGATACGGCCGTTTATGCCGCAAAAAACCTATATTTCGACACTGTCAAAGGAATCAAAATTTATAGGGTATTTTCCGTTGCCCTAGAACTATGAAATTTGGCAAGTAATACCGTCTTATACTAAAAGTGTAGGTACAAATCTGAAAACTATACATTTGTAATCAAATCATAAAAAAAGGGTCTTTATGCAAGGAACGGCGGTCTAAATTTTGAATTGAGTTAACCGTGTCATGGGGGGTATCGTATGAAAGGGCTTCATTGGCACAAGTTTAAACAGATTTTTAATTAATTTATGATGTATAGTTTTTGATTTATGATAATATGTACCTAAAAATTTGTACGGAACCCTCAGTGGGCGAGTCCCACTCGCAGTTATTCGTTTTTTTATTAATTTGTCTTATTCAGAGACATTTATATTTTTATGTAGAAGTAGCATAGTGGTTCGCTCCGCTTACGTAGTGGCAAGTTTTTAACACGGGAGGAACTGCTGAGGATATACAGTTTTTATGTTATAGCAGATAAACGAGTAAACGGATCACATGATGGTAAGTGACTACCGTCATTTACTATCGTGTGACCCGATACTTACAACTCAAGAGTTATAAAGGTATCATTCCTTGACGCCTCTCTCCTAGAATTAATGGGTGGTCGAATTCAGTCCCGATAACCTAACTTACTCTGTTAATAATTGTGACGAACCCTGAAATTGATTTCAGAATTAGAATTCACCGTTGGAAATACATGCTTACTGTTCAATAATTTTATAGTTACTTTTTATTTCTTACTATTTGGTAATATATCTTATCATTTTGTGTTTTATAAAATGAAAAACTATTTTACATCACGAATCATAATCAATCTACATAAAATCCTTGATCATGTTTAAAATACTGAATCTAACATGTTTTTGAAATTAACAAAATAATTTGTGATCAGTTTTTACGGCCTATGAAAATCCTTTTACATAGTTTAGAAAACAATTTTCTAAACAAACAGTGACTAATAGTGCTTTTACGGCCTCCATTAGTATAAAAGCATATGAAACAAAAGGCACACCAGTGTGAGAGGCTACATTTTTACTACTTATTTCAAACAAATGTTATTTAGACTTCTAGAAAAATCTGATTATTTATAAGTTTGTAAAGTCGATCAATACACTGAACAATTTTAATATACTAACCAAGGAAAATGCTAAGTTTATTTGGAAAGGAAAGACAGAAAGGAGATAAGCTACCTACGGGTTAAGACCTTAGCAGGCTTTGGGCTTGTAAAATTACTTTAATTAACGTTTTGAATGATAATATTTGTTTTGTTAAATATTTGTTAAAATTTCTTAAGATACTGCCAGCATTGTGGGAACAAGAAAATAGCCCAATTTCAATGTTATTAATACATTACTTTAAAATTCATTTCAGTTAAATATTCATTCTTCGTATTTAAAAGTTTACACGTGCTGTTATAGACGCCTTATGTATACTTTTTGCATACCCTACACTTCTAACCAGTATTAACTCAGTTTTTCTTTTTTTAAAACAACTTCCTCATTAGGAACATATCCTGTGTCGCGGGGGATTTTATGTCATAGTAGAGTTATAAAGGCTCAAATTTGGTCAAGTGGGTCAAAATAGGGCACGCTAGACTTAGCCATACGCGGTTACCGCACCGTATCGACGGAGGCGGCGTGCGCGTTCGCCGGAACTCCCCCGTGGGATTTGGAGGTGGAAGTGCTCGCCGAAGTATAGCGGCGGACGGCTGAATTTCGGGCGGATAGCGGCTTTCGGCACCCGCCCGAAGAGATACGCGAGTGGCGTGAGGCCCCTCGCAAAGCCACGATTAGTTGGTGGTGGAGGGCGGCAGCAGCGGGACATTTCCTTCCGGCTGACGGCTTCCTTTCCGGGCACGGCTGCTTCGGGAAGTACCTGCACTCGATCGCTAGGAGGGAATTGAGTCCCGCCTGTCACCACTGCGATTGCAGTGAGGACTCGGCTCAGCACACGCTGGCAACTTGACCGGCTTGGGCGCCGCAGCGCCGACTCCTCATTGCAGTCATCGGAGGGGATCTCTCGCTACCGGCCGTCATACGCTCCATGGCCGGTAGTGTCAGATGTTTTACCGCGGTCGCATCCTTCTGCGAAGACGTCATCTCGCGGAAGGAGGCGGCGGAGAACGCCCGGAAGGACAACCTCTTACGAAGGCGAAGGCGAAGGAGCGCTTACCATCGCCTCATGCCGCCTTGAGTCCGGCTGCGGGCGGACCACACACCGTGTGGTTTTAGTCGGTCCGATTCCGACACGCCACCCCGCCGCAAACCTCGGTGGGGTGACGGCCCGAGGGGGTTTCCACACGTAAAAAAAAAAAGGGGCACGCTAGACTAAATAGTTAGTGCTCTTAGTAACACTAGAAGAACCTAGTTGATATTTTCTTTTAAAAATCTTTACTGAAATAAAGGTACATTAACTTATCTTTGAATTTGATCAACAAGATTATGTTGAGTAAATTATATTTTGCATTAAATAAATGAACATTGAAAAAAAAAGTTAATTTCTTAAGTGAACGGATTTGCTAAAATAAATAAATACCTTGATTGTCTTTTCTCAGGGGACAGCGTAATGTTGTTCGTGTGGTGGTGGCTCATTTATGGTTAATGGTATATAGGTTGCTTGGTCGACCACTTGCCTGACGTGCCACCCACATTGGGAATGGGATAATTTTAAGACGGAATAGAGGAGAAAGAAATTATGCTAAGAATAACGAATAGGATAAAGGAGATAGAATAAGATAGGACTGGTCCGAGAGAATCACGGCTGAAACTGCATTAGTTATTGGATAAAGGAGGTAGAGTAAGAGAGGATTGGTCTGAGAGAGTCTCGGCTAAAACTGCATTAGGTCGAAGGGTCGTAGTCAAACTCGTATGTTTTTAGTTGTGGTATAAGGGAGGGGGGGGGGGAGGGGGGCAAAAATAGTCTAGTGATCGTGAATACCACTGGTGCTGGACACCAGCAACTTAAGAGACACAGATTAGTAGTACAGTAACGTATTATTATTAGGAATTTATTAAAGTTCAGTTATTTTTAAATACAGCAGTCCCCTATTCATCCCGTGGGTGTCGTAAGAGCCGACTAAGGAAGCAAACTACGCAGGACAACAGCACTGCAAAGAGAAGAAAAACTTGACAGAAACCCTATACCAACCCATCTGGCCAGCCTGGTATGCTATGCCAAATCCTTCTGTCTAAGGACAGGCCTATGTTCAGCAGTGGACTGGTAAAAGTTGTTGATGATGCTGATGATGATGAAAAACAGCAGTATAAGCAATTGTGGTCCAAATAATAGAAAGAGACAGAATAACAGAAAATTGGAAATTTCCAGTCCATTTATAGCGTATCGTTCTTATCAAACAAAAAAAAACAAACAAATAAATATAAACAACGTTTACCTCACGTAGTGGAAAAAAATCGAATTAAATTTTCTAAAGCCTCTATTCGGCGGAAAACATTTTATTTTATATCACTTAAAAACTACGACGAACCTACAATAATTGTTTACGAGTAAATATACGTCATCATGAAATCTATTATTATTATTTTGATCTTGAAGTGTTATTTCGCAAAAACCTTGCGATGTATTGTGATATGCTTGTATTTAGTAAAACTCATGTACATTAAATTGTATTTTGTTTTAATTAGCAAATATTTTAACTTAAACAAGTTAACATTGTTTATGAGAGTGTTTGGATGAATAATTCTATCAGTCTATCAGATTGAGAATAATGGAATGGTAGTTTTATTTAATAATAATTTTATAATGGGAGAATAAGGACAATCTGTCAAGGTGGGGATTTATCGACACAAACGCAAATAAATGCAACTGTGGTGCATCTCCACAGACAATGGGCAACTTGTTAACATGCCCTGCTCGCCCAGATTTGTGTACGTTTGACTACTTGTAGCAAGCAAGGCCAAACGCCATTTGCGTCGCCGAGTACTGGACCAAGGTCGTGTAAAGTGTTGCCATCGACACGATAAGTAAGTAATAATGGGAGTTTTTTTTTATGTGTAACCTATGATTACTTTAGTACCTATGGAATTTGACAGACAGACAGTTCTAATTTTATTTATATTTTATATAATAATCACACAATGTAATAATATAATAATCACTGTCTTTTTGCTACATGTAGGAGCTTGTAAATGGTACTACAGAAATAGAATCATCTGAAATGAAATAAAATATGCCTTTTTTTCTTGTGAATTTCCATAATCTGGAAAGTTTAAAACGGTAAAAAAGAAATTAGACAAGATTTGTATTAAGAGCTACCTACGTTAGAGGGCTCCTAGTTAAGAGATGATTTAAGTATGGTTGGTGAAAACGGAAAGTAAGTAATTGTGTTATTGCAGCAAAAAAGTTGTTGTTTAGCCGTACAGGCTTAAGTATTAGTATATATAAGTTCATTATATAATTAATATTTAATAAGGCTTATTAATTGTTTTTTTAATTAAGGAGTATTTGAATCGTTCAAAATTAACGTTTTTAAAACTGCGATACTCTTTTGCGTATGAAACTCAAACTCAAAATATCTTTATTTCATAAAAAAATTAAAGTTGTTTGAAATCGTCTTTTATGTAGACTCTAAATTCGTAGATCAACACACAATAACAACAATATATGTTGTGTCAAATAGTGTCACATGTCATCAATAAAATGATACTAATACAAAGTCTATGATATGACTGTGCGGATCTACAACCGCCCGTTTCCAAGGGGTTGAGCCTTATGAGAAGAAAGGGCAAACAAACTCATGGCCACTCTTTTTCAATTTACAGATAGATACAGTGGCATCATTAAATATACCACAACATTGTTTTAATGTGTGCCAGTATGTTCGTTATTAGGGGTAAAATGTATCGGGCACGCCGTCATCGCGGCGGTAAGACCCGTTATGGAGCATTGGCTCGAGAGGCGTCACGGGACCCTCTCATACCGACTGACGCAGGTGATCACTGGGAAAGGATGTTTCGGGGATCACCTGTGTCTGATCCGCAAGGAGCCAACGCCTGAGTGCCACCACTGCGATGGCCAGACCGTGGACACGGCTCTCCACACGCTGGCAGAGTGCCCGGCGTGGGTTGAGCAGAGGCGAGACCTCGTGGCGGCCATCGGAGTGGGAGTTCTCTCGCTCGATAGCCTGATAGCGGCTATCGTGCGGAGCGAGAGTGCGTGGAACTCTGCCGTCTCATTCTGCGAGCAAGTTATGCTCGCGAAGGAGACGGCGGAGCGGGACCGGGAGAGGTTTAGGAATCGCCCGGCCTGCCAGGCCCGGGAACGGGCCAGGTACCGCAGGCGACTCAGGCACCGGAGGTCGCAGAAAGACCTCCGTCCTCCATAAGCGCAGGCCTGGGGGTGACAGGTGAGGCCATCTGTCACCCTAGCAGAAGCAGGCCGGGGTGGCGGCGAGCGCGTTGCGGTGCGCGCTCGCTTCCAGGGAGCACAGGGAACATGGGGTTCCCACACGGGGGGTCGTCTACTCGTCTGTAGATGACCCGTGGTATGTCGGGGCACCAGGGACTTCCTTTCTAGGGTATACCTGATTCCCCGGCTATTAGTACCCGAGACGGCGTGCGGTTTTAGTCGGTTCGAGTCAGACATGCCACCGACAGGTGGTATCCGAGGGGATTTCCGCACGGAAAAAAAAGGGGTAAAATGTTTAAATGTAAAAAAATAATAATTAAATATTGATTGTAAATTAGAGATTTTGGTTCGTTTGATGAAAATATTTGTGTTTTCATTATACTCAGAATTTCGATTTCTAATGATCCTCTTCACGCTTAAAGCGCTGCATCCATTTAGATGAAATTTGGTATAGAGACAGTTTGAATCCCGGGAAAGGACATAGGATAGTTTTCACCCCGAAATCACCCTTTAAAGGGGTGAAAAGGGGGGTGGAACTTTGTATGGGGAATCCATAACCACGGCACCGATTTAGATGAAATTTGGCACGAAAACATTTCCTGATGAGTTTGAGCATTTCAATAAAACATAATTGTTGGTAATAAAGTCAATCATAAAATTAGCTTTTGCTGTATGTTCTAATATTGGGTGATAAAAACTATGTCCATTTCACTGTAAAAAGATTACTCGAGTAAGTTGTTTTAATTAAGTCATTTCTAAGAATACTGTTATTCGTAATTACAGTCTAAAGCTTTTTGCCGCCGCATAATTCTCATAATAAAACATAGAATTAAATAACTGTTGGTGAGCAAAGTAATGTCTTAATATTTGTTTTCAAATAGTTGTGATTATGAGTCTAACAAGTAAACATCCGCTTTACACAATTGAATTACAATTATAATAACTAATTCATTTTTTTCATGGAATAGGGGGCAAACGAGCAGACGGGTCACCTGATGAAAAGCGACCACCGCCGTCCATGAACGCCTGCAACTAAGGAGTCACAAGCGTGCTGCCAGCCCTTATTAATAAGATATTTATTGAGTTGTAAAATAAACCAACGACATTAGGAATGTAGCAACTATCCCTACCGCCATTGACATTTCATATTCGTTTGTTTTGTATAGGCTGAAGAAATGGGGTCATTTTGGCTTCCATTGGACGAGGAAGGACAAGCTGGAAATAAGTTAAGTGTCTAGGAATTCTAAAAGTTGTCTAAAAGTAACTTTTAAACTTTCGCGTTCCATGATAATTAATATTATTTAACGGGAATTAACGCGATCTCTTATTTAGGGTATTACATACCTCTGGTTTGCCTGACGTTTCGACCAGGTTGCACCGGCCGTGGTCACAGGCTGACTGTACTAAACTGTACTAACCTAAATAAGAGATCGCGTTAATTCCCGTTAAATAATATTAATTGTCTAAAAGCATTTTGAATAGTCATTTATTTCTGCAACTAAATTCATGTGATCAAGTGTAAGATACTTAATAAATTGATTGACTGCTGGTTTTCTTACTTTCAATCATGAGTGATACCAATGAGATGAGGTGTGACGTTAGCGAGGCTGACGTCACACCTTCTTAAAAATGTTGCCGCGCTTCCAGCACTATATGTTATAGTTAGTAGTTCTTATTTCCAAAATCATCTCTTAAGGGCATAAAAAGGGGGGTGGAAATTTATAAAGGGAATCAATTAAAAAAGACTAAGAGTTTTATGATTTAACTTTACGTTAGAAACAAAAAATGTTTAATCATTTGTAACCAACTAGTCATCCTTTTATCAGTTGAATCCCGAAATCACCCTTTAAAGTGGTGAAAAGGGGGTGGAAGTTTGTAAAGGGACTCTCAAAAATCAATAATTTGTTAAGTAAGGAATAAAACTCAATATTGTTAAAATTTTCTTAAGACTCAAAGTTTTTTTTTACGTTTCATTAGAAATTAATTTAGTCAACCCTTTAGGGAGTGAAAAGAGGGATAGGTAGAAAAAAGTTTGTATAGGGAAACTAAAGAATCTATATTTTTTTACGTAAAAATAAAACTGAATATTATTTTACTTTTCCTAAGATTTAAGAATGTGACTGCAGTTTCATAGGTCAGAAAGTTTAGTAAATATTTATAGAATCGGCACGGCACGGCAGATTTATGGAATCTTTGCGGAAATTGGATGCACCTTGACATGTGCGTGTATTGACTGCATGCTTAGATTATTTTTATGTTTTTTTTTTATTTCTTTGTATTATGCTTGTTTATTTTTGTAACCTCCACTTACCTTGAAGCTGTATAAATCCCGAAAGCTGTGTACGGTAGTAATTGGAGTGCAGATTAAAAAATGTTATGAATATTTATAAGTAAGTTTAAGCACTACCTGGTCTGTATTCTGTAACTGTACCTTTTGTAAATAAATAAATAAATAAAAGCCAATGTTACAAGTAGTCAGAGACGGTTCGAGTAGGCATTTAGTTTGTTTCTGTTACTCATTAAAAATATGTAATATTTATTCAAACTGGTTACTACTACATACAAGCGTCATTTTACTTTTTTTTTTCTTACACCATCCTCAACATAATTACGTCAAAGTGCATATGAATTGACAGCTATTCGATTCCCAAATTAATCGCGATATTAAAATAACTAATAAGTGTACAAAGAGCAGAGGCTTATTGGCCCATGTTGCCCCAAGGTAAGTCATCACCAATGTGTACACAGGGCAATGCCATACATTGGCGGACGATACGCCATCGTGGCGCGCAGTGGCTATGTATTTAATAGGTACATTTCAAAGGAATTGTTGAGTAGCTTAGCTTGTAATGTTTACACACTCGCCTATTATACTGTAGTAGATTAAAATATAACAATATAATATTTTAAAAGTGGTAGGTATTGGTTTCATATATTTAAAGTTACATCCAGAAGGTCTTATAGTTAACATAATAACAATGTCATAGATTTAAATATTAATATTTCACTAACATTATACAGGTGAAAGTTCGTATGAATGTATAATAAACATCTTATTACTCTTTAACGCAAAAACGGCTGAATGGATCATGATGAAATTTAGCACAGGGATAGGTTTTAGTGTGGAATAGGCTACTTTTTACCTCGATAAAAATGTAGTGTTCCCATAGGATGTACAACAACAACCGCGGGTAGCACCGCGGGACGCAGATAGTGTGAAATAAAATATCAACATACTTTTTCTTTATACAATTCTAAAACCAGATCGCCATTAATTTTTAAGCGTGCCACTCTTTGCGTGATGCCTAAGAATTAGGACGGCGGCATGGGGTTGGTCCTCCGTAACCTCAATCATTCGTTGAAAACAAAGAAAGAATTTACTAACTTTGGTTTCCTGTGAGGCCGTGATATAATTACTTTTAAGAAAAAAAAAGCTGTAATAAAAAATCTTGTGTGTTGTGTATGGGTTATTATAAAAAAATCATTAATATGTTTCGGTCGATGTAATTATCTTAAACTAGCTGACCCGGCGAACTCTGTTCCGCCTTAAAGGCAATAAATAAGCCGATTTTCGAATTTAGTAAGTTAATTTATTTCTTAGAAAAAAAATGAAGTACATTAATCATTTATTATTGTTTCTGCATTTCAGTACATAGGTTGCTCTTCACTTAAGTACCTTGTGATACACGACATTTTTTGTTTTCTTATCAGGCGCAAAAACAAATAACGCAGATCGTCTTCCGACCAATACTCAACGTTGCAATGTTTCTTGAACGTTTTAGAAATAAGTGGCGAATATGGAACAATCCAACTGTTGTCGACAACGAAATATATTCTTTTCACTTTTGTTGTGACAGTTCCACCGTTGTCATCTGGTGACCAACGCCGATACAAAAAAAAAAAACGGAATAAATAGTATCCTATGTCCGTCTCCTGGCTCTAAGCTACCTCCTCACCAATTTTCAGCCATATTGGTAAAGCCGTTCTTGAGTTATAAATAGTGTAACTAACACGACTTTCTTTTATATATATAGATATCATAACAAAAGCCCATAAACTATTGAATTTTACTCAACCTCCAGTTTTAAAAAGACGTCGATGTCCAGCAGTGGACTATTAAAGACTGTTGATGATGATGATGATTCAATTTTACAAATAAATAATAATAATAGTAATGTATTTCGGTCATCTAAAGCAAAGCTTGTATTATGAAAACTGTATTGATAGAATACTTATTTACTTTTGTTTTTTGTTTTGTGTCGCTGGGGACTTTACAATCATATATGAAACGGACACAAAGTGCGCCTAGACTCAGAACAACCATTTTTGGATCACACAAAGTGTTGTCCCACGTGGGGATCGAACCCACAACACTCAGCGCAGTGGAAAGCGACGAGGTGCCCGCTTAAACCACTACGCCATCCGTACAAATGCTGTTTAACTGTTGAATTAAAAGCTTTTATGGCTTGATTTTGGTTTTATATTAATAAAATACCTTCTTTATAGTACAGGAGGAAATTGAGCAGAGGGGTCACCTGACAGTTAGTAACTACCGCCGACCAAGGACATCTGTAATTTAAGAGTCACCAGCGTTGCCGGCCTTGAAATTTCTGCAAATTTTAAGTACACTGCTGGATATAAGTCCCTCCTTAGAAAGAAGGTTTAGGCTTACTATACCACGCTGGCCTGGCAGTTTGCAGTGGCTCTTTGCAGTGCTGTTGTCCTGAGTAGTTTGCATCCTTAGACGACACCCACACGATGAATAGGGGTGGTGGCCCTCCCTATTCTTAATCTATAAAGTTTAACTATACTAAATGTCATATGCTTCCATACGCCATGTAAAAGGCTTACCAAGAATTTTCTTACCGTAATCTTAATATATATAAATCTCCTGTCACGATGTTTGTCCGCGATGGACTCCTAAACTACTTAACCGATTTTAAATTAAATTGGCACACCGTGAGCAGTCTGGTCCAACTTAAGAGATAGGATAGCTTAGATCTTTAATTATAGTCGCAATTTTATTTTATTGCAAATTATTGGTCTATAATTAATTGACAGTCACAATTATCTGTTAACTCCAAAATAATCTAAAACATGTCGATTCTTTTCGACTGGATTGAGTAAGTAATCAATAGATGGCACTGCTATGGTAAACCGACAAACGTGTCATTTAAGCTACAATTCAATATCATGATTACCACGTGTTATTGAGGCTAAAGTATAAATTAAATTTAGTTTGTAGTAAACGAAATACTATAAATTAAATTTATTTTGTAGTAAACGAAATACCGTGAAATTCAATTATTTCTACTTTTTTAGTTTTTGGTGTTAGCATAGCCAACCACATGTTACTTAGACCGAAGTGTAAATCAAATTCAAATCATAGTGACGATAATACAGTGAAATTATTCCTGCTTTTTACTTATTTGTGCTTCATTATTCAAAATTCTATAATTATAAAATATATACATGTAAGTATTATTACATAATTATTATAATTAATTAATATATTAATGAGAAAATGGTACAAAGCTTAGATCTTCAATTATAGTCGCAATTTTATTTTATTGCAAATTATTGGTCTATAATTAATTGACAGTCACAATTATCTGTTAACTCCAAAAGATTCTAACAGATGTCGATACTTAACTGGAAAGTTTAAAGGAAAAGTGGTTATGTTGCCACGTATTCAGATGATACCGTCAGATTCTACCATACCTTTCAAACGGCTACAGTTTCCAATTCGTTTAGCTTTTGCCATGTCAATAAATAAGTCTCAAGGCCAAACAATGTCCATTTGTGGTTTAGATTTGGAAAATCCGTGTTTTTCTCATCTGCAACTATATGTTGCATGTTCACGTTTTGGGAAACCGTCGAATCTATTTGTGTTAGCTAAAGACAGGTTAACCAAAAATATTGTGCACCGATTAGTGTTAAATTAAATTGAAATTGAAAGTATTTATAATTTAAAATAATAAATATTACTGTTAAAGATTTGAGACTATCTGCCTTACCTACCTCATTCATAAGTTTAAATGTCATATGTTAATCACTAACAACTTTGTAATATGCTCATTCGTTACAAAATTAAATGTAAATAATAAATTTAAAAATTAATTCTTTTGTATTGATTTCTGCTTAATATAAACTGTAAGAAAATTTTAATCAATCGTGGTCAACGTCCTTCCCCTTCAAATCACACACAAATTCACGGGATTGGCCCGTGAATTTGTGTTCCAACTTCAACATTTCCGTCTTGGTTCGTAAATAATTTCATTGTACTGAAGGGTTATAGTCGTAGAAAATCTGTCATGGAGGTCACCATATTTTTTTACAAATACCATCTATGTAAAAAGCATGGTGGTCCCCGTGACTGAAGTTCTCCTACCGTTCCTCTTAAATTGTATACTACAATGTTATATAACAATAACTTTAGCCACAGCAACGCGTGGCTGGGTCTGCTAGTAATAATATAAATTTGTACTTTTCTTTTACAATGTACATTTTTACAAAAAGCTGGTAATCAAATTATTTTGAAACAGTTAACAATGAAACTAAACAATGCCTATCTAAGAAAGGAATAGTGAAAGTTCTACCGTTGAATTCCAATACACTGACAAGTTATTAATGTCTGTCTTGTAACTATAAATGATTCAATACCAGTTTCAAGATGTCAGGTACACGAAGTATATTTTAGTCGTCAAACGCACACAATTACACTAATAACAAATTGCTTTTTTTGTTAGTATTACTTGGTCATTTTACTTTGGAACTAGATAAGTACGAGTTTTAAGGTAAATTTCTTTTTTTCAATAAGGAGTTTGCTCCAAGTCTAAAATAATATTTGAAAATTGTAAGAATTGTCAGTTTATCCATGGTGACAAAACTACTAAAATTACACAAAATCAAAAATCTAATACAAGTGACTGAATTTCACCTTAAAATAGAATGATTTTTAAATAAACCATATTTTAATTTCACAAATAATTAAATTAGAAAATGCCGGTTTTAAAAATCTCTAACTTTACAGGTAAATACCTATTATTTACATGTAATCAAGCATTATAATTGCTACTTAGGAAGGTTTACCAAATGAATTGCTAGAAACTGATATCAAACAGCCATTTTCCTGTCTATCAACACCTCTAAATATTTCTTCTTAATTATCAGGTAAGGTTTGATGGTAAACAAATTAGTTTTACATAATATTATAGTAATTATATTACATTTTCTTTATTATATATTTGATACATGTAACGTTTTACGTGTAACAGATTAGTTAACTTGTAGGTGCTCGATTACAGTATCGGTCACAAAAGTTTTGATGAAAGTTCGACGCAGTATCTAATGTAAAACTAACTTTGGAGCAATGACTTTAGCATACTCAGTAACAAACAAGTTTTTGAAATTTAAAAAAATACGCATACATATTACACTCACGCCTTAAACTCGTCCAGGATACACAAAGATGTTACAAGAGGCGTTACTCCCTTTAATTGCTCCCCCTCCAGAATTGGAGAGGAGGTTTTAGGCCTCCAATGACATCACTTGCTCAGTGAAAGAATTGTTTAAGACCGGTATTCTGCAAGGCTTTAGTACCATTCCAGTTAAATCGACCAAACAAACCGGCAGTCAGAAAAAAATAAAAAATTGTTTCTTTTTTCATGTTAATATTAAGATGCATTTGAAAAAAATAAAGTTGTTATTATAACATTATGATTCTACAGATGAGATTTGATACAGCAGCTAACAGAACAAAGACGCGTTTAGTTTACAGTAACTTAAAACAAAACTTGATGACAGTTTATACAACAAACAAAGAACGAATGCCTCTTTTGTGTTGTAAATGCATTTAAGTGTTCCGTTCAATAACCAAACATTATAAATGTGAAAGTAACTCTGTTCGACTGTTTGTTTGCCTGTTAAGGAGCATGAATAACTTTGAATTGATTGTGAAAGTGAAAGTAAACGGCAATCCTGACAAAGATAAGGGCTTCTTTCTTGATCAATATGATTTATGATCTAAAGAGATCTTCGTCATGTTTTTCCTATATTTATCAGATTAATAGGGGTCAGGTCAATCCATAGTTCCATCCATGCTTATATTATAAAATGTGAAAGTAAGTGTATTTGTTTGTTATGCTTTCATGACTAAACCACTGAACAGATTTTGTAAATTCTTGCACCAATGGAAAGCTACGTTATCAGTGAGTAACATAGGCTACTTTTTACCGTGAAAACCCTAAAGCTAGTATTTAATATTACAAAGTGTCCTGGCTGTTTTCTGTAATTTCTGGCCACCTGCTTGTAAACCATTTTCTAACGTGACAAAGAAAAATAATTTGAACCAATAATTGACCATGTTTATGCAAGCAGTGTTATGCCCGTACACGTCGTTAATGTTTCGTTTGTTTGCACAGCGATATTACCACGAAGGAACGCATATTCGAAAATTGTACGAATTTTCAGTTTATCCATAGCGCTGAAAACTAAATCAATTTCACAAAAACAAAACAATATCTAAAACAAATGACTGAATTTAAAATTAAAGCACCATGGCCTTCGAACAAAATTTTACTTGAATTCAGAATTGCGCGCCAAGCCACAGATAATTAAATCTGAAAATGCTGATTTTAAATATCTCCAACTTCTTGAACATTTACATATATTAGGTAAAGACCTAATATATGTTAATGCTCATAGAGGTCAAAATTTTCATAAATACTGCTATTTACATGAACACAAAAATAATTAATAATTCAATATGCATATACGTGACGTACTTAATTCGTTCTAACCAGAAAAGGTTATTATTCAGTAAAAAAATTAGCTAAGCTCAAATCAATGAACTCTGTTTTTTTAAACTTCAAAGTCAAATGCAAATTGATTCAGTCTTAATTATTTTAAAAAAGTTTTATGACTGTCTTTAGCCGAAATTGTTATTTTTGGTTTGTTACTAGTAGTTCCATGAAGACAGTTCCAGATGGTACTGATGTAACATTAAAAATACGATTTTGTCCCATTTGTTCCAAGTAATTTTATACTACTTTTACAGCTGATTGTTTTTTTGTTTTTGAAAAAAAATGATGATTATTTATTTTATTCATGTAAAACAACTATAAGAGAGGTGATGTTGTACATGGAAAATAAATACTACAGGGGGGTCTTCGTAGATGCAATAGGAGTCAGCAATTGAAGTTTGTATGAAAGTGTCGGTATTCTTGCTGCTATGGATATGAATCGTAGATTAAAATATTCTTCTTATGATTATGACGATGAGATACGGGTTTCACGAATGTTATAATATCATACTCAAAGCAGGTAAGCAGGAAAGTAGTAAAAATTATAAGTTTTTGTGTTATCTAGTGACAAAAGCTTACCCCGTTCTCCTGTCCTCAATTGCCGTGGGAGAATAACGCTTCGGCACGAATGGGCCGGCTCGACCGTAGTGATACCACGGCCTCATAGAAAACCGGTGTTAAGCAATTCTTTCGTTGCCTTTCACTGAGTAAGTGAGGTTACTGGAGCCCAAATCCCCCCTCCCGCTGGCTCGAGCGGGAGGGACTCCAAGGGCGGCAACGCACTTGTGACTTTTGAGTTGCAGGTGTCCATGGGCGGCGGTAGTTGCTTACCATCAGGTGACCCGTCTGCTCGTTTGCCCTCCTTATACCATAAGATACACACATATATATATATATATATATATATATATATATATATATATATATATATATATATATATATGATTGTAAAAAAGAAATAATCACGGGGGTGAAACCTTGGCAAATAGCTAGTGTCTTAAAATAGAATAAACTAGGTTGCAACTGACGTCATGGAACTACTGGGTATAATTTTCCGTTTTAAATAGCTTTTCCCACTAGATCCATGATGGTTGCAAAAGTTCCATATGGAATTGACTCCATGGAACTACTGGGAATAAACTGTTTTTACACGATTTATATAATCTTCACTTGTATGTTTGTTTGTAACCGACTCCTTTGGGCGTGATTTTGACTGACTTTAAACGGTCAGAATTTGTTCAAACTTTGTAGATATATCGAGGACCGATGACAATACACTAATTAAAAAAAAAAAAGATTTTTTTTGAAAAAAAGTGTGGGGTGCTTTTTACTATTGACAACAGGCACCCAACGCTTTTTTTTCAAATTTATTAACATTTATTTTCTATTTTTAGTTTGATTTTCTATAAAAAGCGTGTTTTTTAGTTTTTTTAAACTATTTTTTTTGATATTCTTTTTTTTTTGTTGTGTATGTATCCGTTTTTAATTACACCTCACCTCGTACACACGTGCACGTGATATAATTATCTTAGACGACCAAAACTAGTTTTAATTAAATGTTCTTTGCAATTCGTACCAAGTTAAAGCTATTAACGTAATTGGTTCAGGCAACGCTCAGGTTTTTTGGTGAAAGTTGATTGTATTTTGATACGATTTCACTGAAATTAAAAAGGAATTTTTATTGTTTTTCTGCAGTGCATGCTACTTATCTTATTATTTATTTATTTATTTAGAGTATATTTTGGACTATATTTTTTTTTAGTCGATAGCGTTTAGTTATCCACTTCATTAGATCTCAAAGAGAATAATACTATACGTCTATTTTCCATTTGAAGTTGCAGATATTTTTGATATGAAATAAATAAACCTTGTTTATTTTTGTTTGAAGTTGAAGTTTTGTAGGACTGAAAAGCAATTCTATATAAATAATGATCAATGGTTCTGGCTGCTGAGCGAGTTATCTTAGTTTTGATTCCCACTCAGGATAAATAACATATTTTTCTGATAAACGCCATCATTTACTCTGTGCGTGTAATTTGTATATAATTCAACGTTCGTGTTTAGTAATATACAGATATATACTAACAATTTAGTGGCCTATGTCCAGCAGTGGACTATTAAAGACTGCTGATGAATCTAGTGACCATATACGGGCTCAATTCAAAAACAATTACAATAAAATAAACCAATCATGATTTTCATCATCTGAGTTGAAAGATGTCCATAGCTGGACATAGTCCCTCAAAGTTCGCCACAACAACCGGTCCTATGTTGCCCTCATTTAACGGATTCCCGCGACCTTCACCAGGTCGTCGGACTACCTTGTGGGTGGCTTGGCTTACCCACGCTCCGTCCACCGTTAAGCGGTTGCCACTTGAGATCTTTTTGGCCACGTCTTCCATCGTTTCAGAGAGTAATTTAGCTGTTATTTTTCTTTTTTATTAAAAAAATAACAAATTTCAATTAAAGTATGTAACTTTCCAGAACAGCATATATTTTTTTAGATTAGTTTACAACAACATTACATTTCTAAATATATTTTTTACATCAGTCCTGTTTAAAAATATACACAACATTCTTAAGGGAGTGATTTGTTACCCGAAGTAAAAGTTTGTTATTTCTATTTATAAACCCTTATTCAATAAAATCCTGCCATAAATGTGCGTAATAAATAAGTGTTTGGAAAAAAACTGAAACGTTTTATAACTAACCTCAATTTTCAAAAGCTTAAAAGGTTTTGTTAAATTGGTCGCTTCAACAGCCCCGCTCGCCTAGAGATTGCCCGACAGTCGAATTTTGTCCATAATAAGGCTTTATTTACTAGCCTTTTGTTCTTTACTGTAATTTGAACTATCATAGACTTCCTGTGTCGTAATAGAACAACAATACAACAACAAATAATACAGGACTTTGATTTGTAAATTTAAGTACGTAGTCGAGGTGTTTTTGTTATACCAATAAAATACGAAGTCCATTTAAAATGAACATTATTTAAAATACGCATAAAATTAATAACGCTTCAATTTCAAAAGTCATTTAAGCATTAATCCGAATAGCTATAATTAAGGTGTACTCAGAAAATGGTTTCATTTATTTATAGGTCAATTTGGGATGTAAGACAGCTGTCCTTAATAAACGTAACTGCGGCAACCCTCAGTCTAGTTTTTGTTGAATTTAGATCTTATTAGATCATTGACACGTCTAGGTATACCGTCGAAGTTGTACAAGCGGTAAAATAAACGCTTGACATTTTAACATACCTTTTATTTATTTCAATTTATTCTACAAACCACATTAAGCGTAATTAATGATATATACAAAGGTTTTATAAACAATATTTAAAGGGGTGATCGGAAAACTTGACATCAATAAAATTATTCAGTAGTCACAAAGAAAAAAGTGGCAAGTCATTGATGAAAAAGGAACCTGAAGCCTGAAACAACCAGCTTATTAGTATTGATATCATCATCATCATTAAATAGTTTTTTTTGCCTTACGGTTTACTGTTCATAATTTTAATTTACGTCTTTGTACTTTAAACTGAAATGACGGTCCTGATTCAAAAATTGACGTTTTAATTCTCAGAAAGTCAATTAGAAAGCTCGTTTAAAAGAAATAATTTTACAAATGTCAAATTCTTATGTTGCAATTTTTTTGCGCCGAAATGACTGAAAAGTCATATATTTTTTTTTTGTAAATAACATGATTCAATAGTAAAAGTTTCCCAATTCAACCTTTAAAGGGTTAGTACGAGTTAAAAACTTCTCAAGATTAAATTTTAATCCGATAAGTGGTTAATGTTTTGAAAAATGTGTGGCCTAAAAATGATACATAAAATAATTCAAAGAATATTATTTGGAATCGATAAATGCTATAAAATGTAGTAGCGTTTTTCTATTTTTAGATAAATCTAAAAATAACACAAACTAACTCACGATCCATGTGATCTATGTATGTGATGATGATCAGTTGAGAACTTGTACCCAAATCTGACCTTCTGTCTGGCAAAACTTTAGAACTAACCAGTGCCTGGCTACTTAAAAAATATACTTTGATGGTTACACAAGTATTAGTACCCATTATATAAAATTCAGCTTTTAAACTAAAACTAAAGTAGATTTATAATTTATCGCAGTTTAAGAGCGTCTGATAGAGGATTGCTTCCAAACAAAGTGTCTGACAAGAATGACGTAACTTTTAATATCATCCCAATGATAGTATAAAAGTTTATGAGTTATATTATTATGACGAAAGTAATTCCCAAGTTTTGGTACAATTACAAAGCCACCATGACACAAACTTCGTCCTACCGTGGCTGGGTACATTAATAATAACAAAACCGCTTTTTATGGTCTAAGAGGGATCTGGATGGGGACTATCGCCGTCCATGAACACTTGCAACTCAAGAGCCACAAGTGCGTTGCAAAACTTTGAGTCCCGCCCCAATCAGGAGGAGGGGAAAAGGTCTTAGTGAAAAGCAAAAAATGAATTAACACTGTACACTGGTAACACTAATAATATTGTGACTGATTTGTTGCTGTTTTGTACTTAGTAATATAAGGGATCAAATCAAACTTTTGGTGAAGTGTGATTCAAAATGCTAAAGCCACAAAATGAAATTCTCTACCGGTTAGCACTGAGATGTAAAAGAACACACAGAGAAAGAAAAAGGATAATAATGTTTCGGTAAATATATTTGTGCCTCTCCTCGCTCGTCTCTCTTTTTAATGTTACAAGGTCACAAGCAGTAACGTGTCCATATTTGCCGTAAAGCGAACCGTTAAAACTTTTTTTTATTCGTGTTTGTGCAAAAAAATAGGTGAGTTTTGTTCTAAACTGTTTGTATCATGTAGAACAATTTGTAGTTTCGCCTTTATATTAAACAAAATTTAATTTGTAAGGTATGGAATTTATAAATTATTATTATTTAAAGGCTATTTA
The DNA here is from genome assembly GCA_902825455.1 of Arctia plantaginis. Taxonomy (NCBI): domain Eukaryota; kingdom Metazoa; phylum Arthropoda; class Insecta; order Lepidoptera; family Erebidae; genus Arctia; species Arctia plantaginis. Next base: position 772,854 of record CADEBD010000041.1, on the reverse strand, counting down.
TAGTATAGTTATCAAAACTTAAATCTGCAAAATCACATTTATAACTTAAATATTAGGCATTTTATTCGAAAAATAAGCTGGAACGTCAGAATCCAGAATCATTAGAAACCATTTTTTCAAGATAACGTGACCAGAACAATCAACACTGTAAAAGCTGTCAGTTTTTTTTTTATTTATTATAAACTATGTTATAGTCAATAATACTTGGTGGCAATTTATATCACCCCTTTTTTTTTTTTTTTTTTTTCGTGCGGAAATCCCCTCGGATACCACCTGTCGGTGGCATGTCGGACTCGAACCGACTAAAAGCGCACGCCGTCTCTGGTACTAATTTTATCTACTTTCTAGCTTTTACCCCCAGCTCCTCCCGCGTGCGTGTTGGATGTTGCGGTAAAAAGGAGCCTATGTTACTTGCTGATAATGCAAGCATTGGTGAAATATTTTTTAAAATTATATATAACAACTAGCTGAGACCCGCGGTGTTACCCGCGTTTGTGGTTATAACCTCGGGCAACGCCGCGGGGCGAAGCTAGTCTAAAAATTTATTATTATTTGCATTTTTTAAATGTAAATACGTAAATAATGAAAATTGGGTATACCTATATCATGTTGTCGACTGTTCCTTATTTAATAATATGTTCTTTAATTTGAGGACATCCCAGTTTATCGTACCGAGGACGCGACGGGACGAACATCAAATGTTTGCGAGGTAGTAACCATTTGATGACTAATAAGAATAATATAAATATAAATAGATTATTAGGTATGCTTATGGTCCAATTTCGAGCAGCGATAAATGCATTGTAGCAAAACATAAAGCAATTAGCCTATAGCAGACCACTACCGTACATAAGCCTGTCCCGATACACGGAAATGGTACAATCCATTAAAACTAACATTTACTGGTTGTTGTTTTGTGTAGCGGGTTGGTATTTTTTTTTATTTCTTTTTCAATTTAGCTCCAGTGCTTTTAACTAGGATCAGTTTAATTTAACTGATAGTTAGTGAATACTGTAAAGTTTGGACGTCTTGGCGGCCATTACATAACACACGGCACTAAATACTGTAAAAAAGAGTTGTGCGGTGAGGTCTGTGTATACAAAACACAATACAATCAATCCCTAACCTACTGAGGTCTACATAATCGGACGGTCTCACTAAACAGTTCCGGTGTTGCAATACGAGAGTTGAAAGCAAGTGGAATTCCGTCGCCTTTCACTATTTATTACACGAGGCTTTAGTGACCGACTTGGATTCGTTTTGATATTGACTGGTTTTGGTTATATATTTGTGATAATTTTTACGTGTTTTTGACCTTGTACAGTGTAATTTTTCACTCATGCTTTTAAATCTATACAAATAAATAAAATTGGAGTGTCTGTTTGTAATATTAAAATAACCGCTTTTTACTAAATGCATATGTATGTTTACACGGTACATATGCCAAAATATCATTTTGGCATATGTACCGTGTTTGTTCCGGGTAATCTCTGGAACGGCTGGACCGATTTCGACGGGACTTTCACTGGCAGATAGCTGATGACATAAGGAGTAACTTAGGCTACTTTTTTTAGACTAGCTTCGCCCCGCGGCGTTGCCCGCGGTTATAACAACAAACGTGGGTAATACCGCGGGTCTCAGCTAGTATATTATATAACTTTAGGTAATAATAACATGACAATGTTAACAACAACATTTGTCCAGTTAAGAGAGGAATAGAGAGGTAACTCCCTAGTTTAAAATTTATTGTTACATATCTATCAAATAAATTTAATCTATATATGTACAGATTACATCTAGTACATTGCTAGGCATGGGGCTTTCCTTAGAAAGAAAGTTTTGGCCTACTATACCACGCTGCTCAGACGGGATGGTGTTTCAAGGTTCCCTTCTCTTTGCAGTGCTCTTGTCCTGCAGAGTTAGCTCACTTAGTTGGTTGTCACAATACCCACGGCATGAATAAGGTTGATGACACTCCATATTATAAATCACCACACGGATATTATATTAATTAATTAAATAAAAACCACCAAATACCGAAACTTGCTCCATCTGAGGAATTTTAGGCCAGGTTTCGCATCACCAAAATTTCGGCTCAACGTAAATTTCGGTTGAGTTCACTACATTCTCGAAAGATAGGCTGTCTTTCAAGAATGTAGTGAACTTAAGACTCAGAAGGATTGTAAAAGCTTATCCAGTTCCACTGAACGCCAATTCAGAGACGCATGTTTCCTTTCAGCAAAATTTTCAGAGGAGAGAGATCTCCTCTGAAAATTTTGCTGAAAGGAAATTTTGCTTTAGCTATCAAAGTGAATACACTCTACCTATATATAGTTGGAAAATTGTTTTGAACGCATAGCTCGCGCATTAGATGATCATAAACAATACTCGTATAATGAAGTCCCGAAAATTAGGATACTAAGGGAGAACTACGAAAGGAAATGAAGAAATTTTTTTTATCAGAGAAATAATTAATAAGTAACTCCAGTAAATCTATGAAAAAATCCCAGATAAAAATACTATGAGAGGCATAAAACGAAGAGGTTTTACCTCACACTAAAACTGAGGAATGACCTTAATAACGAGCTTTAGCTCATTGACTTGTTTACAGTAAAAACAGGTGGCAAATATACCCTTTCGGACTTCACATGAGTGTACACATCGCAGTACACATCAATGTCACACACAAAAAACATAACTGATTTTACTTAATGCTGTCCAATAAAGTACCATGAGGCTTTTTTATTATTAATGTCTAAACATAGATGTTTAATGTGATCTTTATGAACAGAAAATGTTTAACAATACAGCAACTCTGGAACTGGATGACCTAAACAAACGATTCCCATAATTTTGAGTTTAATTGAACATCTTTTCATAAATATAAACACAGATACAGTAATATATAACGAGTATAACCTTTTTACTGTCGATAAAAGCATTCACTAGGTCAAAATTATTCTTACCTATTACGCATGAGCACGAACCAGGCATGAGAAAATTTATGCTTTGACGTTGTTAAATGTGAAGTTTGGAGAATTGCCGCTCAATCATTCTAGTTACTTTTGTAGGATTCAATTCCCCCACCGGTACCTCAATAGAATGGTTATCCATCCAATTGGTTGTACGTTTCTCAAAAGACTTTTTTCAGATTTTTTTTAACTTGATACCTTAATGAAATATCAAGGTGAAATTGAAATCTAATACATATGTCTCATGTCGTAAGTACTTATAAGTTTTTATATATTGCAGGTACATTAAAGTCAACGTCCTAATATCGCACAAGTATAGGAAAAAAAATCATTTTACATGAAATAGTAAAAATATTTTTTTCTTTGTTTTTCATAGTTCTAAAATGTACTGTATCGTTCATCCTTGTATAGAAGAATATTTTTGGACTGGATAGTTAAGTTAGTCTTTCGAAAAAAAGAAAACGGGCACAAAATCATGAAGATCAACAAACGAGATGGTCACATTATTTGAATAAAATATTGTTTGCTAAAGGAACTCTCATATTTTCATACTTACTTTACTCATATTTTGCTTTATTATTACAAAATTAGAAACTTTAGGCAACTATAGAGTTGCAGGCGTTCATGGGCGAGAGTAGTAAAGAGCAGTCAGTCCATCAGGTATAACTCCAGTAATCTAACTTACTCAATGAAAAACAACGAATTCATAGTTTTCAGTCCAAAAACTGAATAAAATGGTTACTTACAACTTTTTTCTGCTATGTTTTATATCTTTAAATCAGTTTAAGAATTCAAAATATTTGTTTATTATTATTTATTTATTATTATTAATTATTTATTTTTTATTTTATTTTTACTCAAATAAAGACATATTTCACTGCACGGATGCCGTAGTGGGTTAAGTGGTCTACTGCGCTAAGTGTTGTGGGTTCATACCCAACATGGGACAGTGTTGTCCCATGTTGGGTATGAACCCATATTTGTGTGATCCACAAATAGGTGTTCTGAGTCTTCTTTGTGTCCGTTTCATGTATGTTTGTAAAGTCCCCGCGACACATGAAATTTACCTAATACGAGTTGCCTTTTTAAAAGAAAAAGAAATTAGAAATTCAATTATGTTAAAGTGCGGGTATTAGCGGCCGTGACCAAATGCGTCACGAGGTGGTGTAATATGGAAACAACAGGAATGTAGGTATTATCTTTTACATGACCATATTAATTTCAGTAAATAAAAAGAAGTTATAAATTAAGATACTCTCGACAATTGTTTGAAGAATGCTGTCTACATAAACACAAAGGAATTTTATCAAAAAAAGGTACTCTAGTGAGTACCTTGCAATGTAATTACATGTAACGGAACCATTGTGTTTTACGTAGATTCGATTCCGATATACAACTTCACCGTGAGCCCCGGATCACGGTGAAGTTCCGGATCTTAGCTTTCGAGATTTTTACGCATCTTTATGGAAGACAAATTCATTGTTTCTGAGTGTAGTACGTATAAACAGTGGAAGAGCAGACAGTTTAAGTAAAGCATAATATATTTAAAGACTATGAATTTTTGGTGTTGAACAGGACTCAGATATTAAATGATATCTAAAAGTTAAGTTGCTGTGTATATTCATAACTTACCTGTGTATGAATACATACCTAATTATTCTTAAGATTAAAGTCTACCTTTACTCTTAAACACTTCCGTTATACATATACAGATTTTGTATTTATTTTATTACAATCTGGGTTTGTCCTTAAAAGTATGTTTTTTTTTTTTTGTATAGTTATTTTATTACAGGCACATTATAACTACCCACCTCTAATTATGTGCATTTATATGCGAGATCTAACGTATATATGATAATCCAAGATCCCACCGCTCGATTATGCAGGTATCTGTTTTTTTCAATGCAACTTAATTCAAATTAATGATAACTGAGTATGCAATGCATTAATTATTATGAATTACCTGTAATTAAATTTAGCTAATGAATGAATTAATTTAAATCGCTACTATGTGTTTTTATAGTAAGTCAAGTGATGTAATTTTCTGATGTAAGAAAATCCCTAAAACAACCAAAAGTAAGATGATATTATTGAAATGTTTGTAAAGTATTTCTATATGGTATTGTCTTTCTAACCCACCGGTAGGCACAGGCGATTAGTTTGGACAAAGCGAAGGCCTTCTATCGGGTCTGGAATAAGGCACTGCTCTCGAAGCTCTCTTCCTATGGGCTTCCCGTCCCTATACCATAAAAAAGTGTGAGTGTTCTATCTAACCCAGGTCAGAACAAAGTTCCTTTCTCTTTTTGGTAGAAGTTTGCTATAAACTTAAAGTTTTATAAAAAAGTCATTTTTTGATCTCGCTCCCATCCCATTACACTTTAGAACGAAGTTCGGCCACTTCGTTCCAAAATGTTCTCCATAGTCAAATGGAAAAGAAATAACAAACAACATACGTGCCAGACCATGCTTTTTTTCAAACATTACGTTACTCAGTGTAGTGGAATTTGAAAGTGAGGCGTAATACCTGGTAATAGTAAAAACAAAAGGGCAGAATGAATCTCTCGCTGTCTTTGTTCACGGTTTGCTGGATATATGTAATCCTCATAATATATGTAGACATAAGATAACATCGGAGTTATATTATGTAGAAAGTTAAAGTAAAAGCCATCATGTTACAGAGGTTGTGTAAAACGAATTAGGTTAATTAAAACGCACGTACTAAAACAGTTGAATCTAATTTTAGTAATTACTGTAACACTGACGGTATAACAAAGAATGGAGTTAAGAAATGTTTTTTTTTTTAATTACCACTAACTGACAAAAAACTACTATAAAGACAGAAATGTTTCTGTCCCTACAATCTTATAGGCGTTTTCTATAACCTTGTGGTTGTATTTCTCTTACTTTAGGCAGTTTATTTTAAATTCGTAAGCCGTGATCGTGCAGGCCAATATTATAGTAGCAAGTTCAAGATAACAGACACCGTGAAAAATGTTTATTATTATGAAAATGGACAGAATTTAGGACCTTTTTTTCTTTGTTGGTAGTTTTTGCTATTGCCATTGATAATCCGTGTTACGAAGGTCACAAAAGATATTTGGTTAAAATGAATGATGAATGAAATTAGTAAATGATGATGACCTACTTATAAAGATGATTGTCGATTTTGAAGCTTTACATATTTTGATACTATTTTGTTGTTTGTGGATTAAGTCGTCTTGATGTCCAATCCGTGCTATAAAGTTCATTTCCGGAGATATAGAAATCGCATTTCAAGTTGGCATGGACTGTAAAATCAAAGGTGGTTCGAATCCGACATAACCACCCCACTGCTGGATGTTCCGCACAGTTAAAAAAAAAAAAAAGTTCAATTACGAGTAATTTTTCTACCAAAACATAACCCGTCAGTATTTTTTCCCATTCAGGTTCCCATATTTTAAAAAGGTCTACTAAAAGTTCGCATCTCTTTGTTTTTGATATTATACAAATTTAATACATACATAATTAAATATTATATATGCAAATTTGACATCCCAATTACTGGAGTACCAAGCTTTTTTCTGGGTCTAAACAGTAACAGAATCATCATCATCACAGCCTTTAATAGTCCACTGCTGGACATAGGCTTCCCCTTAGAGAGGAGGTTTTGGTTACTACACCACGCTGGCCAGACTGATTGGTATAGGGTTTGTTGCAAGTCTTCCTTCTCTTTGCAGTGCCGTTGTACTCGTAGTATCACTACAGTAAAATAAAGAAGAATCAAGACTGAGGAGAATTATAAAAAATAAAGTTAAATTAAAAATATATACATTAGTGTCAGGCTTTCCTTTTCCAAAAAAAAATGGAACGTCAACTATTATATAGGTGTATATATAGTATTGATAAATATATTTTTCAGATCTTACAGTTCTTGGTTCCTGAAAGCCAATACTGAGAACTTATCGTTTTAAATAATATCATTTACATCTAAATCAACTTAAATAACCTAAATAAAAGTTAAGAAGAGCTAATAAATTTTACTTAAGCCTGTGGCGTCAAGATATTTAAAATTAAATCAATCAATATAAAGCTAATGGACCGTTCCTTTCAAAGTTGACAGAGTTTTGCAAAAGGGAATAAGTTGGAATTGATTAATGGTGTATTTATACCAATATAACTCCAGCAAAAGTAAAGGACAAACCCCAAAATCTTATAAAGTTTATATCTTTCTTTTTTGCGGTCAGTATGGCCTGCGTTTTGTAATCAATTGAACGCTACTTTGTGTGTAATTTTCTCTCTACCCCGTCCAGCGTTGTTGCCTTCTTTCTGAAAAAAATGACATTCGTTAGATTTCATCCGAGTGTTTTTAAACTAAGGAGAAATCTACTATTCTGATAAATAAGACTAAGATATAAGACTTACGATACGTTTATTGTTTTTAAGTATATTCCCCTACAATTAATGCATTTTCGCATTCGCTATAACCACTGTACAAAGCAGTTCGACCAGTCTTCCTTAGGGACGCATTCACTGCCGATTCAGGGCTCGTAAAACGTGTGCCTCTAAGTTTGTCTTTAATTTTTGGAAACAAAAAGAAATCGCAGGGTGCGAGGTCCGGGTTGTAAGACGGATGCGTCATCAGTTCCACATATGAAGCCTTCAAATTGGTTTCTGTTACCTTAGCGGAATGTGAGAATGCGTTATCGTGGTGAAAGAAAGACCCACTATGCCGACTGGCTTTTTCTTTCGGGTTCAAAGCAGTACACCTAGATTTCGTCATCTGTCACAATACTCGTATTATAGACAGCCAATGACTGTCCTCCGTTAAAAAATTTTATCATTTTACGGCGCCGCTTGACACTCATTCGTTTTTGCTCCTCCGTTAAATCATGCGGTATACATCGAGTGCAAAGCTTCCGAATCTTTAGATGCACATGTAAAATGTTTTGCACTTGGCTCATTCCAATGCCTAACAAAGTACGAATTTGCTTGTGCAAATATTTTTTTTGTCAGTTTCAATAAGTTGTCGTACGGTGTCAATATTAGCGTCTGTAACCGCAGTCGCCGGTCGACCTTCACGTACCTCGTCATGGAATACACAAAGATTCGACATGGTGCTTCATCATCAAATGCCAATTGAAGTCTCTGGCAACTCTCTTGTTGACTTAAGCCACAACGAAAATCATAAAAAATCATTGTACGGAAATGTTCATGAGTTAAATTCATTTTGATAGCGACACATAATTTTTGACAGGACGTCGCAAAGAAAAAACAAATGACAGTCTAGCAAATCAAAAAAGTAACATGTTCTCAAAGAGTTCCATTTTCGAACACTTTAATTGTTTTTTCATTATTTTATTATAAGTGGCCAGATCCAGAGACTGTCAGTATGCGTGACGCACACATACATGCATTACGTGAAGTAAGTTAAGCTAAAATGTTGTTGATAGCAACTCCTTGCGACCAGACTACGCCAGTTGGTATTTTTAAAACTGTTTTTGAGTGACAAATGTACAAAAATGATGACAATATTTACTGTCGTGAAAACCCTAATCCATTCAAAAGTACTAACTTTTAATTAACAAAATTAGTCATACTCAATACTCTATATTCACAGCTAAAAAGGTCAAAATAACTTTTAACTTTTGGAAATTGCCTTAAAAAGTTGTTTGAGGGTATTATTATGTTAGATTAGATTGAATATTTTTATCAAATCAAATGCGGTATTTGCATGTGTATATAAAAGTTTAATAATATTCTAATAACGTTGGGTAATAACTTCCAGATGATTTAGTTACTGTCCCGTAGCTATACACTTTGTTTCATGGCTACGTAAGCCAATTCTAGAGCGACAGGAACGAACCTACATTAGGTAGGTACATACAAATATGGGAGAATTACTTACATTCTAACTAGTTAAAAGTAAAGTTTGACCAATACTGTAGCACTTGGGATAGCATTAGTCAAATTGTAAACACGTTCTTTAAATTATTATTTAAGGAGCGTGTTTACCCATATATTCTAAATTAACTTTTAGCTATTGCTAAAAGTTAATTTAGATTCTATGGGTGAAGATACTTTTGAATGAGTGTTAGCCAAAATTCACTTTTATGATTTTCAGTCACAAATTCTTTTGGTTGCTTTTTTTCAGTTAATGGCACTTTGATTGATTAGAAATTTTGACTGTGACATGTTAAAATTTCTAACCGATTTCTTCCTGTAGGTGAGTTTCCATTTTTTTTAACTTTACGTTCAGATCCTAGATTTAACAGATATGACATAATTATAAGTTTACTCATATGCAGGAAATTTTTAAAACCCAAACCTTAAACGCATAGAAGCGGAACAAATATCTAAAGGCCATTACATTGTATACTAAACAAATACATGTGAGAGAGCTTTGTCTGTTGGTATGCAAAGTTTATACATGAATTTATTCAACTTTTCGCTTAACATGTGTTTTAAAGGAAGAATAATTATTGAGTAAATAGTGCTATATCTTACTTTTGAGTACTTTGTGTAAGAACTGAGTAAGTGTAGTCTAAAACAGAGTTTTCATTGTGCCAATTTCCTGCTTCCGGCTCTCTTAAGTCTGTGAATGACAAAGTGAAGGTTTAAGAGCAATTTACCTGAAGTTGAAGACTGCAAATGTTTAATTTCTATTTATTTCATAATTACATGGATTTCTTAAGGCTAGGCAATTTCAAAAGTTAATGCTAGATAAATTTACAACGTCTGAGACTGCTGCTAGAAGTAATAATAATAATAATATATTTATTTGTCAGAATATTGTTGAGGTACAGGTGTTAGTCATAATATGACATCCATAAAATTCTGCTGTTTCCAGCGTACAAATATTTCCAGGAAGGATTCGTAAATAAAATATCAAGAATTATTAAATATCAAGTATATTTATAGGATATAAATATAGGATTATAAATATAATATAAAAAATTATTCAAAGCAATGTTGTAGGTATTACATTGAATTGAATTATTGAGAATATAATGGCAAGTCGTCGTCTAATTTATTTGAAGTGCGACTAAAAGATATATAATGCTCCCCGGGAATATCCTTAAAAAATCATTTTTATTATTATAATATAATAATATTATTCATTCACATACATCTTATTTAATGCGCCCTTCAAGACTTTATGTACGCCACAGTATATTTACATATGTATATGTTTAGTACATACAGTTACCTAGTACATCACTCATTAATACGAGTATATTGTTTTAAGTTAAAAGTTTCACTAGTAACTTAAGAGCGTACTGCCACTTCAAAGGCCGGTGGCAAGGCATGAGATTTCTCAGTTGTAGACATTCCTGGGCGGCCCAAGTCACTTTCCATCAGGTTTGACCTGCTCATTCGGTATCATAAAAAAACTAACAAACAAAAGAGAAGGAAAACTTAAAACAAACCCTATACCAACCTGCCTGACTAGCGTTGTATAGTAGGCCAAAAAGTTATTTTTAAGGAGAGGCTTATGTCGAGTAGTGGTATGTTATGAGCTGGTGATGTGATGATGATGATGTAGATGACAATACTAGTACTTGGCAGCTGAGAGAACGAGGAACGTTTCAGTGGCTTATAATTGGTTCTTTTAGATTCGGTTGTCCGTTACTTACACTTTCATCTAAAACCCACGTTACATAACTGGTAATAATAACAACTTTTTACTAGTCTATTGAATTCTTACGAACTTGTGAACACAAAAACTTGTTTTAACTTTTTTTTATTATACACATTTGTAGGTCAGCGTAGAAATATTACTAACCGTAAAATAGAAACATAACTGTGTAGAATATAAAAATTGTGTGCAAAGTGTATTTAAATTTAAAAAAGTGTATTTAAATGCACATTGGTGACTTATGTTAAGTGTACGCGACAAACAGTTGGCTCACGGAAGCATAAAAGCAAGATATATTCAAAGCAGTAAGTATACAGACTTCGGTCCACATGGGTTGGCTGATGGGTGGGTCGACCGGAGTGATGCACTCCTTGCCGAAATCAGGCAGAACAGTCACAACGCTAGCACCCGTCTATGTATTTTTATATAATATTCATGTATGTGTATGTTGACATAGGTGTATGTATTGTGAATACTTTTGGATTTCCATGTAAATATAATATTATACCTATGTAGTAATGAATTTATGTATATTAGTATTATCTAATGTAGATTTATCTCATATTTACTAAACTATTATGAACTACGACAAACTTAATAAAAAAAAATGTACCACCATACCACCGGCGGTTGTGTCGGGTATGATTTGAACCAACCAAAAACCGCACGAAGTCTCGGGTAACATCATATTTGTACATTACCTGAAGATCGACTGGGAGAGAATGCCTCATGGTATTATGTCCGCCTTTGTACCACATGAACATTAAGTTTTAAATAAATAAATACCACGGCCAATCATATATCCATTGTCATAGTATACGCCATAGGGTGGCCCATAATTTACCTTCTAAACCCTATAAAGCAAAAAGTTTACTCATATGTCACAATCATACAGACATCTACAGCATATTTTATTGCGATTTACTACTAAACTTATTTGTCAGGACAGCGTTAAATAATGAATGACGTCCATACTCGTAGTACTTTTTGTATATTAAAATGAAATGGGTACACTATGTTTACATTTATTATATTTGATAATACGAGTCTTTCTATTAACTAAGCATAGGTATGATACATTAATAATCAGGAATTATCCTCACAGGAATCATTTGCCTGCCCATGTTAGGATTCGATTTTGTGGTCGTCACTATGCATAATGGTCGACAGTCTAATGAGCCTGCGATGGTAAACCTCCTGTAAAATGTAATAATTTTCTGATGGGAGAAAAAAAACATTATAAATTCGATCCAGAAAATAGGATCAAACTTGCAGTAGCTTGAAAATCATAAGTTAGAGGAAGTAAATAAAATAAAATTGCCAAAAAAAATATTAAAAGAGATGTAATAGTGCCTTCCTGTAACGGCTAAGTAGCATCTGTAGCGCATTATAGAGTAATTTTTTGAGGAAACTCCAGAGAAAATAATAAATTTAATATTAAAATCGCAAAAATTATACAGTGCATAGTTTGTGTAGCAAGACAATGAATGACAGCTGCGTACCGGCTATTCAAATTGTTAGACATACTTATGTTACTAGCAAGCTACATATTTGTAATAGTAGTATCAGTAATAATGCAGGATTTGTCACAAAAACACACCCTTTTAAATAACTTTAAAGCGTTTAATGTACTATTACGTAGTACAAATAAGTTTATATCAAATTTTTTAGACAACTCTTGTGAATGAATAATGATGGTTATGATATATTTTTTTAATTTGCTATTGTCTTTAAATGAGCTTTAGTGTTATGTGACAAAACATGTGGTGATTTTGAAGTTATTCGGCAAGATATTTTGTAAAATTAGTAATATTTTTATTTTAAAGACAACTTCACGAACCAAGAACAGCATTTGAAATATATCCTGTGTCACAGGGGACGTTCCATACATCAACGGCACGGACACTAATATCACCCAGACTCACAACAACAATTTGTGGATCACACAAAGTGGTGTCCCATGTGGGGATCAAACTACACAACACTCCACCGATCGCTTAAACCACTACGCCATCCGCGCAATCTTCTTGTAATAATGGAAATTGTCCTTCTAATTTTAAATGTTAGGTGTCCCACACTGGTAAATACAGAACCAACCCCGGTGTACCGGCTCCTCTCCGGCACATTGTGGAAACGTACAACACACACCCTGCCGATGTCGACATTTTCGCACAGTCGCAATCAAAATTCAAAATTGCAGCAATTCAAGTCTACAAAACTTCGCATTGGGCTTTAATTTCCACAATCTATTTACACAATTTTCTCAGCTGACTAAAAAAGAGCTGTCAAATACGCACGATTTATTTTAAATACAGATAATATTTATATAGATACGCGGATATTGGTGTGGGTTGCACGATGTCTACTCAAAAGATTATTTACCCTAATTTTAAAATAGCTCTTACTCAACGTGTAACTGTTAAATGTCCCATCAAACAAAAAAAACTAAAGAGACAGGGATCAGTTGAAAACAACTGCGTTCTCCTAAACAAACAATCCCACTTCAAGATAAACTTCCCATTAACCAATGTAAGTTACATTCAGACCCAGAATAAATAAATGTGAATCACGCAATTAATTTAATCCGAACCCTCTACACTCAGCAAAACACGTTGCGGTAGGTAAGAAAACTAATGGGCAAACTTAGTAAATACCTTACTTTGCTTGTATTTAAAATACAAAAAGAGTTATTACTAGCTACTACCACTTAAAACTAGCATGCCAGCAAATTCAGGAGTATCAATCTTCACAGTTCGTTAAAGACCTTCTTTTTAGGGTTCCGTTCAAAAGGTAAAAAAAGGAACCCTTACAAGATCACTTTCTTGTCCGTCTGAAGTTGAAATTTATACCAGATACTGAGGTTTATGGTCACTATTAGGTGTATAAAAATCAAGATCATGAGTCAACACGATAAAAAGATATGGACAAATTAACAAACTTTTTTTTATTTTTTAGAATTTTCTCTTTACTTGTGCTGTAAAATCTTGCTTTTAACCAAAATTGACAATTCTAGGTCAACCGGAAGTACCCTATAGGTTTTGGGTCGAAAACCTATATGGTAATTTGCGTTGACCTAGAATCACGAAATTTGGCAAAAAGAAACGATAAAGGAAAAATTCCAAAAAATAAAAAAGTTGAAAATTAAGATAAATTTTTGCACTTACAAACTTTAGCGAAAATCTACGTAAAATCTGGGTAGGTACGGAACCCTCGGCGCACGAGTTCGAATCGTACCTGACCGGTTTTTATTGGTTTCTATTCCTATTTTATTAATACGTAACAAGAGTTATACCTACCTTCTTTGAAACAACTATGGTGCTCCAAAGAATACCACATTTCGGTTACTTAAAACTTTTATAAGTCGAAGTGCAAAAAGCTAACATTTTAAGACAATTATGTGCTATAAAATTAAATAAAAATGGTTATGTAAAACTGTAAGGGTCTATTAATATATATATTACCTATCATAAATGAAAAAGTGAATTAGTTTGTTTGTTTGTTAAAACACGCCTAAACTACTAAACCGATTTAAAAAAATATCTTCATTCATGGAAACCTACATTATCAACGAATAACATAGGCTACTTTTTACCACGAAAACTGACATACACGCGGGCGGAGCAGCGGGCAAAAGCTGGTATGTATATAAATACAAGATTTATAAACTACTACGAGTACCCTGTCTTGTTTTTGACTTTTTTATATTCGGCCAAAGCAACGACATATCCCCATGTGGACCGTATAGCGTCACTTCACATTGCGCTGAATATTTTTTTCTATGATAACATAGGCATAAGAAATATTATATTTGGGATATGTTTCGAAATCCTCTCCTTAATTTAGAAGAATAGCTCCGTTGGGAGCAAAAATATTTCTTCAATTTCAATGGATGTTATAGTTTTCAGGTACTGAAATAAATGTCAAATAAATTACTAATAATACTAATATTCGACTGGCCTGTAGGCCCAGTGGCCAAGAACCCTGACAGTCTGCTAAGCCGGTGGATGTGGGTTTGATTCCCATCCAGAACAAATAATTGTGTGATAAGCACGATCATTAATTCTGTGTCTAATTTACCTGTAATATGTATCTAAATATTCAAGTATGTTATAGTGAAGGCTCTGCATAGTTTGGGATCGAACGGCCATGTGTGATTTCTGAGGTTACTATCATCAACAGCCTTTAATATAGTCCACTGCTGGACATAGGCCTCTCTTTAAAAAGGAGGTCTTGGCCTACTATATTGTGAGGTAAATTATGAAAGCGTAAATGAGTTTGTTTGTCGAACTATATAAATAACCAACTATCATAAAATGTTGCTTGTTAATAAGTATTAAGTTTAAAAAAATAAATATGATGCTGTATATTGAACGAGATATTAATTTTAAAGTAGAAACATCGAAAAATCCAGCTACTTTCAGATTTTGTCATATTATCATACAATATTAACTAATAACATTAATCTTTGGTGTGCATTTACAATGAAAACTCGTTTTCGGGACCAAACACCATTTTTTTTGTGCTAACAACTTGGCAGAGCCTGTATTTGGTAACCAGGATGATGATCAACATACATATATACATACATATATACGTATGTTTATCATGTAGGTACATACTTATCATATGAAATTATACACTCAGACAAAAAAAAAAACATGCTCATCACGTTATTATTTGTCCTCGGTGGTAGTCGAACCCATCACCTACTTATAAGCATTCAAGAATTATTAAACACGTATAGTGTCTTGTTACGGAGACTAATCAAGTATTTTTACTAGTATTATTTGTTTGAGTTTTGCCCAGTTTTATGATCACAAAATGTCCAGAAACGATCATTATTAACACCAAAACAATACGATGGAGAAGTACGTTAGAAATTCCAAAATATTAAATATATTTTTTGATAAATACGGAATCGGTTTTAGTAAAATGATCTATGCAAAAAAAAATAGATATAGATAATCTATATTTTGAGACGTGAAGAAAATTTACACCCGTTCATCATTATCATCAGCCTATCGTCATCTCCTGCTGAAAGTAGGCCTTCTATACTTTTTGTTTAACTATCCCAATCTTAGATAGTCCGCATCCCTTCGCTGCCAGTCCCTTTTCTCAAATCGTCAGTCCATCGTACCGCAAGGCGCCCTACACTATGTTTGCCTAATCGCAGTCTCCACTCTAGCACATGTCGGTTCCAGCGACATCCACAGAAAATAATTATATTTCTTATCCCTTGCTATAAAAAAGATAGAGAATAAGTATCGGTCGTGACACGCTATAAAAACTTCACCAAATAGGTATTTTAAACATAAAAAAGTGTACTTGTAACAATTTTAATAATTTCAGAGTGTTAAACACTTTATAACTCACGAAATAGTAATATTTCATGATTAGTTTGTTAATGACGGCAACCTCGTTGTAATAGTGACCTCCAAGTATGATACATAATCAGTATACCGTGTACACATCAACAGCCTTTAACAATCGACTGCTGGACATAGGTCTCTCCTTAGAACTTATCAGACAACCAGTTTGGATTCCGACAGGGACGTTCGACGCTCGACGCGATCGAACGCGTCTGCTCCTTGTCGGAAGAGGTTGTCTGTCTGTCAGGCGTTGGCTGTCAGTCTTGATATAGTCAATGCCTTTAACTCCCTCCCGTGGTGGGCGCTTAGGGAGGCACTGATTTATCACCAGTTGCTCCCCTACTTGCCCCCTATCAGCGGGGTTTATCTCCACGACAGATCCATATCGTATATGGGTCGGGACGGCAAAGAATCCCGAAAGGAGGTCACATGCGGGGTTCCACAGGGGTCGCTCTTAGGACCTCTTCTGTGGAACCTCGCATAAGACGCGGTACTGAGGACCAGCCTTCCCCCAGGTTTGAGTGTCGTCTGCCATGCATGTCACACTCTGGTATTGACTGTGGGCTACGGCTTCCAGGAAGTCCTGGACCTCGCCGAGTTAGGGGTGGCTTGTGTCGTCCGAAAGACGTCCGTCAGCGGTCTAGGTCTAAGGGCTGCACCTTATAAGACGGAAGCCTTGTGGTTTCACAGGAAACGCAGAGGTGCAGGTTCCTACCCACTCGCTTATTAGAGTGGGGGAACTGAGGTCGAGGTCAGCTGACATATTAAATACCTCGGCCTCACCCTGGACAGCTGCTGGAGCTTCGAGAGGATGATCTCTCGGAGCGGAGGAGTCTTCGCGGGATGGCGGGCTCCCTACAGAGGCTGTTGCCTAACCTAGGGGGTGTACGGGAGGAAGTTTGCCGCATCTAAGGTTATAAG
Organism: Arctia plantaginis; assembly: GCA_902825455.1. Classification (NCBI taxonomy): domain Eukaryota; kingdom Metazoa; phylum Arthropoda; class Insecta; order Lepidoptera; family Erebidae; genus Arctia; species Arctia plantaginis. Next base: position 755,977 of record CADEBD010000041.1, on the reverse strand, counting down.
ATGCATGGCCCTCTACGGAATACGGAAAATCAATATAGATTATATATAGAATCTATATTCTTTTGAATATAGAACATAGATTTTATACTAAGTAGATTTTGTGTCATAAAATATTAACAATCTGGTTATTATTAGATGGTTGGCTAAGTGATTCAACATATTAAAGTTAAGGTATTAAAAGCTCTTTTTGAATAATTGGAAATTTAATATCCTGTTAAGATGTTACAACATCGTGAGACATAATTAAATTTACAAATAAATTAGCGGTTAGGATTTTAAAACTGATAACTTCTTCTTTACTTTAACAATTAATACTTTTAAGTTGCTCATTAGTGATGCTAATTGTTCGTAAGCTTTAATGTAAATTTCTTGAAATTGTAGAATTTAAGATGTCTAAATAAAAAATAAATTCAGAAGTGCTTTTTGGTTTAGATACTAATTTTACATTATTTAAAGTACAAAAGTATATTGTAACGTAAATCTTTCACAAATTAGGTTAGTTAAGTTAAGATTAAATACATAAACTAGACGCCGGTTTTAATAAATACATTATTGCTAAGAATCATTTATTACAGACAACTTTTTCATGCATGAAAAGGAAAATACATATCAATTTTTAACATTCGTCGAGTCCGACAGATCCCTTCGCCATCCCCCACTGGACGAAGGACATCCATGGGGATCTTCCACCCCGCTAACAAAAAAAAACTAAGGGGCTGACATATTCCTTTGTGGATCGTATAGCGTCACTTCAAGTGCTTCAAGCAGTCCTACGTAAATTTTTAATCCCAAATTCATTTTTTTAGTAAAACTTAATTTAATTTTTCAGATTAAGAGTTCTGTTGGGAGAAGGGACTTTGGTTGGTTTCTAAGGGGTTTGTAACGTTCAACAACTTTGATGTTTATGATCATGATCAAGATATGCAATTTAACTTAAATTTTGACGGTTAAGAAATGTTTTAATTGTTTTTGTAAACACTCACAAACTTCCCCAAGCCCTTAGATCCGCTTCATTTCAGGTCCTTAGTAGAAGTTTAGAAAATAAGGACTCTTATACAATGAGATGGCCTTTAGATCCCTTTAACCTGGCCCCTTCATAAAATCAATTCTTCATCAATATATGTAATTTTCATCAACTGCCTTTAGTGGTCCACTGCTGGATATATGCCTCTCCTTAGAAAGGAGGTTTTGGCCTAATATACTATGCTGGCCAGACGGGTTAGTATAGGGTTTGTTTCAAGTTTTAATTAGCTTTGCAGTGCTGTTGTCCTGTGCAGTTTGTTCCCTTAGTCGGCTCTTACGACACTCACGTGATGAATAGGGGTGGTGACATTCCGTATTCTTAATCCTTCACCACACGAATTAGGTATGGTAATAACCATAGGACGTATACAAAATTTTGTAATACCTAATCGTTGCAATTCTTTGATCCTTTTTTGACATATCCTGTGTCGCGGGAAATAATAAGACAGAAATCTTGTATTTACAACTTGAAACAGAAATTTAACGGAGTCGAACAGCTGACAATTTTCGAGATGAAAGTTTGCAGATTGTTTACTCTGTTAAGTATTATTAACTAGTATTAAGCCACCTTGAAGGAATCTTGCTTGGTTAGAATCCTGATTTGTATTGGTCGTAGTCATCTGCATGCGAATCTCTGCAGTATATCTGAATTTAAAAATATAAGCTTTCAAATAAGACATGAAAGTAGAAAGTGTAAATAGGTTTTGTCAGTCTGGCTTTTTTTTTTTTTTTTTGGAATAACACAGGAATCACCTAGAGATTTAAGTGGAGGAGTTAGTTTTGTATTTGACTGCAGTGTCACCGGTCACGGTTTCGGCATTTAAAACTCCTGAAAAATGATATTTTAAGTAAGACACGTTATATTAATTCTGCATCCACAAAATATTTGTTCTGTAACACTATACAATTCTACATCTATTAATGCAATTAAGAAGAAAACATACACTTACCTGTTGTGGTATGATATTCCTTTATCTTTATTTACCTTTATTTACACAGGAAGGCATTTTATGAATTTTCTTGAATTGATTAGTACGTGCGCTCGCTCACAGTGGTCATAATTAGGACCAATTCACAGCACGCGTTTTGACGTCGGTGGCGTATTTAACTCTTGTTTGTATATAATATCATTGCTCCATTGAACATCTGCGACTTAAGAGCCACAGCTCTTACGTCACAGGTGTTCATGGATGGCGACAGTGACTTACAATTTTGGTGACCGGTCTGCTGTATGTTCTTTGGTGATAACGCAGGTTCAAAGTTCACCGAGTTTGAAGCACTCGTTTTTCTGATGATTTCTTCTTGAAACTGGCTGGATAGGTTTGCCAGCGTTGTTGTAGCTTAGCTGACCGGCTCCCGGGATGGTTTTGAAGAAGAGGGGAAGCAGAAAATGAAGCGATGTTTGATAGACGTCCTTTGGGTGCCCTCCACGAAAGAGACACGGTGAATTTGCTATGTTGGCGATGTAATTAGTTCTTTAACGGCGAAGGACCATTTGTTGACTTGAAATAAGTGAATTAAAATAAAGGCCGCTGATTCTGTAGTACATAATTATATTGTTCTAAAAGGCGATCTAATGAGTCCGTAAGTCGAAAGCTGAGTGGTAAAAAATTGTTTATAGTCGGCGCTCTTGTCCTGTTGCACCGCGCGTCTCCCCCTCACAGTCCCCGCTTGCTACGTGCGCCAACACTCCCATACTGTAAAAAGATAAGGACTTAAGTTATATAACCCAAATCTATGTCTATAAAGGAAGAAACTGACAGACTGATTCGCTCACTGATCGATCAGCGCACAGCTGCAACCGCTGGTCTAAAAGCATGAAATTTTGCACAAATGTTCCTTAGATGACGTAGGCATGCACTAAGAAAGGATTTTTTTTTAATTTCACCCCTAAGGATGCAAAATGGAAGTTGGAAATTAAAACTTTGCTATTTTTGGTAGGTAGTATCGTATCCTCTATGATGTCTTATGGTGGTCACCACGTGGACGAAGTCACTCGTCAAAGCTAGTAAAATTTGTATATTCGGATACAAAAAGTATTTATTGTTACTTGTATATTGTCTGAGATTTGCCCACGTCAATTCAATGGCCATGAACTTAGATCACGAAACAATCGCTAGTAACTATAACTTATTGTACACATCTACATACAATATTTAACGATCAACATTTATTGGTGTTAAGAACATGATCAGGTAGGAGAAAGTGTGTCGGTGTTGAGAAATTTCAAAATGTTAATTTTTTGACATTGATAGTGAATGAAAACTTCCTATGCAGATCCTGACAAAATTAGTATAACGTATAGTATAATATATATTCAGATGATAGCAATAATATAAAATATAATATACATATATTGAGCTACTATCTTAAAAACTATTTGGATATTTTCATTTGTTAAATATACATCTGAGACTAATTAATCCGGGTCACATAGACTAGCAAAATATTGCATGTAATAAAAGTAATTTGACATGTAGATTACATTAAAAAAAATTACCTAAGGAAAAGTACAAACAAATATTCCAGATAGTAAATGTTCATCTCTTGAAAGTAGTTAATTTGAAAGTTTTTTATTGCAAATATATAAACAAAAGTTTTTGTAGATTTAACTTTTTCAGTTTGTATATTTGCAATAAAAAACTTTATACAACGTACAAATATTGGCATTAGATCTTCGTCTTTTTTTTTTAAAGAGTACTCCCGCATTAGGAATATATCCTGTTTCGCGGGGCACTTTAGAAATATACAACATACATGAAACGGACACAAAGAATACCCTGACTCAGAACAATAATTTGTGGATCACACAAAGTGTCGTCCCATGTGGGGATCGGACCCACAACACTCAGCGTAGTAGTGAGCGGCGTGGAGACCGCTTAAACCACTACGCCGTCCGTGCAAAATTCGTTTGTTGGTTGTAATTGGATTCTCTACCACGATGCACTTACAAGTCGATTTTTTAGATTTCTCGCTTATTTCCTCCTCTGACTAAAGTATGTATTACGGCTAATAAAAGAATATACAACTCAATTTTTTATAAAAAAATAATTTCACTAGTGTTTTAACTTTCAAGACATTACATTAAAAAAAAAAAAATCGCATTTACTTGCGAATACACAGCAATGTTTTACGCATGTTTTATGTTATTTAATTTTTTTTATTTAGGTTTAAACTCTCTTTGAGTGCGGTAGTGCTTTAGTTCATCATCATCATCACATCACCAGTCTTATATATTCCACTGCTGGATGTAGGCCTCTCCTTAGAAAGGATGGTTTTGGCCTACTATACCACGCTGGCCAGACGGGTTGGTATAAGGTTTGTTTCAAGTTTTTCATCTTTTTGCAGTGCTGTTGTCCTGTGCAGTTTGTTCCCTTAGTCGGCTCTTACGACACTCACGTGATGAATAGGGGTGGTGACATTCCGTATTCTTAATCCTTCACCACACGGATTAGGTATAGTAATAACCATAGGAAATATACAAAATTTTGTTATACCATTTAAACAACAGAGTAATTTTGAAAGGAGATGAAACACTAATCACCGTAAATGCAAAAAACATTCCTCGTAGTTCGGAGTGCCATAAGGGCCTTTTTTAAAATAACATTATATTACGGTTTCTGTTACATTTGAAAGATATATAATGTTAATTTTATGATTATAAACTTTTCTTGTTTCTTGGATTGCCGGGACAGCTTGCGTTCATTGAGGGAGGCCTTCGTTCCGCCATGGACGGCAGTAGGCTGATGATGATGAAAACATTTTTTTTATTCTAACTGTAAGTGATAGACACTTACTGTTAGATCTGTGATGCTATCAGTGATATAAAAATCGCGAGAGAGCCATGCCAGCAAAAAAGGCCGTCTCGATCACAGAGATACTAATTCCTTGCACAATACCGGTTTTAATCATTTTTTTGTCGCATTACACCTACCGAATAGGCTTACCTAAGATTGACTTAAAGGCTACAAATTAAAGGCTGAGCTTTAGTACAATACCAACTTATTTTCCAGTGGACTAATTTTATTAATTTTTAATACATTTTTTTTCTGTTCTGTTCTATTTCTGTGTGCTATTCTTTATGAGCATATCAAACTAATAAACAAGTTACTAATTTTACTTAGCATTAAAATTAATAATACACACATTTATTATAAGAAGTTACAGCTATAGGATGACATAAAGACAGAGGAACTGAGTAAAACGTAAATTCTGAGAGGTTTTAGTAGGTCGGCCTCTGCCAAAATCACGTCATTGGTGTCATTGTGCAGCCGCTGTAGGAGATTACGACAGCTTTAAGCACTTTCAGGAAGTATTTCATTTAAGAGCATCATCATCATCAACAGCCTTTAATATTCCACTGCTGGACATAGGCCTCTCCTTAGAAAGGAGGAGAACATATATATATTTTTATAAATTATTGCTAATTATACAAGTATGTAAATATATTTTAATTTATTGTACAAATCGTCGAGAGATCGAATTGGTGCGTTTTTAAATAACGTTAAAGTATTTATAATATGCACCTACATACACATATGATCTACATAGGAATTTGTTAATAATTCCTGTTCTTCATTTGTTTCCTTTTCGATAGTTCGATAAGTAGTCAGTGATGATGACTCTGCATATTGTACTAGCAGATACAGTAAAATACAAATATTCAATCTTTTATGTTTTAAAAATAGCTAATAATAATAATATTATTTTTCGGACATCTGACACACAACGCCATCTAGTTTCAAACTAAGCCAAGTTTGTACTAAAAAGCTAGATTGATTGATAGAATACTTTTATACTTTTTTTATGTATTTAAATTCTTATTATACATAGAAAACACCCAAACTACGAAACAAATATTTGCAAATCATAGTCGTCTCTGGTCCGACCCGGAAATCGAACCCGAGACCTCAGCACAGCAGTCATATACACCACTGCGCAGCGCAGCGAGGCATAGATTTATTGACATTGCTACGTAACTCTAAAATAAAAAACATTTATTTTGAAAAATTTCCACGATCAGTATTATAATTACTATAAAATACTATAAATAATAAAATGAAAAAAAAACGGATGTCTTAAAAACTTGTTTTTAACTTCAATTTCACAAATTTACAGTTCTTCATAGGTATATCGGTTAGTTATATAGGATGAGTTCCTAAATTTTGGCATTGCTACTGAATATCAAACATTACCTACGTTTATTTAAACACACAAAAGGTAAACATAAGAAAAACTAAAAAACTAACATTTTAAGTAGGTACTTTCTCAAAACTTTTGATCGTGACGTGATAAATTACCCAAAAGAAGAAAAATATCGTCACTCCATTCACCGTTTGCAGCTAATTAGATTGCGTAAGAGCAATCATTGTGGAAAATACACATTCCACCCCTGTTTGTGAAGGTAAGGAGCTGAGGTTGAATCGTTTGCAAATATTCGTGCGCAGTCGTATTTCGATAGAGCGGCGCATCGGCTGCGCCTGAGTCGGTTGTGACAAGTGTGTTAATTTTTTTTTGGAAGTTTTTTTAAGTACATTTAGGAAAAAATATCGGTGAGATATATATTTGCTTTTTTTACAATTAGTTTTAATAAAAAAATTGTTTCAAATCAATTTTTTGCCATTTTGCATTAAATTGTAAAGCAAAAAAATCTGAACCAATACTATAGAAGTTTATTATTGATTAAGTTTACGTACTATATTTGTTGATATTGGGGCTTAAATAACATCAATTATTTTAATTAGCTCTTACTTAATTAATTTTACAAAGCAATATTTTCATTGCAAATTGTAATTACATAAAGTTAATCGAGAGTGATTTTTTGGTCTGGAACGGTAAAGGTTTAAAATCCTGTAAGAAATTGATGCAAATAAGATCCTTAGTGTTTTTTTAATAGTATGCTATGCTATTCAAAGTCGAAATCGAACCAACCACCAAAGCCAAAGGATCCGACTCAATGTACATAAACATTGAAATCAGTTCATAACTGGGAAAGATATCGCGTATGCTACATCAAAAAATATTCACCGGAGAACCAAAAATATTTTTTATTCCAACGTGGTTATTATTTTAAGTTCAATTTTATAAATGACAAACAATTTTCTCATAACTTTTTTAAAATAAAAATTTAAAAAAAAACCTGAACTACATGTTTTAAAAATGATAAGTATGTCTATCATGTAAGATACTTTTTATTAAATTTATTATAAAATCTATGTAATGTATTGTCTATAAAATAAGTAACAGTCCTCGAAAAATATTAGATATATAATTTATTTATTCGAACTCGAGTCAAAGGAGACTGCGATTTAATAACAATTATTGAAATTTATCTCAACTTAGAGTAATAGATATTAAAAACCAAAATACTATAACAGAACATTTAGTAATATGCCAGTGTTTCATTTTTTCACTCGAGGTAACTTCCATATCGCCTAGTACTAACGTTGTTGAGGTCGAAGTTCAGCCGTATCGCCTAGACTTAAACCCTAACCTAGTTTCACTCGAGGTAACTTGACTAAGTTCTTAGAACTCTATAGTTAAAATAATTGCGAACGTACCCAAACGTAAGTGGTAACGTCAAGAATCTAAAGACTCGGTAAAATGAATATTTTTTTATTTAAATATATAATTAATTTAACATGAATTTCTATAACTATCCGTGTATTGACGGATTAAGAATACGGAATGTCACCACCCCTATTCATCCCGTGGGTGTCGTAAGAGCCGACTAAGGGCAAACTACGCAGGACAACAGCACTGCAAAGACAAGGAAAACTTGACACAAACCCTATACCAACCCGTCTGGCCAGCGTGGTGTAGTAGGCCAAAACCTCCTTTCTAAGGAGAGGCCTATGTCCAGCAGTGGACTATTATAGGCTGTTGATGTGAGGTGATGTGAATTAAATCTTTGAATTATTTAAAAAAACAAAAACAAAAAAAAATTGAATTTTCAATTAATGAATTAAACTTTTAGAAGTAAAAAAGATCTACAAAATGATAAATGTAAAATATGTAAACTATGTTGGTTTTATGCAACGGAGCTGAGAGCTCCATTACATAAAACCAAGACAAACAATTTCTGTCCCTTTTCTACTTGCTATTGCCTTAGTTACTTTTTAATTATATATGTTCGTAACCATTGCCTTTCTTTTTAAACTAACCACATTGGAAATTGTGATCATGAGTGAAAGTTAGCGTAAAACTCGTTACTGTATTATAATATATTCTTAAGATACACGAACCCAAATCTTCGGCTTTTATTATGCTCATAAATTATATTGGCCGTATACACTTCTTTCATTTTTACCTTCATATGACATACTGAACATGGCACCGTAAATATGGGTTTATCATTTAATACTGCGTCGAGTAGTAGGTTAAAATTATTATAATATTTTACTCTTAGGCATGAGTAACCCTCGGCTAAGCTAAGTGATCCTTGTATATAAACGCCTTGTATATAAAGTGCGTAAATTTATAGCACTTTTAAGTTTGAAAAATAATTAGCCGTATGTCTTCTTAATAGTTTATTCTGACTGTTAGATGAACTACATTGTTGCTGCATTTTCAAACAACATTCGTATACTAATAATAAACATATTTAACATACTATTGTCAGTGTAGTGACGGATTAAGAATACGGAATGTTACTACCCCAATTTATCCCGTGGGTGTCGTAAGAGCCGACTAAGGGCGCAAAACAACGCAGAACACTAGCACTGCAAAAAGAAGGAAAACTTGACACAAACCCTTTTTTTTTTTTTTTTTTTTTTAACGTGTGGAAATCCCCTCGGACCGTCACCCCTCCGGGGTTTGCGGCATGGTGGTGTGTCGGACTCGGACCGACTAAAACCACACGGTGTGCCACTCTGCGCCTGTAACAGGAGGGATCCGGGAACAGCTGTTGTTAAGACATCCGGACCCCTCCTAGCGCCAGCCCGCTCCTGGTGCGGGCTCCGTCTCAATATTGTTGTTTTCCTCTCTTTAGGCGACGTCCGGCACACGCGGACGCCGCCCCCTCGCGGCTGGCCAAACTAATGCGGGTGGAGGGGAAACCCACCCCGTCCACCCGCGGCCACACTCAGGGCGGCATGAGGCTGTGGTAGGCGGGCCTCCGCCGCCCGGTTCGCCGGCGGCGGATCGGGCCCGAGTGGAGGTCGTCCTCCCGGGCCCTCTCCGCCGCCTCCTTCCGCGAGATTACTACCTCGCAGAAGGTTGCGACCGCGGTAAAACAACTGTCGCTACCGGCCATGGAGCGTACTACGGCCGGTAGCGAGAGATCCACTCCGATGACTGCAGTGAGGGCCCGGCGCTGCGCCGCCCATGCGGGGCAGACCGCCAGCGTGTGCTGGGCCGAGTCCTCACTGCAGTCGCAGTGGTGGCAGGCGGGACTCAGTTCCCTCCTAGCGACCGTGTGCAGGTACTTTCCGAAGCAACCGTGCCCGGAAAGCACCTGCGTCAGTCGGAAGGAAAGGGTCCCGTGCTGCCGCCCTGCCCACTCGGCGATGACCGGCTGGAGAGCCTCCACGGCGGCGAAGCCAGCGCGTGGAGTCTCCAGCCGGAACGACCAACGAGCCATCGTGGCTCGGCGAGCGGCTTCGCGCCACTCGCGCACATCCTCGGGCGGAGGGCGAAATCCCGCTCAGGCGCAACACGGCGTCGACTGTCGAACGCCCCGCCCGAAAACCAAATTGGGCGTCCGACAGATCGGGGCCCACCTCGCAGAGGTGCCGGACGATGCGGGCAGAAAGAACCCTCTCAAACAATTTGCCCGCCTCGTCCAGCAGCACGATGGGCCTATAGGCCGCGACCGAATCGGCAGGCCGTCCCGGCTTCCTCAATAGGACCAGCTTCCCGCTCTTCCAGCACTCAGGGAAGCGTCCCGACGCCAAGCTAGCGTCGAACACCTCCCCGAGGCGGTCTGCCATGTGGTTGAGGGCCAGGGCCAGCACTCGGGCCGGTACCCCGTCTGGCCCAGGGGCGGTGTTCTTGGAACGGATCCGTAGAACAGCCGCCCCTACCTCCGAATCCCGGACGGGCGGAACATTGTCCTCCCCGTGCTCCCCGTCGTCTCCGGCCAGGGAGGCCATCGACGGGGGAGTGTGTTCCGCTCGTTGTGGGAAAAGGCCCTCAACCACTTCTCGCAGGAAGCTGGGCTGGAGAGTCTCCGTAAGGGGGGGGCCCGACGCGCGGAGCTTTTGTCGCACCGCGCGGTAAGGGCGACCCCAGGGGTCACGATTAAGACCCTCCAGCATCTCCTGTCTTTTTTCCTCTTTGGCGCGGCTAATGGCCATCTTCAGAGTTTTCCGCGCCCGTCGGTACTCCTCATGAAGCCGGTCCTCCTCACCGTCTCCACGGTGACGCCGCCGACTGCGTGTGTAGGACCTCCGGGCACGTGTACAGGCCGCACGGAGGTCCGCCAGCTCCTGGGACCACCAGTAGACCTCCTTCCTTGGAGGCCGACGACCTCGAATGCGGGGCATGGCCGCATCGCAGATATGCGTAATCGCATCGCGAAAGCGGCCAGCCCCCACATCGACCTCCTCGGTCGGAGCCTGAGGAGACAGCCACGAGTGAATTATGGCTGCCTCCTCTAGTAGGTCCCGGTTCAGTCTGGCAACAGCCCACCGCGGAAAGCGGGATAAACGCCGCGCCACGTGACCCCTACTGGAGTCCTGGGTCCGGGAGAGCTCAAATCGGATATAGAGATGATCCGAGAGCGTCTCAACCTCTTCCAGGACACGCCAGTTCCTTACTCGTGCGGCGAGGGCAGGGGTAGCGAACGAAAGGTCCACTATCGACCCCCCCTGCTGTCGCACGCACGTGTTGGTGGAGCCTCTGTTGAGGAGACAGAGGCCCACCGAGGCCGCCCACTCCTCTACGGCCTCGCCCCTTGCGTCCGTCCTGGGGGAACCCCACGCAATGGACTTTGCGTTGAAGTCCCCCAGCACAAGGACGTGCCCAGACGCTAGTCGCCGTATCGAGGTCTCCAAGCTGGTTAGGAAAACCTCGAAGTCGTTCAAACTCCGGTTGGGGGAGAAATAGACACCATATATGGTGATCCCCCCCCACTCGACGGCAACATATCCAGTGCCCTTGTCTCTTAGCGACAAGGGCGGGGAATGAGCCGTCGTGGAACCGACGACTGCCACGGAGCCGTCCCAGTCACCCATCCAGTTTGGACGGGGAGGGACAGAATAGGGCTCCGCGACTACGGCAACACCTATCGACCACTGTGCCATGGTTTGCAGGAAGAGATCCTGCGCCGCGGCACAGTGGTTCAGGTTCGTCTGGACCAGGAGGCTGGAGACCCGATCCATTACTGGATCGTCTCTACAGCCTCCTCCATGGGCGACGACGTCGACGCACGAACTACATCGGAGGCAGACTAGGTCGACTGGCTAGCCCCCGATGCTTGCTGAGAGTTGCGGGGAGGCTTGCAGCCCCCCTGCCCCATCTGATGATTGGCGGGCTTGTTACCCGCCGCACACACCGGGCAGTGAGGGGCGGCAGAGCATTCCACCGCCACATGCCCCGGTCGACCACAGCGGAAACATAGTCCGCTGCAGTCGAAGCAGCTTTGGCACTTGACGCGCGTGTGCCCCGATGCTAGGCATTTGTAACACCTCATCGGTCTCGCCGCCAGGACTGTGATCCTAGCGCTCACGAAACCGATGAGCAGCCTGCCGGCGTCGGCCAATGCTTTGGCCGACGCTACGGGACAGCTGACCCACACGGCGCCAAGCCCCCCTGGACCGGGGCGGATGGTGCCGACCCTGACGTTGTCCGCGCTGCACCCCGTCTTCTCCCGGATTACAGCGCGGACATCTTCGGCCGTCACAGAGTCGTCCAGGCCCGAGATGCGCAGCTCCGCGCACTTGGTAGGCCTGGCGATCTTGACACCATCTGTAGCCGCGAATAAACCCCGCAGCCTCTCAGCGAAAGTGTCCGCCGTCTTGGCGCCTTCAGCCCCTGGGAACTCGAGAACTCGAGCTCCCGTTTGGGCGAGGCGCATCTTGACCCCCACCGTTCCAAAGTCGTTGGCGAGGCTGTCCCGGGCCTTTTTAAAAACGGCCGCGTAGGACAACCCGCCGTCAGCCGCCTCCGGGGACACGGTCACCACTACAGCCGCAGTTTTGGGCGGCTGCAGCTTCCGCGGCCTCTTTGCAGAGGCCGTTGCCACCGGTGGCGAAGGCTGGGCTTGGGCTGATTTTTGGGCAGCCCTTCTGGCCCGCCTTCGGGACTTCTTGGAGCCCCTCGCCTCCTGCCAGCCCTCGTTGGAGGGGGCAGGTGCGGAGGGGCCCGGCAGGGGTGTCGGAGTGGGGAGCGGAGGGAATGCCACTCCGCTCCTCGGCGCCGTTTTAGGCCCCGTCTTGGCCGGCACTTTGGCCTGCGTCTTGGCCGGCGCCTGGGACGGTGCCTTGGCCGGCGCCTGGGCCAGTGCCTTGGCCCCCCTCCTCGGCTTTTGGGGAGCCGATGGAGTCGGGGCAGACGCCGCCGCCGCGTAGGAGACGCGGCCTCCCACTACGGGGAGCGCGGTCGGAGCGGCGGCCTTAGGCCGCTGTGTCGACGCGAGCGGGGGGCGCACAACCGGCGCAGGGGGCAGTCTCGCCTCCAGGCCAGCCAGGCGTCCGTCCAGCATATTCCCAACTGCGATGAGGATTTCTCGCAGTTGGGAGTCAAATGCCCCTGAGTTGGTGGTAGGGGCAGGCTGGGACGCGGACGGGGCTTCCCGCTCGGGGAGGTTCGCCTGGAAGCGGGCGAACTGAGCGCTCAGCTCGTTCACCCGCTCCGTCAGCCTCTCGTCGGCCACCTGCAGGCGAGACACATCGCCCACCAGGCCCTCAACGACCTCCGACAAAGCGGAGGAGGAGTCCTTAAGGGCCCTCACAAACGAGCCCTTAAGGTTCACGGACTTGGTGGCCACCTTGTGGATGACGGCCACCGCCGCTTTCGCCCTCTCCTGCACGGACACGGGAGCCTGGGGGGCATTTCCCCCCACCGGCTCCCGAACCTTGAGCAGGAGATCCGCGATCTCCTCCTCCGCTACGGCCTCGCCGTCCACCCGTACATTCCTGTATGACTCCGCGTTTGAGAACGCGGAGCCTGACGGGGTCGAGACCGAGGCCGAGGCCGGTTTGCGTGCCCTCCCTCGGCGGCTGCTTGCCACCTTTGGTGGCATCATCTCCTGGGACGTGTCGGTTTCCACGTCCCCTGAGCGTCCGCGTTTTCGGCTGTCGCTGCGATGTTCCGCTTCCATGGCCTCCGCGCCATCCGACGACGCGGCGGATCCGGAACGCAGCCGATCCGATGCTCTTCGGCTCCCAGAGACCAGCGTCAGACTGACTTCTGGGAGCCCCACCGAGATAGGCGTTCCCGACGCTATCTCACCCTCCGTGGATGACCCATCCACTCCACTGCTCCTCTTCTCTTTCATTTCAGAGTCCGTTTTGCTTGCTTTTTTCTTTTGTGATTGGTTTTCCGATCGTTTTTTAATATTTTTGTTCATATTGTCCATAATAATCCCACGAGTGGGGGAGAACTAAAGGTCCACCCGGGCAGAGATCCCCCATTACCCGGGCAAGCGTATGTTTTTAACCCAACCGAGGGGTCCGCAGGTACCTCGGCTTGGAGTGCGCTCGCGACTGAACTTCCCATCAGCCATGCATCCCCTGGCCACGCACCAGAACACGGGATTCGGGGAATTTTTTAGAGAGGTTATCTTCCTCGCGGTCCGGGCGGTTAAGCCAAGACCCTCGCCCCCGATCAGAGCCGCGAGACTTAACCACAGCGCTCTTCTCGGGATTACGATATGCCGACGGTTGACAGGGAGACTACGTCCCCCTGCCTGCTCGGTGGTAGTGTGAGTACACGCCGAGCCCGTCCTCCTTTCTCCACCGCTATCAGCGGAGAAACTGTGGCCCCTACAGGGCCCCGCCATCAGGTTTTTTACCGAGGTTTCCTCCTCCATGCTCCGAAGAGCGAAGAGCCAGCAGGGCAACCGGCAGACACGCCCACCCTGCTGGACCAGGCCTTGCCCGAGAGCCGATGAACGGCTACCTCTTCTGCTAGAATATTGGCCGCTGGCGATAATCCTCTCCTCCAAGAGGACAAGGAGGAAACAGTACCATCGCCAGCGTTTCCAGGGTGCACCACGGGGAGGTTTTCTAGCTAGCACCCCAAACCCTATACCAACCCGTCTGGTAAGCGTGGTATAGTAGGGCAAAACCTTCTTTCTAATGAGAGGCCTATGTCCAGCAGTGGACTACTAAAGGCTGTTGATGTGATGTGAAAATAAAGATAATACTAGAACAACAGAGATGAGATGACCCTGATGACCCATGTGAAAGGTCATAAGAATCTCACAACTGCATTTATTTAACTATTGCAAGGCCTTTTTTGGAGTCGGGACAGAAAATTCTTTTGAATCGCCGGCTCTAAGGGGAAGCAAAAGCCAGGAATATGTGGTGTTTCCTTAAAAACCACCCCGACGGCCGTTCTCAGGTGCGCTACTCTGGGGACCCGAACCATGATATTTCAGGCCCCTAACTAGGGAACACACTATTACGGCGGCAGTTGGTAAACAACCGCCTCAGCCCTAGGCCCGCCAAAGCACACCCATACTCGGCCCGTGATCCCATCAGGGCCCAGGGAGATGTATGGGCGGCGAGTCGCTTCACGGCTCGGTCCAGCTCTTCCTCCGTCACGTCAAAATCGTTGGACTACGTTAGGGGGTGCTGATGGTGACAGAACTATTGCAAGACCTAACATAGGCTTGTCTGCTGTAAATGAACGGGCTTATTACTAAAGCTATGCTGGAACATAACGCAACCCATCAGAACAGACAGTATTATGATTACTCGGTTTGGTGATTATTTCACACAAATCTTTGATTATTTGTCAATAACTTAGCGAAATATTTCTGTATTTCGCTAAGTTATTGACAAATACTGTCTACCTTAGCTTACTGGGGATGAGTTAATAATAAATAAATTTTCAAGTAACTATCACATTTGGAACCGATAATAACATTTGTAAGCAGTATTACATTTTTCGATGCTACACTTTATAATATTATCTTTCTAAAAGTCATAGGTATAGAATATACTTTAGTAGAAATTCAGTCTTTAAAAGAAAAAGCTTTAAAAAATATTAACAGTGTAAATTTATTGCATGCAATTTGCATGATTCATATCACGATTCATATTCTTTCTGAATAAAATGTAAATGCCTGTACCCAATTGTTTGAAATTCTTCAAGCTTTCAAGCTCTGTTCTATTTTTGAAGTAGATGTGTGAAAATTATATCTATTATAAATTTATATATATGAAATTTGCATCAATTGTGATAACACATAAAATGTAAATGTTAGGGAAACTTCCAATTAAATTTTACTACCTATATCTAGTACTAAAAATAATATTGTAAAATTACATATGCCGCCGCGGGGTTCAGTGGGTAGACCGGTTGTCCGGGAGTACCACACACGCCCTCGTTTTTCCCAATAGAGGATATGGTGCGAAGAGTACTTTTCATTAAAAAAAGGAGAAAATAGAAGATTAAAATTTAACAAAGGTTTATAACCTTTTAATTGTATAATTTGAGGCATCAAAAGCCTACTTTTAGTAATAACAAATAATTAGATGTTCATTATCCAATTTAAACGTAACACAACGCGATACTAATTTTAACAAAATAAAAATAACAAATAGCTTGATGCTTAAAAAAATATTAACTGTAGTTAATATTTTTTAAAGCATCAACACCAACCTGTGAATCATGAATCCGGAAACGAAAGCGATATACGCTCATTTAACACGGGTTTATTTTGAAATTTATGACTTTTGCATTTTCGAAATTTTAAGCCTGCTTTCACTTTGAGACTAAAAAAACAACAAATGATCTTTTTCTGTAGACAAACTTATGACATGATAATGAAACAATAAAACCCACTGTTTAATAGCTAAGAAGATTCAAAATTAATAGAAAATTCGGTAGTCAGGTGGGGTTAGCCTAGGCAACAAAAAGGTCTGTCGCTAGGAGGGAACTGAGTCCCGCCTGCCACCACTGCGACTGCAGTGAGGACTCGGCCCAGCACACGCTGGCGGTCTGCCCCGCATGAGCGACGCAGCGCCGGGCAGTCATCGGAGTGGATCTCTCGCTACCGGCCGTAGTACGCTCCAGAAGGAGGCGGCGGAGAAGGCCCGGGAGGACGACCTCCACTCGGACCCGATCCGCCGCCGGCGAACCGGGCGGCGGAGGAGCACTTTCCTGCGCCTCATGCCGCCCTGAGTGTGGCCGCGGGTGGACGGGGTGGGTTTCCCCTCCACCCGCATTAGTTTGGCCAGCCGCGAGGGGGCGGCGTCCGCGTGTGCCGGACGTCGCCTAAAGAGAGGTTAAAATTTTGAGACGGAGCCCGCACCAGGAGCGGGCAGGCGCTAGGAGGGGTCCGGATGTCTTAATAACAGCTGTTCCCGGATCCCTCCTATTACAGGCGCAGAGTGGCACACCGTGTGGTTTTAGTCGGTCCGAGTCCGACACACCACCCCGCCGCAAACCCCGGTGGGGTGACGGTCCGAGGGGATTTTCTAAAATTAAATTAAAAAAAAAAAAAGGCAACAGAAAGAAAGCGCACAGAGTTTATCTCATTGCTTTGTGAATATATAAATATAAATGTCAATATATGAATAACTTTAATTGGTAATTGATCAGTTTTCACTTACTTCACAACAAAGCCGTAGATAAAGTGCAAAATATTGTCAAAATTGACAAATATACTGTCACAGAAAATCACGCACATTCTAGAAAGTGAGATTAACCGCGCAATTCCGGGAACCGTTTACTAATAATGCAGGTTGACACGGAGCAATAAGTTCTGTACGCATATGATAGAAAATAGATTGACGATTATCTTGTTTACATTCGAAACGAATTTGTATTTGTTCTCTTGAGTCGTGAGAAGGTTTATTTTTCTAAATTTACGAACCCATTTGGAAATGCCATTGAATCCGAGAGACGAAGGTGCCAACAAGGGAGTGAAGACCAGGGCTCAACGTGCTGCAGGAACAACGGACGTGGAAGAAGGCGCCTCGCCCACATCAGGACACGCTCACATCGGAACAAGCTCCGGTTGGTAACACCCCTACGGCCATGCCCACACTAGACTTTCTCGTAGGGATTGGAATTTGCCAGAATGATTGTTTAAGAGTGTTATAAAAATCGACGTCTTCTTTGGAGTGAGTTCAGTTCGAGCTACAGTGCGATAAACATCGAAGCGGTCGAAGTGAATATAAGTGTAACCCAGCGACCTTGGCGATCATTCTGGACAAAATTGAGTTTTGTGTAAACGTCTTAAAGTATAGTAGTTAAAGTCTCTTTAGTTATCAGAAGGTTTATTTTTTCAAATTAACGAACCCTAACATGAAATAATATGTTAACATTTTAAATTAAAATAATATCGGACAAAAACAAAGGATAATAAATTACTTTGTTACTTTATCATGGAATTTCGGGCAAAAGGTCAATAATAATCTATCTTTTGCTAAAAAAGGGTATTCGTTCACTGGTTAAGTATTGGTGATTGGTGAATGAATTTGACGCATGTACTCTTTGGACCATGATGCTTGTGGAAGGTTCAGTAGTACATGGATTAAGAGACAAAGTCATATTGGCAAATTCAACGTGACTACAAAGAGAAAGAAAAATTCAAAGAAATCCGTCTGGTCAGCTTGGTATAGTAGGTCAAAAACTCCTTTCTAAGGAGAGGCCTATGGCTGGCAATGGACTACAGCTAAGCAAGGCTGTTAGTGTGATGCTGTAAATTATTGTCTATGTTGCTGAGTTGATGATGGAAGGATTCTTGGCAAGGAGTACGAATACAACAATCAAGTGTCAAAGTTATACTGGATCTGATACATGTACTCTTTGGACTATGCTCCTTGTGGATTTTTTAGTGGTACATGGACCAAGTGCCAAAGTCATACTGGATTTAAAGCATTTACTCTTTGGACTATGCTCCTAGTGGAAGTTTCAGTAGTACATGGATTAAGAGCCAAAGTCATACTGGATTTGACGCATGTACTCTTTGAACTATGCTCCTTGTGGAGCTTTTACAACGAGGCTACATTCGAAATACTTTGCCAGACTTCACAGCGAATCGAATTGAATTGGCCTTGAGGTGATTATCGATGGTAGTAACTAAGATTTTGGTTCGTAAATTTATTAATTATGAAGAACTGACGTATAAAAAGCCTCCAGTACCACATTTATCTAAGGCCGATTTTTGGGATGTCTTGACAGTCTCTTTTAACTAATGATTTAGTAGTAGAGAAGTATTTGATTTTTTAATTTATAAAATACTATAAATTCAATATGTCTACCACTCAGTTTTGCTTTTAACCTTTGTAGCGTGCTAGTAGTGTATGCGACTGTGTGGTTCTGATCTTGAATCTGATGATTGATGGAACCATTTCCATTTAGTCTGGGCGTTTTTATGTAGGTATCATGTATGTACTTATATGTGTGTTTATTCGTGTTTGAGTTTAGTTAGTTATAGGGTTTATGTCTAATTTCCCTTCTCTTGACAGTGCTGTTTTCCTAAATCAGTGTAATATTAAATGAATAAGTTTTCTGTAGGACTACAGGATTGAGATTTCTTCCATCGTTTCAAATACTAATGCATTCAATAAGCCTTCCGCTCTGAGGCAGGTATCGATCCCTATCTAAAGATTATAATTATCTAAATATGAAAGGTATATAATTGAACAATGTGTTAGAATTGTAAATATTTTATCAATTTTCACTGTAACTGGGAAGAAGTAAAAGCAATCTGGGCTTTAAATTAATGACTATAGTCTATTCACATTAAGAAAATAGTGACGCATTCAAGAAGGTTTCAAGAAATTATCGTTTTGTACGAAAGTTTGTAAACTGCTTGGTCATAAATTGGGCCTTGATCGATGCGTCATTCGTTTTTTTAACGCGAACTGAAACGCTAAATTTTTTTCATTTAATTCACTCTTTCTCTGGTTTTATTTAACTTATCAAATGATGTATTGATAATAATGTACCAAGTGAACCCAAGTTCAAGTATAATATTAAATTTTTTTGCCCGTAAAATAACATTTAACCCTATAAATATATTATTATTTCATAGTAATTAAAATTTTGATGAATTTTCAAGTGAAATATAATGTGGAAGTTACAGAAACAAGAAAACCTTTTAAGTAAACAATGCACGATAAATTTGTAATGAACTTCGAATTTGAAGTTTAAATTAAGATTGTGACAATATCGTTCCATAACTTCCATAACTTAGAAAGAAAACCACAAAAGTTATTTAATTGCTGGTGAACTTATTTTAATTTTGATTAATAGCTTTTGTTACTTTTTAATTTATATAATTAATCATGTTTGATACTTAGATAGTACAGGATCACCAAGTTATCCATCAGTATCACTTTCAAAGTTATTTTTAAAAGGAACACTTGAATTCAGAATCGGGGTTTAAAACTGCGCTTAGGATTATAAAAATCTCTCCTTCAATCAAACTAAGTGTAAGTAATTTAAGTAGTAGTTCAAATGCAATTATAATACTTTTTATTGCCTACTTTAAATACTAGGCATTAAACTAGATATAAATTTTAAAACTTATTTAAGACGTCGAGACATACACACCTTCATTTTAAATTTGATTTATTTATTCAACCATTTTCTATTGAAAAGGAAAGAATGTTATCAAACGGATAGAACTACAAAACAAGTTAAGAAATTTAACTTCATAGCTTATAACTTTTTTAATACAAAAGTTTTACGGTTTCCCTTTACAAAAACATAGGATTTCAAACTTGGAAAACCAGCGTCTTTTAAGATACTATCCCAAATTGTGCTCAGATAATATTAATCCTTCTAAGAATAATAATGTACTCTTCTATCAAGTTATAGAAGTTAATACTCATAAAAGGAAATTATGTCAATCAAATAAAGCATTGTATGACTGTGACGGTGGTCATTAACACATCAAATTGAACTCCTTTCAATATTCTGCTGGTCATTCTCGCTGAATGAGACGTCGCTTTTCTAATTATAGGTAAGAAAGGGACATTCAGCAGATTTGCTCGTCAAAAATAGTATTACGACAAGCCTTTTATAACGTACATAGGGCTGAGTTACATTCCTACACACAAAGTTTTAAGTAACTTACACAATTTGCCAAAAATCCTTTTAAAAAAAAGTTGAAGCTCTGACCAAGCACACTAAAAATTAAAAATAAATACAAATCCAAGTAAAAAAAAAACTATATTAAGTAACCTCAATATAACAGGTGACATTATAATAGCAATGGTTCTTCCTAGTCTGTTTGAAGTCGGTCACTATTGCTGTTCATGCATTACTATCACTGTTGGGCTTCTTTGCTTACAACGAAAGAAAAAGAGGGTATTTGTTTCAGTTATTTGTTATCTGTAAAAAACATATATATATATATGTAGATAGAAGGACACTGTAGCTTCACAAAACCAAACTTACTTACTGGCGATATAAAAGATTGGATCATTTAGAAAAATTCCATGTTTATCATCATCATCAACAGCCTATACTAGTCCACTGCTGGACATAGGCCTCTCCTTAGAAAGGAGGTTTTGGCCTACTATACCACGCTGGCCAGACGGGTTGGTATAGGGTTTGTTTCAAGTTTTCCTTCTCTTTGCAGTGCTGTTGTCTCTTAGTTAACTCCCTTAGTCGGCTCTAACGACACCCACGGGATGAATTGGGGTGGTGACAATTTGTATTCTTAATCGGTCACCACACGGTCGTTTATCCAATACACTAAATACTGAACAATTAATTATGTCGATACATGAAATTTAAAAAACACACACTCAAAACGTCACAGCCCAATATACTTTCGCTAAGAAATTCATTGGCGCATGCATAAACTATTCATAAAAAAGCTTTAGACCAAAGCGTGCGCGCGAAAGTCGAACAATACTTTTAATGCCCCGTGGTGGTTTCGTATGCATAAAGATTTTTACGAATTGTAAAGCTTTGCTCTCATAGATACAATTTCTATGACTTGCTATATGTTATTACTTTTAATACAAGATAAGTATTGCATCAGAAATATTAGTTCATCATCATAGCTTTTTGTTGTTTACTCAATTTTACCGACGCTATGTGTAACATAACAAAAGGTTTTGGCTGATTTCTTTTATAAGCGGCAGTTTAACGTCGACCCTTCCCACCAACTCATCAATCTTTGATTATGTAGTGGTTTCGAATGAAACATAGAAGGCAGATCAATTGAGATTTTAAACAGATTGAGGGACTAAATAGATAAGAAAACCTCAAATCTTGGATTCGACTAGGACTACAGTAGCTCAAAGATACCGAGAGTCGCATCCAAGTTTGTAAACTGCAGACCTTAAAGAATATGGTTGTGATAATCAAATAGGAGCTTTTAATTAGACCAAGATAGTTCCTTTGAGATCTATTAATAACATTATTGACATATTAAAATTATCAAATAAACAAGGAACTATTTTCTTTGGTCTCTAAAATCGTTTTTAACACCATAAAGCATGTAGCACAAAAGTTTGTCTTCAGAAACTGTGTTTTCGATCAATTTTATTCTTATTTAAAATATTTATTATTGTTTCTTTAGTACTGGTTATAAGTTATGTTACAAGAAAAGACAGTCGGTTAGATTCACAAGTTATGTTTGCGGAACCTTCTGCATTCAACCTTGATTGTTTAAGTTTTCTCGTAAACTCATTTAAACTGTCCGTTATATATTGACAAAGGACTTCTTCCTTTATTTAATTTTGGAAACGAGTTTTTGTATGTATTTATTAATACATTTAACACAAATTGGTTCGAAGCTAGTATCATTTAATATTAATGACAAAGAACACCCATACTCAGAACCACTATTCGTGGATCACACAAAGTGTCGTTCCGTGTGAAGATCGAAACCACAACACTCAGCGTAGTAGGAAGCGGCGAAGTGACCGCTAAAACCACTACGCCATCTGTACAGTCAGTCTTAAATTTCATTTTGTAGTTAACAAGTACTTACAGTAGAGTAGAGTTCTTTTAAATTGAGTGGTATTTAAGCGCTTAGTAGTGCTACTGTCCGCAGTGTATTCTAAAGAGAATTTATATACGACCACAACAAAGTTCTATATAATTAAAATTTGACCAACGAACAGGATATGTTAACTTTTATTTGATTTCTGGGACGAGTTTTTTTCCTATTCCTACCATTTTTTTTTCAATTCTTTTAAAGATTTTAAGGTATTTCAGAAATAATTCGTTACATACATACATCGTTTTTAGATAGATATATAGTTTTAGTCCCAATTTATCTTAACATTACCGGAAGTATGTGGTAACAATCAAAACGATTCGAACGTAAATATTTGTTTCACATATACAAAAAATACAAATATGACAAAGTGAAAATTCAAATTAAAGAGCAATTAAAGGGTGTAAGTAATGATGTTGTATTAATATGAAACTTCCACTTAATGCAGCAAATTAAATAATAAAAGTCAAATTATGTCCACTGTGACGGCAGACATTTTTCTGCCTAAATATAGACTCAAGAACATTGGTGAAACTTTTGTAATTACTTATTTATTAAAGTATTCGAACATACTCTTTCCACGACAATCTGAATTCTTTAAGTATTAAATAATACCAGACATCTTGTGTGTGCAAACCGCTTTATCTTCACCAGACACAAGTGAACGGTTACTTAACACTTCATCTCAAAACGGTGCGTGATTCAGGGAGTGTTGTTGTCTCTGTTACACCTACGCCGATACACACCCATCCTACTCTAAGATTTCACTTTCTCTTGACCATCGACATAGGAAGTAACAATGGTTGACCACCATTACACATCAACTTTTTGTACTAATATTAATAGTTATTTTAGATATACTCGTAACGCTGAGTAAGTAATTATTATGTAATATTTACGTAATATGAAAATTACTTTTCTAGTATCATAAATGAAATGCGACGTATAAAGGTGTGCGTAAATACATACATATTATACATAGGAAACATTTGGTCCGACCCGGAAATCGAACCCGAGACCTCGGCACAGCAGTCGCATACGCTACCACTGCGACACCGAGGCAGTCAGCTTTCACACAGCTACTTACGTACATTTTTACGAGCTAGTTAAAAGAAAAAGCTTATAACTTTTTTATTATGTGATTTGGACAAATGACTACTACCTTTGAATAAAATAAAAACGAGTGTGCTTTACACCATACGACTGAAGTAAAACTTCTTGGCTATGAGAGAAAGAGAGAAAATTGAACGGAGGGAAAAAAAAAACAAAAAAATATTTTTTGCTAAGTAACTTTACTATAATGTGGTTCCACTCTAGGCAAAGCCTGTCCTGAGTGTACTTAATTCGATTACAATTTGAGTTTTAATTATTACTCGCTCGCTCGCTCTTATAAATAACAGAAGCAAAACTTAACGTGATTACATTAAATTGTTCACTTGTTAAAAACATAAGTAAAAGCAACAATAAAAGTAGTCTATAGATCTATCTTTTTACAGGAAAACCAAATTAGTAAAGTCTGTACTGTAAAAAGCTTCCAGAACCCTCATACACCGCCTCGAAAAGCTTTAATTCCCCCTACTCATAGAGCTAATAAGTCGGCCTTTGAGGTCGGAATATGCTACAAGTCTACAAGGCGTATAAGGTTTAAATATCGTATCAAATCGAAAATACCGCAGGCGATAATTTGTTCCGCAGAAAAAAAGTTTCTTGAAAATCAGACAATGATGGAGGGCCAATTATCCAAATTATTTGGATGGATGTTTCGTATGCATACACACATATATCGTTACCATATAAGATATCAGTTTGTTAATGGTTTGTATCATTTGTCATAAGGAAAAAGTCCTTTGTGCAAATTGTTCGACGCAACCTACATTTCAACGTGTACCGGAAAATATGAGAAAGTCACGAACTCAAACTGACAATAACTAAAGACATACTTAAGTCACTCATCAATAGCACGGCTCAATTAGGAAAAAATCAAAGGAATTATAAATATACTTATACTCGTAATAGAAGAAAACCACGTCTGACTATAACAACTTTTAAACTTTTGCGATCCATATATAATATAGAATTATGTTCACGGGAATCAACGCGCTCACGATAGGTATTAAGTAAGGTTTGCGACCACAGACAGTGCAATCTGGTCGAAACGTCAGGCGTCAACATCTTTACCTATGAGGTGGGAGATTTTATAAAAAGCATTTTCAGATTTAATTATTTGTTGGCAGGCAATTCGAAATTCAAATAAACTTTATTCAAAAGCCATGTTATTTTAATTTAAGATTCAGTCATTTAATTTTAAATAATGTTTTGTTTTTGTGAAATTCTGGTTGTTTTTAGTGCCGTGGTTAACTAAAAAATCATAAAATTTTTCAATATGAGTTGATGAGTTGAGTATGATCGAAAATGTTTCCATGTTCTTAGATCTGGAAATTTTGAGTTAAAGACCGAGCCGTCGTTCCATCGGATTGAAACCCTATATTATTTTTTTATATCACATCAACAGCCTTTAATAGTCCACTGCTGGACATAGGCCTCTCCTTAGAAAGAAGGTTTTGGCCTACTATACCACACTGGCTAGGCGGGTTGGTAAAGGGTTTGTGTCAAGTTTTCCGTTTGTTTATTGAATTATATACAGAACATAAATTGAACTCCCTTGATTTTAGATAAATAACTATTCTTGGACTTTTGTGTACCGCTATATTAAACTACACTACCACTAAACAAACTACAAAACGAGATTATATTTATAAAATAAAGAATTCAAGCAGTTGTGAAACCAATTTTGATAGTAGTATTTATTATTAAAAACATAATATAATTTAGTGTTGATGAAATAACCACGTCTTTGTTAATCAGCCCACACTAACCGCATCTTGTCAATTTCAAATGAAAACTGTAGTCTCATATACACCCTAACTCTGAGAAAATTAAGTTAAGATTTAAATAAAAACATAACCCATTGTGATGATGCTGTATTGTGGAGATGAAAATTGTCGCTACACATGTCGCCCTCAAAAGATGTAATAATACCCGACTTAAAATTAATTACTAAGTTGTGCGGTTGCGATATTGTATATTGAAAGTGTACTAACGAGCCTGTTGTTCTTTTGGTTATCGAGCCTGACTCCTGAGTGTGTCGTGGGTTCGATTCCCATTTAGGACAAAAATATAGTGTGATGAACACGATCATATTTTGTTCTGTGTCTGTTAGTTGTATGTAATTTCTATATGTATAGAAATATATAAATACTAGCTATTGCTTTCACGTCTAAACCACGAAACCAATTTTAAGAACTTTTTTACAAATGAAAAACCACATTATCAGAGAGTAATAGGCTACTTTTTAGTGCGATAACCATTATACACGTAGACTGAGCCATTTGCAAAAGCTAGTTCAGAAATACATGTAGGTATGTATGTCCCCGCCGACGGTAATATGCTGGCCCTTATACCTTATTGCCCTTGTTGGCAGAATATGGGCATTTAATATGCCTCTGCCCTTCGAGTATAAATACGTCAGTGAATGTATGTTATTAATATTTCGGACATCTGACATACCATGCCATCTAGTTTCAAACAAAGTAGAGCTTGTACTATGAAAGCTAGATTGACTGATAGAATACTAATATATGTATATAGTAGCTATTTGACAGCACGGATGGCGTAGTGGTTTAATCGCTTACTACTACGCTTAGTGTTGTGGGTTCGTACCCCACATAGGACGACAGTTTATGTGATCCACATATTGTTGTTCTGAGTTTGGATGTTCATTGTGTCCGTTTCATGTATGTTTGCAATGTTCCCTCCGACACAGAATATATTCCTAATGCGGGAGTTGTCTTTTTAAACCTTTATTATAAACATTTTTAGTATTATTACAAAGTCACTGATCCGACTTTCTTCTCAAGTGTTTTCGCCTTAAAAATGCATTTCAACGTCGGCGGCCTACAAACAAAAAACCAGTTAATATGATACATCGTATTAAATAATAGCGACGACGTTGATTGAAGGCGTTGCCAGTCGAAACAAGATTTCACCAATTTCTTACCTCGACAATGACATAACACTCGGCAGGCGTGTCGAGTTAATTATATTTACATGTATTATTAGGTGAGATTTATTTTAATTTATTTTCACTTTTATAAGTTTAAAAGCCTGTGTACAAAAGTACACAAAAGTTTTTTTATAATATTTTTTTGAACGTCTGACACACAGCGCCATCTAGTTTCGAATTAAGCAGAGCTTGTACTATGAAAGCTAGATTAACTAATAGAATACTAACATAGTTTTTTTTTGTGAATACATACAAATTATACATAGAAAACACCCAAACTCCGAAACCAATACATTTTCAGATCACACAAACATTTGGTCCGACCCGGGAATCCAACCCAAGACCAGTACAACATATGCTACCATTACACCACCGAGGCAGTCAAAAAATATGTATATAATTATTTGGAATACATAATGTTTATAAATCGAAAAGTACTCAAAGCTATAATTTTTCAGCAAAATGTGCAATTAAGTTAGAAAATTTGTAAAACTGGCTAGGTAAAGCTATAGGTATATATGTTGACCTGACGTGGTATTAAAATATACGTACATCACATCACACACATCAACAGCCTTTAATAGTCCACTATTGAACATAGGCCTCTCCTCACAAAGGAGGTTTTGACCTACAGTTCCACGCTGGCCAGACGGGTTGGTATACTATTTGTGTCAAGTTTTCCTTCTTTTTGCAGTGCTGGTGTCCTGCGTTGTTTTGCGCCCATAGTCGGCTCTTACGACACCCACGGGATGAATTGGGGTAGTGACATTTCGTATTCTTAATATGTCACTACACATACGTCTTCAATCAATTCTACAATCCACCCCTAAATTTTTTGCCCGCCCAAAATTCCGCAACAGCCACAGCATTGTCCGTTGCTCTCCACAGTTCCTCTACAATGCAGCTGTAGGGGCACAGTGGACAGGAAAGCAAATGTGGCATGGTTTGCACTGGAGAGCCACATACACAGCTCGTTTGCGACTTATCGATGTAGCCCTAATTTGCCATGTTGCTCTTACAATGACCAGCATGCGTACGTTACATATACAATCACGATTTACAGGTATATACAGTCACGCCAAACGCTCTCTCGATTTATTATCTAGTAATGGTACGACAGAAAATACAGTCACGATTTGTAGTTCATCATTCAAACTATATATTTTGTATAGCTTTTACAAGTGAAAGTTCGTAATGCATTAATTACTATGGAAGTTAATTCTTCTTTAATGTTCTCTAGAGATATCACTAGATACTAAAGCCTTATATAATCACTCAAATGTCTGATAGTGTGTTTGTTTTGTCGCTCGGAACACATTATTCGATATAATTAATTGGTGTAGGCCTTAATGAAAATATGTAATTAATGTAGAAAAATACTTTCACTCTAATTATAAATCTTCATATTAACTAATATTAAAAAGACTAAGTACTAATTGCCGCATTATTATCAAGATTTCATTATGTTTTTAATTATTTTAACTTCGGTAATCTTACTCACTCAGTGAAAAGTAATGAAAGAATTACCTACTTAACACCGACTATCCGTGATAGAGTTGTATCACTCCAGTCGAGCTGGCAATTTTTTTCCGAATTAATAGATAATAAATAAATATTTGGGATATCAAACACAAAACGCCATCTAGTTTATAAACTAAGCAGAGCTTGTACTATGAAAGCTAGATTGGGTAATAGAATACTTTTTTTTTTTTGTAAATACGTACATATTATAGGGAAGAGTAACCGATATTGAACCGGCGCTTAAATTAGACCGCTTCTGTATTTATGCCAAAATGGCACTGTTTGGTATAGTCATTTGGAATGTTCATAAATACATTTGAAATGACCCGGCAGTCGCATACGCCACCTAATTACTGCACCTACGAGGCAGCATGGCCCTGCCACGGTTTGTTGCCCACGTGCAATGTTTTTTGTTCATATTCATCATCATCATCATCATCAATAGCATTTAATAGTCCACTATTGGACATAGGCCTCTCCTTAGAAAGGAGGTTTAGTATTAATTAGTAAGTATTAATTCTTACTAATTATCTTATCCGGTATTATTTACTCGTACCGTTATTTGTCTTTTAGGTTACTGTACTCAGTGATCTCTTTATATACTAGTTGGAG
This sequence comes from Arctia plantaginis, assembly GCA_902825455.1. NCBI lineage: Eukaryota > Metazoa > Arthropoda > Insecta > Lepidoptera > Erebidae > Arctia > Arctia plantaginis. The sequence continues at coordinate 727,673 of CADEBD010000041.1, read as the reverse complement.
GTCATCAGCAATAACTGAACGAATAAACAAATTGCATTATTCATAGGCACGAATAGACACACTTAGGACTAATACAATCAATGAAAATGGCAGCCATTGTATTGCGTTTTCATTGTAGTTATAAGTGGAATTTGGGTTAATATTATATCGAATAATTGGTACTTAATTCTTCTAAGCCTCAGAATAAAAGGAAATTTAATAACATGATAATACATTAATATAATAATGAGGGCCAGCGCAGACCGAGAGGAGCGCAGTGGAGAGGATTTTTTAAGACACTCGGAAATAAACTTTAAAACAATTGCTATAAAGTGCATCCACATAGCCCGAAGCCGCGTGAGCATTTTTTGAAACGTTTAAACAAGTATGCACTTTATAGCAATAGGTTTAAAGTTTAATTTCGAGTGTTTGCGCTCCTCTCCCTAGTTTTAATTTCCGAATGCTCTATAAAAAAATGAATTAAGCATATAACTGACGGAAAGAAATTGTTTTTACGTTAGAGGTATGACATAAGATAAACAAAGTTATTACAGGTATTTAGTCCTGTTGCCTATAATCCATCATACTGCGGTCTAGAAAAGACCTGTATAAATTAGATTCTTTTCATTGAGATAATCACTTTTCCAAAGCTGGTAACGAGCGTTTTATGAAATATTAAGTAGATTAAAAGCGTGTAACCCGTGTCTTTTGGGATTTCCAAGTAAATTTTTGCCACTTTTTGCCACACAAGTAGAGATAATAATGCTAACTATATGTATTCATATAGAAAAAATACATAGTTGTTATGGAAAAATGATTTATTTTTTAATCATAATACAATAATAATAAATATTCTACCACATTCACACAACGCCATCTAGTTCCAAACTAAGCAGATCTTGTACTATGGGTACTAGACAACTGATATAAATACATATATACTTTTTTTTGTAAATATATATATATTATACATAGAAACACCAATCATGAAACAAAAAAGTTATTTTATAGAAAAAATTTAAACACAGAGCAATTTTTTAGTTTAGCATCAATGTTTAATTTTTATTCGTTTGTGAATTTTTGCGTAACATGACCATGTTGCTCAAAACTGTTCCATTTCAGAACAGACGGAGAATAATTAGACCGAATCATTCTCCTGCATAACTATTGAGGTGGAAAACTATCGACATTTTGTCATTTGCCTATTAGCATCATCATCATCATCAACAGCCTTTAATACTCCACTACTGGACATAGGCCGCTCCTTAGAAAGGAGGTTTAAGCCTACTGTACCACGCTGGTCAGACGGGTTGGTATAGGGTTTGTGTCAAGTTTTCCTTCTCTTTGCAGTGCTATTGTCCTGCGTATATTGCTCCCTTAGTCGGCTCTTACGACACCCACGGGACGAACAGGGGTGGCGACACTCCGTATTCTTATCCGTTAACTTATCTATGTTGTACTTTGGTCCTGATTTTGTATAAAAAAAATGAAAATCTTTATTTACAAAGCTTTACTTTTCAATAAATGCCTGCATATATATGTTTTAATGTTTATCTTATCATTTATCTTTTTTTTTATATTATTTAATTTTTTTTATTGTTTCAGTCAAACTCTTAGTTGAGACAAAATGGCTGAAATAATCATGAACTCAACGCAAAGTGTGCTGAAAGAAACGTACGACTATTATCTCTGGACACTGTCACTCTCTGGTAAGAAACTTTTTAATTATATATATATCGCCGTTTTGGCATATCAATGTTAGGCAAATTATCATCAGACCCAATATCAGACTAAGTTTCTCAATAATATATTGTATTTATATATTACAATATTCTATCACACTCACACAACACTACGCCATCTAGTCCCAAACTAAGCAGAGCTTGTATTATAGTTACATGACAACTGATATAAATACATATTTACTTTTGTTTGTAAATACATACATGTTATACATAAGAACACCCAGACCACATAAAACATTAAATGTCTAAGCACAGAAATGTTTGACTTGAGCGAAAATCGAACCCGCGACCTTTGGCGTAGCAGTCCGTCACACAAACCAACCGTTTTCCTTTTAATTATAATATAGAAGCAGATATAATAGAGAAGCAGTCTGAGGGCAGGCCTGAATGGAGATCTCGGTTACAATCCAAATTGCAAGCATTTTAAATTATCAGAAGCGCGACGAACTAAAAGCCCGACCACCTCTGATAATCAGGTATAATTACCATAATGGTATGCTCTCATACCCACTAAACGCATGGATCTTCCAAAAAAAGATCGGCGTGATAAGCCACATGACAGCTCACGAACGACGACAGTAGTTGTGGAATGCAGTCGCCATGGACGAAACCGGTCGGATCATTATTACCTATGAGATCTTAGTGTCAATCAGTCCCACAGAATCAATCTCTTATGGCGATTAAATATAACTGGACCAATCTCTCACACGTCTGTCTGATCCCAAACTGATACACATACTTACTTATATATTTCTAAATACACACATATACATACAGTCGGCGACTTATTTGCCAGAGAAATGTTTATCGGAGTTTAATTTCAGAGTCCATACATACGATAAAAATCATTTCACTCGTGTGCCCTCTGTAACATAAAAAAAAAAAATTTGAATCATAAATTTTATGTATGTTTCAGTGGGTAGTGTTTTTTTAACAACATCTGTTTCCATTTCTTTGCACTTAAAAATATATCCTATGAAGATAATTCTATTAAGTAGGAATACGTCTGGAGGTAACTTTTGAGAATAGGTAACTATAACCCGGTAATCTCGTGCGCGACCGTCCCGCGGGGTGACAGACAGTGGCGGGGGCGAGGTAGCGCGTCATTCTAGCACACGGCTACAAAATTGCCATAGAAGACAATTATCAGGATCCCAAACAAATATTATTGTATAACACACGAATAGCTGAATTATATTTGTTTAGGACGTTTGCCTATAAGGAAATTAAAATCTAAATCATTGCAAAATGTGGCTACAATTTCGTTATTTTGATTACTAGATTTTTATATTCCAATTGACTGTTTACTTTACAATCCCTTGTTTTCTCAAAAATAAAATCTTCGATAAAAATCAAATCATATTTAATTTTGTTCATAAAAATCGGTTGTCTGTAAAGTCGGTTTACTGACGATAGTTGAACGTGACCACGTCATAAGAAAATACTGATGGAATGGTTGCATTTTACGAAAACATGTAAATGTATTATTGTATAGCAGCTGTCCACGCGGACGCATCGCTCACTCAAGTAGGAGAGATACAGATGTCAAACGCTGCCGAACGCGGAGGCCGATTGTGCCTCTTTGTCGCTCGTTCCGCGTTCTCGCTTGCACTTCAAGCCTTAAATGGAACGCCTCAGAGCGAGGTAACGCCGCATGAGTCATGTTTTTTCGTGCGTGCAGCCGGCTCCATCGAATTATAAGACGTTGTCACGTCAAAAAAGTTACTGAGAAAGGAGTGCAGCTATTTCAGATTATACACATGTTCTTCTATCTGTCGAATAAATAATTATGCAACACTTTTTTGCAGAAATTACAAAGAGTCGAACTTAGAGCTGAGAACCATTAGATATAAATTTTAAATGTTAAAAGGTTCCAAAATAGAAATATAATAATATAATAAAACTAGCGGATCCTACAGACGTTATCCTGTACACACTTATTAACTAGAAAAACATTTATAGTAGTTCAAATCTAAACCATTCTTGAATCCACTTGAAAAAAATTATCAAAATCGGTCCAGCCGTTTAGTAAGAGTTATAGTAGCATAGAAGAATTATTTATGTAAAAATTCCTACCTAACCGGAATTCCGGAAAGTGAGACAGAGTATACATTTATCTACTTACCAGTAACTCTATAGCGAACCTATTCCTTTTGTATTTGTATTTTATATTGGTTTAACTCTCTACCCTATGTATTTATTACACATACATTCTAATATTTTCATCCAGGTTTAGAACAGATGGTACAAACTTCATTTAGATCGCATTTAAATATCGCTATGTAACCTCCTCATACATCTCACACACGGCCGTCTAATCCCAAACTAGGCCAGAGCCTGTGCTATGGTAACCAGACTGCTGATAAACATACTTATATATTCCTAAATACATACATATTATAGATAAATTACACCCAGACACAGAACTAGTGATCGTGCTCATCACACAAATATTTGTTCTGGGTGGGAATCGAATCCACGACCTCCGGTTCAGCAGTCAGAGTCACTACCCACTAGACAAACAGGCCCATCTAAAATGTAACATTAGTCATATCAGGACCAGGACTGTGCGTTCAGCCGTCCACGCGGGGCAGTTCGCCAGTTCGTCGTTCGTCAAAGTCTAAGTTTGATTGTTCATTTTATCACATATATGTTATGACTAGTTTTAAATCTCATAAATACATATGAAATTAAGTCGTAAAAACTATTCTTTGTTACAGATAACAGAACAAAAGGCTGGCCCCTAGTCGATTCACCCGCACCAACGGTATTCTATACACTGTTATACCTCTTCATAGTGTGGATAGGGCCAAAGATCATGAAGAACCGAAGACCATTCAAACTAAACTGGTTGCTCGTGCCATACAATCTAGCTATGGCAGTGCTAAACGCGTATATAGCTGTTAGATTATTAACGGCATCGTTTAGACTGAGATACAGTTATATTTGTGAGCCTTGTCGACAGAAGTATGATCCTGATGAATTACAAGTAAGTACTCCTTAGATATCACAAAGAAAATACGTTGTTATTGATTAATATGTGTATTAGTATTGAGTGTTGATATATCTCTTTAATAACCTGTCCAATTACAAGACGGACATACTGGTACCTGAACCCAGGTTTTTTTGGCTACTACATTTCCAATAGTCCAATTTTCCCATCCGAGGCTTGAGTTTTTGCTGCTATATTCCTTCCCTCTCTCTGTTTATTTACCTCAATTCACCGTCTTTGTTTGTTTCATTTGGAAACGATTACATTGCCACAGAACATTGGCGTCAGGCCAACTTATGCCTATAAAGGAAAACCCTTTGCAATGTTATCCAGAATGAAATTAGGAAAAGGTCAGGAAAATGATGATGAAAATAATATATTAGAATTTAAGTACATCACCAGGTCAGTCGATCATTCATCAGCTAATTGATTTGATACGGTTTCGTCAGTTATGGAAATAATTCAGTTTCTATTTGTCATTGATAAGAAAAATTTGGATTAAATTGTACTAAGACGAGAATTAACGATAAAGGACGCTAAGCGGGTGACAAGTGGTGACTAAGTTATTATTAATAAAAGTTCTTTTAGATTTCCTCAACTTGAAACTTTTAAGAAAAGTACATTAATAACTATTTATATATATATATATATATATATATATTGATTATTTATGTACAAGGTTTTAAAAGTTAAAATTGCAGTTTAAACGATGCTACTTTGTTCAGAAACTCACATAAATCTTTGTGATCGTAAACGCTTGAACAATGCTCTACCAAGTAACATTAATGATAAGTAAAATACGTATACGTAATGTCTCAGATATTGTCTGTAAAATGTTATACTCAACTTGATACATTTTGCATATTGATCACATAAATTGACCTAAACGTTCACTAACACTACAAAACAATTCAAGAAAATTAAATCTTCAAGTATATCAATTCGAATAAGGTATTCGAATTGATATACTTGAAGAAGTCGGATCGTTACTCATTCATGAATTTTACACGATTCTTCAAATTGAGATTTCGATTTACATTCGGTAATTAGATTCCTATCGTTATAAATCTCAATTTGATCTAGAATACACAAATATTTTCAAATTATCTCAAACAAGGTTTGTATATTTAGATAAGCTTCTGATCCTAAACCTTGTTCAATAATATAAAGTTATTTATGTTTGATTCAATTAAGGTTTACAAGGTATTTTGAGGATTATTTTTTATAAATGTTAGTAGCAAAGAAGAAAATGAAAATTACATTTTTTTTTATTGCTGAAGTGAAATCAAAGTGGAAGAAAAGATGACCATTGACTGTATTAAGATCAAATCGTATCGTTGATTGTAGGCTGATATCAATCAGTTCAGCTGAGTTCAGGAAAGCCAGTAAGGGAGACCTATGTCCAGCAGTAGACGTCCTATGTTGAAATTGCCTAAAAGAGTGATTGGTTGCGAAAAACGCTAGCACTACAACGCACACCTAAGAGGCTTCAATGATCTTAAGAAGTAGATAGCATTTTTAAGTGTCTCGTATAGAGCTGCTAGTGGAAGGAAAAATAAATAGTAAAATTTAGTGCCTACCACTACCACCTACCTATCCGAATTTAAATACCTAGTTTTTCTTAGTAATCTATTTCATCAACAGCCTTTAATAGTCCACTGCTGGACATAAGCCTCTCCTTTAGAAAGGAGTTAATAAATAATAAAATAAATAATATTAATAGTTTAGTAATCTATTTGCGAGAGAAAAACAAAACACAACATATAAATGTAAAACAGTGAGTATAACAATACAAATAGCGAATAACTACACTTCACATATATAAACAGTTATTGGATTAGAGAATTAACCGTGAATATATCACATCATCACATCAACAGCCTTTAATAGTCCACTGCTGGACATAGGCCTCTCCTTAGAAAGAAGGTTTTGGCCTTCTTTCTAAGGAGAGGCCAAAACCTTTTTGGTTTTTCGTTTTGTCGTGAATATATAATGTTACTTTTATGTTACTTTTTATAGAATTTTATCGTACTCAAGGTGGTAGGGAAAACATCGGACGGTAGCAATAATGACCTTTCAGCATTAGTCTGAAAAATATCGATCAGGAAGTTGTTTCTAAATTTGAAAATTTGAAGTATTGCTGTTCATCAGCTAAAGTCTCCCCAATAATAGTAGGGGAGCCCATGAAGCTTAATAGAGAATCGAGCGTCATGGGGAACTATTGCATTTGAAAGATTAGGTAATGGAATGAATAAATGTTATATAATGTCGCAGTCCCCGACGAACACTATGGTAATCGCTATTACGATAGAATCGGGTTTATTAAATATTCGTTATCTACACACCCTATTACAATCATTGAGTTTTTTTTATGATCGGGCGATGAATACTTTTGGATTTATCCATTCAATAATGATCTTTATGTTTTTGTTCTACGTATAACATAAGTAAAAATTTACACGATCAATAACGCAAAAACCTATTACCAAATCTCAAAAGTCAACATTTTAGAGTAAGCGGCTATTACTGTATTGTTCCTGGGGAAAAAGGACTATAGTATATTCATATTTACCATGGAACAATATCATAATGAACGATTACTACAGCAACACCGATTTGTGATTACAGTCGAACACTATCGTAAAGTTAGTTTGCGTTAATTTTTTCCATAGCTTATTTCAGTAATGGACATTTTCACAATTTTCTTACTGATAAAGAAAATTTATGATAAAAATTTAGTAAAAATCTAGTGCAAAAAAATATTCCCTTATTTTTGATAAAAGAATCTTCTTTTTAGTCTTGATAGTATTCAAGATATTCAGTTTTTATTTGCTCCTGTAAAATTGTCATTTTCCTATTACGATTTTGTTCGTCGGGGACTGCGATGTATCCACTTTCAGCAGTGGGACAAGTTTCTAGAGGTTTTCAATAATGTAAGGGGAGGAAATCGAAAAAAATATTCGGGCGCATCATATATTTTGGGGATATGTTATTTCGACGCCAAGAGTGCTCCCATTGAAAGGTCTGCCGATTTCAAAGTGATACAAGCTGGAACATAATAATTTTGCAGGGTATTTTAAATCTGACGGTTTGAACTTTTTTGAATTCATCTTACCTCTTCATCAACTTACCTTAATCTTACACACTCGGGTATTTCTGGCCATCGATTTTTTTTTACTAATCTGATGGGCTGCCCTAGACAATCCCCCCTATAATTAGGGCTCATGTATGGTGGAGGTACTCAACTGGGTGTAAAGTATTCCTCCTATGTTAATCTGCCACGCTCGAGTAAATCCCGTAATCCCTTCAAAGGCTCCCCTACTATAACTGATATCGTTTACTAAAAGTTAATATTTAAACGTTTTATTTTAATAATTAATATTGAGCTATTAAATATAAAAAATCCTATTTTTTTATGATCATCTGCAACGTCTGCATCATCTTTCTGACTTTGTTCTGATTTTATTTGCGTAATATTACAAATGGATTTTCTGATTATATTTAAGGCTTGGTACCTGCCTGACGTCAAGGAAAAAGATAAAATAGAATACAATAAACGGTACAGTACATTTGTCCGTGTGGTGACGGATTAAGAATACAGAGTGTCACTACCCCTATTCATCCCGTGGGTGTCGTAAGAGCCGACTGAGGGAGTAAAGTATGCAGGACAACAGCACTGCAGAGAGAAGGAAAACTTGACACAAACCCTATACCAATCCGTCTGGCAAGCGTGGTATAGTAGAACAAAACGTCTTTTCTAAGGAGAGGCTTATGTCCAGCAGTGGACTGTTAAAGGCTGTTGATGTGATGACAGTAAACGGATAAGGCTGTGAAAACCTGTTACATGATATTTGCACATGTATGTGTTTGAGTTGGGTGTTTGGGTTTGGTATGGGTTTTATGAGTTTTAGATAGAATAGAATATATAATAGAATAGGATTATAGAAATAGAATCTATCAAGTTCAGATATCTTTAATTACTGACATACCTTAAGTATTGTGAAATATTAATTTCTTTTCCAGATAGCCGATGCAGTCTGGTGGTATTACTTTTCGAAACTATTGGAGTTCTGCGACACATTCTTCTTTATTCTCAGGAAAAAAGATGAACAACTTACTTTCCTTCACGTATATCACCACTCCACCATGTTCAGCTTCTGGTGGATCGGTATCAAATGGGTGCCTAGTGGATCAAGTAAGTTGTTTATTTTATAACAACAGTAGCTGTTCTCGTAATTCGCTAAAAATGACAAACTGTATAATTCCTTGGTTCATCATCATCAATCATCATCAACAGCCATCACATTTCTGGTTCGCAATAAACTAAAATCCAACGCTTATGGAATCCCTATGAAACCACACACGTCCTTTTACTAGAGAAGATTCAGAAAGGGTTCCTGAGATTCAAAACAAAAAAAAGATACTGTCTTTTCATGTACCCTACTTTAAATCTTCTGGATAGCTTAAAATATCACACACTAAATGTGAAGAGAACTCATGATCAGATCAGAACAGTGTGCAAAGTTTTATTAGGTATAACTGACGCCCCTGAGATTCTCCCAGAAGTATATCGATTATCAGAGGTCAGTCACAGGTTACTTACACCACCCATATGTCGCACGGTAGCATATTTTAATTCCCCCATTCGCTGGGAACTTGGCACTCAACGCTCTCTTGGACTGACGTGACTTGTTTGCAGATGAATATCAGGAGATTATATCAGTATGTCTGTTAAACTACGAGAAGTCTGTGTCTTAAAAGGAGCGAAGTTTAATATTACAAATATATATAGTTGTTGTAAAGTATCGTTTATTCTGTATTAACGTTCTTCTCGTAATTAGTGTAAGTGGCCAGAGGCCATTTTGATTAATAATAAATAAATAAATAATCAAGTTACATTTTTTTCAATTCGGATTAGCGGTTCTGGAGATTAATATTTAATGAAAAGAGACAAATACAATAAAAAAAACGAATTGAACTCATGTCATGACATACGCTTATTGTGTAATGACGTCTAAGTTTTGGCGCCATCCGAATGATTTGTTACACATTACGAACAGATGCGTCCAAGTTTCGTAACTTGAACGCATCTGTTCCAAATGAGTAACAAGTTACTTTCAAGTTATGCATCGGAGTCGTATTCAAAATTGGATTAATCTTTTTTTCTGTAACAATGTATTATGTATATAATGTGTATTTGATGGATTTGTACAGTAAACAAAAGACATCCCATCCCATTAATATAACCCTGATTAAATTTCCAATTTATTTTGACAAGAAGGCAGAATTTGTTTGTTTGATATTACAATCATCCTCGAGGTCCAGAAAAAAGTAATCAGATTATAAGGAATCAAAAATGTCACGGCCTCTGATTTCCCATTAATACTTTTTTATTAAAATGAATAGGTTTCGTATTTTAGAGATGTATCGTTTATCTTTTTTGAGAATTATTAAAGTTATTTCAAAATTTTGTTGATGTTACTAAATGCTGTCATGGTAGAAATGTTTTAAAAAAAAATATTATGCGATACAAGAAGTTACAAAAAGAATAGCCACTATGCCAATGGGCTAATAGCCATAGATGACGTAGTGGTTTGTGTAGCAGACTGCTATTTCAAAGGTCGCGGGATCGATTCCCGCTCAAGTCAGTGTGTGTGCATGAACATTTAATGTTTAATTTGGTCTCTGGGTGTTAATATGTATATTAAGTACATATTCACAAAAAAAATGTATGTATTTATATCAGTTGTCTAGTTCCCATAGTACAAGCTCTGCTTAGTTTGGGACTAGATGGCGTTGTGTGAATGTGGTAGAATATTATTATTATAATCCAAAAATACCAAAGACATGCAATACTCATTTACTTTAAGTTTTATAATTTACTGTAAGATTAAATCTAAAAATGTATTACTATCTCATAAAAGGAATGTCCGTGTAGTGAAGGATTAAGAATACGGAATGTCACTACCCCAATTCATCCTGTGGGTGTTGTAAGAGCCGACTAAGGGTGCAAATCTACGCAGCACACCACCACTGCAAAAAGAAGGAAAACTTGATACAAACCCTTTTTTTTTTTTTTTTTTTTTTAACGTGTGGAAATCCCCTCGGACCGTCACCCCTTCGGGGTTTGCGGCGGGGTGGTGTGTCGGACTCGGACCGACTAAAACCACACGGTGTGCCACTCTGCGCCTGTAACAGGAGGGATCCGGGAACAGCTGTTGTTAAGACATCCGGACCCCTCCTAGCGCCAGCCCGCTCCTGGTGCGGGCTCCGTCTCAATACATTTTCCTCTCTTTAGGCGACGTCCGGCACACGCGGACGCCGCCCCTCGCGGCTGGCCAACTAATGCGGGTGGAGGGGAAACCCACCCCGTCCACCCGCGGCCACACTCAGGGCGGCATGAGGCTGTGGTAGGCGGGCCTCCGCCGCCCGGTTCGCCGGCGGCGGATCGGGTCCGAGTGGAGGTCGTCCTCCCGGGCCCTCTCCGCCGCCTCCTTCCGCGAGATTACTACCTCGCAGAAGGTTGCGACCGCGGTAAAACAACTGTCGCTACCGGCCATGGAGCGTACTACGGCCGGTAGCGAGAGATCCACTCCGATGACTGCAGTGAGGGCCCGGCGCTGCGCCGCCCATGCGGGGCAGACCGCCAGCGTGTGCTGGGCCGAGTCCTCACTGCAGTCGCAGTGGTGGCAGGCGGGACTCAGTTCCCTCCTAGCGACCGTGTGCAGGTACTTTCCGAAGCAACCATGCCCGGAAAGCACCTGCGTCAGCCGGAAGGAAAGGGTCCCGTGCTGCCGCCCTGCCCACTCGGCGATGACCGGCTGGAGAGCCTCCACGGCGGCAAAGCCAGCGCGTGGAGTCTCCAGCCGGAACGACCAACGAGCCATCGTGGCTCGGCGAGCGGCTTCGCGCCACTCGCGCACATCCTCGGGCGGAGGGCGAAATCCGCTCTCCGCCCGGAAGTCAGCCACTCGCCGATAAACTTCGGCGAGCACTTCCGCCTCCAAATCCCACGGGGGAGTTCCGGCCAATGCGCATGCCACCTCCGTCGAAACGGTGCGGTAACCGCGTATGGCTCTGACCGCCATTACCCTCTGAGGGCGCCAGAGGCGTACCCTATTCTGGGCGGTCAGAGCCGCCGCCCACACCGGTGCACCGTACAGTGCCATTGACCGGACAACCCCCGTGTACAGCCGTCTTGTCGCGACGCTGGGTCCACCCATATTGGGCAAGAGTCGCCCTAGGGCAGACGCAGCGCCGACCAGCTTTGGAGCAAGCTGTCGGAAGTGCTCGTCGAAGAGCCACCTCCCGTCGAGGATCAGGCCCAGATATTTCATCTGGGCCCGAACCGGTACGAGGACCGAGTTGACCACTATTGAGGCGCCAGGGGGTGGACCACGACGGGGCCCATGGAATAACAGGGCCTCCGTCTTATCGAGGGCCACCCGTAAGCCCAGCGCCTCAATGCGCCCGACCACCAGGGAGACTCCCCCTGTGGCCAGGCGCGCCGCCTCTTGGAGGTTTGCCCCCCGGGCTGTCACGAGGGTATCGTCTGCGTAACAGATTACACCCAGCCCGGGGGGGAAATCGGCGCGAAGGGCCCAGTCGTACCCTATGTTCCACAAGAGGGGTCCAAGAACAGACCCCTGTGGAACACCGCACGACATGGGCCGACACCTCAGGTTACCTTCTCGGTCCTCGTACACGACGGTACGCTCCTCTAAATAGTCTGCCACCAGCCGCCTCAGGTACTTTGGCACCCCATGATAGTGGAGTGCTTCCCTGATGCAGCTGAATGGCAGACTATTGAATGCGTTGGCGATGTCTAATGACACCGCCAACAGCACGCCGCCACAGCTCACGGCCTCTTCGGTCACGGCCCTCAGGCGCAACACGGCGTCGACTGTCGAACGCCCCGCCCGAAAACCAAATTGGGCGTCCGACAGATCGGGGCCCACCTCGCAGAGGTGCCGGACGATGCGGGCAGAAAGAACCCTCTCAAACAATTTGCCCGCCTCGTCCAGCAGCACGATGGGCCTATAGGCCGCGACCGAATCGGCAGGCCGTCCCGGCTTCCTCAATAGGACCAGCTTCCCGCTCTTCCAGCACTCAGGGAAGCGTCCCGACGCCAAGCTAGCGTCGAACACCTCCCCGAGGCGGTCTGCCATGTGGTTGAGGGCCAGGGCCAGCACTCGGGCCGGTACCCCGTCTGGCCCAGGGGCGGTGTTCTTGGAACGGATCCGTAGAACAGCCGCCCCTACCTCCGAATCCCGGACGGGCGGAACATTGTCCTCCCCGTGCTCCCCGTCGTCTCCGGCCAGGGAGGCCATCGAAGGGGGAGTGTGTTCCGCTCGTTGTGGGAAAAGGCCCTCAACCACTTCTCGCAGGAAGCTGGGCGGGAGAGTCTCCGTAAGGGGGGGGCCCGACGCGCGGAGCTTTTGTCGCACCGCGCGGTAAGGGCGACCCCAGGGGTCACGATTAAGACCCTCCAGCATCTCCTGTCTCTTTTCCTCTTTGGCGCGGCTAATGGCCAGCTTCAGAGTTTTCCGAGCCCGTCGGTACTCCTCATGAAGCCGGTCCTCCTTACCGTCTCCACGGTGACGCCGCCGACTGCGCGTGTAGGACCTCCGGGAAACCCTATACCAACCCGTCTGGCCAGCGTGGTATAGTAGGCCAAAACCTCCTTTCTAAGGAGAGGCCTATGTCCAGCAGTGGACTATTAAAGGCTGTTGATAAAAAGGAATGACTACTTTTATAGTTGTTTTCAGGACGGTTCTTTTCTATATCCTGGTTTTTAATCTCGGAGATCAAATTGACACATGCAAATGTCAAATTTAGAAATAATGATACCAGCTGCTCTTTTGCGCAGTGATGTACCTACGATAACGGTTTGTTAATTCGTACCGACGATAAACTTCAAGAAATATTTAAAGATTGTTTAATTTTTTTAATAAATTGAGAAGAGAAAGAAAAATAAACAATAAGTAATAATCGTACAAGAACAACAAGTAATGTCAAGTGCGCGTTTTGTTGATATAGACTCTGAAAGTGGTAACTGTGTATTAGTGCCGCCATATACTTTGAGTTGCAGAATTATGAACCTAAGTAATGTAATGAATAACTGTAATTTTTTGACGTGACAACGTCTTGTAATTCGATAGAGCCGGCTGCACGCACGAAAAAACATGACGCATGCGGCGTTACCTCGCTCTGAGGCGTTCCATTTAAGGCTTGAAGTGCAGGCGAGAGCGCGGAACGAGCGACAAAGAGGCACAATCGGCGTCCGCGTTTGGCAGCGTTCGACATCTGTCTCTCTCCTACTTGAGTCAGCGATGCGTCCGCGTGGACAGCCGCTATACAATAATACATTTACATGTTTTCGTCAAGTATGAAGCGTAATTAAAATTTTCTTTTGAAAAATGCAACCTTTCCATCAGTATTTTCTTATGACGTTGTCACGTTCAACTATCGTCAGTAAACCGACTTACCTTATTTAAGAATTGCAACAAATTAGCAACCTACGTTATGTCACTTTGGTCTCTTTAATTAAAAAAAGGCTATAGTCATTATAATTAATCCAATGAATACAAATGTTTTAATCACAAAAAATCTCTAAAAATTTACCTAAATATTTATGCGCTAGCCAAGTAGAGTAAAAAACAGGCATGAACACAGTTAAATTTTACCTAAACAATATTTTACTGTTGAAGAATAATATTTTAATATTAAAGATGATTATGTTAATAGAACTATACATTTATTTTTAACATCACTTTAAAGGGAAGTTTGGTAACTTATTATAAAGAAAAGCACATAAGACTGTGGTGGGTAATAATTTATTTTAAATCTTAAACTCAAAAATGGTTTATGAAAATAGTTAGCTTCTACTTACTGAATTATGTAACCGTTATATACATACCTATAATTATGTAAAAATGATACTTACTAGCATATAATAATGTTAAATCGTGCTGAAACGAATGCCATATAGGCACCTAATTCTTTTTATACTGGTATGAATTCTGTTGTTCGAAAACTCTCTAAACTAAACTAAAAATCACTAAAAATTAGTTGTCCTGTGAAGTACTACATTTTCAGAATTCGAAACGCTATTTGACAGGACAAAACTAATTTTGGTGATTTTTAGTTTAGTTTAGAGAGCTTTCGATCAACAGAATTAGCACCATTGGCTATTATATATTATAATAAAAAAACAAAAGATAAACCATTAAACAATTAATTCGCGAATCACACTCTACCTTTTTTAAATTATTAAATTCTGTGCGGAAATCCCCTCTGATACCACCTAACAGTGGGATGGTTACGTCGAACTGACAAAAAACCGCAAGCCGTCTCGGGTACCAGTTGCCGGAGAATCAGGTGTACCCTAGAAATTACTCTCTCTGGTACCCCGACGTACCTCGGGCCATCTACGGCGTGTAAATGACTCCCTCCTATATGGGAATCCCCATGTCCACTTTGTGCACCCCAACCCCGACCTGCTTCTGCTAGGGTCACAGATGGCCTCACCATCCACCGGCCTTCGCTTATGGAGGGCGGAAGTCGTTCTGCGGCCGGTTCACGGGCCTTAAAACCTTAACTTAAAAATAATAACATTTAGCGACACACCTTAAACAGACAATACATTTTGTCGATTAAATTTAAACAAGAATTACTTTAAATTTAATAAACAAAATCTGTAATAAAAACAATTTTAATTCTTGTTTTTTTAAAATTTTTTAATTCGATAAGTGGATAGACAAACTTGGCGCAAAAGCCTAAAAGTTATAAAGGCCTAAAAGTCATAATACCGTGTGAAAGTAGTTTTATGAAAACAAAAGTAGGTATTTCTATTTCTTCTTAACGAACGGCTCATTTTTTTAAGTATTCAGTTCACCAGGACCAACCAAAACTGTTATTAATAGTAAAATTAACGGATATTTGTTTAATTTTGAAATGAAATCTTGTCTACAATAATTAAAATCTTATAACCCCTAAATAAATATACCCCAAAATAAACATTTAAATTGAGAATTCATGGAATGATTAAGAAGCCTCGGAGTTCCCGGAAACAGGCTGTCCGAGTTCCCAGCAACCCTGACCTACCCTAATTATATCTTATACTACCCAATCGATCCGGATAAGCTTATAATAATAATAACCTCCCACATCTCACACACGGATGTCTGATCCCAAACTAGAGGCAGAGCCTGTACTATGGTAACCAGAATACTGATAAACATACTTATATATTTCTAAATACATACATATCATAGAACAAATAATCGTGATAATCATAAACTTATTTGTCCTGGGTGGATTCAAACCCACGGCCTCCGGTTTAGCTGTCAGGGCTACTAACACACCAACAGGTCCGTAATGTACCTTTTCTACCATTGGTTCTCATCTTACCAGGTTTTCTTTTAATTTTGAACTCCAAATTTGTCCTTCTAAGTCCTAAAGTACCTACGTAAGAGAGATTAAAGTAATAGTCGAATAATACGCCTGTACTAACTCCTAAGTAGCTTAGAGAAGAGTATATGTAAATATGTAAAACATTATATAGAATAAAAATGTAACATTACATAATTATGTTAGAAACGTGTAGGACATCGCTACTAGACTTAACATAAAAATTGAATCAAATTAATTAATTGCTTTAGTAATTAATTGCTTTAGTAACTAATTTTACGTCTTAATAACGTTATATAACACACTAAATTCAAGAGAAATTCGTGAGTAACATCTGTTAATTTTAAATTTCGAATTTCTCTTTTCCAATACTTGTCATAAGAAAGGTATTTTACTACTTACATTGTTTTTTAATTTAGTGAAATTAAACTCATTAACTAAATTAGTTGGCGACGCTTTCTTTAAAAAATGCGTAATAAATTGTAGCGTAATAAACTAAGCAGGACAACAGCACTGCAAAGAGAAGGAAAACTTGAAACAAACCCTATACCAACCCGTCTGGCCAGCGTGGTATAGTAGGCCAAAACCTCCTTTCTAAGGAGAGGCCTATGTCCAGCAGTGGACTAGTATAGGCTGTTGATGATGATGATGAATACACAGTTATCATCATCAATTGTAAACGTCTTATTTTTTTTCCGCCGGTTATAGTAGTACAATAATTATTTTTTCAATTGTTATAAGTAGCTTTTTAACGTTAACGATATTACAGTTATAAATTTTAAATTATTGTGAAAATATTATTTATCCATATTAATCCATACTAATATTATAAAAAATGTCTGTCTGTCTGTTACCTCTTTACGCTTAAACCGCTGGACCGATTTAAATGAAATTTGGTATAGAGATAGTGCTAGTCCCGGGCAAGGGCATAGGGTAGTTTTTATTCCAGAAATCATTCTTTAAGGGGGTTAAAAGGGGATGGGAGTTTGTTTGGGGAAACAAGAACCCCTTAACCGATTTACCTGAAACCGATTTACGTGCCCGTCTTATTAATTTAATTTAATTTACTTTATATTACATTTCAAATTTTTTTCCTAACTGTTCCTTTATGACAAATTACATGCTTAAATTTATAATGATAAGTTAGGTCCTAAGATCTATAAGTTTTTAATTACATTGTAACAGTATACTGGCCGTTAATGGCTTAATTAACATATAAAAAAAGTTACATTGAGAAACAAAAAAAAAAACCTAATTATTCTGGTTTTTTTTCCATTCCATGACATACCTAGGTGTTAATTTTATAATTAATACATTTAATCATCATCATCAAAGTTAGAATCGGCTTTCAGTGTACTAGGACATGGCTGAATTTCGCTTTTTACGTAGACTGACTGCCATCAGATCTCCACAACTCAAATAATAGGTGATATCGTAGTTTTTAGACAGATCGTGTCAGACTTTTGCTCGGATTACTATTATACATCATCATCATCATCAAAGGTTTTGGCCTACTATACCACGCTGGCCATATAGGGTTTGTTTCAAGTTTTCCTTCTCTTTGCAGTGCTATTGTCCTGCGTAGTTTGCTCCCTTAGTTGGCTCTTACGACACCCACGTTATAAATAGGGGTGGTGACATTCCGTATTTTTAATCCAATATCAATTTATGTTATTAAATTCCTCCTGGGTCTTTCATAACAGCCCTTTCTCTTCCAAAATGACAGTTTTATCAGTCAATTATCAATGTCACTGTCAGTTTTAAAATAAGAATTACGTTATTAGGAAGACCTGCTGAACGTCTCTAACATATATAAATTCCTCCTGGGTCTTTCATAACAGCCCTTTCTCTTGCAAAATGACAGTTTTATCAGTCAATTATCAATGTCACTGTCAGTTTTAAAATAAGAATTACATATATATATTCCTCCTGGGTCTGTCATGTCGGGCCTTTCTCTTCTAAAATGTCAGCACTATCGGTCAGTTGTCAATGTCACTTTGTCAGATTTAAAATAGCATTTACGTTAATAAGAAGACCTGCGTCTCTTAAATATGTCTATCCTCTACTATATACAAATAAGTTTTTGCTTATAGAATATATTTTTTGTTCCAGCGTTCTTACCCGCCATGGTCAATAGCGGTATCCACGTTCTAATGTATACCTACTACGGCCTCTCTGTGCTCGGTCCAGCTGTTAGCCAATACCTCTGGTGGAAGAAGTACCTCACGATAATGCAGCTGGTGAGTTACTTTGATCTTAATAAACTACTTTACATTTAATGAACGCTTTTCACTAAATATTTATCAAAAATATTCCCATTTTAGCGGTGTGTTTCTATTTCACTTATGTGTATCAAAAAGTTTCCATTTTAATATTTAGTTGAAATAGCGAGGCTAAACTAAAAACATTTTCTTGTTGGAATCAAAAGAAAAATTACGTTGTCAAATATTCAATGATACGAGCCTCAATGGCCGCCATTGGTCAACTTACGTGTAAAACTTACCTGAGCTGTACCCAATATTTTGTTAAGTCTATTTAGAATTAAAGGTAGTATGATATAAAATGAAAATAAAAAATACGCCCCAGAAAAGGTATAATCTTTAATTAAATATATTTTCAGTGTTATCATTCAGAAAACGTCACCTGAGTTCTCGAATTGAAGACTTTAATGAAATAAATAAGTAACAAAAACAATATTCTTCATTTACAGATCCAGTTCACTTGTGCACTGGTCCTCGGCATCAATGGCATCAGGACTGGCTGCGAGTTTCCACTCTGGATGCACTATGTACTCATCATCTACATGATCTCATTCATCATACTCT
This sequence comes from Arctia plantaginis, assembly GCA_902825455.1. Taxonomy (NCBI): domain Eukaryota; kingdom Metazoa; phylum Arthropoda; class Insecta; order Lepidoptera; family Erebidae; genus Arctia; species Arctia plantaginis. Next base: position 708,720 of record CADEBD010000041.1, on the reverse strand, counting down.
TCGGCAACTTCTATATGAAGGCGTATTTGGCTAAGGTATGAAAATATCCTTTATTGTTAATAATATAAAACTCAATTTTATAAAAATCTATTTGTCTAACAAAAGTGGAGATATTTTTTGGCAAGCTGATGTAGAATTCGAAGCAGACTTTTGATTTGATACAGAAACTATCTATTAAATAAAACAGTAGGCATTTAAAACCACTTAATGAATAAATTCAACGTAAAAATTGCTTTGGATATTGACTGAGTCAGATAGTTTTTCTAAAAAAAAATTCTTAAAATTTGCGCATATTAATTTATTTTGATGATGGTACGTCTTACCATTTTTCTATTATCTTCAATGTGAAAGTAATTAGGTAAGGTAAAGGTTATTTAAACAGCAAATAAAATCGGTTATAGATACATAGCGTTAATAAAATATGATCATTCCTGTATGAATAAAGAATCATTCCTGTATGAGTATGAATAAATTTCTACCATCTAAATTATCTTACTCGGAGTTTCACCCAAATAGTTTCGTAACGATCAGCCTACACCACATTATAATAATGACAATAATAAATGCAAACTGGACATTAATGCCCATGATTCTTACGTCAATAGTTATGTAAGTTCCGAGTGAAAGTTCAGACGACTGCTTCTAACAGGTACCGTTATATCATTGATCATTTTGCTTTCGTTAACTGTTTCATCTCAGCAAGTGAAGTCGAAAGTATCGAATAACAAACGCAACGTAGAATATATACGTTTGTTAGAGATTATTTTTAATGTATATTTTAGTGGCTGGCCATGTATGTATATTTAAATTAAGAAGGATAATAATTCGAAACTACTAAATTTAATTATCTGTATTCTAAATTTATATACAATGTGTATACATAGGAGAGTCATGTTTTCTAAAAACAGTGCTGATGAAGTAAAAGAGATAAATTAGTAAATGTAGAAATGACCATGAAAATTCCAAAATAGTTTTCAATATAATTGATAGCTAGTCTTTGACGAATAAATCAATGGAAACTCTCTTAGCTTTAACAGCTAGAAAGATACCCTGCAAATATTGTTGGTGAAACTAAAGCAATTTATTTAAATTCATACTTCTTTTATTTAGCTTTTCAACATATTAATATTCTCTTATAATCGTAAAATATGAATTGTGTTATTTTTATTTTATTAAAATTATTTCGTATGTGAAAACAAAAAAGCATAATACATCACTAAAATTTAGAATTTTTAGTAATACATCATTTTTCTTTAACATTATATAATTTTCAAAGATACAATAAAAATATTCTTTTAGCTAAATAGAGGCAGAAACAATGGTCACAAAAACACTTGTTTAGTATTTTTTTGCTATTATCACTATTTTTTGACTTCCATGAATCGAGGATCACATTTTACTAGCATTATCTTATGTTAATGTTTGTTTTTTTTTCCTTTGAAATGCTAACAATTTTTTTTTAAATATAATTTCAGGGAAGCAAATGCATGGAAGTTAGGTACGGACAATGTCTGGACGACGAAGAAACCATAGCCAAGAGAAAATTGAAAAGTAACTGATGTGATGGATTGTTAAGATATTAATTTATTCGAATTTAGTTATAAAGTACCATGGTTAACATTGTAAGCTTTGTAAATGCGAAATAAAATATTTTATTGTTTAATGTTATATTTGGTGTTTATTTTTCTTTATTACTTAAACCTTTCTTTGGATTGTGTCGATTTCCTCTGTCCCCTTTCTCCATATACCTACTAGAATACTTGTTTATGTACTCAATAATCTCAACGCAAAGTTTCATTCCGTATTATGTAAGCATGAGTTATAACAGTGTTAGGAAGAATTCAACTCACAAATACCTAAACTCCAAACATTATACACACATTCACTGTCAACCTTTTATTGTAACTTCATAAGAACAAAAATAATTAAAACAAGAGCATTCATATTATTTTACGAACTTAACGATGTTTTTTTTTTAATTGAAGATCATATTATCGTTTTACGATTTCAATACTGCTTTTACAAATATTTATAGCTATCAATATACCACTATAAATAACTAAATATTTCGTACAAGTCACAACACACACACATAGTCAAAACTATCTATGAGTATTAGTGGTGAGTTCTTTCACTAAAATCCATCCCGATGCACCCTACTCTGAGGATGGGACTAATCCTACCCACGCGCCCACCACTGTAATTCCTGTACACCAGGATCCACAGCAGTGGAAGGAGGTTGGAAATACAGTAAATCCACTTCCCTCCTTAGCAAAGCGGGAGACACTGAGGATAACCTAAACCACATGATATGTGTATGTATGATAAAATCACATGATTTTCGACGCCTAATCGACGCCGCGTGTATCCAGGCCCTATCCTACAAGAAGCCGGAACGTTCCCTCAAACGAACGAGTCCTTAAGTGCATTCTCAACCTTTATTTAATAAACCTTGTAAGCTACTAGTATTAGGTAGCTAATACAAGCTCTTATATTAATCTTGTTAGGGTTTGGAGTTTAATTTGCATTTTACTAAAGTAAGTAGTTTACTTTAAAATATATTTAAGATTTTTTTTAGAATGCCATCACTAGAAAATCATTGTAGAGATCAATAAATCCTTGTCTTATTATTCTCTTTAATACCTTCTGGAATTTAAAAGATTGATTATATACCAATTGTGACCTATTAACACAATAAGGCTTGAATTGAAACAAAAGAAAAGATATGTGCACTTTGGAGGAAAAAACTCTGCCTGGTCGTGTAATCGTTTTCAATTGAGAATAAAATTGGAGGTAAATTCTTATAAGAGTAAGTCGGGGGAACTGTGGGAAAGAATACCGCAATCTTAGATGGGGTGAGAAGACGAAGACTGCAGTAAGAATTGCCTTACTCTTGCCATATTATTATGTTGGGATATTGACTATATAATAATATAATAATATTCTACCACATTCACACAACGCCATCTAGTCCCAAACTAAGCAGAGCTTGTACTATGAGTACTAGACAACTGATATAAATACATATATACTTTTTTTTTGTAAATACATACATATTATACATAGAAACACCCAGACCACGGTACTATTATAATACAGTACTCCAACTTCATACAAACGGACGAAACGCGAGCTATACCTACGCGCCTCGATCTCGGGGTGCGCTCGGGGCGCAGACAGTCACGGCTGTACCGCAGTGTCGAACTGACTGTGTGTTGTTTTTTTAACAATAACCGCGTGAATTTTTCTCTAAAAATCAGTTAATATGACGAGTAGGAAATTTGTGCTGTTTTTGGTTGTATGAATTCGTCAATAACGCATCCAGACATAAGTTTTTTTTAAATTCCCTGGAAACTCTGAAAGGTAAGACTATAAAATAATTTTACTTACTAGTAGGTAGGTACATAATGTGTGTCTTTTTAATGGATAAGTATTTCCTTTTATCTCACGAAAAAAAAGGTGTTTGGATGAATAAATAAAGCAAATAGAGTAACGGAAAGTTATTGAGACGAGTGAAATAGGGAGTTATATGCGGTTCTGAATGAATCATGATACGGTAGGTACCTACCTACTTACGCTTGTGTTAAAACTTCGGTGCATGTGTGTTTTGTTACTTTGCATAATTCAAAGTAAAGACGTGGTATTTTATTATTAATAATATTTGTTTATATCTGTGTGTATGAATAATACTAAAAAAATTTTTTTACCGTCTGTGTGTCATTAGACAGTTTTCGAAATTTTCACAAAGTGTTTCTGCTGCTACTATAACAACATATACCACTAAAAACTGGTTTTATTTTCTCGGTATTAACAACAACAGCTAGACTCATATATAATATTTAGATGTTTGAGGGCTGTGATTTTAAAACATTCGTAGTCATCTGTTCAGCTTTTTAATAATTAATTAATTGGTGACCAAAGAATTTTTGTTTTGAGTTGTTGCGAGTTGTAGGTAGGTACCTAATTTATAGAGACGTTAATAAGCTGAGATAAAAAGTTACTTACTCGTCAGCTGTTTCTTGCATTCTAGTTGAGTAGATAGGTGTTGGAGTTTCTAAGGATTGGAGTTTTGTAACGCGTAAGGAGAAAGCACTTTTAATTTATTTTATAGAAGGATTTTTTTCGGTCGCAAATTTATAAGCCCGATTTGTTTTTCAAACAAAAACATGTTTTTAATTAAATTTACCAATCAAAAAACAACACGCATTTTTATTGAACAATTCCTATTCAATATACAAAGTATTTCATTTATTTATATAAAAAGGATATTTACAATCACAAATCTAAATAGAAACAGAAAATAGGCAAATATAATTAAAATGCTGGAGGGCAGCCCTAACGCATGTTTACATACCGCGCGGCTGTAGGCATTTATGTCTATCATGCGGCTGAGTTACACTACTGTATTATAATTGTACCGTGCCCAGACCAAATCAAACATTAAATGTTCATACACACAAATGTTTGACTTGAGCGGGAATCGCACCCGCGACCTTTGGAATAGCAGTCCGTTACACAAACCACTACGCCATCCGGTCGTCAATATATGTAAAGCAGTGGTAGCCTAGTGGTTAATGCGTTGGACTTGCGATCAAGTGGTCGCTGGTTCGAATCCTGACCAGTACACTACCGACGTGAACCTACTCCTAACACAAGCAAGTTTAGCTGGAGGGGTTAACGGGAATACTAGTAATTTCGATTGCTAGTAGATCTTTAAAAAAGAAATGTTTTTTATCTATATGTTGAGGGGTTAAGAATACGGAGGGTCACCACCCATGGTTATCCAATCCAATCCAAAAGTAGCAAACAATGCAGGACAACAACACTGCAAACAGACGGAAAACATGAAACAAACCCTATACCATCCCGCCGTGCTAACCTGGTATAGTAGGTTAAAACCTCTTTTCTAAGCAAAGGTATATGTCCAGCAATGGACTATAAAGGGCTGTTGAAAGGAGAAGTTTGACTTGGTGATTCAATACATTCAGTAGTAGTATTTAATAATTGTGATTAAGTAGATCGACATACATTATTTACAGCACTGAGTATATGGCAATTGTTTGGATTGTATTACGTTTAGGACTGGAGGTTTAATTGACTCTATTCTTGGGTAATTACAATACAGAAGCTTTATTACCCTATTGAATTTCCGCCTTATGAACTAAAACTCGGAATATTCTAACAAAATATAATTAATGTAACTTGTGCCTTAATTATTTATACAAATAAATAAAATTGAAGTGTTGGTTTGTAATGTCATAATAATAGGTTTTTTTTTCACGCTCCCACGGTTATTTGCACGACACCTATGGCTAAAAACCAGTTTAAATATTTTGTATTTGTATCTCTCTGTCAGTCTGTTTGTTCCGGGTAATCTTCAAAACGGCTTGCCCAATTTTGATAATATTTTGCTACCAAGTAGCTGTCTATATAAACAGTAACTAAGACTATCTTTTCTCTCAGAAAAAACCCTAATAAATTTTGACCGGTCCGTGAATCGAACCCACTAAGGCACCGCTTTTCAAATTCCATGCTAACGAACTCGTTGGCAGAAACTAGTTATCTATGTATATGACTAGTTGGTATTAAGTTAAGATATACCTAATATAAAATATAAGGATCAGAATAAAATTGCATGTTACTAGTTATAATGTCAGATATTAACGACTATTGTAAGAGTCGCTTATTTATTTTTTAGTAGAAGGTATGGCATCCTCCTTTTTCTGTCTGTACGGTAATTCCCTCGGATAGCACTCACCGGTGATTATGTCGGACTCGACCAAAAACCGCACGCCGTCTCGGATGCCAGTAGCCGGGGAACCAGATATACCCTAGAAAGGAAATTCCTGGTACCCCGACGTACCTTGGGCCATGTGCGGCGGGTTGATGACCTCCTCCTGTGTAGAAAGCCCCGTGTTCTTTGTGCTCCCGAAAAGGCGCGTAAAACATACAGTTGATATAGTATATTTAATTATTTAATATAATAAAATGCATCCAACTGTTGCCCTTGTGCAAAAATTTGCTTAAAAATTTATAATAGGCGTTTGGCTGTTAAATATATTTTTAACTACCAACCTAATCCATAATTACTGTATTTTGGTAAAGAATGTTAATTTACAGAATTAGTTATTAGATATTTAGTAACCTAAATATAAGCTTAAAAATCGAATAGTCAGAAATGAAACTGAAACTGTCGGGGATGTTGTAGGTATATATGTATTATAGATCAATCTAATTTGTTAAATGTAACATGTTGTTCTAGTATATATGAAAAATAGAACTTCTAAAATCATCATTTTGTCACTAAATATGTTGGCATTGGGCACGAGCCATGTACGCCACTTTCTGAGCTCGTTGAACCACTTCAGGGCAACGCTTACGACGTACCAGGCGACAGTCTTGGAAGAAACCTTCGTTGCGAGGGAAACCGTTGCTGTCATCACTAAACGTCACAAGGCCTGGAAAGGACATGTAAAATTGTGCATATTATTTGTCAGAACCTAAATTCATTGAAGTGAAAAAAAAACATTTAGCCCTTGTTAAAGCTGAAGCCAAATACTGCACGGATGGCGTAGTGGTTTAAGCGGTCGCCACGCCGCTTACTACTACGCTAAGTGTTGTGGCTCCTATCCCCACATAGGACGACACTTTGTGCAATGCACAAATTGTTGTTCTGAGTCTGAGTGTTCTTTGTGTCCGTTTCATGTATGTTTGTAAAGTGCCCCGCGACACAGGATATATTCCTAATGCGGGAGTTGTCTTTTGTAAAAGAAAGAAAGCCTATATTTGGCCGATTGGTTCGGCATCGGTCAAGATAAGATCTGGCTAAGTGTCGTGTCGATTCAGAGGGGTCTGTGAAATTGCATGGTCTGGGTCCTCCTCAGAGTAGGGTACCTGAGGCCAGCCGTCGACTGGTTTAAGTGGAAACCGTGTAAGTGGTTTCCTGGAGTAATGGACATTTGTAGAAACAATTTTCAATTACTTAAGCATCGCCATCAATTTGCTTTTAGTGGTTATATAGAAACCGACAAAGTTCACACAAAACTTATAAGTACTTTACAAGCAAACATACCGAGACCCCAAACACGTCCACCACGGAACTCTCCTTCAAATTTCATGCCGTCAGCGCGCCAAAACACACCATGTCCATGAAACCAGCCTTGCATGAACTCACCTTCATATCTGAAACATGTATTTGAGAGTTTGATCTCCATAGACTTTGTGGTAAATAATTTAAAATCCTTCCTAAAAGTTGAACCGACTTCAAACAAACAATACTAACAAAGAGCCCAGTAGCAATCGCAATTGATTCGATGTCCTTTTTTGAAGAGTTCAATTGTCTGTTTCTGAAACTCATCATCAGATAAATATGAAATTTTAATGCGACCATTTCGGAATAAACCCCTTTCGAATAAAAAAGAATCCGACTGTATATGACGGAGTTATGCGCCCGAACAATACATTTAAAAAAAAACATCCGAATTGTTAACCTCCTCCTTTTTGAAGTCGGTTAACAACAAACATGTATTTTTTTAGACACGAAATTATTATTTATTATTATATTATTATTTATTATACTATTACGAAACATAATAGAATAAATCGAAAGACACAATACTATTGCAACAATAATTTACTTTGTTTAAAGATATATTAAAAAATTTGGATGAAGAAATAATTAATAATAAAATAAAAGTATGTACCTATAAGTGTCCTTTCACAATGTAAGTGTCGTCGAGATCGACGCCTAATTTAAGAGATAAATAATTACAATTGTATATATAATACCAATTGTAATTTGATTTCGAAGATTGCTCCCAAATGTTGCAATAATCCCGATCTATCTCTGTCATTTAATTAACTGTAAACAGAAGTCGTATTGACTAACGATAAATTTTGAATGACACAAAAAAAACCAATAGCCTTACAATATGTACCAACTTCTTTAGTTCGCAAAACTGTATACCTAATGGCACTTTCACAATGAAATTGGGTAAAACCTACGATTTCTTTGACATCAGTCTTTTTACTAGCGGGATGAACTCTGGCGTGGCTGACCCATCTACCTGTCTCTCTGTGTTTCTGATTTAAGTTTGTCCGATTTCTCTGTCTTCTGTGAATTAAGGACTTGAAGAGGTACTGCATAAATACCTCGATTGCTAAAACTTTGATAAACTACCTTCATTTTATAAAAAAATAAATTAATAGGATTTTACTGAAATCAATCTCTACTATCTTTTATTTAGATTACGAGTATTGCTGTTGTGTTCTGTACTAATGAGAAAATTATTTCCAAAAGTATAAAAAGTTTTGGTAGAAAGGAATGTACAGCAAAGTACTTTTTTTTATTATTACATTTTGTTGCTTTGCCGTTATGGAAGGAGAGCTAATAAATCTCATATATATTCTTCGTCAATGGACTGCCTTGACTTAAGCTAGGATTAAAGCTAAAAGAATTTCCAGAAATTCCAAAATGAATAGTGACTTGAAGGACGATTGTTTACCATAAATTTAAGTTCAACGAATTTTGAATGAAATAATCGTAGGCTCTTAGAAACTACAAGATTTTTATAAACAAAAAGATTTAAGTTTCCGAATGGAGAGCTTTTCGGTTAAAGACTCTCGGTAATAGACGATTTATTCATAGAGCATAATTTCGAACGATTTGTTCATAAACGTAAAATATAACACAGTTTGGAACACTGACCAAAAAAAAAACGGAGTTAAAATTATTCTGACCTACATAAAATCCTGAAAAAAACTATTTCAATAGTTTTCAATGCACACACATATTTAACCGTTTATATATATTAAAGTAAAGCGATATTTTCATTATGAGCTATTAAAATTAAAATGTGTAGTGTTTACAGTCTTTGCCGGCTTGTGGAACGAAAGATAAAACTGACGACATTTATAAATTATTAATTTGTTTTATTTTAACAGTACCTATTAGGGCAGATAAAAAACAAAATGGGTGAGGTTCAATTTATGTCAAAGAACCGAATTGATTGACCCCGAGTCCACCTGGTAAAACACTCTAAAGGTACAGACTCATAAGTCTGTACCTTTAGAATGTTTTTATAGAGCCGGAGGCGTGTAGGGAGAGCAGCCGACGACCGCCTACCCCCCCCCCCCAACTCCCTCCCTTCAGTTCGGACGTCCGTTTTACGTTCCACTAGCTGACAAAAGACGGTAAACACTACACATTTTAATTTTAAATGAGTACAAAATGTAATTATTTACGTAAATTTATATAACATAAAATGATACCGAACGTATGACAACTTAATAGTAGGGAAAACGAAACGTTCAATGGCGAGAATTCTAAAAATCTTGTGGTAGGGATTGACATAAATATTGCAAAAAATAATTAATTTAAAAAAAAAAAAACTCAAAAACTACGCGTCTCCGCATATTGAAAATTTGTGTGTGTGCTTATAATAATGTAATTCTATAAAAATATCAACTGCCAACTCAACGGGCGTCAAGGGAAAGTCGTACCGAAGAAATACCAGTCGGGGTGACCAGTAGATTTCCTGGCCATTGGAACGGAGAGGAACACCGCACTGGTTTTTAGTCGGTAAGAGTCCGACTGATCCCTTCGCCCCGTTGGGCGAAAAACATTAATGAGGGTCTTCCACCCCGTAAACAAAAAAAAAGAACTTGGAAATGTTATTTTACTATAAAATATTTATTAGGTATTTACAGTAAATTTTCTGATAGATAGTCCGACCAATGAAAGCTTTAGAATTAATAAATGTAGAAATTGACAAGTTTCAAATCTAGTAACTTTCTGGTGGTTTTGAGTGTTTCCACGGCCTACTCAAAAGTCCTGTTGGCGGTAGTATCGTTTTCGGGTTGTTGATTCTGACTATATCGGTTAGGCTACACGATGGTTGGGGCGTCTGTATTTATAGGCCGACTTAAAACTATAGACCTGTCTTCAAAAGGCCACCCCAGATCCTATACTGTACAGACATATGTACTTCTCTTTAACATTGTACACGGACCTAAAAATGCCGGTGCCCTTTCGCAATGACTCTGACTTGCAAAAATATCTGAAAAGGATACTTGCAGAAATAAATATCATTTAGTTAAGATATCAATTATAAAAAAACATTATATGATGTTCTTGCATAATTTAAAACATACGGTTGCAGCTCTTTTTACTTGTTAATGACATAGTCAATCTCATAAGTAGAAAAAAAACATGAAAATTGTTTTATTGAATGGTTTACTTAGATTGAAAACCATTTGCTGTTATTTTTTAAAGATCCTGGTGGAAGATCCTCATGGATGTATTTCGCCCAGTGGGGCATGGCGAAGAGGTCTGTCGGACTCTTACCGACTACAACCCACCTCGGTGTTCCTCTCCTTGCCGATGCCCGGGGGAGCGAGGATTATGTCGGGGTGCGGTTTTAGTCGGTTCGAGTCCGACATGCCACCGTGGTATCCGAGGGGATTTCCGCACGGAAAAAAAAAGGGGGGGGGGAGCGAGGATCGCAATTGCATTCTGCCGCCACCCCCGACAGGCCAATTTCACCCTAACGGCCCGAGTATGTCATATTATTATTGCTTTTGGAATATTACTGTGGTAATTAGACTAATTATGAACATAATGGCACTATTTACTATAGTGTTAACTCTCCTTTAATCAGAAGTCAAAGATGAACCCTTATCACTTAGGATCACTTCATTGTCCGACTGTCTCTTTATTTATCTGCCAAGACCCTTTTCACTTAAATTCGTGGAGATATTGTATTTCAATAAAAGTTCGTACAGAATCCTTAGTGCGCTAGTAAGACTCGCACTTCCCAATCTTTTCATTTTAATAGAAAAAGGCGTACAAATGCAAACATTTTGTTGAACTCAATATTTTTCCCACTTACTGATAGATGGCAAGGCTATTGCCCTGTATTGTAGATGGGGAAACCAGCAGACGGATCATCCTTTTGAAAACGACAACCGCCAACCATGATCGGCTGCAACTCACGAGTCACAAGCGCGCTGTCGGCCTTTGAGGAAGAAATGTGCTCTTTTTCTTAAGAACTGAAGGTCGTATCGGTTTGGAAATACCGCATACGATATCTCGTTCCACAGATTGATTATGTGAGGCAAAAAGTGACTGGAAAGGCGCACAGAAGTGGAGTGTCAATTTGACGACTGCATGGCGTAGTGGTTTGTGTAACGGACTGCTATTCCAAAGGTAGCGGGTTCGATTCCCGCTCAAGTCAAACATTTGTGTGCATGAACATTTGATAGTTGATTTGGTCTGGGTGTTTCTATGTATAATATGTATGTATTTACAAAAAAAAAAAAGTATATATGTATTTATATCAGTTGTCTAGTAGCCATAGTACTCTAGCTAACGCTATCTAGTCCCAAACTAAGCTCTGCTTAGTTTGGGACTAGATAGCGTTGTGTGTATGTGGTAGAATATTATTATTATTATTAAAGTAATGGGGATTGCCATGTGAAACGATGGCGAAAATAAAATAATTATACATTTCCAATTAAACATAGAATTTTAATATCATATCAATATCATTGTAATACAGTTCTTCCTGGTTTGTTTATGAAAGATCGATATCTTCTATACAAATAAATAAAATTGAAGTGTCTGTTTGTAATGTCAATTTTTTTTTTGTTTTTTCATGCTCACACAGTTATTTGCACGATACCTATACTCAAAAACCAGTTGATTTTTTTTTTGTCGGTCTGTCTGTCCGTTTGGTCCGGGTAATCTTCTAAATGGCTGGATCGATTTTGATAATATTTTATTACCAGGTAGATATTTAACGATATACATATATAACGAGTAACTTATGCTATTTTCCCTTTCATAAAAACCCTTTAAAATTTTGCCTGGTCCGGGAATCGAATCCACTAAGGCACTTCTTTTCAAGTTCCACATGAACAAAGTCGCGAGTATCAGCTAGTGAGCAATAAGACCACCCATTGTTACACCGAAATATATATAATATCTGTACAAATATTACTGCAGCGATACGGAGGTGAATGAAAATAATATAAAATAAATCATTTTTCTAAGTTGCTGATAGCGAGAATACAAAATTATACGTAAATCGTTTGATTTTAACTCATTTACGCATTTACAATATTAGTAAGAGTTAGTGAGGATTATAATTATATTAATACTAAGGGATTAGTATATAAATACAGAGAGGTTTCTTGACTCCGTCGGTTTGAGAATAGAATAGATTCATCATCAGCCTATCACAGTTCACTGCTGGACATAGGCCTCTCCCATTCTTTCTGTGAAGCTGTAATGCTCCAGAAAGAGACCGCTGAACAGGATCGGGTGAGGGCCGATCTCGAGCGAAGAAGACGTCGGCGGCAGAATGAGCAGCCGACGGGACCGCGGGCCACCAGAGAGTGGGGACCTCTGGTGACAGATTAATTGCTGCGGTATGGGATAGGATGGCAGCCTGATCGCACTGAAAATGTGATCGGACTGCAACATCTGGATAGGCTGAGAGGCAGGGATAAGCCACTGGCTTTCCCTGAGATGGGGCTTAGTTGGGTTTCGTCGATCTAGGGGGACCAGAAATCACATGGCCCGGGTTCTCTCTAGAGCAGGGCGCCTAAGGCTGGCCGTCGGAGTGGTTTTTAGTGGAATCACCACATACTCCTGGCTCCTATATCCCCAAGGAGCCGGAGATCCGAAGGGATTTTCAACTCCGTCAACAAAAAAAAAAGGCCTATCCCATTGCACGAATACGAGTAGATTAGATTGATAGAACGATAGATTAGTATCTTGCTAATTAAACCTGGAACCGAATCTGTTAGACTAATATCCTAATTTTGTAACGAGATTAGATAGTATTAGTTAAATTAAATTGTGTGTGCATACCTACTTAGAGTTCTGTAGTGAGCTTCAGCTTAGAAATACCTTACTTATCTAACAAGAAAGGTAATGTTTTCATAAGTTAGTTACATACAAAGATTTGTGTCCATTTCATGTATGTTAGTAAAGTCCCCAGCGACACAGGATATATTTCTAATGCGGGAGTTGTCTTTTTAAAAAAAAGAGAAAAGAGAAAGATTTATACAGTTTTAGCTTGTTTCGAAAATTAAAATTAAGTAGATATGCTGGTCTTGTGTAACCTATTTAATAATGATGATAAAAGTAAATTTTGCATCCCTTATCAAGTCAATGCATATTCATTTCTGAAATTTAAATTACGCTTATAATTAAGCTTCACTCTTTAATATGTTTCAATTCAAATTAAATTTCTTAATTCCGTAAATTTAGTTGGCAAATATTCGAATTCGTATTTTCAAATTATTAATGAACATGGTACGCATAGTCACAGCAACAATAGAATATGATTAAATTAAATGATAGGCAACATATAATTAATAAATTTGAACTTACTTAGCTCCATCAGGGAATGCCATGATTCCTAGACCCGAACATAGACCACCCATCAACGAACCGTCGTACCGAGTTCCATCAGGCAACACCAGATGCCCCATTCCATGTTTCTGCCCCTTCGAATTCCATTCACCCACGTATTTAGTTCCATCTTCGTATTTATACGCACCAGTTTTTACCACACCTGGATCTATTACTGGAAATAAACGATTCATATATACAAACACACACCTTTACCACTGAAGATGCAAGCATAGGCATATATTTATTTATCTATTTAGTTAACCACGCCCTCCCGGAAACATGGTAATTCTTAACACTGATTGCCCTGTTACTGGAGCTTTTTTGAAGCGGTTTTTATAGCGGTGTTTAAATTTGAGCTGGATTGTTGCAGTTCTTTTTGAGTTTTTAATGCTTAACACAAACCAACTTAACATTTCCATAGTATACATATGTATATAAGTATACAGATATGCTAAATTAAGGTTGGTATTGAAGAAGAAAACAAAATGCTAAAGAAAACCTAATACTGAATACATACGTATATTCACACACGTCTTTTATTCTCGAAGGGGCTGACAAAGATGAAATTTAAGGGGCTAATTTATTCAAATACAATTTTGGCATCAAGTACGTAATAGGGGGCAAGCCTTATTGAAGTTAACCTACGAGTACCTTTGAGCCTTCTTCCCAACCTAGGTTGAAGTCGGCTTTTAGTCTACTACGATACGACTGAATTTTAATTTTTAACACGGAGCGACTGCCATCAGATTTCCACAACGCAAGAGCTAGGCGCTATCGAAGTTCTGTAGACTGTTCTCGGACTATTTAGGGCTCCAACAACCCGTAACAATTGCCACAGGTGTTAGTATAGCAACCGGGACCGACGGCCTAACCTGGTTTCCAAGGCACGGAGTGGTCTCAATGTGTTAAGAATGGTCAAACGTCCATAGACTGACCTGGCTACGATTACATAACTTTGCAGTGTGTTATCACTTAACCTCGAGCCCTACTTTTAATTGTCGTTATTGCCACAATTGCCGTTCACCTGATATTAGAATTATATATTTATTAATTTTTTATTTTATTTATTTTAAACTTAATGCCCATGTTGTACAAAGGCGGACTTAATGCCATTAGGCATTCTCTCCCAGTCAACCTTCAGTTGATGTAGAAATATGATGCGGTAGGTGCAAAATAAAATATTAAATTTAACATAAGTTAGGTCCAGAAACATATACAATATATAAACACAAATGCATACATAAAATAATATTGTATATAAATACTTGGTCAGGTACTAGCGCTGTAACTGTTCCGCCAATTCACTCCGAATAATATATACAAATTGTAGATAAATTAAACCACTAGAGCAACAGGTTGATTAAAAACATATTTACTAACATAGAAAGCCGTTTCATCATAGACTCAGGTATGATGTGTCAAATATGAAGGTTATTAGGTATAACCACATGGGAACTGTACATATATACCTTGTTTACATCAAAGCAGCCATTAAAGCTATTAAAAATTATGAACTGAGGATTTTTGTTTTATTAATCGTGTTAAATCAAGTTACTGTAGAACTTAACACTTGGAAAGAGAATCATTAATGAAGGAATTCAATTTGAATAAATTTGACTATGGACTAACACACAGTATTTTGGCAAACCCAAAAACTGAAGTGGCCCAAAAATTGAGCAGTTTGGTATTGGTGCCTTTTAATGATTCTCGTTCATAAGTTGATCTAATTGCATGTATAGTAGAGAATAAGTTAGTATAAGGTACAATGGAGCTGGCGTGCCCATGTGGGCAAAAGATTCTTCAAAAACACTAGAATAATAAAAAAAACTTTACACTTATAAATAGTAACTTTATCAAAATAATCAATTAACGAAATGTTATTATTGTTTAATGTACAGATACGAGTGTCTTATCGTTTTGTACTTTGAAGTAATAAAACACTCAAGATATATAAATTCATCTTTCAAAAGGCCCTCCCCTTTTCCTTCTAAAACTTCCTCAAGTTTAAACCTGCCTTTGTCCAATGAAAACAATTGTTAAACAACAACAAAGAACTTACCGTCCACCATTGTGAAACACTACACTTTGAGTGAAAAGTGCTACACTTTACAGGTTTCGACCGTCCCTGTTAATTGAATTAGGCTTACGGATAAATTATACAGAGTTGTACAAAGGTAATGGAATTATCGAGAAAATTTCTGTAAGGAAAATCTTTCTTTTAACATTATGATCGTTCTACGTAATGTGTGGATGTAATTAGCTGACACGGATGGCGTAGTGCGTAGCACGCTGAGCGTTGTGGGTTCGAACCCCTCATGGGACAACACTTTGTGTGATCTACAAATTGTAGTTCTAAGCCTCGGTGTTCCTTTTCATGTATGTTTGTAAAGACATAGGATATGCGAGAGCAGTCTTTTTAAAAGAAAATAAAAGAAATTGCTATGAATAGAGCCTAAAACTAAAAACGTAAATTTCGTTATTGATCTCATCAGTAAATGAAAATAAAACGTGAAACATCCAGTAACCGGAATCCGAAGAAATAGGGGAAGGAGATTTTGGGCTCTGGTGGACTCTCTGGACTCGGTGAAAAGCAACGATGGAATTGATTAACATTGGTTTTTTCTGAAGCTCTGGTATCACTCCAGTCGAGCCAACCTCATTTATGCTGAAGCCTGGGTCTCCCATGCTCAAATTAAGATTGCGTATAATAAAATTATTTGTAAGGAGGTTGGTATAATTTTGTGTTATATTGTAAGAATATGAAAAGTATGAAACAGGCGATTATTACTTTGTTCATAAACAAAAGCGTATAGCATAATTATGTACCTAACTTTTATAAATTAATTAGATAAGCTTGGTTTGTAATGTTACACCTTATGCAGACATAGCATACTTATCCAAAATCGCCAATGGTTCAGTGGAGTGCTCAGAGTTGTTAGGTAAGATAGGATTAGTAACCCTTCCCACTATTCTGCACAATCCTATTATTTCGTATGTTCCTTGCGTAAAAAGTACATATAGACAAAATTCATTTTTAACACGTGCGAGTAGACAATATAACAAAATTTCATCTCAATATGAAATAGACCTATATGGTACCAGTGTTTCTAAACTTAAAAACATTTTAGCTATGAAATTTTCTAATTGACTACGGGTGCTGGCTTTGTGTTTGTTTACTGACTTCCAATTTAATATTACGCGTGTATTTCTAATTGCGGATATTTGTTAATGGCCATCAGATGTTCGTGTATTGTATGTAATTATCCCAAACAGAGGAAAAAATTAAAAATATTTTTAACCTCATCCGCTTCTCAAATCTAACAATATATTATAATTAAAAGGTTGATGTTAAACGGTGTTTAATATCTTCATTCATTCATTCATTCGGAACAATTCGGCAAAAAAAAAGAATTCAATAGCTTTGATAAATATTAAATTATGTTTGTATCTTTGTTCTTTTATTTATGCTGTTGAACTTAGATTGTTTAACTCTTGTTTAACTAACCTGTGTATGTAACTTGTTAAACTGAATTCCAAATCTTTGTTCATATTACAAAGTAGCACATACTACAAAGTTCCATGTGGTGACCGATTAAGAATACGGAATGGCACCACCCTTATTCATCCCGTGGGTGTCGTAAGAGCCTACTAAGGCAGCAAACTGCGCAGGATAACAGCACTACAAAGAGAAGGCAAGCTTGACATAAACCCGTCTGGCCAGCGTGGTATAGTAGGCCAAAACCTCCTTTCTAAGGAAAGGCCTATGTCCAGCAGTGGACTATTATAGGCTGTTGATGTGACATACTATAAGGAGCCACTAACTACTCAGTGCCATGTACATTTTGTACATGGCACTAAGTAGTATACAAACAGACAGAAATATATTAAAGGAGCAAATGCATGGCATTGAAAGAAATAAAGAGCATTCCTAGCACAACACACTGAGTAAAGCGTTTCTATACATTGTTCTGAAACTCAACCAAAACTTTACCAAGAACACCAAGTTACTACTGTCATTTTACTGTAAACTGGTGAATAAAAAAGTAGTTCGCGACTTAGGGAATGTATACTTAATTTTCTATCTAGTACTGATGTTCTTTATTTATTTTAATGCAGAATAAATTATATAATAAGGAAATTAAATCGCTTGGTTCTGATAAATGGTCCATTGCTTCATGCTGCTTCTTACTACGCGGAGTGATGTAGAGGACATAAAATGTTTAAAAAACGTTTTAATTACCTACTTATAGTTTAGTCACAAAAAAGACGAGAATTTGTGTTAACTTTTGCTATCAACTGGGCAGTTACAGGCTGAAAGGATAAATTTGCCTCTCTGTAACTGGCCGATTGACATACCTAGTATACCTAGTTGGCCTTCGAGGATATAGGCAGACGGAAAAGTATGTATATTATACCTTAAGGTGAAATATAAAAGGTCCCTGATCTATGTATTCTCAACGATAATAATTTAAAAAGAAACAAATAACTCAATAATCGTAGATCGGCACAGACATATAAGAGATTTTCGATACGTATATATTTAGTTAGATAAATATTTGACACAACAAAGATTGTTGCTATTGTGAGTGTTGATCTATGACTTTAAAGTCTGCACAAGAGACTATTTCAAATAATTTTAAAATTTTAATGAAAAAAATATATTTGAGTTTGAGTGAGTTTCAAAGTAAAGAATTAACACAAACTGACATTGACTATGATAACAGAAGTGTTAAATATTAAGTAAAGTAGGAAGCGACAATGGGGACAGATGACAATCAGTTTACTCTAGTAATCATTGTATTCTCAGAACCAAATCTAGCATATCAGGTAATATCTGTTGTGTAATGATTTGAACAATTTATAAACACATGATATGAACTTAACAACTTAGCGTTTGAGTACCAAGTGTAGCATATTACTTCTATGTTATCGCCAGATCTAACTTCAAGTGTAAATATATTGCTCTGAAATATACCGTTATTTCATTTCTTCAAAAATAAGTTGCTGAGCAATGGAATAAAAGATTTCATCTATTTATGTGTATCTACAACAACAATAACCCTTGGAATAAAATAGTAAGATTTGTGCACGAATCATCATCAGCAACAGCCTTTAATAGTCTGGGCTTATGTCTACATAAGCCTCTCCTTAGAAAGGAGGCTTCTCTCTGCAGTGCTTTTGTTCTGCGTAGTTTTCTCCCTTAGTCGACTCTTACGACACCCACGGGATGAATAGGGGTGGTGACACTCTGTATTATTAATACGTCACCACACGGACCATTGTGCACGAATACGAGTATTATAGGTTCATATTGCGAATCTGAAGATTATTCTTTTTTTGAAAATGTTTGAAATATTTCTATAAAATAGGATAGTTTTATAATGATTCACCTATTTTTTTTAACGTCCTCTCCCTGACACGATGGTCGAAGGTGAATTTGGATAAGTAAAATGCATATTCTAGTCAAACGATATCAGGTCTACAAACGATCATTTTCTCAAAGAGGCTTAGCGTCAAGCCAGCAGCCGGCCATAATATAATAATGGGAATAATTTGACACATACAGTGGTAACTGTCTGGTAAGACTGCTGAGAAACATTATTACTTACATACTTTCGTACGCACATCTTGTAGTAAATTCCACCCAGACACAAAACAAATGATCATCACACAATTATTCACAAAAATAACACTTTGTCTTTTTATACATTAAACTAACGTTGTTGAAATACTATATAATATTAAACCTACCTTTATATAATAAATAAATTTTCACTGACTGTGAGTGATTTTAACGATAACGGGTACAAAATTTGATAATATAGTTGCAGTGTTTGAAATATTCTCACAATCATATAAATTAATGGATTGTTTGTTGTTGTCCACTGTTGGACTTAGGCTATTTTTTAGGTGTGGAAACCTCCTCGGGCCGTCACCCACCGGGGTTTGTGGCGGGGTGGTGTGTCGGAATCGGACCGACTAAAACCACACGGTGTGCCACTCTGCGCCTGTGATAGGAGGAATCCGGGAACTGCTGTTATTAAGAAATCCGGAACCCCCTAGCGCCTGCCGTCCTAATGTCCTAACGTGCATTAGCTCCTTAGCCTTATGCGTTCCTTTTATTTCAGCTACCTTCTTAATTTCGTCTGTCAGACCGGGAGGTGCCATCCTTCAGCTCGTAATTGAATTCAACATTAACCGTTTTAAATTTTGAACAAAAGTCTTCTATAAAACATTTATTACCTAAAAATATCGTGAAACAATATAAACAGAACGCGATAAATATTGTAAATATGGAATCGTTACACACGCAGTAACGTCGTTGTCGTATTTGTCTTTTATCATTAATATAACCATATACGACTTCCAATTTTATTTAAGCTTTTCCTCAGAGAAATATAATTTGCGTAAGAAAAGCTTACGACTGTACCAGAGTAGGTGATCATGTAAAGCATATTATTTTTACGTAATTACTGTAAACATTTATCAACATTACGCAAATGGGACTAAAATTACAGTCGGCTAAATAATAATAATATTTTCGGACATCTGACATACATCGTCATCTCATCTGAAACTTATCAAAGCTTGTACTATGAAAGCTAGATTGACTGATAGAATACTTATATACATTATTTTTGTAAAAACACAACTGTTTTATTACTCATTTGGTTTGTGTTTGGGTGTAATTAATTTATAATGCAAACATTTAGAGACATGTTACTATATTTTTGCAGCCTCAGTCTGGTTGTTATACTGTAATATATACTACTGTTATGTACTGACTTATTATGGACTTTATTGTAGCTACGAACATCATGCTAACTATAGGTCACACCAGCCTTTTAGAAAGAAAACTACTTATTTTTGTACTGAAACAATAACATCATCAACAGCCTTTAACAGTCCACTGCTGGACATAAGCCTCTCCTTAGAAAGGAGATTTTGGCTTACTATACCACGCTGGCAAGCTGAAACAATAACATGCATAACTAAAATTAATGTCTTATCGAATTCTACTACGAAAACAACATTTTCGATATCTTCGACTCAATATGAAATACTAATTTAATATTGAGTCGTAGGTATCGATACCTAGTACCATTCGGCATACTAATACCGAATGGTATTAGGTTTAGATAATTGAATAAGTAATATTGAAGCTGAAGGAATATTATATTATAATTAAATTTTAAATTAATTTTCAAGCTAATTACTTCAAGCTTGATGGATGCCTGTATTTAGATTTTTAATGCATGCACGGTCCTGCATGTGTTGTTGTGGTTTAATAGTCCAAGGAGATTTTGATTATTAGTATACATAATATAATTTGTGTCACCTAGCATCAAACGGTCTAGGAATAGATAGAATGAAGATGGTAATCTGGAGTACCAATTATCCAAGTGATGTGGATGGATGTTTTGCCGCATTACAAGATGATGGGAAACTCCGGTCGGTATTAGTCCAAATAATTCCCCAAAAGTGCTCTAAGTATTTGATCGGCATAATACCATGATACAAGCGATAGAGAATGCAGAATGAAGTGATATCTCAACGGCACGGCAAGACGATCGGAAATATTCTTTGACGACCAAAAAAACCAAACCATTATTACATCATTATTATTAATTCGAAATATCATTATGTTTATACTTGTGGAGTTATCAACCAATTTTCTAACCAACTTCTTAATAAACAACAAATTTAAACTCAGTTCAGAACAAACAAAATACGATAGTCAATTAAAAATTAACAGACGACAAATATTTTTCTATATTCATTTAGAGGTAAATTTTTGACTTAGTTTCCAAGAAACGTAACTTTAAGAGGAAAAGCGGATATACCAATAAATAATAATGTTTACGCTATTTTTGCTGTTCTGTACATTCTAAAAACATTTAAACGATTTTGTAACGATTTTACTGGCATTTTTTTTCTATCGCAGACTAATAACTTATAATAATAATAATAATAATAATTTATTTTCAGACTAAGTCCATATAATATATAAATAAACTGCCTAAAAACTGTCAAAGTTTTGAAGTCCTCAGTCATTATCTTAAAAGCTTGCCAGTCCTAATATAAGAATCTTAAAAATCACTTAAAAAACTTTTATTAAAAGTTTACCATAATGACAATCAATATATCAAATATTTATTAAACATTATAAAGTTTTGAGATATTGCAATATGCTTAGAAGTCGGCTATTTTCGAATCAAAACACTGGCAAGCGATCGTGTATGGCACTAATATGTTCCGATTGCTAATTACTAGCCGACGAGGTCGTATTTGATGCAGATAATGTACTCTTATAACTATTACAGTACCTAGTAACTTGACGTTGAAAGATGAATAAGATAAGTAATATATTTAGTTCAGTTACTGAAGACGTATCCAATAGGATCCTACATCTCGCTCTGTCACCAGTCTGCATAATATATATAGTTTTTCAAATTGTAATAGAGGACGGGAAATTGAAGATTCACAATTTAATCACTGTACCGGTGAATTAATCTGAATTAATATGTAATATTTGTTAATTGTTTTTGGTTAATGATAACTATAAATCATGAAAACCAAGTTTTACAAGTTATTAGTCACTCAAACTCAGTTTATAGTTTCTAGCTGAGGACATTAGCTAAAGATAATCCTCTACGAATCGACTTAAACAAATGAAACAACACTTTATCAACTCCAAACGCTTTGGAGTTTGGTGTATGAAAACCAAACTCCAAAGCGTGTACTTACCGCTAACACGTTTAGATATTTTGACATATGTTTCACTTCTGTACGAAGTATCTTCATGTATATTCTAATATTAAAAACCACATTACAAAGCCATCTTACAATCAGTATAAAGCCTTAAACCTTTTTATTAAATATTTTTATTCAAGATCAGGTGCGGCAAAAATAGTGGACGTATTTTAGAGAAACTCCTAAGAAATATGATATCATATCTATGGTAGGTTATATTGTTTGCGAAATACTTATAGCATAAAGCAGTAAAGTTAAGCACTTCAAGTAAGTTAGGAGGTAGTACAAGTTATTGGAACAAAAATCACCAGAGGCCAGAAATGCAAAACATAAAAAGGAAAACCGGCTTTCCTATATTACGAGTAACATTTATGTTTTGACGTTTGTGTAAGGACTTGCACTTTGTCTTTTTATCAATTGCACGATAAATATATTTTTATTATTAAGTAATTGTAAAATTAAGTTTATGGCTAAATAAAATAACACTATTTACTATTATTTTACAACAACAAAACAGATCATCAACGGAAAAAAAATATAGGAATACACATACTAAAGCAAAAGAAAATAGAATATATTTAAACACAAACTAAAAGAGATTACTGAAATGTTTTGTCGTGGTTTCAGATGTTGACAGTCTTATTAAATAGGTATTTCTTTCTTAAAATCCAATCCACAAAATGTAACGATAGACATAAACATTTTTTTAAGACTCAAACATGTTATAACGTGTTTCTTAGTAAATATATTATTGTAACAATGTTATAGCTGCTCTACCAGTCAACCTTAAGGTGAAACAGAAAAAATGTGTAATATTTGCCAACATATCGTAAAATAATAAGAGTTTTTTTTTCTACACCAACCGGCAAAGTCATATAGCACAAAATAATGGAAACGAAGCAATATTTGGTAAAAAGCACAAAAGCCTCTTAAAACCAATATTTCCGAAGGCTTTGTAGTCTGTCGAAAATTCTATTAGACTCAATTTGTACCGGATCTGTTACTGAAGATATCTCTTGTTTATTGCCGTCAATTTGGGCTTATTTCTATCACATGAGCGATGGCAATTGTGACTTTCAAATTTTAGCCATACAAATAATATAAACATTTAATTTGATGAAGAGAACGTCCTGGTAGAAAACTCGAACTAGAATGTAAAACATGGCAATAACTAGCAATGTATGGAGCATCCCATTTTGAGGGTACAAGAATATAGTATAATTAAATATATGTACAATAATTGAATTGAATGTGAATATAAAATGGACGATGATGATATAAACATGAAGATGAACATTATGCATATCTTAAATATAAAATTCTCGTGTCACAATGTTCGTTCCCGTACTCCTCCGAAACGGCTTGACCGATTCTCATGAAATTTTGTGTGCACATCGGGTAGGTCTGAGAATCGGCCAACATCTATTTTTCATACCCCTAAATGGTAAGGGTGACCCTTCCCTATTTTTTTTTTGTTTTGCAATACATCGTTTGCCGGGTCAGCTAGTAATCTTTTATAAATTAAACTCTTTAAATTATATTAAAAGAGAGATCAAAGTAGGAATGTAATTCCAGTTACAAAAACGTCGTTATTTATAATCGCACTACAAACACAAACATAAATAAACACACACACAGAGATATACAGATACACACACAGACACATACGCGCACACACACACCCTATTTTTCGTTAATGTTACATTTATTACTACTGCCCCTCGTTTCTTTTTCTTTGTTTCCTAAATGTTGTACTCTCTTGCACAGCTATATTGTAACAACCGCACTAAGGTATTTTGAAATGTCAAGACGTAGTCCGTGTGGGGACCTGGTGTCCTGTAATACGTATTTTCATTGTATGTATTTTGGTTTTGGTGAGAAATAAACGATATCATTATTATTATTTATATCACAGGGACAACAGTCTTATAAAAACGAAAATAAACATACTTTTCACGTTGACTGGTAGTGTTTGCAAAACCCACAGGGGACTAACGCCCATTCGTCTTATTGTATAAATTACTTTCTCTATAGAAAAACCCTTCAGATAACATCAACAGTTCAAAAATTCTGAGATACATTTTATTTCAATGTACATACACTCTGTACATTGAAAATAAAATGTGACAAATTTAATAAGAAAAATTGACTGATAATATTTTATTTTCTTTTATAAGTTTGTGGGAAACCTTACAGGTGAGAAGAAAAAATAGTTCAATATAACAATTATAAAACAAGATGAGATATAAAATTATAAACAAATAAAAAAATAAAACAAGCATAGAGAAATAAAAGTAGAAGACAGCATATATGATAATATTTGTGCTATAATTAGATATATTAGATAACTGGTATTTAACGTTAAGGACAGACCATATTTTTCTAAAAAAAATCAATAAAAAGTTAAAAAACAAAATCACTGAAATAATGAAAAGAAATCCTAATATATTTGTTAACTTTTTTCGAGTATAATCGCTAATGCGTTATTTCCGGACCGATACGACATCTAAACCTTCAAGAAAAGAGCTACTCCGACCTTAAAGGCGGGCAACGCGCTTGTGACTCCTGAGGTACAACTGGGTGCATAGGCGGCGGTAGTCACTGGTAGTCAGTTCATTTACAACCAACATCATCATCATCACCATCATCATCATCATCATGATGATGATGTCCGTGTAGTGACGGATTAAGAATACGGAATTTCACTACCCCAATTCATCCCGTGGGTGCCGTAAGAGCCGACTAAGAAAACAGCGCAGGACACCAGCACTGCAAAAAGAAAGAAAACTTGATATAAACCAATAATACCAACCCGTCTGGCTAGTGTGGTATAGTAGGCCAAAACCTCCTTTCTAAGGAGAGGCCTATATCCAGCAGTGGACTATTAAAGGCTGTTGATTACAACCAACATCACAACAAAAAGAAACCTATTTTATCAACTAAATTCATTATTTGAAGGTCATACTTTATACACACATAACATTTTAACTCCCCGAAACTTACCACACATTTCTATAGTAGTCTGTAAATTGTCCCAGTTTTTAAGACAATGTTTTAACAACTGCAACACACTTTTAAAACTTCATCTCTCGTGGCCTGGATTCTAATAAAGCCAAATACAACCTTGTCATTTTAGAATTTCCTAATTTCATTGCCTCTGATTTAGATGAATGATCATTTTTCAACCGAAACTAAAGAAAACAAAATAACATAGGGTATAACTGGATATTCGCTTTTAACAATGTTTTTATCATTATTAGGATAACTGAGCTTACAATTTTTTTTTTTAAAACGAAGCACGAAGACAAACAAATTTAAAAATGAATCTGTTTAAAAAACGCTGTATTACATTAAATTTATTTTATTTTTATCACATCACACATCACATTAACAGCCTTTAATAGTCTACTGCTGGACATAGGCCTCTCTTTAGAAAGGAGGATTTTATTTTATGCTTCCTGTAAACTGCTTAGACTGCACGAATGGCGTAGTGGTTTAAGCGGTCGCCACGCCGCTTCCTACTACGTCAAGTGTTGTGGTTTCAAACCCCACATGGGACGACACTTTGTGTGATCCACAAATTGTTGTTCTGAGTCTGGGTGTTCTTTATGTCCGTTTCGTGTATATTTGTAAAGTCCCCCGCGACACAGGATATATTCCTAATGCGGGAGTTGTATTTAAAAAAAAAAAGACAGTGCATAAGGCGGACTTAATGCCACAGGCATTCTCTTAAAGTCAGCCTTATTGTACTGTATATTATATAAGGTAAACACAGAGTTTACCTAATACACTGCATTTAATACCTAATACGAGTACATACTATACTCTGTACCTAGTGCATAGTACTAACTGATACTCCTTTTATTTATTTCATAACCCACGCGTGTACATCATGCTGTAGTCAATTAACTCCACCTAATCGTTAGTTAATAGTAGTTGACGTTGTGCGGACGACATATCCTTATTCGCGGCGCTACAATTATTGTGCACAGACGGACGTAATACCATAGATTATAATATAGAGGTGCATGTAAGTATAAAGTTTTTTTAAAATTTTGTCATCCAGCGATCTTGTCAAAAGTCGTTTTGTCCTCCGATTTTCTTTTGATTAATGTCGTGCTGGGCCCAGATGGTTTTATTTTTTCCTAGGAATTCCCGAGTGTTATAACTCGGTATGATCGTTGGCCACTGCTGTTGATCCTGATGTACAGAAATTATAGTCCTTTTGTTTTACAAAATTACTAATTCAAACATTGTTAAACAGCTATTTTTGAAAATTGTTATAATCACACGAATATTATATTACTTTCAAATCCAAGAGCATGCTTTTCCTTGAGACTAACTAAAGAACTAACTCTAACATCTCGAGGTTAGCAAGTTTTAACTTACCCGGTGAGTTTTGGCAGTCATTCAAATGCATGAATGCATGATGCGAGAGCCTTAGAGCAAAAACAATCATCCAGCAACGATATTCTGAGTAGAATTGATTATTAGACTATCTTCTTCTTCTTTTTCTTGATATTAGACTGGCAAGTCAAATCAGCACCGATATTTAAATGTCAAATGTAGTAATATCGTAATACCTTACCATATAATTTAATAATTTAAAAGAAATAAGTACCGCATTAAAGAATATCACACTAACACACATACACACACACACATCTAAGTTCACAGTTTTATATCAGAGTTAATGTAATACAAACTATTCAACAACATTTTTACTATAAAAACCTACCAATAGGGCAGTTTTAAATGGTAAAATTGTTAAGTATATTTTAAAGCGTTTTCTCTTCCCGACACTAGTAATAGTAGTTCCCGATATTAGTTGTCATATCATGTAGGTACTTTAAAAAAATTATTTTAAAATCACATAATCACAGATTGCTCATCTTTTGGTTATCTGTTACTAATATTAAACGTTATATCTACAATAAACATAATCTATGACACTATTGACCAAGTACAGCATCGTTCGCCTTTTGAATTTAGAACTAGGACCAATCTAACGCTTCCCGTCGCGTCTCTAACTTGCAGCAGTCACGCAAGTTCAAGGTTAACTGCATTGTAGTTATGTAGGGAAATTGTACGCTCTTGTGTACAAGAGTTATTGAGAAATATCTCATTGATACAGTCATGCATTGACATCAATTTAGGTGTTATAGAGAAAATAATTAGTAGGAAATAGAGGGCTTGTGGCTAAATTGTAACTGAATAGGGTAAAACGTTGCAAAGTTAAGTAATCCTAGCCTGATCAGTCTATGGACATGCTTAACACATTGAGATACGTTCGTGCCTCGGCGAGCACTTTAAGTCGACAGTCCCGGTTGCCATACGAACATAGGTTTTAATCGTTACGGATATTTGGAGCCCTAAAAACGTTCGTCTGCAGTCTTTCTACAGAATTTCGCCTTATACTTAGGCAGTGGTGTCTGATGGCAGTTGTTCCGCGTAAAAAATCAACCTAGGTTCGGAAAAAGACTTGGAGGCAGATTTGTTCAAAATAGTTGTGTAAGAAACGAAGTCGAAAAAAAAGACTTGTTTTTTTACCCTTCAAAAGTATTTTAATCATTTAAACCAAATTATAATATCTTTTACTAGACCGTCTATTATTAGATTTTTTTCGACTTCCACATACAATTAAACAAAAACACATTTTAGTGACATCTAACGAAGACACACCGAACTACTGAGTAATTTCTAATCCTGTATCGCGATATAAAAAATTCTCATTTTATATTCTGAGAAAATACTTTAATATCTTATTGATAATTTTCTTAGTGGTACTTTCTGTAACAAGACATTATAATAGGGTACTGGTTTCTTCAGTGCCTTACTAGCAAGCTTTTGTAATTAGAACATTTGCAATATATTAGCTAAAGTCCTTCGACTAATGAAAAACATCTGTAGATATAACACTAGGCAAACCAATTTACAATTTATTTATTTGTTTTTTTTAAATTAATAATGGGGTAAACGAGCAAACAGGTCACCTAATTTAAAGTGACCCCCATACCGCTGCCCATGAACGCTTGCAATTCAGTAGTCACAAGTAAGCTTCTTAGAGGCTATCGGTCCGGGAATACCACAGATGATAATTAATTCCATAGATTGGTTGTCTGAGGCAAAGAGTGTGTTGAAATGCGCATGGTGGTGGAGGGCTTATTATCCAAGATTAAACGACTAGGACAGTTACTCTTGTACCGTCTCTTCGTGAGCGTAGTTCGTGGTTATTATTATGTATACTGGCTAATACACTTCAATTGTCTAAGACCGTCTCAGCGCATTATGTAAATTTCTTTAAATGTCCTTTCTCAAAATGTTCTTTCTTAGGATGTGGCAAAATGGCACATTGTGAGTAAATTTAATTATGAGTGTTAGCACAATGCCAATGATGTTTCTTGCAAAGTGGTACAATGTTGAGCTAATGACATGTTTTTGCTTAAACAGATGTTTTTTATAGTTGCAAGCTATGCGAAATTTGTTGTTGCTTCTATTTGAGTACAAAATGTCTTTTATTGTGTGTGGTGAACCTGGTGAAGGTCATGGGCAGCCATTGGATACGAGTAGCACAGGACCGGTTGTTGTAACGAACCATAGTAGAAGCCTATGACCAGCAGTAGACGTCTTTCGGCTGAGATAATGATGAAATGTTCATTATATATTTTTTTTCTTTTAAACGCAAAATAAAAATAAAAGGTAGACACAATACTAAGTATCATAGTTCTACATTATAGTAGAACAAATGAGGGCGCAATGGAAGGATCGACATAACGTATGTCGATCTTTCGATAGCACCTTGACTCGATTGATGAGAGTCGATATTATTTGCCAGCAGTTGTTTTTGTGATGGCACGTCCCTTTTGTTTGAAGAACTAAATCGCTTACACCTGCTTGCTGTCAATCTAGATTACTGTCCATTTACTGTTATTCTGCTACTATTTTTCTTTTTAGTGTGGTATTAATAGTATATAGGCACCATTGTAATATAAATGAAACCTACCACATCCCTTGATGTAAAGAATTTATTAAGTAATTTGTAAGAAAAATAATATTATGACGATTCACTATAAAGTATTCTTGGTACTGACATATCTGTTATATTTTTATTTATTGACATGGCAATCTTATTTTGTCATCATGGGCAAAACTCACATACTACAAAACTTAGTTTAACGCCATCTAGTGACGATTAGCCAAAGTACACAGTAGCTACTTCCTGTGTATCACACGAAATAAGTTCACGCGCTCATATTAGTATTAATGTTACCCCAAAAATCATATTGCGGTTGCTCCTAGTTCTAGGCGGTCGGCAGCAACCGGTCAAAGTTAAGTATCTCCATTTTATTAACGACCAATACTAAGTGTAATTGTTTGTATGCAGTTAATCTAGACTAGCATTATTTTTACCGATTACAACTAATTCTAGCCAATGCTTAATTGTTTAAATAAGATTTAAAATAACACATGATTTTAGAAAGCTGACTGATGCTTTACTCGTCCTCCAGTATATGTTTTTATCACATAAATCATGACCGTGTGGTGACGAATTAAGAATACGGAGTGCCAACACTTATTCATCCTGTGGGTATCGTAAGAGGAGACTAAGGGAGCAAACTACCCAGTACAACACCACTGCAAATAGAAGGAAAACTCGACACAAATCGTATACTAACCCGTCTGGCCAGCGTGGTATAGTAGGTCAAAACCTCCTTTCTAATCAGAGGCCTATGTCCAGCAGTGGGCTATTAAAGGCTGTTGATGTGTGATGTGATGAAATCATGTCATCACTATCTATGGTGTCGCAATCGTCACTCATCTCCATTGCCTTGTAATCTTAATAATTAATATCTCCAATAATTAATAATTAATATTAATATCTCCAATTAATTAATATCTCCAATAACCCTTGTAATATTTTCACGTGACTTCACTGCACCTAGGTTTAACCGGCTAGAACTAGAAGTAACCCTACTTCGGCTTTTAGCCGTAACATAAAAACATGTGTATTATAATATAAAATCGAACACACAATAGAGAGCTGTATTAACACCTAGCTTGTGAGTTTGAGTTTGTTAAAGGGACAAACCACGTTTTAAATAATAATGATAATAATAACTTAACACATCATACACACGGCTGTCTAGTCCCAAACTAGGCAGAACCTGTAGTATAGTAACCAGACTGCTGATAAATATACTTATATATTTCTAAATACATACATATTATAGATAAGTTACACCCAGACACAAAACAAATCATGGTGCTCATCACACAATTATTTGTCCTAGGTGGGAATCGAACCCACTACCTCCGGCTTAGCAGTCAGGGTTCCTAACCACTAGACCAACAGGCGCGTCATTTTTTTTATTTTTTACCACTAAGGTGGTGAACATTATGTCATTTACAAAATTAAAGAAATATGTAAAACAACCTATGGTACTGCTTACCCTCCGAGTCATGAAAATAACTAATCCACAAGGTCGCTGGTTGGTCAATGTCGGGTGGAGGCGCGTCGCGGCCAACTCGGCGACGTCGCGAGTGCCGCACTCAAATGTCATACATATTACTGATAGAACGACGTTCGGTAAAACTGGGGTGCTCAACATTTTTTAATATAC
Organism: Arctia plantaginis; assembly: GCA_902825455.1. Taxonomy (NCBI): domain Eukaryota; kingdom Metazoa; phylum Arthropoda; class Insecta; order Lepidoptera; family Erebidae; genus Arctia; species Arctia plantaginis. Next base: position 677,922 of record CADEBD010000041.1, on the reverse strand, counting down.
CGATTTTTAACACGCTAAATTAAAAACAAATTGAAAGTAAAAGATACATAAACTATAATTAAGTAGGTACCTAAAACTGTACGTAATATAAAAGTCATATAAAACGGCAAAGTTCTTAATTTGATGTGAAATGAACTACGACGAACGTAGAAACTTTAATAATAATTGAATTCCGAAAAAAGAGTCACCGACTTGATTTAATTATAAAAAAACTTTGATTGCACTTATGACGTAGTTTTTAAGCGGTCACCTCGCCGCTTCATACTGCATCGAGTGTTGTGAGTTCGATCCCTGATTCACTTTGCGGGATCCTCAAACTGTTGTCCTGAGTCTGGGTGTTCTTTATGTCAGTTAACTGTATGTTTGTAAAGTCCACCGCGACATAGGATATATCCCTAGTGTGGGAGCTGTCATTTTTTTTTAAAGTCAGGCTGCCAGATTGAGGGGACCTCTGGTGAAAAATTAACTGCTGCAGTAGGCGATAGAATGGCGGCCTAGCCATATAATATAAGGATTGGGCCGATAGGCGGGGGAAGACCGCAGCTTTCCCGGGATAGGGCTTTACCAGGCGCGGCGTCGATCCGGGTGGAACTGAAATAACATGGTCCGGGTCCTCCTCAGAAAAGGGCGTCGGGGAAGTTTTTAGTGGAAACTCCAAAAACTCACAAAGTACTGGCTCCTAAGTCCCCTAGTAGCGGGAGATCCGTAGGGAAGTTCCACCCTGTCAAAAATGAAAGACCCTTAAAACCTGTTTAAAATATATTTTATAAAGCCTATCCAGAATTTAGGTGAACTGTGCGTTATATACCCCTAGTTCACCAAGATAATACCTATACCAACAATACCTATACCATAACATAATTAGAAAACAAAACCAACACGCAAATGACTCAATTAATAAATGACAAATTTTTCACCGAAAAACATATTTCATACAAACAAAAGGAACCTTGGGTAACCATAGCGACGACACATCAACACAATCAAACACCTTAAGCTAAATACAAATACGAAATCATTTCGACACACACCTTACTATACGAACTACGTCAGAAATTACGTCACTCAAAAAAACTGTATATTCCTTATTCAAATGTTATGTGCAACTGCTATGCTGTGGGTTTCTACCGGCCTAACACGCAAACGGTTTTGCAGCAAGTTTTCAGTACTAAACTACATCAGGGTACGGAGTAACTGCCTCAGTGTATATAGTGGTTCGGAAAGTTCTTGGTGTGTTATGGTGAAGTGTGGAGGATTGAAAAACGATGATATTTTTATGGTGGTAAGTGATTGCCCGTTTTTATATTGATTTGTAAACACGTAGTCGTTTGAATAAATAAAAATCATCTGTTTGACTTTCTAGAGGTCGTTGTTTGATAATTTATTTACGAGTACAGATGACGTTCAGTGGTGTTAAACCTTTGTAAAAACCTGACCCTCTTTATTTATTAATTAATGAAACTTAATAAATAGATCTGGATACAATTTACTCTATTTTAAATAATAAAAAAGTTTATTAAATCAAAAAGTACTTACAATATACTAATCGTTCTACATTCTGTTATTAACGCTCTTCATACTACTGGTGCTTACAAAAAGAATCAGTGCTTTATAATACGCGTTTCCATTTCCAATAAAGGTTCATGTGATAGCATTTTGTAAATGTAAACATAATAAAACATTGTATGATTTATCGTGATATTGGTTCAGAGCTCACTTGGTTATAAATTACGAAAACATTTCTTTTTTTTTTATTTATGGTAAAGGGGCAAACGAGCAGACGGTTCACCAGATGGTAAGCAACTACGATGGACACCTGCAACTCAAAAGTCACAAGTGCGTTGCTGCCCTTGGAGTCCCTCCTGCTCAAGTCAGCGGGAGGTGCTTTGCTCTCCGGTAACCTCACTCACTCAGTGAAAGGCAACGAAAGAATTGCCTAACATCGGTTTTCTGTGAGGCCGTGGTATCACTCCGGTCGAGCCGGCCCATTCGTGCCGAAGCATGGCTCTCCCACGGTAAATCTTAATCTCGTTCAAGATTTGATCCTAATTCGTAAATAAAACTTATCAACCATATCTTGCTACTGTACCAATTACATAACCTAAAAAAAGACCTTCTGCTTTTAATCTTAATTCTTTAATATTAATCCAGAAACAAGGTTACGAAAATACATACTATGTTAATAATGATATGTATATTATTATATATATAACGTATCTCACACACGGCCGTCTGATCCCAAACTAAAAGGCAGAGCCTGTACTATGGTAACTAGACTGCTGATAAACAAACTTATATATTTTTAAATAGATACATATTATAGATAAATTACACCCAGACTCAGAACAAATGACCGTGCTCATCACACAATATTTTTAGTGGGTGGGAATCGAACCCACGACCTCCGGTTTAGCAGTCAGGGTCACTAACCACTAGACCAACAGACCCGTCTTAATTAAGTAATAATATTTAAACAGAATAAGTTATGCTGTTCAATTGTTAGAGAACTGTTCTTAAATCAAACACATATAATAATTTATTTGATAATTAACGCGATCAATAATCAATTAATAATGGTAAATGGCTTTGAAAAATGGTAAATAAATAAATATTACATGTCTTTGAATTGCCAGACCTTTGCTTGGTTGTACATATATTATGTAATAGCTTGGTATAATTTGTACCATCAATGGTACTAGTGATACAACAGTTATTAAACTAGTATCACTAGTTGCGCTGATGGTACTAATGATACCATCAATGGTACTAGTTAATGGTACTACTGACACAAGGGGACTAAAAACCGTAGCTAGGGAGCCAGGTTTACCCTAGGAAGGACATCCCAGGTACGATAGGCTTGCCCTGCAATTATAATCGGCAAAATTTGGGCGTTTTAATAGGCGCCTGTCTACCCTTTGGTGGATGAACAACGTGAGTGTTTGTGTCTGAATGTTTTAAAACTTATTTTGTATGTAGATATAATGAAGAAGATAACTGAGTAAATTTTCTTCTATATGTAAACGTATATCTATACCCAAATACAATTTCTCTCTCTCTTTTTTTAAAGACAACTCGCGTATTAAGAATATATTTCCTGTGTCGCGGGGGACTTTACAAACATACACGAAAAGGGCACAAAGAACACAAAGACTCAAAACAACAATTTGTGGATCACACAAAGTGTCGTCCCATGTGGGGATCAGACCTACAACACTCAGCGTAGTAGTGAGCGGCATGGCGACCGCTTAAACCACTACGTCATCCGTGCTGTCTAATTGCTAGAAACGTAACCCACAAATCGTTTTTTATATCGAATACCTACTAAAAACCTTTCAAATAACATCATATTGTAAAAATATCGTGAATAACATTTAAATACCAACCCTAGTTTCAGTAAAACATTTAAATTCGAAACCAATTAACGTTTCAACTTGGAAATTAATTTAAAACACATTACATATGGAATCTGAATTAAGTTTAAATCTAATTAGTGAGTTAAATACGTTTAATTGTTGTAACTTTTGATACTATTGAACTATCTTTAAGCGAATTTATTGCTTGGAAATATCAAAGCCCATCAAGGTTTTAATTTAGAAGCTGTCTTTTTTTACCCGGCTTACAAAGGATAAAAAAGATGAAGAAAGGGTAAAGGATGATACAAATGGCCAGCACTGCTTAGGTAAAATTAATAAGTACTTGAACAATGCTAGAGATTAGTATTCTTTTTCATTAACTTTTTCTTGCGAAATGAGACAATCCATCGACATTGGCTAGATTTCTTTATTGTCAGGATAAAAAATTACCTTAATTTTAAGAAATAGCGTCTTACTTATAAAAATCAATATATAGAATTCATTTAAATAATTTTTTCCAAAATATAAAAGTAATTTCAGAAACTTATAATTAAATTAAAATAAACTATTTCATACAACATGTAATATCCGATGTTTACTGAATTCTAATATAAACATTATATCTATACAAGTAAATAAAATTGGAGTGTCTGTTTGTAATATTAAAATAACCTCTTTTTACTAAATGCATATGTATGTTTACACGGTACATATGCCAAAATAACATTTCTTCCAATTTTTGTCTGTCTGTCTGTTTGTTCCTGGTAATCTCTGGAACGGCTGGACCGATTTTGACGGGACTTTTACTGGCAGATAGCTGATGACATAAGGAGTAACTTACTAGCTTCGCCCCGCGGCGTTACCCGCAGTTATAACAACAAACGCGGGTAACACCGCGGGTCTCAGCTAGTTTTAAATATTTTTAACCGTCAGAATTAAAATTTGTAGGTTGTAGGTAAATATTATAAATCAGAAAGTGTGTCTGCCTCTCTGTCTGTCTGTCTGCTACGTCGTCACGCTTATACCGCTGAATCGATTTGAAATTTGGTATAGATATAGTTTGAGTCCCGGAAAAGGCTATTTTTTATTCCAGAAATCATCCTTTAAGTGGGTGAAAAGGGGTTGTGGTAGTTCGTATGGGGAATTAATAACCGCTAAATCGATTCAGATAAAATTTGGCCCGAAAATAGTTTGATTCTTAAGAAAGGACATCCGGTATAATCGACATAAACGCGGACGGAGCCACGTGCAGAAGCTAGTTTATAATATGTAGCAAACTTTTAATATCAGATCTGGTGTTCAGTTCGTCTGTGTGTGAAGTGTGAGAAAGGACACATATTTTAAATATTTTTTTTACTACACGTATGTTCATATCATTATATGTTTATGAACAAAATGAATCGCCAAATATGTTGCTAAGAGCAAAACTCAAGAACGGCTCGACCAATTTAAGTAGAACGAATGGTGTTGGATCTGTTGGTGTGATGTAACATAACAAATGGTCGTTATTTGTTATGTTACATCACACCAACAGCCTATAATAGGCCAATGTTGGACATAGGCCTCACTTTAGAAAGAAAGTTTTGGCCTACTATATCACACCGGCCAGACGGGTTGGTATAGGGTTTGTTTCAAGTTTTCCTTCTCTTTAGAGTGCTGTTGTCCTGCGTAGTTTGCGCCCTTAGTTGACTCTTACGACATCCGACGGCAATCTTAATCTGTCACTACAGGGACATCCGGCTAATTTTTTGTGATATATCCGGTCAGGCACAAGGAAGGTTATTATGGAGAGGAAAATATTACGAGGAAAATAGTAAAATAAAAACTTATTTTCCCATTATTCACAGAGTACATTAAGCATCTGTCCACGGTCTGCAAACATTGGACGTTAATCAAAACAAAACAAATTATCGATTTCAAAACAAACGATTATCTTCGGTATGCCTTCAAGTTTATTAGATATTAATCTATGCCTGCCCAAAATAAAGTTCATCATCATTCCGAATTATTTATTTTATCATTTATTTTTCTATTGAACTGCTGCAGGACAAAAAGTTTTGACAGAACGAAGTTTGTCGCGGCAGCTATTCTTTAGAGTAATTAAAGAGTAATTTTGTAGTTCCTAAGTTGATGTAAGGTTGTTTTTGTTTACAAATTTTATGTTGTTTCTTTTTGATAGTCTGACTTTTACAATTGTAATGGTATGTAGTTTATTTTTGTTAAAATTTAGCATAGATATAAGCGATTGGGTGTACACTGTAATGCTTATATTTTATTAATAAGAATTTTATAGATAGATAACATATGTTATAAGAGAGGAGAAACGTTACAACTTTAGATAAAATGGTGAAGCTAAATCCCAAATCTAGTCAGATCTGGCCACCATAACGTAAGATTTAAAGTTTGCATATCATGCAAGTATCTTTGTTATTCCCAGGAGAGGATATTACTGAGATCCTTACGATGTGATTACGACGTGCAACGCGATAACTGGCTGAGAGCTACGAGACTCGTGCGAGTAATATCATATTCAAATTGCTTCTTCATTCCTTGCGTCTCTTCTAATATTAGGGTGACTATTATCTTTAATCATTCAATTTTCATGAGAATAAATTTATTTTAATACCAATAGTAACAGCTTATGAGGTATGGTACGAGGCAAGTTATTTTTAATTAAGGCAGTCTAATTGACGGTAAACACGGATAAAAGAACAATAAAAAGAAAATGAACATTGTTTTTTTTTAGGCATTTTTCCATTTGTATTGTCACAGATACAAAAAAGAACACTAGATACCTTTCAGCCAAAAAAAAATCACCGTGTAAAGTGTTGCCATCGACACGATAAGTAAGTAAGCCAAAAAAAGTACTACTACCAAGAGATATAGATATGCGCGGCCAAAGTCTAGTTACAAATACAGGATAAATCCTGATTACTGTCTACCCAGGTGTCTGGTTAGATAGCCATTTATCCACCTGTTCAATTACAGTTAGCGCTTGTTGGACATGTCCGGGAAGGATAAGCAAGCAATCTAATGTAGGTTCAAGGAGACTGATGATTTACGGGACTCGTTGTGTCGTCTTTGCACATACGGTTACGAAAGAGAATGGGATGATGTTGGTAAATAGTTCTTTGTTTGATGTGCAATTAACTACCACGAACGTAGAAAGGTTAATAGAAATTGACTTCTAAAAAAGTGTCACCGACTTTGTTTAATTGTAATAAACTGTATTTTTTTATTTTGATTGGATGGCGTAGTGGATTTAGAGGTCGCCACGCTGCTTCCTACTGCGTTGACAGTTGTGGGTTCGATCACCACTTTTTGTGCTCCACAAATTATTGTTCTGAGTCTGGGTGTTCCTTGTAAAGTCCCCCGAGACACAGGATGCTAATGCGGGCGTTGTCATAAAAAAATCTAATGGTAACTAATGGTAATTTTAATTTTTTACCTTTAATGTGGTATTTTTCTTCAAATTAAAATGAAATCACATAGCAAGCATACCCTCGCATATATATCATATACATAAAATAAATAATATAAAAAATCGGTTCATCAATGATTTAGTTCTGAGGCAATAAACACAAAAAAAAACAAACAGAGAACTTTTTTGAAGTCCATTTAACTATTGGGAATCTCTTTCATTCGTTTTTATGAACATCATCATCAACAACTTTTACTAGTCACACACAGCTGGACATAGGACATCCTTAGAAACGAGGTTTATGTTACGTATATACATGAATTCGTAAATTTGGATAATTGTGTTTATTTTTTGTAAGAGATAAAGATTCTTGTAGGAATGAAAACTTTAAGATTTTTCCGACTGAATTAACAAAGTCATAAAGATTGCTCAAATATTATTTGAAATATGCTTTATGCCAGCTAGTTAAGGATTCAGTTCCTTAAAACTTAGCATTTAAAAAATATATAACTGAGCTAAATGCTCCTGTAGTCATAACGAATTGTTATAAACTTTCTGTCGTAAAACGTATTTATTCTGTCCTTAATTTTCAATAGATAAACAAATAGGTTTAAATAAAATTTTATATGACGTGACGACGTTTATCATCATTGTCATCAACAGCCTTTAAAAGTCCACTGCTGGACATAGACCTCTCCTTAGAAAGGAGGTTTTGGCCTACTACGTGATGTTCTGTGACGGGTAATTGTCTTGTAAACAAAAGGTATCGTATCTGCAGTTTACGTAATATGTAACATAAAAAAAACTCAAAAGCAAATAAGAAATTTCTTAGTAAGTGTAATTTCGAAGGACCCAACTTTAAGCAATACAGCTATATGAGCAAACGCAAGTTGATTCGGTGTAGATAGGATAGTGTAATCAAATGACTGTCGTCAGTTAATTAAGGCTTGTCTCGATGCCTGGATATATATAAATCGGAATAAGATATATATAATATAAGATACATATAAATCGGAAATCGGATTATATATATATTAATATATATAATCCGTGTGGTGACGGATTGAGAATACGCAATGTCACCACCTCTATTCATCCCGTGGGTGTCGTAAAAGTCGACTAAGGGAGAAAACTACGCAAGACAACAGCACTGCAAAGAGAATGAAAACTTGAAACAAACCCTATACCAACCCGTCTAGCCAGCGTGGTATAGTAGGCCAAAACCTCCTTTCTAAGGAGAGGCTTATGTCCAGCAGTGGACTATTAAAGGCTGTTGATGATGATATATATATGTACCGTACCTACAGTTTATGTACACGTTGCTGGTAAAACGCTGATCATCATGATCTAGATAATCTTACTATTCTTGTGTCCTATTGAGCGTTGTATCTGTAGTTCCGACAGCTTCTAATTGTTATATTGTTTGAGTGATTCACAGATAATTGTTTTGAGTCTAAGTGTAGTTTGTCTTCGATGCTTATAAGCACGCTACGTGTCCTGAGGCGCTGGCATAAGGGTTCTTAAACAAGAAACAAAAAGCTAACTTTTAATAAACGCACACGCTTTATAATTCTTTGTAATTGTCTTTTTAAAATCCTAAATTTGAAACATAACACAATAAATGTGTGTGGAAAAAAAAAAATGTAACCGTAATAGCATCAGTTTAATTATCAAACTCGGTTTATCCATTTAGTATGCATATCAATCAAAGTTATGAACTGAATTATCAATATGTTTAAGGGTATTTATTACCTAGGTATTCCGCTAATCTATCGCCTTATTATACACTATCCAAATCGGGCCTAATATATTCAGGGATCGTTTATAAATTCAATAGGGGCGGATGTTTACCGCCATTTGCCAACAATATCAAAATATTAACGCAGTCGGCGTTTTGGCGTGATTTAACGATTTGTTTTATGATGCTGTATTTGTATAGACTACTAGCTGGTACCTGCGACTTCGTTCACGTGGAATTTGAAAAGCGCTGCCTTAGTGGGTTCGATGCCCGGACCGGGCAAAATTTTAAAGGGTTTTTCTGAGAGGAAAAATAGTCTTAAGTTATTCCTTATGTAGACAGCTACCTTGTAGTAAAATATTATCATGATATATATATTATTTGATTCTGTTTATGACAAAATAAATTACAGGAAACATAGAGTATCTTGTTGAACTACTCTAAGTTACATACTTAGAGTAGTTCAACAAGATACTCTATGTTTCCTGTTGTTATGATTAAGATATGTCTTTTTAGGGTTCCGTACCTCAAAAGATAAAAAAAGGAACCCTTATAAGATCACTTTCTTGTCGGTCTGTCCATCTGTCCGTGTGTCACCATCGATTTTCTCAGGAACGGGTAGACCTAGCAAGCAATTTACAACAATTTATACCAGATACTGAGGTCTATAGTCCCTATTAGGTGTATAAAATCAAGGTCCTGAGTCAACACGATAAAAAGATATGGGCATAAAAGAAATGTATTACAGCAAAAATAAAGGAATAATTCCAAAAAATAAAAAAAGTTGAAAATTAAGATAAATTTTGGTACTTACAAATTTTCGCGTAAATCTACGTAAAATCTGGGTAGGTACGGAACCTTCGGCGCACGAGTTCAACTCGTACCTGACCGGTTTTATTTATAACTGTATTCAATAGCCTAGTTGAAATGAAATCAGACTTTTATTTCAGAGATTGGTCCCTTGAAACTCTTAATCTCCATTTATGAGTATAAATGGCGCCCTTTTGCCTCGCTAAATTGGTTTTATGAACTACCAGCGCTTTCCTAGGGCTTAGGTATTTTTTTTTATGTTAGTGGGGGCAGACGAGCAGACGGGTCACCTGATGGAAAGTGACTATCGCCGCCCATGAACGTCTGCAACTCAGGAGTCACAAACGCGTTGCCGGCCTTTTAAGAAAAAGTACGCTCTTTTCTTGAGGGTCGTATCGGTCCGGAAATACCGCAGACGATAACCCGTTCCACAGATTGGTTGTGAGGGGCAAAAAGTGTCTCGAAAAGCGCTCAGTAGTGGAGCGAACAATTCCTCGGAGCATTCTCCATGATATATGCGATAGAGAATGCAGAGTGAAGCTACATCTCTACGTAACGCCAATGAATTGAGCCGGTCGCAAATCTTTTGGCTATCGACGATTCGAGTCGCTCTCCGTTGGATGCGGTCCAGAGGGAGAAGCTGACTGAGCTGCCCCTGCATAGAGATGAGAACAGTATTCCATATGCGGCCGGACTTGCACCTTATAGAGCTGAAGGCGGTGGGCCGGAGTGAAATACTGCCTCGCTCTGTTCAGTACACCGAGCTTCTCCGAGGCCAATTTGACCTTACCCTCTAAGTGACCCCGAAACTGGACTTCACTCTATATGTCGATGCCTAGGATTCCGATGCTGGCTGAGGCAGTTAGAGAGGTGTTCATAAAGGTTATTAATCTATTAGTTGACATTTTTTTGATTTATAAAACCAGGTTGGTTGGTTTATTTATGCAGGTTAGCAAGTAAAAAAAAATGCGATGACCGGTTGCGTAGTTCAATCGTGAAAACTCAGGTCTTCATATATAGTTTTAATAGTAAGGAAAAATTGGAAATAATTTGACATAAAAAGTGCTGTGCAATATTCATAAGAAAAAAATTATACACGAGCCCTGCGGTGAAATATTTTAATATAGTACGCTGCAAAACCAAACCTATGTGGTCTTCACTTCTCATTAGAACCTAATATCTACCACAAGCGCCTTAATTGCCTTCTTTATCATAAAATCATTTATTGCCGAGCTACTTGACAATTAAGTTTACCTCACAATTAAGTAACTCACATTAAAGCGCCCACATTATAGTGAATAGCGTGTAATAAACTCTATTCTTCATTTCTTAGGTTTCGTCCAATTTTTTTAAATACAATTCCTATTGTTACGAGATATCCTATATATCGAAGAGTGGAAGAAATTAAAACCTTTAAAAAAAAGCGGAATCATCTTGAAAATTAATTAATATTGCTTTAAAGTCTCTTTAAAGAGACTTGAAGAAGTCTTTGTTAATTTATCGAATTGAAAAAAGAAAACAAAATGTCTTTATTAAATTTATTAGCGATGTGGCGACTTCTACATACGGTGAAACATAAAACCATAGAACAGCGCCATCTAACGAAGACACACTGAACTGCGGAGTAACTGCTAATCCTGTATCGCGATATGAAAAATTCTCACGCCGATTAGCATATATAAAACTTCCCAACATCATGCATGATCACCAGATCTGAGGATCCTCCCTTTGTATTGAGCCTTCAAAGGAGCAGATCATCAGCAGCACCATCGCCATCGTGTACACTACCACAGCGACGAGCAGTAATCAAGTCTCAGCCAGCCAGCAACCTAAGCCACAACAGGGATACCACACGTAGGTAGCGATCGCCTGATTAATGCTACGGCCTTATCAGCGTCTACACACTGCACTTACGGTTCACGTAAGAAGAGCATCTCTCTCCCATCTACGCAGTAGACCACTTGCCACTACGCAGCAACTGCCCCGCCTCACTGGAGACTTCACCGCAGCACCGTGTACCGCCTGCAGCCCGGACTCAATTGGGCTAGCGGTACTTATTTCCGACTCACTGGAACTATCGGCCCTGATTTCCGACTTACTGTAACTACTCATTACTGGCACTGGCACGCTTCAAAAAAGGGCATAGATGGCTCATCATAATTATGTCGACCTCCGATATTGGAGGGGAGTGATGTAGCGACTACCACATAAGGTGAAACTTCGAAACATAAAACAACGTCATATAAAGAAGATACACCGAACTGCGGAGTAACAGCCAATCGTGTATCGCTGTATGATAAATTCGAGTATTATTGTAGTGTATTCTAATAAAACTTTATAAGATATTGGAGTAGGCATTTGTCTCGCAACTGACCTTAGAAAAAGTTATGATAACCTCAAACAAAGTACACGTCTTGCCAAAGAATACTTTAAATTTAATAATATTGAAAGCAAAAAGCAAAATTTAAAAAAAGGACCTCTCAGTAAAAGCTTGCTAATTTTCTTTATTATTTTACAAATAAAACCTTAGTAAAACTTATTTATTTTCCCTAAAAACGACCACAAAAAATGTTTTGCTTTAAAAGTTGGATCGCGTGTCAGTAGATTGTGGCTTCCCGCCACAGTAAAACCTTTTGTCTTTAGTTCGTTCCCTGTAAACTGGTAGATTAAAATGTATGTTCTCGTTTAACGTAAATGTTGTGTTCTATTTAGTTTCCTTTAAATGCATAAAAACTTTTATTTACAAGTTTTTAAAACTTACTCAGTATTTTCTTTGAGATATTTAATTAATTTTTTTATAATCTTGAATACAGGGTCGTTCGCCAGATCAGGGTCGGCTCGCCTGGAGTGATAAGCTTCACAGGTAACTGGTGTTTAGTCATCCTTTCATTGATTTGCACCGAGTCAGTGAAGTTACCCAAAGCGACAAAACCCCCACCATGAGCATGTGTATCTCGGGCAGCAGTAGTCACTTGCCAAACTACTCAAAAATAATGAACTAAATTATGCTAAAATAAACCGTAAATAAATAATCCGTGTAGTGACGCATCCGTGTAGTGACGGATTAAGGATACGGAATGTCACTACCCCAATTCATCCCGGGGGTGTCGTAAGAGCAGACTAAGGGCGCAAATCAACGCAGGACACCAGCACTGCAAAAAGACGGAAAACTTGACACAAACCCTATACCAACCCGTCTGGCCAGCGTGGTTTAGTAGGCCAAAACCTTCTTTCTAAGGAGAGGCCTATGTCCAGCAGTGGACTATTAAAGGCTGTTGATGTGTGTGATGATGTGAAAATAAACCGATAATGTTATGTATAAAAACATAGTCTTGAGCAAAAGAGATACTAACCTTAGATCATTCACAGAATGTTGCTGAAATTCTCGATAATTCTGTACTGATTCACGGTCTTGTAGTGTTACGCTGAATAATAATTTACGTAACACGCGGTTTTGGTTATTAAAATTTATCAAAAAACCTATGATTAATGGCTAACAATACATAATCTTATGTTTATTCTACTCAGTTACAAGCTTAAACTCAGAAATGCAATTTGTTCAGAATATGTTTTGTGTAGATTTGTAGAGTTTTATATAAATTGAGGACCAAAGAATAGAAAAATACTATAAAAACACTAATTAAAGAGTAAAATGCAAACAAAAACGTGCTTCAATAATATTAAATGAATATGCAAAAAGATTTACAAAATGTCTTCAATTTTTTTCTGAATATGAATGTTCATTAAAATTAATTTAGGTTTTAAGCACCTGATAAGATATCACATATAGGGATTGTTTCAAGTTTTCCTTCTCTTTGCAGTGCTGTTGTCCTGCGTAGTTAGCTCCCTCAGTCGGCTCTTACGACACCCACGGGATGAATAGGGGTGGTGACATTGCGTATTCTTAATCCGTCACTACACGGACTAAGATATGTCATGCGGCTTTTTGCCAACACAAGACACGAAGAATTTTTGGCATTTTCTTTCTGTACAACTGGTCTCAAAAAGTTTTCATTAAAAATACTGCCTATTAAGCTACCGAATTTCAGTTTATCCAATTCTAGATACACGTAATAAGAATTTCGTTGGCATTGATTATTAAGAGACAATCGATATTATAACAAATTGTATATGTTAGTATTACATAATACATTTATTCTAAACTTGTCTTACAAACATGAAAACAATTACTGTCGATGTCAATGAAAAAGCAATGAAGGCAAGCGCAAATTGAATTTAAGACAATTGGAATAAGAACACGAAGGTATCATTACAATTACGAGTACCGAGCTTTGCATACAAGTCTTTATCTTCAGAGAACATGCAATCATTGCTTTCAATGTTAATATTTATTATGCCGGTGCTATGTACCTAGAGTTCTCGGGGTAATTTGAACATGTATTGAATAAGGAAATATATGTATGTTATAAATGTGAAGGTTTATTTTTGTTAATGCTTCAAAATTCGGCAAAAAAATCAGCAGGAATACGGCAAACATTAGAAAAAACATTCGTCAATATTCGGCAAATATTTGGTGAGTGGTTAACTATTCACCGAGTCGCTAACACATTATGCACGTTCTCTTATACTGATTAAACGGGCTAATGAGGACCTTTAGTTAATGGACTAACCATTTTATTATATAATTAAATCACTGACAAAAAGTTGTCTGAAAGTCAGAAAATATACTTGTTGAACAGTACTTGACTTTGCAATTGTGCCCGCAAAGTTAAGAGAAATCAACTTGTCATCCTATCAATATAAAAGCAATTTTGGGTGAGTTTTTCATTGGAAAATCTTTAAGGCTTCAGACAAAGTTGTTCGAAAGATTAAATTTTGTAAATTTAATTCAAATAAAAGTGCAAGAGTTTGAAGGTGACCATACGATTCATAACTATTCAATATAATACATTTATATATGATGGAGGACCGATGTCTGGGTTGTTTTTTTAAATAGGGTGACGTCGGCAAAACTGACGTCATTCTGTAGATTGTCATTAATTTCCCTTATAAAAGCAAGTAGTAGTAGTAAATAACAACAAGAGTAAATACAACTAAAGATGTCTACCAAGTTCTTACACACAGTGGTGCATAGATCCGTACAGTTGTAAATAAAGACAACAGTAAATACAGTTGGATGTATTCCAAGGTCTCACCAACAGTTGTACGTTGATCCGAACAGCCCAAAGGCTTGAGCAAGAATGACCGAGTATGCGCAATGCAGCTCGTTTTTATAGGACGCATTTTTCGAGCACGTGTTTGCATGTTAGGTTGTGTTGTATTTTCTTGTTGTATTTAGATAACACGATTCTTCAGGTTATTTCTTAACACTAACTATCAAAACTATAATTAGAATCCATTGGAATCGAATTTAAATAAATCAAATTATTTTTATTGTGAGGTAGATTGTAGTTGCTCAGATATATGTATATAATGTGTCTACAGCTTGATCGAATTGAAAATTTTCCTCAATACGGGGACGCTTTAAAATTTATAAAATAATTTGGGAAAATGCAGTAACGAAAACAGAAGAGCAGTTAAAAATAAAAACAAAAGAAATCGAAATTGGTAATTTTGTATAGATTTTTTTAAATGTATAGATATATATTTCATAATACGAGTAAATGGCTTTTGTCGTAGACATACTGTATGAAATTGATTTTTAGAACGAAGTTCCTTGTCGCGTGTTACACGCTCGGAGCGGATGGGAGCGAGACCGAAAAATGTGTAACAAGAATTTTTTCCAAAACCTTGTGTCGTTGGGGCACTGCGGTTAGCAAACGTCTACCAAAAAGCGAAAGGACTTATTTAAAACCAGGGGCTCGGAGACCCCTCACGCCGATTTTTTTCAAAACTTTCAGGTTTGTATGATTTTTTTTATTGTACAGCTGGGTAAACCAGTCGATGGGTCACCCGATAATGTGTGAAGTGACTACCACCACCCATGGACACCTGCAACTCAGGATTCACATGATGCTCTTTGGACTCCCTTAAAATCAGAGGGTGAGGGATTCTGATAAACTCACCCACTCCAGTGAAAAGCAACGATGCATTACAACGGTTTCCTTTGAAGCCGTGGTATCACTTTGGTCGAGTCGCCCCATATTTGCCGAAAAATGACTCTCCTGGTGATACAATTAAGGAATATCCAGAATTATTTCTCCTAATCTTTAATAGATTTATTGGTAAGCGATACGTATATTTGCTAAAAGAGCGATAGAAAGAAGTTAAATAATACGTTAGTAAACTTACCAAATCTAATATTGCTTTCATAGAACCGTTAATAATAATGTCGTGAGTCGCACCGTGGATTTACCACACCTAGAAATTACAGGTTATGAAAGCTCACGAAAACAAGTAAGGTCTAGGTTTTAATCTTTTGATCAATAATTATTACGCATGAATATCAAATTATTCATTAATTTGTCGTGATATTTGTAATATTATGTTTTAATATATATATTACCTGCGACAAATTGATGAATAATTTGAAAGTCAAATTAGAATGCAGAATTTAATTACCAGCAGTGAATGTTTCTAAATTATTCATAACATAGTGAAATATGACGGACCTGTTGGTCCAGTGGTTAGTAATCTAGATTGCTTGAAAGCCAGAGATCGTGGATTCGATGCCCATCCAGGACGACTAATGTTTTGGTCAGTATGTAATTTATCCAAAATGAGTATGTATTTAGAAATTTATAAGTATGTTTATCAGAGATGTCTGTGAGATGTGTGAGGTTATTATTATAATAAAATGCAAAAACTAAGGTTTTTTTCTTTAAAAGTGAAGTCCCGCATTAGGAATATATCCTGTGTCGTGGGGGACTTTACAACCATACATGAAGCAGATACAAAGAACACGTAAACTCAGAACAACAATTTGTGGATCACATAAAGTATCATCCCATGTGGGGATCGATCCCACAACAGTCAACGTAGGAGGAAGCGATGTGACGGCCGCTTAAACCATTACATCATCCACGTAGTTAAACAATGTACAATATTTTAACCACTTCACAAAACAAAGATCTATTTACTTGTCCGCCTCTTTTATCATAAAACATTATTAAATATACAAATACAATTCAATGCGAAAGCGGGAGTACCAGTATGTTGAAACTAGGGTACCTAGTACCGTTTGGCTAGGAGCGCACAAATCGCTGGGTGCAAGTGCTGGTAAACTTCCTCGAGGCTCAGGGGCTTTATCTAATGAAGTCCTTCTTTTAGGAGAATCCCAAAAGGAAGTGGACATCTTGACCGACTTAGTACCCAGCATTTGCTGACGTAAAATTTATTATTTAAGCACTTATTGACACCGATAATAGAAGTGATTTTCCCTATTGCAAATAATCACTAGTAAGTTGATTGGTTGTTCTTTAAAACAAAATATTCTCATATAATTATGCCGTTACTACTTTAACTTTCGAATATACTTCAACTATAATTATGCCGTTTTTAATTTGAGCTGTTTATTTTCTTAGTCGTATCGTATTAATTACCGCCTTTCAAGTTTTAAACGGGCTTAAAATCGACTTCAAACATATCAGTAACACTTGACTTTTATAAGACCTGTTGAGATTAATTCAATCAGTGATAATAGGTCCGTCCTAACAAAAAATCTCAACTATTTTTTAAGACTTAAAGACCCGTACAAAAAATAATACGGCATCATATTACGTTTTTGGCTACGCAAGAACAGTCAATATAATAAAATTAAACATCTTGATCGTAGCCTATGACAACAGGTTTGGCGAGTCAGAATTATTGTAGGATTAACAGATCACCAATGCAGGTCTTGGAAGGAATGATTCAGATGTTCTATAGGTAATTTTGAAGGGTGTTACGTCCCTCCAACACAAAGAGATCCTCCGACTATACGAGGTGATCATTCTATGATGTTTCACATCACATCACACATCAACAGCCTTTAATAGTCCACTGCTGGACATAAGCCTCTCCTTAGAAAGGAGGTTTTGGCCTACTATACCACGCTGGCAGGCGGGTTGGTATAGGGTTTGTGTCAAGTTTTCCTTCTCTCTGCAGTGCTGTTGTTCTGCGTAGTTTTTATGATGTTTATAAGTTATTTATATTATTAATTAGTGTATAGAGGCATGTGGAATTCATTTGCGCTATGCAGAATTAGTAGTTCGGTAGTATAGAAGGTATTGAAGTACGTTTGTCATTAAATGTGGAAGTCATCACAAGACACATTCAGTAACACGCATTTCGATTGATACTCTTCTGTGTTACTGAATGTGTCTTGTGATGACCTCCATATACAATGAAAAACGTATTATGCGTATCTCTCTAATACCTATAGAATATATAGACAAGTTTAGAAAAAACTTAGTCAGTGAACCGTTAATTTCCTACATTCAAATCGAGGTTAGAATTTTAATTAGTAAACATAAGGAACCCCAGCTATTTTTGTACTGGGATTAGTTTTTGATCTGATCACGTTTCCTTTATTATAAATCTTTCTTGCGAAAATAAATTTAAAAGCATACCGACCTGAAAAGAACTTGTTTTGGGGAGATTCCGAATAAATAGGATAGACGCAGATGACAAACGGTTATACAATAAGATTTACGACAAAGTGAGTTTTATTACGTTTTTGCAAATCATTGTTTTTTGATGGTAACATAAAAGGCCTCACACACGACATATTTAAAATAACTGTTGTACTATACTCGTAATTTTGTTAGTTTTCTGATTTGATCGGATGTTTTTAACATTTCCAGGGCCATCTTATCGGTTTTCTAGTTTTAATCATATGATTTTCAGCCATGTTAAAGTTCCGTAATTCAAATTAGAAAACCTTACAAATTCGCTATGTTAGTCTAAATATCTAAAAGCATAGCTTAGAGATAGATTAATACTCAAAAGCTGTAATTTTTCATCGATAAATATATTAATCACGTTGATGGAAGGTGCAGTAAAATTTTGACAAAAGTAGGCTCCCGTACAATAAAAACCTCCTCCTTTCTAAGGAGAGGACTATGTCCAGCAGTGTGCTATTAAAGGCTGTTGATGTGTGTGTGATTTTACACATCACACACACAACAACAGTTGGATAAATCTTTTAAACGTTAAGGAGATGTTAAGACGGTTCATTTATTCGGTTGCAAACTATATATTTTTGAATAATAATTTCTGTTAAAGTCAAGTGCAAAGATACGAGTTAAACTAGTAGCCAACAGCCTTTAATAGTCCACAGCTGGACATCGGCCTCTCCTAAGAAAGGAGGTTTCAGCCTACTATACCACGCTGGCCAGACGAGTTGGTATAGGGTTTGTGTCAAGTTTTCCTTCTCTCTACAGTGCTGTTGTTCTGCCTAGTTTTATCCCTTAGTCGGCTGTTACGACACCCACGGGATAAATAGGGGTGGTGACATTCCGTATTCTTAATCCGTCACCACACGGACTAGCGATTTTTATTCTTTAGACGAGTAAAATGCACGTTATTTGATCACTATAGGCGCAATTAAATTTTCAATTCAAAAATAGTGAAAACATTTGGATACCAATGACATTAGATAGAGTTTTATTTCCGACGTTCAATAAAACGTTTTTATTAAACATCTTGTTGTTGTGTAGTATACTGCGCCCGCTACAGCCAAATTTGTGTGAACTCCAAAGTCGCCATAAAATAATCCTTTGGGTTGACTTAAACCTAGGCGTGAACGCCTCCTTAAAAATAATTTGTAAAATATTGTATATCTTTCTAATAAGGGAGCACAGAACATGAAACGTGAATTACAAAGCATCCTGTGCTCAATTTTAAATAAAGTTTTAGCCAATATTTGTAGTTCAGGTCAGGTCCGGGCTCAATAACCTATTAATTTTATCAAATTTTAGTGTAGTTTCGAGGTAAATTACTTTAAATTTAAGTGCTTTTATAAAGGACTGTTGCAATATATTGTTAATTGATAAATATCAGGTACTCACATTTTTTATAGTAGTGATGAACATTTATCATGATGTGTGTTAAAAACCTTACACTTTTGACATTATGTTGTGTTAATATGGCCACAAAATAATATTGTTATGTTTAAGGTATGTATGTATAAGTATTTCATAGCTTTGAGTTGCTTGAAGTATAAACCAGTATTCACAGACTGGTTCATTCGGTAACCGCGGCTAGTGTAAGGTTAATATAACTAATAATAATAATAATACAATACTTTTAATAATCTTAGATAATTCACTTTCATATTATATAAAAAAATATTATTTTTGAATCAACCTCTTTCCGTCGACAATTTTTCCACTTCAATAAACGAAACATTTACCACCCGACATATAATAACAAAGTGGCAATGTTGCAGAAACAGGGCCTTTGATATACCTAACTTTTACAAAATTAAATTAAATTATTTTCCTTTGTGTTCTGATAGAGTTTTTTTTTCCTTCTTTTTCTTTTAACTTTTTATGAGCGAACTTACTTATTAGGAAGTAAAAATTGAAAAGCAAATTATTACTTAAAAATGGTCAAATACCTTCTGTAATTAAGTGACTTTTGATCGATTTGTAGTGAACTCTTTCTTGTAGTGAAGTCTTTAAACTTCTTTATTTTTAAAGGCAACTCCAGCATCCCGCGTAGTAGTAAGCGGCGTGATGACCGCTTAAACCACTACGCCATCCGTGCAGTCAATCAATATGTATAATCGAAACAGTTTTAAGAAATATATTCGTTATATTTAAGTATTTACGCAAAAGAAGTAGAAAGCATTCTGTGGCGTCACAATATAATATATAAATATGCATCTTGCAAACTATTTACTGGACCTTGTATCTAATATTCGTATACCCCAGGGGAAAACTATATGCAAACTTAGAAGTATTCCCGGTACGTCATACGATACTCACATGGGTACGCCTGGAGAAAGTTTGGTATCAAATATAATGACTTATTAGTAAGGAAATTCAAAGTATAAGTTAGATCAAATTAGTTCAATTGGAACAAAATAAGAATATAAAATAAAAAGTAAATAATTTTCTTCTTTGCCCAGTGAATCTTACTGAAATAAGTTTTAGATTATATTAAAATCTTTTTTCATTTTTGTAATTATTCTCTATAGCGTATAAACTTCGTTTGTTATTCTAAAAACTTACTACTAATTCTATATTGGTTTGACTCATTAAAATAGGTGAATTAACTTACTTGGTAAGTAATTGTTTTGTGGTTTCATGAATTGTTTAAAATAATGAAATTTCAGCTGAAACAGAGTCAAAACAGTTTCAATTAATTGTCAGAATTTAATTTAGGGTTGGTTTATTGAAGTCTTTAATTCAATGTTACAAGGGTGAATGTGTTCGGCATCTCTTTACAGAAATTAAAAAACCTTTGAAATTACTTTGATTATGTTCACAAAACAGCTAAGCATAAGTAAACAAAATAATGTTCTGACTCATCATCACACAATTTCAGAAATTATTCCAATTAAGTGCGTTTAACTTAGTAATCAAAAAAGTTCGAATATCAGACGGCTTTTATAAATATCGGATCTTTATAAAACAATCTTTAACTTTTTATCTTTATCTTTTAACCTCAATAGCAAATAGCCCTAGGCGGGATCAGAAAGTTTGCTATTGAGTGCAAACAACAAACTGGTCTGGTCTTTGCGGTGGCTGTCTTAATCAAAGCGACCTATTTTCCTATTAGCTTACAGCGATCCGAAATGTTTAGTAGCGATCTCCTTAAGGTAATAAAAAGAAATGTTTTCTACTCATAGTTCATCAAAGTCATGCCAAAAATAAGGAAAGGCGGTATCTGACCTCTCTGATCTATTTCTAAATTTAAAATTGATGATGTATATTTACTAGAAAACTGAAACAGCGCTTTAATTTCCTTTATCCTAAAAAAAGTCTTTTTAAAAGCATTAAGAGGTGTTGTGAAGACTTGTGACTGACTGACTGAGACTGTGGAGGTGTCTTTGAAGAAGTTTGCTTTTGATTAATGCTAACTTTTATTGGAGACTCTCGGAGAAAATCATGATGGTATATCGTATTCAGAGGACATTTTTTACGGCCAACTTTACTCTGTTAATTTTAAAGAAATATTCCCCGAGCTAATAAAATGTATACTTAGATATATACTTGTAAAAGTATATTCCATTAAGTAATAATACAATTACAATCTATTATGTCAAATTAATATACGTACTCGTATATTAATTTGACATTATAAGCATTTACTAAGCATTCTAAGCTAATTTTCTGCTTTACTGAATCTAATTGTTATGTCACGGATATCGGTCAATAGGTTGATGTGCCATCGATTGAAGACAAAGTCGATATCTTTTCATTAAATTATTAGCTTTCGGCGCCGTTTCTATCCTATGTCTAGCAGTGGACTATTAAAGGCTGTTGATGATAATGAGATCATACTATAGTTCGACCTGTCAACCAATTTAAATTGGGGTTAGCGTAATGTTACGTTGCAAAGGGGTTTGACTGGTCTTTTTTAAAACCAGCTTCCCTGACACCAATCTTATCCTTTACAGATAGAATGTAGCAGGAAAGCAAATTAAAGAAGGAATGATGACTGCAAGGATGGCGTAGTGGTTGAAGCGTACGCCACGCCGCCTACTAAGCCAAGTGTTGTGGGTTTTAACCCCACTGGGATGACACTTTGTGTGATCCACAAATTGTTGTTCTGAGTCTGGGTGTTCTTTGTGTCTGTTTCATGTATGTTTGTAAAGTCCCCCGCTATGTGTCGGATATATTCCTAAGGCGGGAGTTGTCAAAAAGAAAAACAAAAGACATGAGATGAGGGGTTAAGGTTAAGGGATAATGCTAGCATCGGATGAAACGTGATGAGGGACTAAAGTAGCACTTTTCCTATTCTACTAACTATATAAGACCAATGGCATCCCGATGACATATCAATAATACAAATGTCGTCGATGTCTGTGTACCAATTTAGTAAACGGTACATTTTAAATTTGAAAGAAAAAGTTATCTTTAATTTTCCAGGTAGGGCAATGTTATAGATCTCACCATTGATGACCTAAATTACTACATCGACAGTCTATTGACATTGTGAATTTATGTTAGTAGAATACTGATATTTTCACCCATGTCAATGGCGTCTCGATGGCATCTCAATAGCGTATCAATTGAATGACAGTGCCTTGGCGTTAACATAAAACAGCAAAATTGAGGCCCTGATCGTATGTCTCTCTTGGGATTGACCTGAGTGATGGAAACATCAATCTATGATCTAAAAACTAATTTTATCAATACTATAATATAATCATTTTATATTCTCAACCTTACTGCAACTAATATAAGAAATAGTGGATTATAAAAAATATTTAATAGTAATATTTAAGTAATGTATTACTTGCGTATAATGAAATAAATAATTGAAAATTAACTGATGTTCCAGAAATTTTGATCTTTATTTTGATTTGATTGATCTTTAAATTAGTAGTAGTATTTTTAGTAAGTTTGAGCTGCGTTTGATTTATACTATCTAATAATTTATAATCAAAATCAACAATAAAAATGTATTTTTTAAATAAAAATATATTTTGAAAAGCAACAATAAAATGTATTTTTTAAATAAAAATGTATTTTTAAAAGCAACAATAAAAATGTGTTTTGAAAAGCAACAATAAAAATGTATTTTTTTTGTTGATTTTGTTTTTCAAAAAGATATAATTTTATTAAAAAAAAACATTCATGCCAAAATTTGTTTCTCTTTCTTTTTACACATTTCAATAAGGCGGCTTAGTTTTTAATCTTACAAGCAACTTACAAAGCCTATTGTGTATGTATCAACGTATTCGATGTTTACATAGGATTAATGTTTTTCATAAAAAATACTAAACGTTTTTACAACATTTTCTTTTTTAACACTACATTTGACTGATCAGAGAATAGAAAAGCTTTTAGTAGTTAAATAAGACCTACTTTTATAAATCCCAAAAATAACAGTTTTTATTGAATAAAAGAATTGAGTTGCAAATTAAAATGTAGATACGGCATTCAAACAGTTGAGTATCAAGGAAAATATTGTCTCCTAAAACAAGTACATTTAAATTTAATAATTGGAAATGATACGTAAAACAATATTTATTTTTCACTGTTTTCAGAATTAATTATCGGAGTGTCACCGCCCCTAATCATCCCGTGGGTGTCGTAAGAGCCGACTAAGGCAAAGAGAAGGAAATCTTGTAACAAATCCTGTACTAACCTATCGGGCCAGCGTGATATAGTAGGCCAATACCTCCTTTTTAAGGAGAGGTCTATGTTTAGCAGTGGACTGTTAAAGATTGTTGTTGATGATGATTGATGTTACTATTTGATACTTTTAGGTAGAAAATTTTGATCACCGTGTTTAAATTTTATGAACGAATCTAGAGTATGATCTATCGGTATGCCAGGCTTATCGACCAGTGTTATATTAATATTAACTTGTTCCAGATCAACTGTTGAAGTTGGAATGATCCCCAACACGAGTCGAGCTTTCGAAGATGATACCTTGTACCTGGCCCACGGCATTGTTCTTTTTGATATGGTATGTAATATTTAAAAATATTATCGATTTACATAAAAATATGTACATATATATATATATATATATATATGTGTGTGAGAATATCTTAAGTTTAACGTTCCGAACAAGTTTTTTTCTGTTGTAAACCGATGGAACTAAATTTACATTCATATAAACATAAGTATAAGGGACTAATAGTCACAAAACTTACATGTGTTTTAAATAAATAAGACGATTAAAGGTTGCGTCACATAACCTGCGGAGCAGGACAGTAATTTGTTGTGAGCAGTCATCATCATCATCATCAACAGCCTGTAATAGTCCACTGCTGGACATAGGCCTCTCCTTAGAAAGGAGGTTTTGGCCTACTATACCACCCTGGCCAGACGGGTTGATATAGGGTTTGTTTAAAGTTTTCCTTCTCTTTGCCGTGCTGTTATTGGCTCTTACGGCACCCACGGGATGCATAAGGGTGGTGATATTCCGTATTCTTAATCCGTCACCACACGGACCGTACAGTACCAGTACCGTTGTGAGCAGTACAAAGCACCAACTCCGAACGCCGCGCGCTACGCGTCTGTACAACATCTTCTTTGTTAACTTCTAAACTACTATCTGGTCACTCTATGTCACGCTGTCTGCCCCAGCTTTTAATCATATACTGTCAGGAAGCTTTTAAAAATCCTATGTAAATGCATTTGGTCTTCGTAAATTTTCGCTTTTCGGAGCTTTTCGCAGCTTTTCGGAATAAAATGTGTGTATGTAGTGGCAATGTCTCTGCTACGTAGTTTATGTTTTATAGTACAAGCGTTAATGCTCGTGTACTTCATTTTAGGAACATCTTTACTATATTGTTAGATTATAAACCAAAAAATATTTTATTTTATTTTATTCGGGGTGCTTAAGGTTAAATTAATAATGATTAATATGAATTAAAATGAAGTTAATGTTCTAAGTGCTGTTGTCCTGTGCAGTTTGTTCCCTTAGTCGGCTCTTAAGACACCCACGGGATGAATAGGGGGGTGACACTCCAATTAGCAGGGGGGGTGGGGCAATTTACCAACTATATTTATTAGTTCCATTTACTAATAGGGGCAAACCTAGTGCCCTCAACTTAAATAGAGCAGTAAAAATAAATTAAAAATAAATGTTAGATTAAACAACTTTTAAATACATTTTAATAGGGATCAAGAGTAATCCAGTTCCATCGTTACACCACCGTTATCAGGCCTAATCTGCTGAACTCATCAAAATGAATCATGCTTCATAATTAGATCCAGAAGGTTAATCTGATCTTGTCTGAATCTGCGAGGAATGGGAGTGGTGACCCTCCGTATTAAGAATACGGAGTGTCACAGTGTGTCATCACAGTAATGCGGTTTCCGTGTATCATTTCCTCTGTTACGGTTTACCGACAAAGTTGTATAAAGATTTGTGAACTATTAGTGTGTGATTAGCAAAGGTTTTATTTTATATAAAGGGTTTCAATAGGTAGGTTAAAATGTTTAAGACTGTGGTGTGGTGATTTTATTGTGTTGTTGATGTAAAGGATATTAATTTTAATATTTATTTTCATAACTTTATGGTTTACTTTTTATCCAGTTGGGCCTCGAACGCTCAAGTTAAATGAGTTGGTGTTATTACATTTGTTTTAAATGTTTTGGCAATATTTTTAGGTTAACTAAATTAAATGACGGTGACATACCGTGTGATGACGGATTAAGAATACAGAGTGTCACCACCCCTATTCATCCCGTTGGTGTCTTAAGAGGCGTCTAAGGGAGCAAACTACGCAGAACAACAGTACCGCAAAGAGAAGGAAAACTTGAAAAAAACCCAATACCAACCCGTCTGGCTAGCATGGTATAGTAGGCCAAAACCACCTTTCTCAGGAGAGGCCTACGTCCAGCAGTGGACTATTAAGGGCTGTTGTTGATGTTGTATCTGAACTACATTCTAACAAATTTTCATTTCGATACGATAAGTAAAAGATGGTTTAAAATCGACCTCGAAAATTTATTTACACACTTATAAGTGAAGTTGATAATAAAATTGTATTGAACATTGATTAAAATTGAAAGAACGAGATTCTGTTCTGTTGATTTCCAATTTAATCTAGTGAAATACTTTTATAAGAATTAATTGTTTTAAACTATGTTGTTTTAACACGTTTTTAATTCGCGCCTACAATTTTTAGAACAGCAACTGATTCCACAGCAAATTGAAAGTCAATAAAACCTCATTTAGCTCTCATCATTATCTTTATAGGGTTCCGTTCCATAAAAGGGAAAAGGAAGTCTTAATGAATCACTTTATTACCTGTCTATCTATTTGTCAAGTAATACCAGTTGTACCAGTTGCTATCGAATTGAAATTAACCACAAATACGTGTTTGGTTTTTTGGAGCTGGTAAAAAAAAAGCAAAATTTATGGCTATTTTAGATATATTTGAATTCGAGTTTTAAAAATGACCATTACTTTTTTTTTAACATTCACACAACGCCATCATGATCGAAACTAAGCAGATCTTGTACTATGGGTACTAGACAACTGATATAAATGCATGTATGTATACTTTTTTGGAAATACATAAATATCATACATAGAAACACCAAGACCAAATCAAACATTAAATGTTCATGCACACAAATGTTTGAGTTAAGCGGGAATTGAACTCGCGACCTTTGGAATGGCAGTCCGTTTCACAAACCACTACGCCATCCGGTCGTCAAACTTCCTCGTTATAATACAACTATGCAATAACTGCATCGTTAAGGGGATAATTCTCAACACCTATTGTTTCTGTCCTGTCAAATTATAAGCAAATAAAATATGCAACGTCCAGTGCTTTAGTAAAAGGGAATTCTATATTTTGACAGTTTTTTGCAGACGCATTAGTATAGATTTTTGTGTCAAGTTTTCTTTCTCTTCGCAGTGCTGTTGTCCTGCGTAGTTTGCTCCCTTAGTCGGCTCTTATGAGACCCTCGTAATGAATAGGAGTGGTGACAGTCTTATCCTCATCCGTGTGACGACGGATTAAGAATACAGAGTGTCACCACCCTCAGGATCTAATTGATCTTGCCAAGAACAACGCGTGCAACGATCAGTAAAAATTACAATCGTAAACAATATTACAGAATGTCCGATTCTTATTGTTCAGTCCAGTAATCGAAATTATCAATCCAGTTCAGTGACTGAATTGACGGTCGATTTTTTCTTTCCAGCTCACCGATTCTCGCACAAACAACTGTTCAATATAAGCACACAATCTATTGTTGGAATAAAAAATTGAACAGTGAACAAATATTATGGCTTTTTTAAGAAATACCCGTTAAATTAAGAATTTGGCTCAAAACCAAACGCTTAAGTTTATATTTTTGTACAGAAGAAGGTTCACTGCACACAAACCGTTGGCTTGCTTGTTTAGTGATCATTCAAATTTTCATTCATTCATTCAAAAATGACTGGTCGCGTACGTGTATAGAGTCGAGAGCACAGCTTGTCTAAATACCTTAGCACTATCTCTGTTCTCTAGTTCAGATTCAGACGACCATGTAATATGATCGATAGAAAATAGCCCAAAATTAAAAATCAGTCACATAATAGCTGTGGGTCAAACTAATTTTTGAAGTTCATTCTTGAATTCATTGTCACTGTTGTGTTAACAATTCAAAAAACGCTTAAGCAACTTAAATATTCGTAACAAAACGATACGATTCAGTAAAGTACTGTACTAGGTTGACTCACTGGGTTACAAGACTGGAAAAATTAAAGCGGGCAAAACCTTGACCTTGACATACTCAGATTACAAAGAAACTTACGTTTTTGTATTTATTACAAAACAACACTTTTCACTCTATTCTTACGTGCTTTATACATACTATTCTAGATAATCCCAGCTTATTATTATATGCTGAGGGTTCCTTAATTACGGGCGAAAAGGAAATTAAGTATGAAAAGTGAGCACTGGCGGTTAAAGCTCAGATATTAACTGAGATAACCTAAGACTAGAGAGATAATGTAATGTGTGGATTTGCATTATATCAAGATTTTTTCTTGTAATTCTTTATCTAAAAAGAACTTTAATTATATTTAAATACTCCATTCGTATTCGGAGGAAAAAATGCTGTACCTTACTGCTAATACATATATAATATATATTTATATTCACGCATGTATCCCCAAAGGGGTATCCACAGGACAATATACGCCCACATTGTGTCAACTATAATGTTAGTGCGACTTACGTAGGCAGCCTATTGCCGTCATCCAAGCACTTCAGGGATTAGACGTTAAATATAGCAGTAAATTGAATTCATTTCAATTTACTCTAAATAAGCCTTTTTTTTGTTGACGGGGTGGAAAATTACTTCGGATCTCCAGCTGATCTTAGGCGCCCGACACCGAGGACTGGACTCCAGGACTTCGCGTTCAAACCCCCGGGAACGGTCTTCCAGCTTTGCTAAGCGGAGTCCCAGTTGGCTGCGCAGTATTTGCATTGAGCCGTCTTCTCGATTCTAATCCGATACAGGTACTCACGGTACTCACTAAGGAAGCAGCCATGCCCAGTGAGTACCTGGGTCAGTGGGTAGGTGTCTTGGCCTCCCTCCCTACCTACCTAAGCTACGATACTGGGCAGAACGGCACCGACAGCGCATTGGCACGCATTCCGAGTCGTTTAAGCGCGCCTCTGCATCAGTGCCTGACGGTGAGCGTTCTCGGGTTATCATTCGCTCGAAATGCTCCTCAAGGATCCAGTGGCTGTGCAGGGTGAGGCCGAGGCCAAGTTATTTAATGTGCCGGACGGAAGTATTAAATACTAGGCTACTACTGCCGTGTGATGACGGATCAAAAATACGGAGTGTCAACACCCCTAATTATCCCGTGGATGTTATAACAGCCGCCTAAGGGAGCAAACTAAGCAGAATAACAGCACTGTGAAGAGAACGAAAACTCGAAACAAACCCTATAACAATCAGTCTGGCCAGCGTGGTATTATAAGCCAAAACCTCTGTTCTCAGAAGAGGCATATGTTCAGCAGTGGACTACTAACGGCTGTTGAAAATTTGCTCAAACTCGGTTCGATATTTCTGTCCCCGTAGTTCATATATCTGTACTGTTGTGTTGAATAAATAAAATAAAAATAATGTCAATCGGTTGCTCCGTTTCGAAATTAACGTAGACACAAACATCATATTTTTAGCATTTTTTTTATGACACGACAGATGAACGATATCGCAGTGCATAAAGTATAAACAAATAAACATTCATTTTTATATATTAGTGAACTTGTTTTTATTAGCATAACTATTATATGATACATGTACATATATTATTTAGTCATTACATAATATTATTAGTTAATAAATTGACTATTAATTACCTTGTAACCTTTGTTAGTTTGATATATTGAACCGTCGCAATATTCTTTATTACATAGGACTAGAAATACGAGTAAATGTATTATTTATGTAGTTATTTATTACCTACCTTAAAATATAGGTGGTTGTTTATACTTCGTTGTCACAGAAACTGTTTAAAGTATTTGATATTACTTTTATTAGTTCTTAGACAATCAATCTATGAAGGTATTTTTAGTTGTTTTTTTTTGGTTATATTGATTTTCATACTAAAATAATAGAAATATACCCGATGAGTCGGTCGCACAATCATTTCTGTATCTGATCTGGTTGTACTAATCAACTGGTCATCAAAATTGGCAGTATTATGTATACTATTTACTAATATTGTAAAGAGGAAAGTTTGTATGTTCAAGGTAAATTCAAATTTTTTTTTAAGTGTTGGATAGCTCTTTTATCGAGAAAGAATATAGTCTATATAACATATAGGAGCCAATTATTAACGAAAAATGTAGCGAAAACGAGGAAAATTTATTCCTTTTGCGAGAAGCAGACAAAGACATTTTTTTTGTATAAAAAGACAACGCCCGCACTAGGAATATATCCTATGTCACGATGGCTTTAAAAACATTCATGTAACGAACACAAAGAACACCCAGACTCAGAACAACAATTTATGGATCACACAAAGTGTTGTCCCATGTGCGGATTGAACCCACAACACTCAGCGCAGTAGGAAGTAGTAGAAGGAACCACAAAAACCGTGCAGTCAATCAAAAGGGTACAGAAATATATTACATCCATTTTTCAGGCGAACCAATGGCGCAGCGACATTAGTATAACTTGATATGAATATGTATATGGGCTTATTAATCATTATATCATATCATCTCAACCACAAACCTTTTTTTTTACGCCATACACCATACCCTCCGTTGGGGAAACGCAGGACGTGTGTGGGACTAGCGGAGAACCGGTGTATGGGCAACTCGGCAGTCGGGCTCCTCCAAGAACGCATCTGCGGCTTTTGGAGTCCTCCCTGCCGTACCCCATGTCTGAGGCTCATACCGGGATGACTGTACTCACCCTGGGACGGGACACTGCCTCGCCTCGCCCCGCCTCTTAGTGCTCTACACAGTAAGAGGCACAAAGTCCATTGCAAGCTGGACATAACTCTCTCCTATCTACCGTATCAAAACTTTAATAGTTACCTTTCTCTGAACATCAGTCTACCTGACTGGGAAACGTCCTAACTATTTTCGAGATGTCTTTACGATACGTTTACTCCAATAGCTTGTTTGTCAGCAATTGATTCTACGTCAGATGTGGCTAGCCTATCGTCCCCTCAACAAGCTTTTGGCATATTTCATCTAATTGTATTCTGTAAATATGAGTTTTAGATGTGGCGACAGAATCTATAATCATACTCTCTGTTAACTATCCAGAATTTATTAATGATTATGTCAATAGGTGTTAAATCGAACAAGGTTTTGTTTTTTACCATTCTAGTAAAAACAAAGGAATTCATGTCTAATACTATTAAGGAAATGATGTAAAATACGGATAGATGGCCCAAGATAAAATTTATTAGATTAGCTATTCCAAGTATAAGTCCATGATACTTAAAGCAAACATTACCAGATAAAGAGTAGAGTTATACATTACAGTTGAAAGCGACGCGGCTATAGCGTGCCTGGGTTGCCACTTTATTAGGTCTTGAGCCTTATCATTAAAGGTCAATGTCGTTAAGATTACAATACTACCTTATCTGTGGTAGTGCGGTAGTAATACACTTGGGGACAAATTTAGTAATACATACATCGTCTCACTTGTGATATATAATACAACCAACTAAATGTGCCACGGGAATCATCTAGTTCATTTTTTTTTAACATACTTTCCCTTTTTGCAATATTCAAAATATTCAATTCAATACAATTCTTTAAAAAAATTCTGGTCTGAGTTTGAACAAGAGTACAGCTCATTTCTATTTATTGGGATATTTGAGAGCTCTAACACTTCATTTAGATATTATAAGTCAAAGGTTTGATGTCTATTTCATTGAACACATCTGATCAATAGATCTAAAATTAATATTTTTTTCGGACTTAATCCCTCGTATAGAATCGACATCATCAATCGATCTTCGAATAATTTTTTTTTTAAATCAATGCATTTATGTCATTGTAGAAGGTTTTTACGTTACATTTTGCGTTTTATTACATTAAGTTTTCATAATACTTGAGCAGCCATTATAGTTCCGCAATATAGTTTTGCTTCTAACTTTGCGCATAAAGCGAAATATGTCAAATCCAATAGCTATCTTGGCTCTCTGCCCTGATATGACTAATGTTCCATATGAGTGATGCGAACATAAGGATCAAAATCATCTTTTTTACTATACCACGTGTGAATAAATATTTTTTTGTCCCCTTCGCAACCATTTTTGTGTAGATCTTTTTCAGTTCTTTTACAGTCTTATCTGTTCTCATCCAATTCATCCCTGTAGTTTTTTAACGTCATCTTGCCGCCACATTTTACAACAAAGCTTCCATGCAAAGGCCGCTTTACCCCACGATCCCTGTTATTAACCAAATTTTTGTTTTTTTCTTACAAAATATCAAAAATAAGCAATAATCAATTTTTAATTTCAAAATAGAATGAATATTCCGAAAAACCGAAAGCTAAAGTCTTGATTATCTATATTTTCAACTAGGTATTTTTATTTTAAAGAATCAAAAATGTTAATCAATGAATATGAATATTTGTTTACAATAGTCCATATAATTTTTTAAATGACTTAGATTGTAATTAAAAATACCGTGACCATATTTTTTTTGCCTTAAGTGTACAAGGTTCAAGTTGAAAGACGACGATCGATCAATCGTGTCTATACTGCTTATCTTCTTTATTTTATCTGAGAATAAATTTACAATTCTTCTTTTCACGCTTTCCGCCTCCTGAAGCTTAATAGCTTTAGGTGTCTACGGGGATACTGAGAAACGGTAATGTTAAATTAAGCCATATTAATAGTTTT
Organism: Arctia plantaginis; assembly: GCA_902825455.1. NCBI lineage: Eukaryota > Metazoa > Arthropoda > Insecta > Lepidoptera > Erebidae > Arctia > Arctia plantaginis. The sequence goes on along the minus strand of CADEBD010000041.1, from coordinate 645,695 downwards.
GTTAGTTCGGTGTTATATTTAAGATAATTGTGAATATCTTTCTGATTTAGTTGACAATTGGAGGTTAAATAAATATACGTTTTTGTTTCTTTTTGTTTGTTACATATGGCGTAGTGGTTTAAGCGGGCTCCTCCCCTCTTCCTACTACGCTGAGTGTTGTGGGTTCGATTCCCACATGGGACAACACTTTGTGTGATCCAAAACTATTTGTTCTGAGTCTGGGTGTCCTTTGTATCTTTTGAGGTTTTATTCCTAGTGCGGAAGTTGTCTTTTAAAAAAACAAAATAGTAGGTTCGACTCCTGCTTATGCATTGTAACTGTTATGTGTATGTTAATTCTAAAATAAAGTCATATTCCAATGAATGTTGATGTTAACGGACCTTATTAACTTCAATCTTAATATGAATAATATTCAGACAGCTGAATATTTAAAAAAAATATTTTATACAAGTCATTTAACGCTTTAAAATATCTTTATTTAAATTGTGTTTTGTCCACTTTCATTTAATTTCATAATCATCATCATCAACATAGTTTAATAGTCTACTGCTGGACATAGGCCTTAGAAAGGAGGTTTTTCCCTACTATACCAAGCTGGCCAGACGGGTTGGTATAGGATTTGTTTCAAGTTTTCCTTCTCTTGCAGGCTGTTGTCTTGCGTAATTTTCTTCCTTAATCCCCTCTTACGACACCCACGGGATGAAAAGGGATGGTGACACTCTGTATTCTTAATCCGTCATCACACGGAATGCCACCGTCATTTAATTTAGTTAACCTAAAAAATATATATTCCACAACATTTAAAACAAAAGTAATAACACCAACTCATTTAACTTGAGCGTTCGAGGCCCAACTGGATAAAAAGTAAACCCATAAAGTAATGAAAATAAATATTAAAATTAATATCCGTATTTAGTCCGACCTTCGCATCAACAACACAATAAAATCACCACACCACAGTCATAAACATTTTAACCTACCTATTGAAACCCTTTATATAAAATAAAACCTTTGCTAATCACAGCCTAACAGCTCACAAATCTTTATACAACTTTGTCGGTAAACCGTAACAGAGGAAATGATACACGGAAACCGCATAACTCCAAGACTGCTATCGTATCCACTTGATTTATGAACACCGTAGCCTTGAACTTATATTAGAACTATAAAGATGTCAGAGGAATTAATGCACACAATTTTCACCCTTCTGAAATTGCACTGAGACTTGTAAATGATATGTATATCACATCAAGCGGCGGTAGCCTATTGGTTAAGACGTTGGACTTGCGATCAAGAGGTCGTGGGCTCGAATCCTGACCAACGACGGACGTCAACCCACTCCTAACACTAGCAAAATTTAGCTTAGCGGGAGGGGTTAACGGGAATACTAGTAATTTAGGTTGCTAGTAGACATTTAAAAAAAAAAATCGTTACATCGACAGTGACTGTTGTACCCTAGTGTTACCGACAGTGACCCATACAATTATGAACATAACACCCAGTGAGCCTGATGTAAAGCTGAAGCGGTTCAGTAAAACAGAACTGAATTTTGCCACCCACACACCACACGGAGTATCGATTTACTAAACTAAGCCTGTATCTCGATATGAATAATTCTCACAACGATTAATATATGTATCATATACAACTTCCCAACATCAACCGTAGAGCCTCGGCTTGCAGGCATGATCACCTCCCCTTATCTGTTTTTTTTTTATGTAAGAGACGAGCAGACGGTTCACCTGATGGAAAGTGACTACCACCGCCCATGAACGCCTGCAACTCAGGAGTCACAAACGCGTTGCCGGCTTTTTTTCAAGGGATGGGAAAAGATGTTTAAGAAATACTAGTTCAATGGTATTAAAATGAATATAATACTAGCTGGTACCCGCGACTTCGTTCGCGTGGAATTTGAAATGCGCTGCCTTAGTGGGTTCGGTTCCCAGACCGGGCAAAATTTTAAAGGGTTTTTCTGAGTTACTCCTTATACCTAGGAGAAAGAGATTACCCGGAACAAACACACAGACAGACGGACAAAAAAGTGTAAACTGGTTTTTAGCCATAATTATCGTGAAAAGAACCGCGTGAGCATGAAAAGAAAAATATTTTGACATTCCAAATAGACACTTCAATTTTATTTATTTGTATAGATATGTATATATATTAAAGTGTTGTCTGTATGTTAAAAGTATTTCATTTATTTTATTTTATTTATTATTTATTGTACACACTGAACACATATATATATATATATATAAGTAACAAGGAAATGTCATGTACAAAGGCGAGCTTTGAGTCTTGTAAATATCCACAGTATTTATACCTACCATAAAAAGCAAGGTAAAAGTGGTATCTAATGGTCATCAAGATATGGGCCTCACCGAGACAATAAGCCACCACTATGTGTAAGTGATTAATGGAGTCGACGACCTTCACCCTCACTGCAGTGCTACCGATTACACTGAAGACGACCTCCGAGGAAGTTAATTCTGCCTACCCTTGACCTCGACTGCCGTGAACGATGGTTCGTACCTCTAATTAAATACACCTGCTGTTAGCGTTAACTTACATTTTTTACGTAACGTCTTGCGGTGGTTTTTGCAATCTTCATGAAAAGAAATTAGACTGATATATTTTTGGCAGCAGTTTTAGTTTATTAATCTGTTACATTATGATACAGTAAACCGTTCAGCATTAAAATACTACCTTCTTTCAGTTACTTACAAGAAAACAATACATTTATTTTAAATTTATGTTAAAAGTATGGTTGAGAATGATTGGCAACGTTGTGATCATATCTGATTAATATTAGTTGATTCTTGCGACTTTGTCTGTATGTAATGAAAGAGATAGTCGACTGCACGGATGGCGTAGTGGTTAAAGCGGTCGCCACGCCGCTTCCTATTACGCCGAGTGTTATGGGTTCAAACCCCACATGGACCAACACTTTGTGTGATCCACAAATTGTTGTTCTGAGTCTGGGTGTACTTTGTGTCCGTTTCATGTATGTTTGTAAAGTCCCCCGCGACACAGGATTTATTCCTAGTGCGAGAATTGTCTTTAAAAAAAAAAAAGATATCTTTCTCCAAGGTCCTATCTGGTACAAAACTAAAGTTCATCAAAATTAGTGTAGGCGTCAAAATGTGTTGTTGGTAAAAATAAATATTACTTTAAAAAATTAAATATTTCCGAATTAAAAACCTTTTATTAGTTAAACCTTTTAGGAGTTATATTGCCAAACACAAATACACAGATACACAAACACACGGATACAAACGATAAATTAATATCATCCCTTTTTTTAGGTCGAGGGTTAATCAAATGAAACGTGGGAGGCATGTGGAAATAACTGAAGTAGAATCGACTTTGTAATACGCGAATGAAATACGTTCCAAATACCTTACTGGTAACACGGGTATAACGAAGTGTCTCAGTAATTTTCTTTTAGATTGATTCATTTTGTACTCAAACGGCTAATACTCTTCTAAAAAGTTACAAACCCTTTTTCTTTTAAAATCTGTTATTTGATTCTTTTCTCTCTTCGTACAATTTTATTTGGGGTCGACATTATGTTGCGGCTAGCATAATACGAGTATATAGCCGACCGGCTGCCTAATTTCAATCTCTCTTGAGAATATTATCGTTTTAGACGGAGCAGGTATAAGCCTAAATTAGGGTAAAGAAAACGGATAGGGTGATAAAGAAAGTAAGAAAAGGGACCTAGAATAAGATAGAGACCCACTCTCGTATGGGTGACGGTCTAATGACAATTTTTCCTCGGAATGTAATTGGTATTAGATAGGAAAATATGAAGGAGGCTGGAAAGGAAATATACAGGGCCATGAAACTACGGTTAGAATAAGACAAAAGCCGCAGTTCGTATTGATAACAGGATATAAATAAGAATGGGGTAGCTTGAAGAAGCCAAGTTCGTCTACCTGTATGATCGTCTTGAGGTTTGGTTTGGGTACTAAAAGGGTCAACACCGTCAATTTGACTGCAAAAAGATTTGGATCTACTAGCAACTTTTTGTCAATTTAAAGTTTGTATTCATTTCAATTAATTTTCCTTACTCAGAATTGTTTTAGTTTTAGCTTAATTAAAATAAATGAGTAATGTTAGGTATACGAGAAATGCTTACTCATACCTAAACAGACCGTCTGCCGTCAATTTGACGCCACTTAAAATAGTGTGAAGTATTAAACACAAAATCTACTGCAAATGATCAAAAATTAAAATTCAGAAATTTGTTACAATCAGAACAATTCTAATATACCCCTCAATTTGTCGGTGGCAATCTTCGCAGGTATGGCTTCTATTCATGTTCGCCGATCCTTCTAGTGTTAAGTCACTGCGATATTTTCTATAAACTGTATAATGTTATCAATATCAATCAGTAGTAAAATCATCATAATTTAAAAGGAGATTGCGTTAAAATTTATTAAATTTTTATGAAATGTTATTGAATTCTCCAATAATACAAAGATTGAACTTTATTCAGCGCAAGGCCTTTGAGCCAAGTGATTTCTCAAAGCTCTGTTGTTAATTTATAAAAGCTCTTACTGATTTTTGATTAAATTTCTCGTTCTTCTTAGCAAAAAAGTTAAATTTTGTTAGTTATTTTTGATCTTATTTCATAAATACGCATTATCAAATCGTAAATTAAAATCATATGAAGATTTAAAAAAAAACAGATTTTTGCGAATCAAGTTTATAAGTTTAAGCCGATATAATTTATTTATTTTTTCTTAAAAAAAATTGGTAAAAGATCGATTGTGTACAGTTAAAGGATTACAAAAAATCAATATTCACCCTTGTACACTTGAGAGCTAATTGTGTTTAGACTAGACTGTGAATAGACTAATAAATATTCTTTTAGCGAAAGTAATAAAAACCTGTAATATGAAGTTAAAACTGTTACCATGTTATTAACGATAAAACTAAACATTCTGTGGATATTTGTATCAAACAGTGTTATGTCGTCAATTAACTATTGTTATCTAACAATTAACAAATTATTGACATTTAATATTTTGTTCAACAATAAAAAAAAAAGTAATTTAAACTTTCAACTGTAGGTTCTTTAATTTTATTACACGAGGACATTGTAACCGAACATTACTACTATATTATATTACCGAATATTATTTTGACGACTGAATGGCGTAGTGGTTTGTGTAACGGACTGCTATTCAAACATTTGTATTCACGAACATTTAATGTTTGATTTAGTCTGTGTGTTTCTATGTATAATACGTATGTATTTACAAAAAAAAGTAAATATGTATTTATATCAGTTAGCTATAGTACAAGCTCTGTTTAGTTTGGGACTAGATGGCGTTATGTGACTGTAAAATAATATAAATAATAATAAAATTGCTATTAACATTATAAATGTGATGATTTGTTTTATGATATAAGGTTATAAACAAGCAGACTGGTCCCTTGATGGTAAGTAATTACCACCACCCGTGGACACCTGCGACTCAAAAGTCTGAATTCAAGCAGAAGTATAGCCCTCCCATGGAGCTGATCTCTCCCATTAAAATAGTTATGGTTTTTTCCATACGTGTTCTTTGTTCCAAGGAACAAAGTTCCGCAACCAGTGTCGGAAAAAGTATTGTTACACATTGTTCGGTGTCGCTTCTATCCGCTCAGTGGATCCATTAAGAACTTCGTTCGAATATTAAGTAGCAAAGAGTATCTTAAGATATATATCAATTGGCCTATGTATGTTAGGGGGGAGTCCGGTAGGTGCAGTAAACACACGGGCACGCCGTTATCGCGGCGGTAAGACCCGTTATGGAGGATTGGCTCGAGAGGCGTCAAGGGACCCTCTCATACCGATTGACGCAGGTGATCACTGGGAAGGGATGTTTCGGGGATCACCTGTGTCTAATCCGCAAGGAGCCAACGCCTGAGTGCCACCACTGCGATGGCCAGACCGTGGACACGGCTCTCCACACGCTGGTAGAGTGCCCGGCGTGGGTTGAGCAAGGGCGAGACCTCGTGGCGGCCATCGGAGTGGGAGTTCTCTCGCTCGATAGCCTGATTGCGGCTATCGTGCGGAGCGAGAATGCGTGGAACTCTGCCGTCTCCTTCTGCGAGCAAGTTATGCTCGCGAAGGAGACGGCGGAGCGGGACCGGGAGAGGTTTAGGACTCTCCCGGCCCGCCAGGCCCGGGAACGGGCCAGGTACCGCAGGCGACTCAGGCGCCGGAGGTCACAGAACGACCTCCATCCTCCATAAGCGCAGGCCTGGGGGTGACAGGTGAGGCCATCTGTCACCCTAGCAGAAGCAGGCCGGGGTGGCGGCAAGCGCGTTGCGAAGCGCGCTCGCTTCCAGGGAGCACAGGGAACATGGGGTTCCCACACGGGGGGGGGGGTTGTCTACTCGTCTGTAGATGACCCGAGGTATGTCGGGGCACCAGGGACTTCCTTTCTAGGGTATACCTGGTTCCCCGGCTATTAGTACCCGAGGCGGCGTACGGTTTTAGTCGGTTCGAGTCCGACATGCCACCGATAGGTGGTATCCGAGGGGATTTCCGCACGGAAAAAAAAAAAAAAGGTGCAGTAAACACAACTTTCTTTAAATCGAGACAATTTCATAAATTTTGACCTATTTATAACATCCTTGTAACGATACACACCGAACAGTAATATTTAATTTATACATTATTTATGTGTACTTTACGAGCCTGTGTTACCGTCGAATGAGCTTTGTTGTAACAGCTTGGTTGAGATGCTTCGTAAAGATAAAAAGTTTAGTAATTCAATTTACGTCGTTATTACACTCAGACTGAGGATCTTTACTGTTTATTACTTTTTTGACAATTAACAAACAAATTTTAAGTCTAAACCACATATGGTATTGTGTAATGATTGTGTACTTAATTTATTTCCGGTAAAACTATTAACCGGACAAACTATTTAGTCTTGTTATGCATGCATATTATGTGGTTTTAATAAAATAGTAAATTTGTTGACTAATTTGAGTTGCAGGTGTTCATGAGCGACGGTAGTTGCTTACCATCAGATGACCCGTCTGCTCGTTTGCCCCCTTATACCATAAAAAAAAAAATGAATTAATTTGTCATGACAGATTAGTGACCAATTTAATACAAAGAAAGAATACGAAATACGCAATTTCTGAAGCTTTCTTTTTCTCAATATTTCATAGGTATATTATCCATACTAATTCATACTTATATTATAAACTAGCTGAGAACCGCGGTGTTACCCGCGTTTGTTGTTATAACCGCGGGCAACGCCGCAGGGCGAAGCTAGTCTAAATAAAGTAGCCTAAGTTACTCCTTATGTAATCAGCTATCTGCCAGTGAAAGTCCCGTCGAAATCGGTCCAGCCGTTCCAGAGATTACCCGGAACAAACAAACAGACAGACAGACAGACAAAAATTGAAAAAAATGTTATTTTGGCATATGTACCGTGTTAACATAGATATGCATTTAGTAAAAAGCGGTTATTTTAATATTACAAACAGACACTCCAATTTTATTTATTTGTATAGATGTGAAATTGAGTTTGTTTGTATGTTACGCTTTCAAGCCTAAACCACTGAACCGATTTTAAAAATTCTTTCACCAATGGAAAGCTACGTTATCAGCAAGTTATATAAGCTACTTTTTACAATTATACAATAACCTTAATATACAAAGGACGGAGCCGTGGGCAAAAACTAGTATAATATATTTTGATTATTTGTTTAAACAAAGTGATCTCTAGAACTGTTAGTCAGATTTTAATGTTTTTTTATTGTACAGGATAGATTATTTATTAAGGAATAATAATAAAAGTTTTCATCATCGATTTGACAATCGAGACTCGGGCATCAGGAAAGAATAAGTTTTTGTAGTGATTTTACTACTGAGACACTCATGTTCCTGTTATTTAAGTAGTTTAGATACATTAATACGAGTATTGCTTCGACTATTTCAGTGACGGTTGACTCACTGCTGGTGAACTGTTACGCAGTTGGTTAACAAAGCACAAACAAACACCAAGGTCGCAAAATTCTTTTGAATTCACTAAAATCATTTTTCTCAATACACTCGTTGCATAATGTATTACTTATTGGTTTGTAGAAAGGATAATTCTGGTGTACAAGTCTCAAAATTGAATAAGTTATGAGTAAGCAAAGCTTTGTCTACACGCAAACACTTATTTACTACACGTTCTCGGAATAAAATACTCGTACTTTCACGTTCTACTAACCTTAGTTAACAATAATTAAATTCATAAGTGAGTCATAATTACCAAGGTTTTCTCGTTAAAACAATACAAAGCTGTGGCAGGGGCCAGTGAGTACTGTTCTATTATTCAGTTCTATAGAACACTGAAAATAACAAATTTTAAACAACACATTAGCAGTATGAAAACAAGGTGAATAAATACGATGGTACAATGTGAATGAATGTGCTTTTGATGTAATTTTTTTCAACAATCCCTCCCTCAGCACTTGCTTTGTTGGAGTATATGACCCAATGCCCGTTTCTTCTAAATATGTGTGAGCAATATTTTATGAGTGTCAGTTGAGTAGTTGTGAGTGTGAGAGTGTCAACTGTCCGTGTGCTCAAATGCTTAATACGAAGAAATCGTGTCATACACTCTTATCAGTTTTTTTTTCTTTATTTGTCACTTAAATTTTATGTTAATTGTGTTGCGATTTATCTGTGTGCGTTTGATTTCTAACTGTTGGATAAAATGCCAGCTTAAAACCAGTGGTATGCTTTCGCGCAGCGTATACCATTTATCAACTTATTTGGCGTATACTTAGCTGGTAGCCTTTGCTACACATAGTGTCTAAATGTTTTATAAAATTAATGTCTTGTTTTTGTAATGTACCTTGTATCCGTGTATGTTTTATGTATCTAGTGTAGAATAAATAAATGGTTCAAAGAATATTTCAGTTTGATATATACAAGTATAACACTGCAGTAATCCCGATTAACATTATTATTATGTCATTACGGCCAGAGCGGTATAAACACCTAAACGATAAGAGATGTTTTTTTAATGTCTAAATAATAATAAAACTGTATTAAGCTGCATTCATTCTGCTGCTGCTGTAAGTAAATCTTTTAATCTTAGCTAGATGGAGCCGGTATTTCCTAAGACTCTGGGAAGAAACGCTGAACCAAAAAAGAGGTGTCTCTTTTTTAGTCCTTAAACAAAGTTAAAGAAAGCTGTGCGAGAACAGTGTAGGGTCTGGGTTGGCCTTTTGAAGAAAGGACCAAAATTTTGAGTCGGCATTTCCATCCAGACGGCATACGAGCCCCAGCCATTGTGTAGCCTAATCGATATTATGACTAATATCAACTTACGACTAAGATCAACGACCCGAAGAGTGACAGTACAGCCAGCAGGACATTTGTATAGGCCGAGCAAACACTCAAAACCACCAGAAAGATGCTAAAATGAACTAACATAACAAGCCTACACTATACCCACATTTACTTACTTACAAAAAAAACATACTATACAATTCAGGCTCAATGAAAAAATAAACAAATTGTAAACAAACGAAATACGAATTAAAAATATACAATAAATGTTCATACTTTCAAGCATAACAACAATGTTGGGAAACGATAGTAAATGCGGGAGTGAGCAGCATCAGTCCCAAGCAAATTTGTCATCTTAATAATCTGTAACCGTGTAGTAAGCCTTTTCACATATTTTTTGTTTTACTATCAACTTAAATTTGTTAATACTTAGTTCATGAAATTTGCTTGGAGTTTGTCCAGCAGTACACTATTAAAGACTGTTGATGATGAAGCTACATTCTTCATCACTTAATGTGCCACCTTTAGAAGTGAAATATCAACCCCACTTTGGAATACCATCTTCATGTACATATTTCAAAGTAAGCGTAGACTCGGCAGGAACAGATTACATGCACTGACTAGACACCAATGAGGAGCAGCTAATTGCTACCTACCGGTCACAATTCCGGTCTCAATGTCGCTATTAAGAATTTCGTGACAGGAAAAACTCAATAAGTCTTCGCAATGCACTCAAATTGTCTGAATATGAGATCGCTCTCATCTCTATAAGCATAGGTATTGAGTGTATATTTAGTTGTAAAATGAAAGTATTATGTAAAAACGGTATTTTAATGTGTTGCTTTGTAATTAATTCTTATTTAAAACGTCTGCTTCACCAACTGCTTATAAATTTCATAATCAATGTTAAACTATTCAATGGGAAAAATAGGCAAGAAAAGTCATATTGTTAATCATTAGGAACGGAGGAAAACAGACGCGGAAATATATTTTTTATTACAGAAACGGAACCCTTGTCATATTATATCGCGGAGGGGCCATTTTCTGCAAATATGAGCTGGCAGGCTTGACTCACAGAAAACTAGTGTTAAGATATGCTTTTGTTTGTTTTCATTGAGTGACAGTGGGTACCAGAGGATCAATTTCAACTCCTTATTTCGGGAGAATAGGGTACTTAAAGGGCAAATCTCAAGGGCAAGGCAAATAACCATTGACATTTTACAGAAATACAATGGACCCGCAAATGTAATTATTTATATTTTTATAAACGATTGCAACGTGATTTGCAACTGAAAACATCTTTTTAATTATATTTTGGTTTTTGGATAGGGCACAGCAAATATTTAAAAAGAAAATAACCAAACTTAAGTACTTCCCTGTGTCTTTATTTTGAGATGTCTCAAAAGTTGGGGAGAAATCCTACCTATAAATGCTACCAACCGTCTGAAATTGTATTTAATTGACCGATTTCTTTTATGAACAACAAAATCGAATTATGTGAAAGAATACAATGTAGTTTTTTTCACTGACTGAGAGACCAGGAGGTGGCTCTAAAGGAGTCTACACACCTGTCTCCTGAGTTGCGTGTCTTCAGGGACGCCTCTAGTTACTTGTGATCAGGTGATCCATCCCCTATGCTATAAAAATACTATCAACCAAAACATTTACTATTCTCTTTCGATATTCTGTCTTACAACACATGTACCATAAAATGGTAAATACAACCCCGCACTGCGACCAATATTACAATCAATAACAATACAGTACGCAATGGCTTTTTATTCTAAATATAGAATGGCGTGCAAGTGTCTGGTAATCGATGAAACCTTGGCCTGGAATCCGTTCGTTTACCATGTTATTGTAAATTTGAATTATTTTAATGGGGGATAATGGGCTCGATGATGATTGATGAACCGTTACTGACATACTCAAAGTGTTTGTCGTGGGCCATCGATTATTCTGGATTTTATTTATGGATTTGCGATTTTATTTACCTATAAGGTCCTTGTAACACTGGTCTCGGGCAGGAACGAAATCGTGATGCAATATAAAACCTAACATAAAAAGAAAACTATTGGTTATAGTTATAGACATAAAGAGCCTAGCCAGGAGAGACTGAAATATATGTATCTTTTTCAAAAGCCCAATCCGATTGGGTCTTAAAAAACTAAGTAAGTATTTTTTATTTTAAGGCACCGCGCCACTATCTTCACAGACTTAGAGATAAAAATAAATAGTATTGGCTAAATGTATCGGAAATCTCGACTAAATCCTTCTCAATAGTGTCGCTCTTGGCAGAGCGGTTGAGATGTCCACGTCAGTGGTAGAGGCGGACACAGCCTTTCGTACAATCTCCCGCCATGTCTTCCTGTTAGCCGTCTGTCTGTCCTGTTCCTGTTGACAGTCTTCCTACTGCGGATTTTACCATGTCCGTCCAGCGTACAGGTGCCCTGCAGCGAAAATGTCTAGTTCCCTTCACCTTTCAACCTATTTCAATCCCTTTTTTACACTTTATTGCAGTATATTATTAGTTTAAATAATTTGTGTTTGCATACATGTTGTATGTTAAATATGTTACAAATATTGTTTTTGCTGGTTTATCCTTATTTTCTATATATACTACACATTATTCTATATATATTACACATAGATTTAAGCGGCGGTAGCCTAGTGGTTAAGGTGTTGGACTTGTGATCAAGAGGTCGTGGGTTCAAATCCTGACCAGTACACTACCGACGTGAACCCACTCATAACACAAGCAATTTAGCTTAGCGGGAGGGGTTAACGGAAATACTAGTAATTTCGGTTGCTAGTAGACCTTTAAAAAAATATATAAAATAATAAAAATAGATAAATATATAATTTTGTCACAATTTTCGACAGTAAATATAAAAAATAAGCAAGTTGGTAGCATTTCACTTGCACTAAGTATTAACTTAGTTGATTAGTACTTGCGTGTGAGAGAGACAATATACTATAGTTTGCTAAGATCTATTATTTAACAACTGTTTCATGTAACAGTTGGGTACCTATTACTGCTAATTAATGAACTCAAGAATAAAAACATATTATCATGTATAATTTAGATAACAGCTAAAAGAGTGTAAAAACAGCAACCATAAATAAGAATGACAATTGAGTTTTACATTATTTTAAGGCACTGAACTGCTGTTTTCACTAATATTTTTGGTTACGAATAATCGAATATTATACAACTATGTATATAGGTATAGATTCATAAAACTTTACCTTTCTTAGAATGTCTGAATTATTAATAAAAACCTTCGCCGTTGAGTCATAACAAGTTTTTTCAATTTCTACCTATACCCAAGAATCGTGAATTTTTAAAAGACGTAATAGATTATTTAGACTTAAACTAATTTTTGCAACCTTTGTTACTATTGCATTTTAGTTCTTATTCCGTAATTTCAGTTTGTAATATTTTCTTTACAAAATGAATCAGAAAAATATTTTTCAAAGTGTAGCAATATATTGTCACTTAGTAGGTTTTGAATTCATACAAATACTAATTCTTTTGTGACATTTGAGCTTGATAAAAAAGTTGTTGCACCGACAATATCAATGTTTAAGCCACCTATTTTTTTAAGGAGACGGCTCAGGCGCCGGAGGTCGTAGAACGACCTCCGTCCTCCATAAACGCAGGCACGCAATGCTTCTGCTAGGGTGACAGGTGAGGCCATCTGTCACTCTAGCAGAAGCAGGCCGGGGTGGGTGGTGACTCGCGACTCGGAGGTAAGAAGGGAACATCCAGGTTCCCACACAGGAGGGGTCATCTATAAGCCGTAGATGGCCGAGGTACGTCGGGGTACCAGTGCTTTCCTTTCTAGAGTATACCTGATTCCCCGACTACTGGTACCTGGAGACGGCGTGCTGTTTTTGACCGGTTACTACGGTGCCTTAAGTTTCTACTTTTAATTCTTAGCAATTTGCTAAACTTATGCCATTTTAAAGTCAAAATAAAATTAAGTAATTATTTTATGAGCTGCATGATGCGAAATTAATTTTAAAAGTGCGTGAAAAAGCATATTTAGCACCCATTGAAAAGCTTTCAGAGGCTTTAACGGTTTACCGTTCTGGGATTTTTCGAATTGAATACTAATTACATAAGTTGTACGAAAGAAGTGGAACAAAAATTAAATAGTTGTTCGTATGCTGTTTTGATCCTGATATGTGTCAGTTAACATTCACAGAGTCCTTATTTTGACGCATTTGTGTGCATGTCTCACCAACATATCCGGGAATATTACGGCAGTTGTAAATGATGGAACTAATCTGGGTGTAAACAACTTCGTAAATGAATTTAAACAGTGCCACTAATTCAACTAAGTGGTGATATACCTGTTGAAATTACAATACGCTAAGTCTATAAATTGTTTTGAAGGTGTCGCAATGCGTAACTCATTTCGAATGAGTGCGACGTTTCAGGTGAGAATTAACATGTGCAAGTAACCTTAGCGGTTACTTACCCGTTCTTGTGTATTACGTTAGTGTTTTTACTTCTTATTTTGTAGCATCATATAGCAATTAGAATAATAATCGGTAAGAATTAACTGTTTTATTAGATACATTTATTCATCATCATCAGCCTATCGCAGTCCACTGCTGGACATAGGCATCTCCCATTGCACGCCACTTAGATCGATTTTGGGCTTCTCGCATCCAACTCCTGCCAGCCATCTTGCGCAAATCATCACTTCACCTGGCCTGTGGGCGTTCACTACGTTTGCCGAGACGCGGTCTCCACTCAAGAACTCGTTTTCGCCAACGGTTGTCGGTTCTGCGGCTAATATGCCCAGCCCACTGCCACTTCAGCTTGCTGATCTGGTAGGCTATGTCGGTTACCTTGGTTCTCTGCCGGATTACCTCATTCCGAATACGATCCCTTAGAGAAACGAGGGGCATAGCCCATTCCATAGCACGTTGAGCGACTTTGAACTTGTACCACTTGACCAGCCGTACCGTAAGTGTCCACGTTTTGGCTCCGTATGTCATAACGGGTAGGACGCACTTATTGAGGATTTTCGACTTAAGGCACTGTGGAATCGACGATGAGAAGACTCGACGTAGCTTCATATTTATTACATATCCAATTTACTCATGATTAAATATGTAGCGTCCAAAACAGTTATGCTTACCCCGAGACTTTAGTCAGGCCAGTTTAGTATCTTGCTCATTGTTTTTGTGAGTCTCTGTTGACTGGTAGACAAATATTTAAATATGTGTAGGAAAGTACAATCAAAAAAGTTATTGAACGAATATTGCAATGGCTGACCATAATGATTATTTGTTACACGCATTAGGCAGTTGATGTATGTTGCTACATTGTCGAGAGAGTTTCAAACTAAATAGTTTACATGAACGGTACGGGTAAGCCTTGTACAACCATGCGATTAATAAATAAGTAACCACTTTAAGTCTAGACCGAAATGTCCGTAATTCTACGATAGTAAATGACCCAAGATCTAATTTAAGTGCCTACTTTTTTATCTTGTTTGTTTTCTATTTATTTTTATCCTTTTTTCTTTCTTTTAAAGACAACACCCGCACTAGGAATATATCCTGTGTCGCGATGGAGTTTACAAACATACATGGAAACGAACACAAAGAACACCCAGACTCCGAACAACAATTCAATGGATCACACAGAGTGGTTTCCCATATGGAGCTCGGACCCACAACACTCAGCGCAGTAGGAAACGGCGAGGTGACCGTTTAAACCACTACGCCATCCGTGCAGTCAATCAGTCAGTTTCTGCCTAATTCAGTTATCTTATATTTGTATCTTAAAGTTACATGGAGTAATTCCCCCAACATACCTTTGCCCCATAGATAGGCAGTCTTGAGCTTAGACATTCTTTGAGTCATATAAAGGCAGAGAGATTCCTCTGCTGTTGCAGAATACACTTATTATAGAAAACGAATTTCAATACTAAATCCTTCTCAATATTTTACACGACAGAATGTAATTTATTTATTTATTAAGGTAAATTTACAAAGTAAACACAAACATAGTGCACGGGCTACTCTAATTACAAATATGTACATCATTCACATATGGAAACATATAAAATTTAAAAGTACCAGCCTAACTTTATACAATACAAAAAAATTATGACTATTATGACTTTACGAGATCAGCAGACAGAAATAGTAAGTATTTCAGCAAAATTTAAAAACTATAAAAAATAACTTAAATACTTCTAAAAATATACTAAACTATGCATATATTTTATTAACTTCTATTAAAATTAGTGCTATCGATAATCGTAATGAAGATTTAATAAGATCAGTCTTATATAGAAACAGTCTAACGGTGTAAATTGGTAGCCGATAATATGTCACACCATCTTAATTTAAGTCTTCAGACTAAAAAGTCCTTGACAGTGAAAAGCAGCACTCGTATGTTTATAAAAGAGTTAAGACTTCCGGAAATAGCTACTTCAAACTACGTGCACAGACTCACAACCTAACAGACTCGAGCTACTGCGGAAATTCCCCCATTCATACCCATTTGCAATATCGCTTTCATCTACATTGCATTTCCTTCTTACCTTCCCTTTTCATTTACTAGACTTTGAATTTACCCATTTTTTATTTCTTAAGTGACCATTAAAAGTGTGGCGAGCGAGCAATACGATTAACAAAACATGTTAACAATTAGAACTTGACATAATTGTGACCAGTCAGCAGTTGATGAGACGGGCACTCAGTCTTGAGTTCTTCTTACGAATACTAATTTTGTTAAGTGTCGTGCTTGGTTCTTTCTTAAACTTATAATCGCTTTTAAATACTAAATCCTCGTACTTACTTATTGTAAACTGTTTTCTGTTCGTGAAGACTTTTAATGGCTAAATGTAACCATTACAATATTAAATCAATTTGTAAAGCTTTTGGTCTTCCAAGATCAAATGAATAAATAAATAAAAAGTTAAATGAGGATGCTTAAAACATATCTGCTTGAACTTTCGCATGTATAAACGTCAATCATGTACACATCGTGTGTATGTTAGGTGCAGAGGTCTTCTATAACATTCTGTTACCACATTCAACTCAGCGATCATTGAACTAACTAAAAATCTCAAACTTTGATAAGTTAAAGGACGTGACCGAGGAGAACCTCGGTCGATACCTAAAGCTGAGAAACCAAATAAAACTATTCGTATGATAACATCACGTGCCTGTATTCATCTACATGGCTGTATTATTTATCAAATATCAAATATTCAACACTATTGAATAACTAACGAAGACAAACGTTACCAGTACAACATTATTTTAAACAAGAGGCGGGTAATAAATGATACAATTTGTTGCTGAAATTAGTTCTATTTTCTGTTGTTCAATCACTCTGGATAGCTTTACTCGAATTTACATTAAAACGTTTATTTTAAGATGATCTCCATAGGTATAACCTACTTTTTTTTGTTGACGGGATAGTAAATCCCTTCGGGTCTCCTGCTCCTTGGTGATATAGAATCCCATACGAGTTTACTTCATACAAAGAACTATCTTTCTCAAAATCTATATTTGAAAGTAGTGACTTCACAGAAAGTTAAGAAATTCTTGAATTGAAAGCTCTGTCTCCATTCGAAATAGATTGGACTTTTATATTACATTCTAAAGTAATTATAAACACCTTAATTATCTTAAAAGATTTCATTTATAAAGGTATTAGATTTTATTTACTAAGTTTTGTTCACTTTTAATGAAGAACCTCTTGAGAAATGTGTTTAATTTTCATTAATAAATAAGTGTGTACTTGTCAATATGTATAATACGGATCATGCCTAGTAGAAGGTAAAGAAGATAAAGAAGGAAAACTTGACACCAACCAAGCCAGCGTGGTATAGTAGGCCAAAACCTTCTTTCGAAGGAGAGGCCTATGTCCAGCAGTGAACTATTAAAGTCTGTTGATGTGTGTGATGTGTAATGATGCCCAGTATGGATTTGGACTGGAGTAATTTGTAAAATTACAAATTTTTATTTTTTAAAAAGATTCCCGCATTAGGAATATTTATACATGAAACGGACAAAAAGAACACCCAGACTCGGAACAAAAATTTGTGGATCACACAAAGTGTCGTCCCATGTGGGGATCAAACCCACAACACTCAGCGCAGTAGTAAGCGGCTAGCGACCGCTCAAACTACTACGCCGTCCATGAAGTCGGCAATCGTTTATATACAACAATCCGTCCATAAGTAATAAAACTTGGTGATTGAATTTGTTCAAAACCAACAAAGTGTAATTTGGGCTTAGGTCTTTTAGTGTGTAGGAAAGGTTTGTTTAGTTGCTTCGAAAGACAAAACAAGTAGATAGAGTAATAGATAGATAAATGTTCTTTCATCATCATCAGCCTATCGCAGTCCAGTGCTAGACAAAGCCACTACCATTGCACGCCTCTTAGATCGATTTCATCTTGCGCAAATTTTTCATTACACATAAAAAATATTGTCCAGTATGGACTATCATGTATTACTTTAATTATGTATTCTTAGATAAGTCACCATGACTACTCTCATAAGGCGCAAGATGACCGCATATGGGATACTGTTCTCATCTCTATGCAGGGACTCCACAGTACCAGCCTCTCCCTCTGGACCGTATCCAAAGAAGAGCGACTCGAATCCGTAAAAATATATTAGTATAGAATTTTATTATTATTTGGTAGTATTTAAAGTATAAAGTACTCAAAACTGGATCGTCTTTGATTTCGGCTTTCATTTAAACTTTCAATTCTATGGTTAAATAGGTTACTCGCACGCTAGCACTTGATCGTCGGCACTAAATTTATATATACCACGGTAAGCTCGCATAATAACAATTTTCCTTGACGTCATTGCCTGTAATTCAAGTCCTGCCATAATTTAAACTTTATTACGTTCCGCATAAGGTAGATCATGTATTCCTTTTATCATTTTCACTTTTAGCTTTTTAACTTAATTTACTATGGCAATATGTGAACTCTATTTTACAGAAATAAGGTTAAAATTGTTCAATCAATCAATTTTTATTTGCGTATATGGGTTGTACAGTAAGGTATTTTAATATAATAATGGAGTAGCTACATTTTACCTCCAGACAACTATCGATTACTTTTAAATTCATCATCATCAACCCATCGGCTTTCACTAATGAACTAAGGCCTCAAAGAGCGCCAACTATTCCCGTCTTGGGTATTCCACATTCTTCAGCCACTCTCTACTAGTCGCCGGTCCATTGTGCCGCAGGGAGCCCTATACTAAGTTTGCCTAATCGCGGTCTCCACCCTAGCACATTTCGACTTCAGCGACCATCAGTCCGCCTGTACCTCAATTTTGCTATTTTATGTTAACGTACAAGCCACTACCATTACACACTATTGAGATGCCATTGAAATCGCTCAAAATATCGGTATTCTACTAACATAAATTCACAGATTCATTAGACTGTCGATGTAGTGACAATGGTGATATCAACAACATTGCCATATCTGTAAAATTAAATATATCATATCCTTACAAATTTTAAATGTGTCATTTACCAAACTTTTACAAAGACATCGACGACAAATATCAGCATCAGTGAGAAGTCATCGAAAGGCCATTGGTCTTACATAATTAGTAGAATACGAAAAGTACAAAACTATTCCGATGACACAATTAATATTGATACAATATTGAAATAGCAGAATTGAGGCCCTGGAGACATGACATTGTCTGAATCTAAAAAAAGTTTTAACAATGTTTTTGAATCCGAGTCAATTGAAACCTACTCGTATTCTACAATATGCCAAATTAAGTTATAGACGAAAGATAAAAATCATCCCCAGTTGGAGAAATCCCCAGTCATCATTTTTGAAGTGAAAACTTTAAGCACGTTGGGCATTTTTGAACAAAAAAGAAAATAATGTATTTTTGTGTATTTGTGACACTGTTACCTTTACTGACACCTCTATATATAAGTATCTACATATATTGGCCCCGTTTACACGAGAGTTGAGTTTGGGTTGAAATATATTGATAAAATAACTATATATAATATAAACATATATTGTACGCACAACATAGATATATATTCATGTGAGCACTTGTCGAATCGAAAAATCTTTTTTTTTCTTTTAAAATCCAAAATCTTTGAATCTCCTGAAGTACCACTGTTTTTTTTAGGACCATAGTTACAGACTTGTCAACTGAACGTTGTTGTTCTTGACTTAGGTATTACTTTATTCAGGACTTCACATAGTGGTCCATAAACATAGTGGTCCATAATTTAAACAAATTTAATACCAGAAATATGTACACAGTTATTTCTTTCAGTCCCTCAATCGTCTTCACTTTTAGCATTTGCAGCAAATTTGCTTGTTTTAGAGACAAGTTTCGTACGGTAAAGTTTGTATTCGCTTCAAGTTCTCTTCAACATACGTAATTGTATATTAGGGTACAACAAAACCTTGGCTTATCTTTTGTAAAAGCTTTCGTATTATTTATACTTGTTTAATATTGTACAGGAATAAGTGTGACATTCCAACACAAAAAGAGAATCCTCCTGACAGGATTGCTAATTTTGCCCCGCGGTCCCATTCCTAACATTGACCTTTGTCTGAACCGAAAAATAGTTTTCAATCAATGGAGCAGATTCTCCAGAATATTTATTGCGTGATACAACATCATTAGTTACTATGTACTTTATTAGATACTAGCTGAGACCCGCGGTGTTACCCGCGTTTGTTGTTATAACCGCGGGGAACGCCGCGGGGAGAAGCTAGTCTAAAAAAAGTACCCTGAGTTACTCCTTATGTCATCAGCTATCTGCCAGTGAAAGTCCCGTCCCGAAAGAGATTATCCGGAACAAACAGACAGACAGACAGAAAAAAATTGTAAAAATGTTATTTTGGCATATGTACCGTGTAAACATACATATGCATTTAGTAAAAAGCGGTTATTTTAATATTACAAACAGGCACTCCAATTTTATTTATTTGTATAGATTATCATCATTAAATATTATATTTTGTTGAATATGGATATTAAAGCAATATACATTATTGAAGGATATTTTTATAACAAACTTAATGAAATGAACACTTTAATTAAATGGCATCGTACCTAGATCTAAATAGGAAAACCCGTGCTATTCCAAAGCATTAAGTTAAGTTGAATGTTTACGCTTTAATACCCTTCGATTTAACCGCCTTTAATTAGTAAAAACAGCTGCTTCGACCATCAATGCTATTTTATCCCAGCAAATGTTCTTAGACCAAATCGAGCAATCAGACGGAGTAGTATTTTTTTATAACAACTTTACAACTAAACAGAGCTTGATGAAAGAGATTGTTTCTGATTGTATATTGTGTGTGGTCGTAGACAAATGAAGCGCGTACGAGAATCCCAATCATAACTCAACACAAAGAGAAATAAATAAAGTAAATATAAGAAACTGGAAAACAAGTTAACAAAAACAAGAATATACTAATCTGAGTTGTGTGTGACATGTGACAGTTTGGTGATTACCAATGTTTAACAACAATCTTTTCATGGAAACTTTTATTTAAAATAATGAACATATGTATATCGTTTGTTCTGTGTCTGAGAGTAATTTATCTATAATATGTATGTATTTAGAAATATATAAGTATATTTATCAGCGGTCTGGTTACCATAGCACAGGCTCTGCCTAGTTTGAGATCAGACGGTCGTGTGTGAGATGTGTGAGACTATTTTATATTAAAGTCTTTAATTAGGTATAATAAAATTCACAGCAACAGCTTTCGCATCTTTTCTTTTTAATTACGTAGATAAGGCAGATAATTTCAAAACTATTCGATCATCATCATCAGCCTTTTGAAATCCACGGTTAATTAAAAGCCAAATACTACTATAAAGCCGAGCTTTCAAAAACCAATAATTAGCAAAAAAGTATTTCTGTCTTAAAATATACCATAAATTGTACCTTGATTACAATCGACAATACACGAACATCAACAACAGTATACCCTACACTTATTTACATAAACTTTGTAGACTGTAGCTTCAATTAGACAAAGTACCTAAAAGGTTCCAATAATTTATAATTCCCATATGGAGATACCATTCACGATACACGTGCTGATACGCATTTTAATTACCCACGTAACAAAACTAATTGGACGTCAGTAATGGACTATATTCTTTTTTAAGGTGCCGATTCTCATTTTCTCTCTTTTCTCGGAGAAAAGAACCATCATAGAATTACTTCATTGCCTTTTTGTAGTCTCAAACCACCAACGCCGTTCGTGGACAAAATTGGTGTTATACCAAACCTTCGTTTAAACTACTCTACTTTTACTACTACTACAGCGCGCCTTCCTAAAAGGCCGGGAACGCGTTTGTGACTCCTAAGTTGTAGACGTTCATGGGCGGCGATGGTCACTTTCCATCAGGTGACCCGTCTGCTCGTCTGCCTCCTCTAACATAAAAGAAAATATCCAATAAACAAAACACGAGTGAAATCATTTTCAGGTGCCGTTTCTCATTTTTCTCTCTTCTCGGAGAAAAGAACCACCATAGAACTACTTCATTGTCTTTCTGATAATATTCATACAATATACGGACAACTAAATGATCCTTTATTCTTTTAGAAAGACGGAACCCTAAAAATATGTGGCTATCGAGCCTTCAGTAATTTATTCGAAGGTACACGTCTGACACGGAGTACATGGTCTCACTAATTTTGGTTATTTATATTGTACGATATTTTTAATATTTGACTTAGGATCTTAAATTGCCTACTATAAAAGTAAATGAAGAAATGTTTGTAATTTGGTTTGTATTTTTAATATTGCATTATCCTCATCAGAAACACAAAAAGGGACAAGGGATACTTTTATCCAAAAAAACGGCACTATATACGGTCGCTTTTATGAAACAAGTTACTACGCCCGATTCAATTTTCTCCGGAGACGCTGACATTATACCTCTCTATACTTTTTAAGAAACTAGGATTATAATGTACATTTCACAGTTAACGTGAAACCCCTGAAATAAAGCTTATACTGTGTGTGTTTTATAATAGTAGTTACTCTTAACCGCTATTGATAAAAGTATTTAAAAAATCCTGTTTATTAAAAGAGGACAGTAATGCTTACTATAAATTCTTATCTGTATGTACTGCAACAAAAACCTTACAAATATTTTCTTTTTGTTTTATTCCAGGCTATGCAATGATGTCGTTTCGAAGAGAAATCACACACTGAAACCGCGGGTCGTTTTACCTGAAAACTATGTCAAAGGTATGTCAGAGTCTGATATATTCTTAACTACTCGACGTATCTTAGTAACCATTTCATTCAGAATTATAAATACGAGTAGATGATTTGATGGAAATTTGATATCCTAACGCTGTATGTAAACGCATAGTATGGCGATATTAAAAAGTCTGATCAAGTTTGTTGTTGTAGTTTGTTTGTTGTATTTATAATATATATTTTCAACAAATTCGTGATTTTTTAAAATTTATTTAACTTTAATAATAAAAATAAAAATTAATGCAGACATCTCATTCTACGATAAATTTAATTAAAACTTTTAGAGATTAAAGTAATGTTTTGTTTAAAGTGAGATGATATGAATGAAACTTTGGGAATAATCTCATGGATATTTATGAAATATCCAGATTTTTATGAAAATATCTCCTAAAAAATATGAGAAAATAACATGTCATATTTTCACAATATAGTGTTGTAAAGTCAACTTAGTTAGTGAAAATAATATTGCTAAGTAATAAAGTAGAGTTTTATGAGAAAATTATGCAGATGTAAGAAACTAACCGAATTTTTTCCCCATAAATGACAAAATAATCGCTCTTATAATAGGGAAAGGAAAACATAATTACATTAGTGTTAATGGCTTTATTATAATATTTGAACAAGCAATTGGACGTAAGATTGTTATCATTAGAAAAGGATTTTACTCGTGTTTTGTTTATTGGATATTTTAGTTTATTTTTTTATGTTAGCCTGCCCCCAGACGAGCAGACGGTTCACCTGATGGAAAGTGACTATCGCCACCCATGAACGTCTTTAACACAGGAGTCACAAACGCGTTGCCGGACTATTAGGAAGGAGTACGCAGGAGTAGTAGTAAAAGAAGAGACTGCACGGATGGCGTAATGGTTTTAGCGGTCACCTCGCCACTGCCTACTACGCTGAGTGTTGTGGGTTCGATCCCCACATGGGACAACACTTTGTGTGATCCACAAATTGTTGTGAGTCTGGATGTTCTTTGTGTCTGCTTCATGAATGTTTGTAAAGGCCCCCGCGACACAGTATATATGTATCTTAGTGTGGGAGTTGTAACAAAAAAAAAGAGTAAAAAAGTAGTTTAAACGAAGGTTCAGTACAACACCAATTTTGTCCATGAATGGCGTCCGTAGTTTGCAAAATTCTGTAGCTACCCACACTAAATCTTCATTTATTTGTCTTACAATCTATCCGTGTGGTGACGGATTGAGAATACGGAATGTCACCACCATTATTCATCCCGTGGGTGTCGTAAAAGTCGACTAAGGAAGAAAAATACGCAAGACAACAGCACTGCAAAGAGAAGGAAAACTTGAAGCAAACCCTATACCACCCGACTGGCCAGCGTGGTATAGTAGGCCAAAATCTCCTTTCAGAGGAGGGGCCTATGTCATAGGCTGTTGATGTGATGTGTGTGACAAGTCTCAAGTGATACACCTACTATGTAAAGCTGCGAGGTTATAAAAACAACTATTGTTTTTTAGGTCGGTACTTATAGAGAACTTTTGAAGAAAAGTAAAAATCTGTCTTACTTTTATACAATTATCTTGAACAAAAAAAGTTTCGAGAGAAACTTTTATCACACTCAAAGACTTATTCAAAGATTCTTTTAACTCTGTAACTTCACAAAGAAAAGCTTTATCTAGTTTAGTACACTAATATAGTTATGTTACTACGTAGTTATGCTTTTAGTAAAAGTTATTGGAATTCATAAATTTAAAAAACATTCTGATATCATATAATTTACTGATTATTTCAACATAAGTTATAACCATCGCTCATCATCAGTTCTTTTCTGATCGCAAACGCAACTATAAATTTCATATCCATTTTATCAAAAATGTATAAATTCCATTTGTTTAGAAATGCGACCGCCGGCGCGTAAGGGGCAACCGGTCCTGGTGGAGTTCAGCATATACGTAGTAGATGTCAACTCCATTAATGTGGAAGACATGGACTTCAGGTGAGTTTTACAATTATTACTGCATGTGGTGACGGATTAAGAATACGGAGTGTCACCACCCCTATTCATCCCGTGGGTGTCGTAAAAGGTGACTAAGGGAGCTAACGCGGGACAACCAGCCTCAAAGAGAAGGAAAACTTGACACAAACCCTATACCAACCCGTCTGGCCAGCGTGGTATAGTAGGCCAAAACCTCCTTTCTAAGGAGAGGCCTATGTCCAGTAGTGGACTATTAAAGGCCGTTGATATGATGTACTGCATGTGGAAAACGACGACATGTTCGGCCTTCTGGGATGAGAAACATATAAAATATTGTTTTTGCAAAGACTTATTAAAGTATATTGTTTAACCAAAGTTGCATACGATCTGACGAAAAACCGTAAGGTGCATTTTGAAGATTCTTTTATTCATTTTAAAAGTTTAAAGCTCACAAGAGATTTAAATTAGCACATTGAAATAATGAACAATCATGACAGATTCTTATAAAATTACTTTATTAGATGATATAATTAATTCTGCGTTTCATTTGTCTGCCTCTCTGCCTCAGCATTTAAGAACTAAAAATAAATCGCCTTAACTTAGCTCGAATACATTCTCATTCCAAGCTTGGAAAATATTACTTCAACTTACCCACGTGTATCTGACACTTATAAAGATTAAAATATAGTGTAACAGTAA
The DNA here is from genome assembly GCA_902825455.1 of Arctia plantaginis. NCBI lineage: Eukaryota > Metazoa > Arthropoda > Insecta > Lepidoptera > Erebidae > Arctia > Arctia plantaginis. The sequence continues at coordinate 620,474 of CADEBD010000041.1, read as the reverse complement.
CACTGCAACCTAGATTATTTATTTAGTTTCGAATAAACATTATAATTGCTACAGAAGTGATTACAACTTTATGGAAAAGCAGTACATAAATATATATACCTCAGCCTATGCTTGTCCACTGCTGGACATAGGCCTATCATTGGGAGAGTACATAAATACAAACATATAAATCGAACACAGAACGAATGAAAACAGAGCTTATATAATAAGTTTAGTAAAACATTAAACAAACAACATACAAAAACAAAAATATTAATGCCGAAAAAATTCAAACTAAGTACAAACTCAAAGCAATCTTCAATCATTTCTAATCTGTGGAGCTCATAAATAAACATCTGTTTTGTAATTGAGCTTTAGTCGCAGAAATAACAGTTTGTCCTACAATTGATTCGGGAGTATTAACATTTCTGAAGATGTCAGAACAAATATTACTGTTTGTTGCGTCAAAATTTAGCCACAGTAAATTTCTCAATTCTAAAAGCGGTGGTAGGCTAGTAGTTAAGGCGTTGGACTTGCGATAAAGAGGTCGTGGATTCAAATCCTGACCAGTACACTATCGACGTGAACCTACTCCTAACACAAGCAATTTAGCTTAGTGGGAGGGGTTAACGGGAATACTAGTAATTTCGGTTGATAGTAGACCTTTAAAAAAATAAAACTAAAAACTTCAAGATCTAAAAGAATTTTATGAAGAGGTAAAGTTTGTGAGTTTGTATGTTTTGGGGTAATCTCCTGTACTGATCCGATTTTGAAAATTCTTTTACTATAAGAAACTTAAATTATCCCTGATTACTATAAACTACTTTTTACCTTTAATTAAATCATTCAAATTACTCATCTCACAAATCCGTAACATTAATAAAGAACTTTACTCCTTTGTTTCAAAGTTACTATTAGTTTAAATGTCTTATTAAAGTAACGAAACCTTCTGTTCCATTAATTAATTTATAGTTTTGATTTACACAATTGTTTAACGTTTTAGATCTTCCTCCTTTCAAAGTCTACACACCGTCAATTTATAACGTAGGTCGAGGGGCTAGATCTCGTACAAGAAGGATTAATTATTATTCATCTGAATGATTTACAGATTTAGAATTGTTTTACACGAACTGTGGATTAAATTCTATTATTTGTTCAATGCCTTTGACTGAAACTGGGTTCAGTGTTTGGAGTTATTTATTCATATTGAAGATAGGTATTTGTCTTTGACACAATAAGATAACTTTAATTTGATGATAGAACAATAAAGCTTATTAAGCAGAAAAGATCCAAGAAACTCTCTTGTAAATTAATTTAAATTTGCTATGTGAAAATTGTTTTATAATAGTTGGAAATACACTGAGGATCCAGTATATAACGAACTAGTGTCAGGAAAGCATAAACGTTTTTTATAGTTGGAAGGGGAGGGGGAGGGGGCAAACAAGCAGTCGGGAGACCTGATGGTGAGAGCTAGCACCAACCTTGAACACCTGCAACTCAAAAGACAAAAGAGTCTTGATACATTTTAAGTGCCAAGACTCAGAGTAGGGTTTGGGCCGCCGGTATTATAACTTGATTTCAAGCAACGAAAGTTGTTTACTATAAGTTTTTGAGAGGCTGTGGTAGCATTCCGGCTGAGACAGCCCATAATGTTTTGAAGCATTGCTCTCCCACAGTTCTATAGTTTGATATAAATATCAAATAGAATATTAGCGTGGAGATTATTCTTTTGTAGATTATTCTTTGTCCTACGCTAAAAATATTTCATTCATATTTTCTTCTATATCAGTTGTTTCTTCAGTTGTTATTAACACGCTTTTAGTAGCTTAGTATGTATGTGTGTATCATTATATGTACGTATGTATGCATGTAACGGAATCTTCGAACATCACTTTGACTCAGTTCAAAACGTCGACTTAAACTGAAACTTCGCACACTTATCAAGGACTAATGAAAATACAATAATTTGATAAAATTGGCCGATTATCCTGATCAGGATCTTCAGGATTAACGGCTTTTTCCATACCTAAAAATACGGTAGTGACTTTTGCCACATACTAGGAGGCGTGTGCTGATTAAGCATATATGACGTTTTTACTTGTTTTTTTATCTTAAAACAAAAATAATGATTATTTTTGTTTTAATGAATAAAAAAGCAAAAACAAATTATAATTTGAAAAAAAACAAAAAACACGCTTGTGTCACTATTGGAACTAAAACGAAAAATCAAAAATAAAATCATTTCATCGTAGAAAAAGCGTGGATTGCTTTTTGAACTATAATATATTTATATAGAAATTTCTACCAGATACTGAGGTCTATGGGCCCTATTAGGTGTATAAAAATCAAGGTCTTGAGTCAACACGATAAAAAGATATGGGCAAATTTCGATTTTCACGATAACTTGTAAGTACCAAAATTTACCTTAATTTTCAACTTTTTTTTTTTTTCAGAATTTTCTCTTATGGTACTTACAAATTTTCTCGAAAATCTGGGTAGGTACGGAACCCTCGGGCGCACGAGTTCGACTCGTACCTGACCAGTTGTTTTTTTTTAAAAGACCTCTCTCATTAGGAATATATCCTGTATCCTGTAACGGACACAAATAACACTCAGACTCAGAACGAGAACACATCGAACCCATAACACTCGGCGTATTAGGAAGCGGCGTGGTGACCACCTAAACCACAACGCCATCCGTGGAGTCGGTTAAACACATAGTGTTACTTTTTATAAGGTTCTCAATCGAATGAACATTTAACGAATGGTTTACGAATATTTAATTAATATAAAATAAATATCATTAAAAAAAGAGATAAAGCATTCCACAATAATCAATGCAATGGTTAAGTTTCATCACACTTTTATTACAAAAAAGTGTTACACAATTTTTATATCATAAACTGCCCATAAACTTCGCCATAAAATGTTTGGGTCATAAAAATGTGACAGATTTAACAAAATTGATTCGAAGTTAATGACTGAGTCATATTTCAATCAAGTAAATTAAAACAAAACTATTATTAAATACGAAATCTTTTTTAAAACAGACATCAATATTTTTTCCCATTTATAACATGCGCTCACAGCTACTACTAAGTCTGGTTTTCGTTCTATATTAACTGTATTTGTATTATGAATAAAATGTCTCGTGTGATTAACATGACATATTTGATAAATATGACATATGTGATTAATTAGACACATAGGCAATTAATTTTTATTCCGTCAATACATAACATATTATGTCTTAGAAAAGACTCTTAGAAAGAAAAGATTTTTACCGTGGGAGAACTATGCTTCGGCACGAATGGGCCGGCTCGACCGGAGTGATACCACGGCATCACAGAAAACCGGTGTTAAGCAATTCTTTCGTTGGCTTTCACTGAGTGAGCGAGGTTACCGGAGCTAAGGACTCCAAGGACGGCAGCAACGCACTTGTGACTTTTGAGTTGCAGGTGTCCATGGGCGGCGGTAGTTGCTTACCATCAGGTGACCCGCCTGCTCGTTTGCCCCCTTATACCATAAAAAAAGACTCATTACTTTTCATAAACCTTATCTCCGACAATACTTTAAAATTTAGTATGTTCAATGCTTTCATTTACCATGATTTTCATTATTCCAAGATAATCGGTTTAGTTTGCTGAATAAAATATGTAAGCAAAAGCTTCTAGGAACGAAAACCGCAATTCTCTTAAAAGCTTCATTATTTAGACAATTATTAAATCCAATAAATTGTTTCACAAAGAAAACATTTGATGTACCAACAACTACTACAGCTTAGAAACCGTAATTAATTAAGATGGCCGAATGCAATTTCAATTTTCAAATATAACAACATTTCTGATTACGTTAATTCTGGGTAGCCATTGAGTAGTAGTATATATGTATATTATATTACATTATATGTTTCATATGCATAAAACAATAAAAAAGAAAGTGCTTACTTTGGACTGAGGCCCCATGTTTAAAGATTTTATTTCCAGTCAAGAATGTAGGAGTTGTATACCGCATAGTCGCATTCATGTTCGTAAAATTAAAGCCAGTTCATCCTCATCATCTGCCTACCCTTTTCCCAATTTTATTTGGGGTCGGCGCAGTATGTATGATTTTTCCATTCTACTCTGTCATGCGTCATCTCACTGTTTACTCCCTTCCTAGCCATATCCTCCCTGACGCAGTCCATCCACCTTTTCTTCGGTCTGCCTCTTCTCTTGTACTCTTCAACTCGAATACCTAAAACTTTCTTCGCCACATTTTCCTCATCCCTCCGCATGACATGTCCATACCAAGATAACCTATTACTTCTTAACTTTTCATAAAGTGGCGCTACTTTCAGACAGCCACTAGCTACTTTCAGAAAGCCAGTTCCTAATACAAAATATATGAAGTAGCTATTGCGTGTTAACTCTGGAGTGTTAATATTTCAGAGTCGACATGTTTATAAGGCAAACTTGGAGTGAGAGTCGGCTTCAGTTACCAGAGGACATCTTTGAAGAAGGAGATGACCACGTGACACTGCCACCGGAATTCTTCGAAAACTTGTGGCATCCTGATCCATACTTTTTAAACTCTAAAGTTACAGGTAAAAAAATAATCTTTTGTTTCTTTAAAATAATCTTAGTACACACTGTAATATCATTTAGACACTTTTATCGGGTTCAAAAACATTTTGACGTGACAACGTCTTATAAATTGGTTTGCCGGGTGACACTTCAAGAAACTGCGTTACGCTCCGCTCACGTTATGCGCTCACAATGAGAGCGAGTGAGAGGCACGCGTCCCTTCCACTCGGGCATGGTTAGCCCGCCTAAGAGCGAGAGAGACAGACATAAAAAATGTTTTAAATTGTTACTATTATTTCATCCTTCTTCCTACTATACGAATGAATATTCACATTAAAATTATTTTACCACTCAAAGTCGTTGTCACGTAAAACTTTCGCCCGTATACCGACTTTACAGGCAACCAATTTTTTTGTGACTGTTAATTTTACTGAAATTTGAAAAAGAAATGTTTGTTTGATTACCTACAAGAAAGAGTTTGATAACAAAATTAAAAATGTATTTTTAATTTATTTAAAAATTCTTTTTATACCTACGTAATTTTTCTAAACACTCGATATATTTGCAATTTGATGTGATATTGATGTTATATCTAAGATGCTTTTGTGTGTATTAAAATGTTTTTTTTTAATGTAAAATGCCCTCTTGGCGTACTTTATAGTTTAGCTAATACCATCCATGTGTTCACCTCCGCTGTAAAAATATTCAAAAATATGTAAATAGTTACAGGTGCAATAAGTTTAGTAATGTAGTAGGCCCGAACCTCCTTTCTAAAGAGAGGCTTATGTCCAGCAGTGGACTGTAAAAGATGAAGTGTAACAAAATTTTGAATTTTAGGAGGAGCATTGCATTACCGTCCAAGATCGCCTGGTAACATACAAAGCTCCTTTAATGTTTCACAAAAGCATTTCGCACTTATAGTACAATTTATTTTATTAATATTAAACACACCATCACCTTTGCTAAGTGAAGCACGTATTTATATGTTATTATATTATGAGTGTGGTGACGGATTAAGAATACAGAGTGTCACCACCCCTATTCATCCCGTGGGTGTCGTAAAAACCGACTAAGGGAGCAAACTACGCAGGACAACACCACTGCAAAGAGAAGGAAAACTTGAAACTAACCCTATACCAACCCGTCTGGCCACCGTAGATAGTAGGCAGCAGTGGACTAGTAAATGGCTGTGGATGGATGATATTATGAGTGAAAACAATGGTCAATGGACTTTAGGCCGATGCGTATTCTATGGACCTTCATTCTTTTACCAGCACGTTTTTATCTTGAAATCGTGAGTACAAGTGGTGGCCGAGTGTATCACTTATTACGCATTCTTGAAAATCACAGTAATAGACAAAAGTCTACTAGAAAATTAACGATACTGGTTCTTCTGTTTTGTTTCGTATTTCTACCCTAAAACTATCAAATTCTATTGATTTTGGTTTTCCAAATTAGGCATTGTGTTTGGAGTAAATTGTCACCATAATTAAAGTGTGAACTAAATATCTAGAATTTTGGATTTTTTACGCTTACCTCTGCAAATGTGTCCTTGGTCGGAATTTCTAAAATTATTTCTGATATACATTTTTTTCCTTCTTTGGTTTTTACTTTTTTTTACTTAATGCAATTTTTTTACTAAAAATAAACAATAACCCACAAAACTACAACCGCACCAAATATCATTTTATTTTCTAATAGAAATAATACAGATAAGGTTGGTAACAGTTTTATTGATCTGAGTCGACTTACCATAATCTTAATTATAATTATAAATTATATATTATTTTGTACATAATAAATTTTGCATGCCTTGCACATACAAAAATCTTTTTGGAGTTTATATTTTTCGAAGTCAATCACCATAAAAAATAATTTGTAATTAGTGAATTTTGGCGCAAAGTTATATTGCATTTGCGAAAATATATCCAACACATAATATACACATATATTTTACAAATTTAGTGTAATTTTACTTAAGACTGATATAAGACGACCGGATGGCGTAGTGGTTTGTGTAACGGACTGCTATTCTAAAGGTCGCGGTTTCGATTCCCGCTCAAGTCAAACATTTGTGTGCATGAACTTTTAATGTCTGATTTGGTCTGGGTGTTTCTATGTATAATATGTATCTATTTACAAAAAGAGGATATATGTATTTATATGAGTTGTTTAGTACCCATAGTACAAGCTCTGCTTAGTTTGGGACTAGATGGCGTTGTGTGAATTTGGTAAAGAAAAAAGGGCTTTTAAAAAAAACAGAGTTGTGTGCACTTTTACATCCATTCAATTTATTTATCACTAATTCAAATTTATCTATGAAGTACTATGTAATATGAAATATTTTGTCACCATATACTACACCAACGGAATGGCTTTGGTGAACACTTGGTTGGGCACTGAATGGCACTTTTTAGAACCTAATGATTTGTCTACAAATAAATTGTAACTTCATTCATTTAATTATTTCTTTAAATAAAGGTTTTCAGAAAACAGCGACGTTGAATTAACAACTTTAAAGTGTAGAACCGATGGCTTTATTAATGTCTCATCTCTCTCCTAACAAATGTCATCTTTTTCAGCCATTTTTTTCTACAGTTTAAAAAGTTTTTTTTTTTGTATTTGCCTAAAATTGTATACTATACAACCCTTTAGTTATTGATTTGAGTGAATTGAGAACCCTTTTTTAAGATTTTTTTAATGGAATTGATTAATAACGCAAAACAAAACACTTTTTTTGTAATTATAATCAAGCTCCTAACTAAAATAATACCAAAAAATTAATACCTAGCTAACAATGAAACATTTATATTGTTTTCAGAAATTGCTGAACTTACTCACAAGTTTTCATCAGTAACACTGTACAGAAATCAAACAGTGAGGTATTCGGCCAGAATGCATGCGATTATTGCCTGCCAGATGGAGTTTCAGCTCTATCCAATGGACATTCAGTCGTGTCCTATTTATATTGAAAGTTGTTAGTATTTTGTTTTCTTCTTAGTCTTTTTAATCATATGATATGAGTTTGACTATTTGTCGTTTTAAACTTGTTTCATTAGTGGTATATGTTGGTGGACTAGAAAATATTTCATTAAATCCAGAATGTTTTTGAGAATCTTATTTAAGATTAGTGTGTCCGTGTGGTGACGGATTAAGAATACGGAATGTTACAGAATGTAGGTGTCGTAAGAGCCGACTGAGGGAGCAAACTACGCAGAACAACAGCACTGCATAGAGAAGGAAAACTTGAAACAAACCATATACCAACCCGTCTAGCCAGCGTGTAATAGTAGGTCAAAACCTCCTTTCTAAGGAGAGGCCTATGTCCAGCAGGGGACTGTTATAGGCTGTTGATGTTGATGATGATTTAAGATACCTGAAAGAACTAAGGACCATATTTCAAAAGTGCCTAAGCTATCAGATACTTAAATACACTAGCCTATTTAAAAATAGACTTATTTTTTAAAATATGTTTAATGTAGAAGTTAATGCTGCTATTGCCCGATGGCAATAGATGTTTCAATGCATGGCATGGCAGTTAATAGAATTATAAAAAATAAAAAAATCCTTTTATTTTTAATATTTTAATGAACACGTTGTACACAGGCGCACTTAATGCCCAGGGCATTCTCTTCCAGTCGACCTTTGGGTGATGTAGAAATATGATGCTGATGTTTTAATACTGAGTCAATAATCTTTTTCGCCAGTTTCATACAGCAACCAAAAAGTACGATTCCGTTGGAGCGAGGCTGGAGTCACAATCAATCCAGAATTAAAGTTATTACAATACCACATTGGGGAACCCCTCCGTCTTGAAGAAACTAATGGTTACATGATTGACAAAGATGGTGAGTTGGTCACATATGATAGTGTTGCAATAAACTATATTGAAGTATTTCTAGTAGATTTCAATAATGCTTTCACAATGGTTCTATTATTATAAATCGTTAATGTCTTCTTAGTATCGAGATGGTTGTTTTGCCTAGCCTTCACAGTACAACAATTTGAAATTTATAAAGAAACCAATTTTATTTTGATTATCCTTTATTATTCACCTCATATCTACCTCAAAAGTTGAAAAGTCTCGTAATTTTTCAGGAAACTACTCAAGACTTGTGGTCTACTTCAGATTTGAGCGTCAAATCGGTCACCACTTGATTCAAACCTTTGCGCCATCCTCTCTAGTGGTAATGCTTTCTTGGTTCAGCTTCTGGTTGGACCTTGACGCAATTCCTGGCAGAGTGACGTTATTGGTGACTTGCATGTTGACGTTAGTCACCATGTTTACTGGACTGAGAGCTGATATTCCACCGGTGGCATATGTTAAGGTATATATGAAGAATATGTGTCTGAATGTATTGTCTGTACTCCAAATGTATTCGATATATTACATTGTTATTCTATAAATATTAATATTGTAGTTAATTTTCAGGCCCTTGACCTCTGGATGGCAGGATGTATGATGTTCGTCTTTGCTGCCCTCGCAGAATTTGTAGTTGTAAAGGTTTTGGATAAACAGTACCAAATGAACAAAACCAAGGCACAAGAGTCCATGCCCCGAATCATTCCGGTGGTAAATATTTTCTTTTTGATTTACCTTTAAGAGCTTTTCTTATATTGAAAGAGTATAATATATTAATAATTAACTTTCAATTTATAAAACTTGTGAGTAAACTTAGCAAATTTTGAAAAAAATATAAAAAATTAATAAGCTGCTGTACATTTGTTATTTATTGAAGAAATTTTCATTTTCATTTTAAAATTTATTTCAATCTTCAAAATTCAAATTCTTGAATTATTTAAACTGTCAAAATTGCAATGATTAAATAATTTGTTGCATTATTTAGGAGCAAAAAATCTCCTAAGACTTCATTTTGGATTAATACTACTTGTGTTTGACATCATAAATCATGATTTAGATTTATTAGTTATAGCTCCACCGCAACAACCAGCTCGAATTCGCACCAAGATTATTGAGACAAAGATATTTCGTTATCTTCGGCAGAGGCTGAATGGGGAAAAGGGATCCTGCGGGACATTAGCTGCTTGGGAAGGTAGTGGGGTTAGGTGTCGTAAGGTAGACTTGACATCGCCTACGTCACCGCCAGCAGCTACTCCGGCAGTACACCCTGCACCGGCTGCAACTCATACAACTGCGCATTTAGTTGGAGTTGAAAGACGGCAAAGTATACTACAGGTTAAAATCTAATTAACAATTTTACTTCAAACTATTTAGTTTTCAAGTGTTTTTGAGATTGATTTTGAAAAATGAGTTCTCCATTATTGTGGTAAAAGGTGTTTTTATAATCGTATTAGATTAATAGATGGTAAATTAATACACAGTACACAGTTTTGGTACAGTTTTGATGCAGTATACGATATACAGTTTTGGTAATTCTTAGTAGCACTGCTATCAACCATACTCACTATCAACCATACACCGTTTTAATTGACGGGGTGGAAAATTCCTTTCGGATGCTTTCGTGAAAATGCAGAAGCCGAAAGTATGTGGTGCTTCCACTAGAAACCACCCCAAAAGCCAGCCTTAAGCACCCTACTCTGAGGACGACCCAGACCATGTAATTTCAAGGATTTTTACCTACCTTTTAGGATTAGTAGTATAAAATACATTTCTATGAGTGTCAATTTAATTTGAACAACTTTTTAGTAAATTTCACAATTACTGCATATAATCTAAAATTTTCAAATGTTATTACACTTTAAATGCACCACTTGTGTTCCGAAATTACTTATTAATAAAAATTGGAGAGTTTGTTCTTCATTTAGGTAGTTATATTCGGTAGCTCATTACAAAAGTTGCAGGTTCCAAACGTTCAGAAAACTTATATCAGCCATGTTATTTCAATTTAATATAACATGTGTGTCCAAAATTTTTGATTCATAGAAATAAATATCAATCTTTGAATTAAGAGTTTTTGGAATAGTTTGAATTTACTTGTGTAACTACGATCTCAGATGATTAAATGACTGTTTACTATATATGTACAGAAAAGTTAAACACTCATTATAAAATATGGGATTGGCAGATGTAATAAAGTGAATGTTAATAATATTTATATTGTGTTTGATGAGCCAAAAGTTACATTTCTTTTGTGTTTTCAGGTAGCTTGGTTAGACGCTGACACAGGTCAAGAACGAATCCTTTGGAGAGAAATCGACAAATTGTCAAGAGTTGTATTCCCTGCGTTATTTCTACTCTTTGTTACAATGTACTGGCCCGTCCTTCTATTGAAGACTAAGACTTCTTCATAACAATTAGACAAATTAAGTTCTTCAGTCGCCGCCTAAAAGAGATTGAGTTCAAATAACAATATCCAAGAATGTTTATTGGACATTTATTTAAATGATGGAAACGTTTAAGCAATGGGGTTAGACTCAATAAATTTGTTCGTTTTAGCTTTTTAGCTTAAGATAAATATGAAGATTTGTCTGTGTTTTTTTAAGTCTAAAATTTAACTCAAGACCGTAAAATTTTACGCCATAACAACAAAGTAATTAATCACAAAGAGCAACTAGTTTATAGCTTGATTATTCTTCAACGTTACAAATCCGAGGGAAGAACTATTTCATAATAAAGTTGTAAGACGTTTTGATTGCTCGACAAAATATTTGCAAAACAGTGTACAAAATGCACAAAGTAAATTCTTACATTATAGTGGGTATAAATATTTTAGTACAACGCTGTTTTGAATTGCCATAAAATACTAGTGATATTTGTTTATGTATGATAAAATAACTATTATATGTATATTGTTAAAGATAAAGCTTATTTATGTTAATGTTTTGTTCACAAAAATTTACATTACTGTGTTAAGATTTATACTATATTAAGATCATTGATTGTGACATATTTACGATACGTAGAGACTTACCTAAATAGTTTTAATTATAATTTACATATCTAAAAATGTAAGTACTTCAATGAAATGTATAAGGCGTACAATATGTATGTAATACGTCTAAGTAACATTAAAAGTTTCGAAGATTAATTTATTGATAGGGTTCTTTTCGGACTTTAAACTTGGCTCATAATGCCCTCAGATGTAACAGGTTAAATGCTATCCTAGCTTTTTCCAGAATCACGGCATCCCTTCGAAGCATTCACAGGTTTCTAGAAGCAGAATATGGTGTTATACATGGTAATGATACATGCCAGTTGTGTGGCCAATCCCACGCTCTTTCAGATATCGTGGACTGTTCTTTCTGAAGCGTGTTGAAGTGTCAAGTGGGTAATGGCTTCTTGCCACTCTCATAATAATATTACAAGCAAATAAAATCATTCATGGGAAATTATTAGTTATTATTATCCGTAAAACCAAATATGTAGTACTTCATTTAAAATTCTCAGAATCAAAAACATTTGAAAAGCATTTTTTTTTAGTTAAACAAATTGTTTTAGTTTGTAATATAGAAGGTATAATAAGGTTAATAATTTAAATAGTAATTTATATATTTTTTTGTTATATATATATATATACTAAGGCCTCGTCACAACTTCTGCATACAACGACATCAACATATAGGCAAGGACATACGACTTCCACATATAGGTAAAAAAAAACATACTTCAATGCAATCCGAACTACAGAGTTGCTAGTAATCCTGCATCGCACAATTAAAACTCTCATTCGGATTCGTATATACATATATAACTTTAGCGGGCAGCGGTCCGAGAGGCATGGTCACCTTGCCTGGTAGTAGGATTCTCTCTTTGAACTGGAGAGACATAATGCCATTGCTCTACAATCATATTAAACCCTTAATTTGGCAGAAAAAAACTGTAACAATGTAAAATATGTATTTAATAATATTACGTTTTAGGCTAAATTAGGCATACAAAAGGTATTTAAAAAAATATTAAACTTACAGTTTGCCCGAAAAAGCATTTATGCCACAGCACACACTGTAGTTTGCACAGATAAATAAGGCACTAATGTTTTGTATGCCGAGGCAGATGCTATTAAGTACAGCATAATAACAAAAAAATAACATAAATATAAAAACAATAAGACAACAATATTGAAAACGTGTAGAAAATCAATATTAGAGCATTACCCTCTTACCTACGTGATAATTTGTTTAGTAATTTAGTATTTTTTATATTTAGTAACGAAACACTGACGGACTTGGCATTTACTTGACTTGTCGATGACCTAGACATACACAATGCCAAATTGAGGGTTAAAACATACATTTTAAAATCTATACTAATATTATAAAGCTGAAGAGTTTGTTTGTTTGTTTGTTTGAACGCGCTAATCTCAGGAACTACTGGTCCGATTTGAAAAATTCTTTCAGTGTTAGATAGCTCATTTATCGAGGAAGGCTATAGGCTATATATCATCACGCTAAGACCAATAGGAGCGGAGCACCAATGAAGAATGTTTCAAAACGGAGAAAATTTATTACTATTGAGAGACGCAGACGAAGTTGCGCGGGTCAGCTAGTTATGAATATTCATGGTGTTATATGAAATCATTATCACCACAATAATGTAATTATATCATCTAAGGTGCTTATCATAATCAGAGTCATGTATATTGTCAAAGACATCGTGAGCTTTAAACCATTGTGATAGCTTAAGAATTGTAATTTTTATTTATTTAATTTGTACGGTAAGGGTTAGAAAAAAAAAATTATTCTAATATGCATTGTAGATACATATACTAGAAATACTATTAAATTTATTAAAAAGTAGTTATTGTTTTGTGTATAAAGTGTTGTTATGATTTGAAATGAAAGTATAATAAGAAGTAGTAATAAGAGAGATGCTTGGAGATAAATGAACGCCTCATAGAAAATCATCAATTATCATCATCATCATCAACAGCCTTTATTAGTCCACTGCTGGACATAGGTCTCTCATTACAGTGGAAGTTTTAGCCTACTATACCACGCTGGCCAGACGGGTTGGTATAGGGTTTATGTCAAGTTTTCCTTCTCTCTGCAGTGCTGTTGTTCTGCGTAGTTTTCTCCCTTAGTCGGTTCTTACGACACCCACGGGATGAATAGGGGTGGTGACACATTATTCTTAATCCGTCGGATACTTTAATTTTATTTATTTGTATAGATTCGAGTTTTGCTTTTTCTTGTATAAAGCGGAAGAAATAAATTGACAAATAAATTAGTATACTAAGTACTTTATAAATAGTTTATTCATATTTAAACATGAACCGTTGTTTCCTCATGGACCAACTATGTATGCACAACTAGTTGTGTCATGAGGAATATATTTTTTAATTCATTCCTATTGGCACAATAATTTTCAATTAATATTTGTTCGTAGATACACAACTAATCGGTGTACAAAGGTTCATCGTTATGGTTATAAGTTCTTCGTGTTCTGGCGTAGACATAGACATGCTTATAGTCAGGATATACGCCCGCGTATGCACAAAAATAATAGCAATTTTTTTTAAATAATTACTTAAATTAATTTATAATTTTCTATTTGTTAATATACAAAGATATGACAGAAGTGGCCAACATAAACATCAATTTCTGAAGAGGTTAGTAATCATCTTATTTATTTCCTCCTGTAGTTGTGCTAAAAGGAGTGGTTATAGTAAATCAGTTGTGCTTAGTTGTGCATAGTTGTGTCATTAAGAACATATTCTGGGATGGCACAACTAGTTGTGCGTACATAGTTGGTCCATGAGGAAAACGGGACATAAACACATAAAGTTAAATTTACGAAAGTAAATATAATACATTATTATATCTCCCTATACAAAAGCTCGTACTACGGTCAATCTTAAAATTAACCAGTAAAACCTATCGAATCCTTATGTCACAATGATATCGAATTAAAAAAGGATTTAACACGAAAAGGAGACAATAATCTCCTAGGTCTTGGCTGTTATTATTTTAAACTAGCTGAGACCCGCGGTGTTACCCGCGTTTGTTGTTATAACCGCGGGCAACGCCACGGGGCGAAGCTAGTCTAAAAAAGTAGCCTAAGTTACTCCTTATGTCATCAGCTATCTGCCAGTGAAAGTCCCGTCGAAATCGGTCCAGCCGTTCCAGAGATTACCCGGAACAAACAGACAGACAGACAGACATACAAAAATTGTAAAAAATGTTATTTTGGCATATGTACCGTATAAACATACATATGTATTTAGTAAAAAGCGGTTATTTTAATATTAAAAACAGACACTTCAATTTTATTTAATTGTATAGATTAAATGCAAATACGAGTTTCTCTGTTTATTACACTTTTATGTATTAATTAATTTATTAACATAAAATGTACCGTATGCAAACTCCTTAAGATTTTATTGTAGGTTTATAATAAAATAAAATAATTTCGAATTTTTTAATTGAGTTGATCATCATGAAATTGTAAATAAACAAAATATAATTAACGATACTTGTTCTGTTTCCAAAAGAAGACTGTCCTATAAATGTTGAGAACAAAAAAAAACCTAAATCTTTAGTTATATTTTTTTTTTCATTTTTTTATTAAACTACCACATTCACACAACTCCATCTAGTCCCAAACTAAGCAGAGCTTGTACTATGGGTACTAGACAACTGATATTAATACATATATACTTTTTTTTTGTAAATACATACATATTATACATAGAAACACCCAGACCAAATCAAACATTAAATGTTCATGCACAAAACGTTTGACTTGCGCGACCTTTGGAATAGCAGTCCGTTACACAAACCACCACGCCATCCGATCGTCAATTATAATTGTTGACAAATAAATATACTTAAAACCACTATCAAGTTGGCTGGCGGAGTGGCCACTTCGAACCAATAAGGACACAACCAACTACGAAGTAACTTATTATCCTGCATTGCGCTATGAAAATTCTCGCCCCAATCAACATATACAGGCAAGTTTTAAGATTGACCATAGTTGGGCTTTACAGTAGCAGTTACATATTAATTAGATATAAAGACGCAAGTTTAAGATAACTATCAAGATTCTATATAGAATATTTAAATGGAAAAATAAGATTTTTCCACGATGTGTAAATATTAGTATTATAAATACATACAACAATAAAGCTTTAACGCTACGAGTGTAAACTCAAACGTCACAGATGCCTTACCTGTTTGACGTGTTCATGCGCAAAATAATAATATTATTAGTATATTTTTGTTCTAACACTAAAAAATGTTAAAAATAAATTAAAAGATTTTGCCATTTCATTTTTTATTTACCTTTTTGATACTTATAGAGTAAGATGCTGACTATGACTTTAAATTTAAAATATCATTCGACGTCTATATGACCTTACTTGACCTCTTCGAGAAATTTCCAACACTTGATGGATTTGATATATAGATATGATTTAATTAGTTTAGTTCATACATTTTACACAGGACCGCCTGATTCCAAACTTGGCAGAGCGTGTACTATGGTACATGGTACATACATACATATTATAGTTCAATACACCCAGACACAGAAGCAGTCAGGGTGACTAACCACTGGACCAAACAAGCCAGCCGACATTTCATTGTTTTACGAATGAAAATACACCCTGAGAATAGCGACGCGTCGCCGTCACAACAGTTGTGACACCAAATTTTTACGCGGTAGCGTCTCTGTCACAACATTTAGAAGAATATAATATATATCAGGGATTCCAAATATGTTTATTTTATTGAATATAATTATAAAATAACGTAGATATTGAGGTAATAATGACTTCGCTCAGCTGTGACTGGGTCACTAGTTCAAGGGCGCGACAGTAACGGGTCATAGGTCATCCGCGCGCCGCGACGTCCTAAGAGTTAACTCGTAAAAAAATTTCATCCCAAAGTACTTTGGCAGTATTAGGCTTGTTTAGTGGGACCCAATTATAGTTGACAAAATAAAGGTATTATTTACGTCTCTGCCCACTCCTTTGAGTCTACGCGGTTGAGTATATATTCTACATTTACTATACATGTATGTGTACAAGTTTATACTCGTAATTTCATTCGCTCAAAATATTTAGATTTATATTTATTATTTTATTTATTATTTGAGATAAATAATACTTAATAGTCTTTTAATAGCTGTATTGTTTTTAATACCTTTGAAAGTGTTTTTAAACAAATTTCGTTTTTAGAGTTTATTTATTTGTACTAAAGCCAGTATTAAATTTACATATTTGTAAACAATGAAACTTTATTCAGTCATGATTTTTTAAGTATACATAAGGGACGAATTTTGTTAGTTGATTTACTTATAATAGAAATTTACCTATAAAGTTAGAAATTTTTAAAACCAGCATTTTCAGATTTCATTATAATCTGTGGATTGTTGCGCAGTTAGAAATTCAAATAAGTTTTATTCGAAAGCCATGCTTTTTTTATTTAAAGTTCAGTCATTTGTTTTAGATAGTGTTTTGTTTTTGTGAAATTGTAATATGTGTTTTTGGCGCCATGGATAAACTGCAAATTAATGCGTAAAATTTTTGAATATGAGTTCCTACGTGGAAATAATGTTGTGCAAACAACACGAAACATTAAAGACGCGTGCCGGACTAACAGCTTGCATAAACACGATCCATAATTGATGCAATCGTTTTAGATCTGGAAATTTTGAGTTTATGAACGATAAACCTCTTTTCTGAAGAGAGACCTATGTCCAGCAGTGGACATAACGCAGCGCCTTATGTCTCGAACATAGGCCTTAAGGGATAGGGATTAAGGCTGTTGATGTGATGTGATGAACGAGTCTTGCAGTCGGCCGATAACGAATCGTATCCAACTTAATCTACAGCTCAGCTTTCTGGTAGCTCTGCAGTTAGTGTCATAATAACATTATTAACATTATTGTCATTGACGACCGGATGGCGTAGTGGTTTGTGTAACGGACTGCTATTCGAAAGGTCGTGGGTTCGATTCCCGCTCAAGTCAAACATTTGTGTGCATGAACATTTGATGTTTGATTTGGTCTGGGTGTTTCTATGTATAATATGTATGTATTTACAAAAAAAAAGTATATATGTATTTATATAAGTTGTCTAGTACCCATAGTACAAGCTCTGCTTAGTTTGGGACTAGATGGCGTTGTGTGTATGTGGTAAAAAAATAAATTAATAAAATAATAAATAAATAAATCACTTGTGTCAAATCGAAAAGATAAAAAAGCTAGATAAGTGGGTGTCTCACGAACTAAGAGATCGTCAACAAGACTTTAGCGTCGAAATATGCATAACAGAACTGAATCAGCATAGAAATGAGGGAGTTCTAAATTAAATTGTTACCTACGATGAAAAGTGGATCCTGTCATACAGAATCCACTTTTCATCGCAGTCTCCACAACCGTAAGCATTCGTCTCAGTGGGTGGACCCGGGTACAGCACTTAATCAGTGTGCTAAAAAAAGATTACCCTGTCTGGTAGACCAGTGGTTCTTCCTGGAGAAGCTCGCAAATCGATTTTCCCCATTGCTTCTCCACGTCAACGCGCGAGCTCACACTTCATGACAGACCATCGTAAAGCTACAAGAGTTACAGCTGCAAGCTCTCCGTCACCCACCGTACTCACCGGACTGTCCCCAACAGATATCTATTTTTTTCAAAATTTAGATATTTTTTTTGTTGAGGGAAGAAATTCAACACTCAAGAGGCAGTACAAAACACTTTCTCTGACTTCATCGCCTCCTGTCCCTCTTCCCTATCCCTCTCTTTTTTCCTACTGCGCTGAGTGTTGTGGGTTCTATCCCTAGATGGGAACCCACTTTGTGTGATCCACAAATTGTTGTTTTGAGTCTGGGTGTTCTTTGTCTCCGTTTCATGTATGTTTGTAAGGTACCTTGAGGCACAGGATGTATATATTCCTGATGCGGGAGCTGTCTTTTTTTTTTAAGGATACCACCGAAATAGTCAAATTTATAAGTCAATGCTATGTAGATATATAAATTCATATAATAAGTACAGAACGAAGAAACATTTTTGTAATTATTAAGCAAATTGTTTAAAAATAATAGCTTAGTATTGCGTTGCTGTGCAAAATAATTTAAAAAATGCTAGGTATAAAAGGCTCATAATAGTCCAGTATATATTTTCATCTGTACAAAAGTTTCGGTATATAAGTCAACAGTTCGAGGTATACCTTTCCACATCCCAAAGCAACTGCTCCTTTCCAGAGAAAAAATCGGTTGTCTGTAAAGTCGGTTTACTGACGATAGTTGAACGTGACAACGTCATAAGAAAATACTGATGGAATGGTTGCATTTTACGAAAACATGTAAATGTATTATTGTATAGCAGCTGTCCACGCGGACGCATCGCTTACTCAAGTAGGAGAGAGACAGATGTCAAACGCTGCCGAAGGCCGATTGTGCCTCTTTGTCGCTCGTTCCGCACTCTCGCTTGCACTTCAAGCCTTAAATGGAACGCCTCAGAGCGAGGTAACGCCGCATGAGTCATGTTTTTTCGAGCGTGCAGCCGGCTCCATCGAATTATAAGACGTTGTCACGTCAAAAAAACGCCACGAGAGAGACCCATGGCCATCGCTGCTGACAAGGGTTGACAGTACTATAATAATGATAATTTATTGACATATAAATTGTTACACATGTGATTAAGAATAAAAAAGAAAGCAAAATTATTTTTATTTATCTCACGAGATTGCTGATATGTGGAATGTGGATTACCTGCGGATTAATAGCCAAGAGTCTCGACGAACACCTTAATGCCTAGTGTAAATGCGTGCCGAGGCTTGACACAAGTCTTTGCAAAGGCTAAGATGCCATTTACACGCTTGCGAGTGTACTATTGTGTTCCAGACAGGCAAACATAGCAAAGGTGAACATATTTTTATTAAACTAAAAATATACCTATTCTCTAGCCCTACTGCTCAATTAAACTGCTCAATCAGTAGAGCATTGAGACTTAATGTTGATTCCCGAATGCTCAACTACAATACTTAAAATATCAAATTCAGCAGTAGGGAACAAGCACGGTAAATATGTCGTAAACGCTTGCCGCGAGCTTCCTTTGATCTGGGTTCAAAAACCGACACTAGTACCGACCGACGATGAGCATACGCGAGCCAAGCCAAGCACCCCGTTTAGACGCTTGCATTTGTGGACACTTGTCGAGGCTCGCCATGTGTAAACACGACGGCTGGATCAAGGGTCTGATGCAGAAGGCGGTTCTCTTCTCCTTACGGCCCGTTTAATGAGGCGGTTTCTGCCTTTAGGGCCCTGACTACCGATTTCTTAGTCCCTGTATCCGAAATTATTATTGTATCCGAAGTTGATGGTAAATTATTTTTTATATTTTTAAATGTTTTTTTCTTTAGTTTTTTTTAAAATGAATTTATTGACATAAGTTGGCGTGTGCCAACGTCAGGGGATTCTCTGTCATATGTGTATATGACAGAGAATCCCCTGACTCTTTCGCTGGTTTAAACTGTGTTGCAAGAGAGTGTCTTTCGTACGAAATATGATAACAATAATTCAAGGATTTTTTATACTGCTGCTCATCCTACGTTATTTTTATAAACATTGTTTTTCTTATAATACAAATAATACATGTAATTAAATTTTGTGTAAAAAATAACAGTTTTATATAAAACGCCTGCTGTATAATACACGGCATTTATCTGCACGACCTTGTAATAAGTCACCGCCGCAGGCGTAACAATAATTGGCTTCCCTGGGATAGGGCCGTACTAGACGCGGCCTCCATCCGGGGGGACATGAAATAACATGGTCCGGGTCCTCCTCGGAGTAGGCCGTCGGGGTGGTTTATAGTGGAAAAACCACATACCCCTAGCCGGAGATTCGAAGGGATTTTCTACGCTGTCAACAAAAAAAAAAACAGTGGCACTCCAGGGGTGGCGACAGAAGTGCAAACTTGAAAATTTATAATTTTAAGATTATAACTTAACTTAAACTATAAATTAATTTAATTTTCTACCACATTCACACAACGCCATCTAGTCCCAAACTATTGCTTAGTTTGGGACTAGATGGCGTTGTGTAAATGTGTGTATGTTGTAGCTTGTACTATGGGTACTAGACAACTGTTATAAATATATATATACTTTTTTAAATACATATATTATACATAGAAACACCCAGAACAAATCAAAAATTAAAATTTTATGCACACAAATGTTTGACTTGAGCGGGAATCGAACCCGCGACCTTTAGATTAGCAGTCCGTTACACAAACCACTACGCCATCCGGTCGTCTTTTGACTTCTAATAGCTAATTCATACAAATAAAAAGTTATTTAATTTTCCTTACTGTATCATACTTTTTCTCAATTAAGAAAGCATCAAGAAAATTGCAGTGTTAGAATTTAGGATTATTTTCAATAAATCGAAACAGAAAATAGTAAGTATAGTTAGGACATTTATTTATTGTTTATTTATTTATACATCTTTATTGTAAACCTCTTCCGCACATATTTTGTACAGACATGGATGGACGTATACATTTTGGTATTACAATGGGCTTAAGTCCTATATAGTTGGTATTAATAAAAACCTCGGGTAACCTCTCTGATAATATTTTTTTTCTGAATAAGGAAAACACAACGGTCGAGCTAGTACTAATTTATTAGGCGAGTCTATCTTTAGTTCGCATTTACATACGACATACACTGCGCAGATATAGGCGTACTCGTATATACGCTTATTATATTACTTTAAAAGTACCTACATAAGTGACTGCAGTTAGGGTCACTAACCACTAGACCAACAGTCTAAATAATGACCAATTACACTCTCTCACTCACTCACTTACATATAAAAAAAAAACAGTTGCACTCCGGTAGTGCCGGCAGAAGTGAAAACTTGAATATTAACGTTGTTCATTTTTGATGTTTTGGAATGGTTAGGGAATAATTTTGAACGAATTGCTTTAATTATCAGTATAAAAGTACTATCATTTATGTGGTAGAATACGATATTTATTTATTGCGCTATCGTACACAAACATGACAACATTCGCGCAAGCGCTCTGCGCCGCCTAAACGAAACAGCAGGCGTAGGCATACATTTTCGCAGTAGAAAGAGAGGGGGATACTTCCTCTCCTACGCCGCGCCGGCTGTCTACTCTCCATCCGTCTTACAAATTTTCGATCAGGTCACGTGTCCTGACGCGAGTTTAACACTTTTTACCCATTACAAAAAAGTGTACAACGCCGCTAAAGAAGTTTTCACTTCAAAAACAATAAAAGCCGCTAGTCCTGAAGATCCTGATCAGGATAATCAGCCACATTCTTCAAATTATTGTATTGTCATCGGTCCTTGATAAACAAAAGTGACGTAAACGCGCATACTGTGAAAGAGAAAAAATGTTGCCATTTTGGAAAAATCATAATTACCAGATTGATTGGTGAATATAGAAAATAATTGCAGCTAGTATACTGTTAAAAATAATATCCACAAAAATGTATTTAAATATCAAAATATTTAAATAACCTTTATTATCACCACTTTATTTAAAAAAATGCAGTGTTGCATCAATCTAGTACCAACTAATTACCGAGTTATTCTTAGGACTGGCAATAAATACCATTTCGAACTATCAATTTGTTCAAAATAAAAACCAAAACTTATTAAATCAAAATATTTTTGCAAATTTATACAGAGCTAACAAAATTGACAGTAAATCGGCAATAATATTTTTTTTTTCAATATTTATCATTACTTTGTGGCCGTTTCTAGGCCTGATTTTGCACGACTCCTTTTGGTCCAATTTTACTTAACTCTATTTTAGTAAAATGGTTTTTGGTAAATATTTAAATAATTTCGCGGACATCTGATTTTGGTAAATAAAACGATGTTCTCATTTATAAGGTCATATTTAACTTGATATTCGTAAAATAGAAAGGACGTGTTAACTTCACTGGCCTATATTTGGCTTAACAAAACAATTCTCTATTGTCTGTTACAACTAGTGCCTGACCGAAATAGTAATACTCTTGTTTGACGAAAAGAGACTTAATTAAGCAGACTTAAGCCTTAAAATATTCATTACAAAATATTAACTTTAATCTTTTTTTCATTCAAAAATACACTTTAAAATTTCAGTCTATCCATAATTACTCTGATTCCTTTCCTTTTCAATATACTACCATTAATTCTCTTTAAGAATAATATCCAAAGTGGCAGTTGACGTCGAAATATACTTTGCTTGATTTAATAGATTGGACAGTTAAATAAGTGGACAAAGAATACACTATCACTTTGGTATTAAATTTTTGCAAATTCTATTTTATCTACTCTTAAAAGGGCGAGGTCCTTTTCAGATCCTAAGAAAAAACTAAGAGAAACGCCAAAACAATCTGTAAATAATTGTTGTAATACACAGTGTGTGGGCACTTCAGCCTTTCAGCCTTTATGTATATTACAAAGAAAATACCAACAAAAAAACGTTTCTTTTAAGTTTTATTTTTATTATATTAATATTATAATTTATGAAACTGCATGGTATCTTCTTGATACAGTTTAAGGATAACAGTGGTTTAAAGGTTTACCTAAAACACCAAGAAATTGGCGTTTCTAATGCGGGTTATTTTTTTTTTATTATTTTTTGTTATAATGGCAATAGAAATATAATAATATTCTACCACATTCACACAACGCCATCTAGTCCCAAACTAAGCAGAGTTTGTACTTTGGATATTAGGCAACTGATATAAATACATAAATACATTTTTTTGTAAATACTTTCTAAGATACAGTATAGACTTGAACTCTTCCTAAGATAAACACGGCGAAGTAGAAACTGTGTATAATGCAATTAAACTAAAAGGGTTATTTGTGAGGAATATTTATAAACACTGTCTCAACAATGACACAACTTGTTAAGATGTCAACCTTAATAACGTTTCGTAGAATAGAGTTGTCTATTTTCGTAGTCGTACTGTTAATTTGATTATTAAATTTCAGTAAATTCCAAATTCTAATTCTTATTGTCTACTGTAATGTACTGGAAAATACAAATTGCGGTAAGAATTCCAGGATAAGATTTCTTCCATGAAACGAACCTTTTTACCAAAAAACTGTGGAATTATTTTACCTTTGCCTAATGTTAAGATTTTTTTTATACACTAATCATTGCTACATATTTTATTGGGTGATGCAAAACCTTTGGCTGATACGCAGTTAGGTTTGCTGCCTTTAAATAGCCTTGACGTATCTTTTGTATTTAAATCTATATTGTAGACAAATTCATCCTACCCAATAGCAATGAAAATAAGTGACAACAAAAAAAAGCTGTAATTTGTTTAGTTACTATTATACATTATTTTTTTATGGTATAAGGGGGCAAACGAGCAGACGGGTCACCTGATGGTGGACCTGATACCTGCAACTCAAAAGTCACAAGTGCGTTGCTGCCCTTGGAGTCCCTCCCGCTGATTCGAGCGGGAATTTTGCTCCGGTAACCTCATTCATTCAGTGAAAGGCAACAAAAGATTTGCTTAACACCGGTTTTTATGTGAGGCCGTGGTATCACTCCGGTCGAGCTAAATTGAAGCTCAAAATGAAATATGTACAGTCAAACTGTAGCAATAAGGATAATATAGCACATAAACTTTTCCTTAATGTACTATTTATTGTCATCCTTAAGTGATGTCATAAATGTTAACCTTACGCTCTAAGTACCCTAGCATTTCACGCATGTTAAACAGTTTTATACTGTCAATCTTTCCTATCGAATCTCTAAAATAAAATTACCTAAGTGGGACAAATTTTTTAAAATAATGGCAAAATGTAGGCGTTTTCTATGCCTCTCCATACCCTTACAGGAATACAGGCGTGAGTGTAAGAGTATACACGAAGGTTTTGGCCTACTATATCACGCTAGCCAGACGGAATGGTATAAGGTTTCTTTCAAGTTTTCCTCTCTTTGGAGAGTCGGCTCTCTCCCTTAGTCGGCTAGGGAATAAGGGTGAAACTCCGTATTCTTAATCCGTCACCACACGGATGTACGTAAACAGTTAAATTTCGTAACTTTCAATTTAGTTCTAAAGCCGTATAACAAAGTGGCGTAAGCCCTACAAACAGACAACCTTAATGCGGAACATAAAATTGTTTACACTTTCAACATCGCCTTTCTTTTTAGCGAGATCAAGTAAAACATCTACTACGTAACAGTTAATAATGATTCTTGTTAACATAACAGTGCTAAAGCGACCAAAGATTTAAGTACTTTGTAAGTAGTAGTACAGTAAAATTATTTGGTTTACGTGCGTTTCATGACAGTCCTTTCGCTAATTTACTTTTAGTCATCGTCAATGTCTGCGGAAAGGAAGATATACCAAATGTCGTTAAACGTTCAGAGATGCTGCGATATTATATGTGTATTTTACAGCTATTGGCAATTAATAAAAAAGTGACGGGTATGTTGGTCTAGTATTCAGCGATTCTGAATGCTAAGCTAAGGTCATGGGTTGTATTCCCACCCAGGATGATGAGCACAATCATTTGTTCTGTGTCTGTTGTAATTTATCTATAATATATAATACTGTGTCTAGAAATATATTAATGTAGCTATTTAGAAATGTATTGCTGGATGACGGAAATCAGTTTACCCGCTATTAAGTTAAATGACAGCACGGATGGCGTAGTGATTTAAACGGTCACCTCGCCGCTTCCTGCTGCGCTGTGGGTTCGATCCAGGCATGGAACAACACTTTGTGTTTTTGTTTTGTGGAACAAAAAAAAAATTGTTGTTCTAAGGCTGGTCGTTCTTTGTATCCGTTTCAGGTATGTTTTTAAAGACCCTGCTACACACTCATTTTAGGAAAAAGAAAATATTATTCGTTAAATTATAGCAATATAGGGGGTGCTGTTGTGAGTTAAACACCCCCTAGTGCTTAACTCACCTCTGTCTACGTGCTCCGGGATAAAGTCGTGAGTGTATTTATGTATGTAAAAAAGATAAAATGAATTAGGTTAAAAACTGAGTAAAGTATAAAATAGGATGAGAAATCTTACACTTTATTTACTTATTCACAAAAACAAGTGTGAAAAAGTAACGTCTAACTAGGTGTGTTTTATTCATATTTATTTATTTTTACTTTATGGATTTATGTTTTAGCTTTTCTTTGCTTCTTATAGAGGAAAATTTGGGACTTCTAGATTTTTGTTCAGTCTTACTAGGTTGCGTTGGTGGCGGACTTAAAGTCATTAAACTGTGTGTTTCTTCTGTAAATCTAATCTTGAATAAGATACATCAGATTGCTATTTAGGATAATGTTTGTGTGTTAACGATCACAGGCAAGCAAATAAGTGAAAAGTGAAAAAAAATCTTTCATCATCATCATCATCATTAATAGTCCACTGCTGGACATAGGTCTCTACTTAGAAATGATATTTTGGCCTACTATACCACGCGGGCCAGACGGGTTGATATAGGGTTTGTATCAAGTTTTCCTTCTCTTTGTAGTGTTGTTGTCCTGCAGAGTTTGCTCCTTTAGTCGGCTCTTACGACACCCATGGGATGAATTGGGGTGGTGACACTCCGTATTCTTAATCCATTACCACACGGAAATCATTATCATTGAAGTGACTATTTTCATTCGTATTTTTAAATGTGTCTTAACCGAGGCTTCCAATTGGTAACAAACTAAGAAGAAGTCCCAAGAAAATTTGTTATTGCTTTTTCATACTTATCTAATAAGCGCATTAAAGATAATGTTTTTAATAAATGTCACTACAGGTTTTTCTTAAAATGGCCGTGAAATCATGGCCATGGCATTATACTATAATAATTTGTTTTGTTTACGTATTTTAGTCAAGTAGAGAACAAGGGAAGCCCCGTTACGATGCTTCTATGACTGCAAATTACGTTTGTTTTTCCAATATGAATCACATTCAAATAAAGTAAAGGAGCTATTCAAGGTAATAAGGTAAATGTTTATATAGCCCCTAATAGATATTATGTTGTTTTGTAAAACATGCTTGTGGTACACGTGGCATTAATATCCACTTAATTCTGGTCAACATCTTTCCCTCAGCTGCATACTGTGGTATTCTTGTGTAGTTATGAAGGTTTTTAATTACGAAATGATTTTACGCACGCAAATGAATAGTCGGCTGAACTGAAAATAAGTAACGTTACCGTCCGTAGAAGCTTGCAACTCATAATTCAAAAATGCGTTACGACCGTTGCTTGCCCCCGGCAACCTCACTCACTGTGAAATAGGGATGGCATAAAATCATAACCATTTGCGATAAATCAGATGATTCATAAATTATTTAGTCTCAACTGCGAATAATTCACAAAACCACTGCGTCTGATTATTATTTATCAGCACTCACGTTACTCAGCATTTATCTTCATATATCACCAAATCGCAATCACAGTTGAAAACGCAGTGAAAGAAATCAGTCATTTCAACATATGTATATTATTTAAAAGTAGCAATAATTATCATGGCTACTGTGAAACATAACGAAAGAGTTATTTAGCACCTATTTTCTCTGTGGCTCTGTATGTCACTCCAGTCGGACTAGTTTAGTACAGTTTTTTTTGTAAAATCAGTGTACTTCTTTTACTTAAGAAGTGTGTGAGTTGTAGTTGCCTATGGAATGCAAAAATGTAATAAAGCTATCTAAGGAGCTGATCAATACTAAATGTAAAACCAGATATGTTTTCTCCTATTGCTTGTATTCTTACTGAATTTATTTGGAATTAACGGCAATGATTGCAGAGACTCAGTAAAACGATGATAAGTTATTTAATTTTAATCTTCAGTGTTACGTTTTAAATGGATCATATTTCATATAGGATTCATTTAAAACGTATCAAGAAGGATTATAAGATATATAGATAAATATAGACTTCAGAATTTAATATGTATCCGTTTCTTCGTGCGTAAAATACATTTGATAGGCAACTACGTTCTACACACCAATTAATGGAAATTTCACATGTATATGCATAATATTCATATGGAAATTTCAAATGTAACATGCTTCTGTAAACAACTTTGCTAGTGTTGCTTTTACAAACGAGCAAACGCGTTTTATAATAATACTAGCTGACCCCCGCAACTTCGTCTGCGTCTCTCAATAGTAATAAATTTTCTCAGTTTTTTAAACATTCTTCATTGGTGCTCCGCTCCTATTAGTCTTAGCGTGATGATATATAGCCTATAGCCTTCCTCCATAAATGGGCTATCTAACACTGAAAGAATTTTTCAAATCGGACCAGTAGTTCCTGAGATTAGCGCGTTCAAACAAACAAACAAACAAACTCTTCTGCTTTATAATATTAGTATAGATATAGTAGTTAGCTAAAAAGCACACAAAACTGAAGTCACAAGTTCATTGCATAGCTTTGAGATGAGATAACGGTGTTTTCTTTAAGTTTTGAATATTGTATAATGTAAAATAATGTTGGCGAAATTTTTAATAGATCGTAAGAAAGTTTTTTTTTTTTAAAGACATTAGGAATATATCCCGTTTCGCGGGGGACTTTACAGACATACGTGAAACGGACACAAAGAACACCCAGGCTCAGAACAAAAATTTGTGGATCACACAAAGTCTCGTCCCATGTGGGGATCGGATCCACAACACTCAGCGTAGTAGTGAGCGGCGTGGCGACCGCTTAAACCACTACGCCATCCGTGCAGTCTATCATCAGTATAATAAATTTATTAGCAACAAGACAAACAAAGACACAACATAAAATAAAAACATTAAATATTTGTCTACTCAAAAAAAAAAAAAAATATTATTACTGTGGCAATCGTTACGAATAGTATAAGCCCAAAAGAGTCCGACATCAGTCTTTTTACAAAACTTCGATATCGCCCAGTACTTAGGTTGCGGTCACTTCGCGTAAAAAATCAAAGTTCAGCCGTAACATAGTAGAGTTAAAGTTGACCCCAACCTAGACCCAATAATAACAAGTAAAAGTTTCTTTCTCACAGTGGTGGAGTGCCAATTACTAATGAGGATGGAAGTTTTATCGCTTTGATCAAAAGTGGAAAACTACGAATCAAATAAGTCTTAATAGTTCTTTGGAGTACTCCCCATAATATAAAGGATATAACGCAGAGTGATCCTACATCTCTACGCAATTCATCGATATCCAAAAATACTTTAATTTTGATAAAATGTACCTTGCTTCCTTTCCTCCCGTGCCTCTGGAATCATATTTGCAAAATTTTATGATGGCTTATGTAGTTAACAAATGCAAGTGTAACAAACCAAACCTCATTATCGTATTTAACTATAATGTTAAAACTAGTTAGGATACTATTAGGACGACCTTAACTCACGGTTCTTCTCAAAATATATTCGTAAGGTATTTTTCACAGACTAGTGTAAAGATACTATCTCGCAATACTATACGGAAGGAATAAATCGTGTTACTTTACCGTTTTTACTAATATGTTAATGAGTACTAACCGCCCATAAATGTACCCATCTATTTCGTACAAAATACTTAGAAGAAAAACTTTAATGAAATTTAAAACTGATAGCAATAAAATACACAACCTTACCTGATGTGTCGGCCTACGTGCTGGGTTGAAACATCATTTTTTAATTCTTTTTAATTACGTAGTAGGCTTAATAAACAGGATTTTTTTAAATCTGTATGTATGTATTTTATAAATTAGCTTCTGCTTGATGGTAGTGTGTGTAAATTTAATATAAGAGTTTCCTATAGCTTAAGCACTTTTGCTCAACTATCTGTGGTCTACTGCCTTTGATCTTATGGATCACAAACTTGACTAAATACAATTTCACGGTGTATGTACATTTAGTTGGGATGACAATACTGCAATTTTTTATCTTGGAGCTGAATTAATGATGACCATACTTTTTAATTTGGTTCGTGATTAAAGTAACCTATTTTTCATCATTAACTAATGATATTATCACTCACAACACACACAACTACATCATTAACTATTTTTGCGGTATTACCTTTTCAGGTAAAAGGAAGTAACTCATTAAAGGAAAAAAGTAGCAAAATAATATGATAGGTACATGGTATAAAAATAATAGGTACATGGTTTTAGTAAGTCGCGTGACTAAACTTTTTTATCGAATGCGAAATATTTAACTCCTTAAAGAGGTTTAAGGTATTCGGGTATTAAGCTGAATTTCTATAAATTGAAAAGTTCAAGCATAAAGTTGTACCTTGAATTATGGAAACGCGACATTGGTTCCGGAACCAAATGATATTTAGTTTATACTTAGAAGTAGTCCGCGTTCACGAGCGCCACATAGAACCGGTTTTGTTCACTACATCCATTCATAGTTATAATAAGGTTTACGAAATAGGACGCGTCCTGATTTTGCTTCCTTATTTTGATTTTTGTTATATAATTGTATTTAGTTACGTGTGAGATTTATAGTAA
Organism: Arctia plantaginis; assembly: GCA_902825455.1. Lineage (NCBI taxonomy): Eukaryota > Metazoa > Arthropoda > Insecta > Lepidoptera > Erebidae > Arctia > Arctia plantaginis. The sequence goes on along the minus strand of CADEBD010000041.1, from coordinate 590,599 downwards.
AAACACTGTTGCTGGAATGGTCATGTCACTGTCACGCAATCCGTTATATTTAAATTTACATCTACGACGGAACGCTTTATGTATTCAAAGCGTTTTCTGACAGAGTAAACAAATATTCGTATATATATGTACATAACCCTCTTTTTGTTTATGTTAACAATGTGTTCATCCAGTATATAATTTTTTTTAAAGGCTTACTAGCAACCGAAATTACAAGTATTCCCGTTAACCCCTCCAGCTAAGCTAAATTGCTTGTGTTAGGAGTGGGTTCACGTCGGTAGTGTACTGGTCAGAATTCGAACCCACGATCTCTTGATCGCAAGTCCAATTCCTTAACCACTAGGCTACCGCCGCTTAATTATATTAGGTTAATCTTTTTTTTAAGACAACTCTAAAAGTTCTAAAATAAAGTTTTAAAGTAAGTAAAGTTGTCTAAAAGTAAAAATACAGTACAGTCCCTTGCGCCACATCCACAAGAGGGAATAGAACCCACAACACTCGGCTACCTTAGGAAGTGGCCTGCGGGCGACGAGTTAGGGGATTTCGTGGTTTGGGGGTCGTCTACTCGTCTGTAGATGACCCGAGGTATGTCGGGGCACCAGGGACTTCCTTTCTAGGGTATACCTGGCTCCCCGGCTATTAGTACCCGAGACGGCGTGCGGTTTTAGTCGGTTCGAGTCCGACATGCCACCGGTGGTATCCGAGGGGATTTCCGCACGAAAAAAAAAAAAAAAGGGGATTTCGTGGTTCGAACAGTTACCGGCCCGAGAGGTAGGGCACAGTGTTCCGTGTGCGCTTCTAGAGGACTGCGACCGAAGGGTGACGGTTGCAACGGGTGACGAGTCCGGTCTTGGGTACAACAGGTAAACTGCAAAAGGTGGGGCAGACTTTACTATAGTAATAAAGCTATCCGAATATTTCTCAATTGTGGCACATCGCGAGGGGTTTTTCCATAGGAGGGAATAAAACCCACAACACTCAGCGCAGTAGAAAGCGGCAAGGTGCTCACTCAAACTACTACGCCATCTGTGCCGTCGATTAATTGCCTGTAATGATGACTTTATTTAATAATATATTTATTTAAATTTAAGGGAATATTTTTTTTCTCAGGTTTTGCTGCCACCCATCCACTAGCCTGTTGCAGTGTTATTCTCTAAGGAAACAGCCTTGCGTACAGCGTGTTGAATTTCAAACTCAGTTCGTTTGAAATTCAACGCTACAGCGCTGCCTCAGCATCGAATTTCAAACTAAGTTACTTTGAAAGTGGCAGCGCTACACGCAAGGCTGTTTCCTTAGGGAATAGCACTGCAAACACATGCTGCACATTGACAAAAGTCTATGCACTCTCCTAACATACACCATAGGACTCGGTCCTACGCTTTCCGCATCAAATCCGTAACGAAACAATTACATGACACTTGAAAAAAGATTACCGTAAATTTTTAATGCCACATTATTTTCTCACTAACTTTCCTCATTCTTACTTTTTTAGTAAATATCGGAAATTAAATGTAACTTTATTCGTAAGAGTTAAGGGTTTCTTTTCCCTCGGCACAGAAAAGTTCTATTTGCTTTATGTACAGCCAACATCATCTTAAATACAATCTAGAGATTATTGATTGCGCAATATTACTTTATCTCGATACTGTTATGTAGGTACCTTGTTTACGCTACATTATTCCAGTCCATTAGCTGTGCGTTATTGAAGATTTTTAAACATATCAGCGACGTAAAAGTTCAAGGGGTTATAACAAGTCCTTTATTCGACGGGCCTGTTGGTCGAGTGGTTAGTGCCCCTGGCTGCTAAGCCGGAGGTCGTGGGTTCGATTCCCACCCAGGACAAATATTGTGTGATGAGCATGATCGTTTGTTCTGTGTCTGGGTGTAATTTATCTATAATATGTATGTATTTAAAAATATATAAGTATGTTTATCAGCAGTCTCTGCCTTGTTTGGGATCAGACGGCCGTGTGTGTAATGTGTGAGGTATATTATTGTTATTTGTTTAGGATCACCAAATAAATAAAGGACTCATTGTGACTGTAATTTTATTTTTGTAGTTATGATTTAGTAATAAAGTTTTAGTTCGGAGTTTAACAGTGGGCCGGCTCGATCGGTTTTATACCGCATCACAAAAAACCGGTGTTAGGTATTTCTTTCGCTGCTTTTTATCGAGTGAGGTCAGTGAGGTTTTATCGAGTCTGTCTGGGAATCTGGGGGGGGAGGGGGGCAGGTGACCCGTCTCCTTGTTTGACATGTCATCCAAAATAAAAATGATACAATTTGAAGGGGTAAAAATGTACGTGACCATAAATGAAATACAGATAATATAAGCATATTCGACGGCGCAGTGGTAGCGTATGCGACTGCTGTGCTGAGGTCTCGGGTTCGATTCACGGGTCAGGCCAAATGTTTGTATGATCTACAAATATTTGTTTCGGAGCTTGAGTGTTTTATATGTACGTATTTACAAAAAAAAAAAACTATCAATCAATCTAGCTTTCTTAGTACAAGCTCTGCTTAGTTTGAAACTAGATGGCGTTGTTTGTTAAACGTCCAAATATTATTAAAAAAAACTTTTAACATTTTAATTTATAATCATAAATAAAACAACATGAAATTATAAAATCAAAAATGTTAAAAACTATTAAATGCTAAAATAAACTTGAATAGGATTAAATACATTAACATATCAAAATATGCTTATTAGAAACTTAATTAAATATTAATTAGTTGACAGCAATTTATCATATCGTAGGTATAAGAAAATAAGCGATAATTTGAATAATTTCATTGACATAAATATATTATATATTTATATTGATGATATTTTTATTTACCTATACTAAACTTACGTCCGTGTGGTGACGGATTAAGAATACGGAGTGTCACCACCCATATGCATCCCGTGGGTGTCGTAAAAGCCGACTAAGGGAGCAAACTACTCAGGACAACAGCACTGCATAGAGAAGGAAAACTTGAAACAAACCCTATATCAACCCGTCTGGCCAGCGTGGTATAGTAGGTCAAAACTTCCCTTCTAAGGAGAGGCCTAAGTCCAGCAGTGGACTATTGAAGGCTGTTGATGATGATGGTAATAAAATTTTACAGGTGAATTATGCATGTATCACGTTGAAAATATTGTAAGTTCTTTTTAGTAAGTGATGAGTGAACTTAATTTAATACGATGCGTTTAAGTGTCGACTTTGGTTTTGTCCATTGTCCGCAGAGAGAGTGCATGGAACGCCGTCGCTTCCATCTGCGAACATGTGATATCCACAAAGGAAGCGGCAGGACGGGAGAGAGAACGCAGCACTTTAATATTTTAGTTTTGTAAAATAATATAGCTCTAAAAAACTAACTAAACTGTAAACTCTAAAATATTTGAAGAAACAAAAGTTTCTTCAAATATTTTTTGCGACCCTCCAATCTATTTGATCATTTTTATTGGCCCTAGATCGAATCTGATTTGGACAGCCCTGTTCTAAACAAAGGCCGGATAAGCTCAAGGTCATAACGTTTATAATGCTTTACTACAAATGCCGGACAAAGGGATTTTCAAAGGATATAAACAATCATCTAAAACTGCGTAAAATTAGCTGTCATGTAAAATGAAGGGCGGCGACTTGACATATGTATTTATACTGCCTGAAAGTTCGGAGTGAGTAATCGTAGTAGAGTAAGGCGTAAGCCTGTAATGCTACTTAAATTACCGAAATTACGTCGCAAACTTCGGTCGGGCGACAAGAAAGTTCTGAACTTTGGTTCCATTGCCGAAGGTAAACCAGAGCGGAGGCAGGCAGGCCCGCGGCCTCCCGTCTCAAATTAAATATCACTTTATTTTTCGTTTGTTTTAGACAATACTACATGACACCACGATAGACTGAATTTACGCAACCGAATTTCTGTCGTATAATTTGCGCTTATGATGTCATATCACCTAAATACGCCGGAACGTAAAATCAGACGCGGTACTTCGGTCGCGTACTTTCGGCATAGCGTGTTCAGACACTAAGTTCAGCAGCGCTTTTACGAAGTTGTAGCATTATAACTAGTTGTACATACGACCTTCTTCTATTAACGTATGTCACACACATAATACATGCATATAATTATAGTAACCAATTGAATGCCCAAAAATTCAAATCGTTGAATTCAATATTTTAAAGTAGTAGTAACTAAAAGTTGAGGGTAGATATGAAACAATATGAATTTATTGGCTCTAATAAAATTGTTAGTTAACTTAGTTTTAATTGCTACTAGTACTGTTTGTATTGAATAAGTAAAAATGAAAGTAAATATTAGTCTTAAGCCAGGGCTAAGATTATAGTTTTGCATAGCAGTGGGCTAAGTTTATATGAAATAAATAATAAAATCAATGAAATGAAAGTGTTAGTTGTATTGTTAAATTTGTTATTTTTTTTTGTTTTTCATGTATGATTTTATTTTATAATCCTTTAAAAAGTGTAGGGTCAAAATGTGCAAAAATAATAATTTTTTTTAGGAGAAAAGCTGTAAGTCGTTTAGTCAAAAGATTAATAAGTGTAAGTAAGCGTAAGTAAGTGGTTAATAAGCTTATTAACTGCTCGTGACGCTTTATGGTTGGTAAATACAAAACAAATGGTTTCAAACCAGCAAATCTCATGAATTAAGTATTAACAAATTAAAGTCCTTAGTAAAACAAAAACTATGTGAAAAGGCTTACTACACAGTTACAGATTATTTAGATGACTTTACTTGGGATTGATGCTGCTTACATTTGCGTTTCTATCAATGTTGTTATGTTTGCAAGTGATGAACATTTAATTTTTTATTGTAATTCGTATTTCGTTTGATTTCAATTTGTTTATTTTTTCGTTGAAATTCAATAGTATAGTATATTGTTTTGTGTAAGCATGTAAATGTGAGTATAGTGTATGCTTGTAATGTTAGTTTATATTTAAGTAACTTTCTGGTGGTTTTGAGTATTTCCACGGCCTACTTAAGTGTCGTGTCGCAGGACAACAATACTGCAAAGAGAAGGAAAACTTGACACAAACCCTTTTTTTTTTTTTTTTTTTTTTAACGTGTGGAAATCCCCTCGGACCGTCACCCCTCCGGGGTTTGCGGCGGGGTGGTGTGTCGGACTCGGACCGACTAAAACCACACGGTGTGCCACTCTGCGCCTGTAACAGGAGGGATCCGGGAACAGCTGTTGTTAAGACATCCGGACCCCTCCTAGCGCCAGCCCGCTCCTGGTGCGGGCTCCGTCTCAATGTAGATGTTCCTCTCTTTAGGCGACGTCCGGCACACGCGGACGCCGCCCCCTCGCGGCTGGCCAACTAATGCGGGTGGAGGGGAAACCCACCCCGTCCACCCGCGGCCACACTCAGGGCGGCATGAGGCTGTGATAGGCGGGCCTCCGCCGCCCGGTTCGCCGGCGGCGGATCGGGTCCGAGTGTAGGTCGTCCTCCCGGGCCCTCTCCGCCGCCTCCTTCCGCGAGATTACTACCTCGCAGAAGGTTGCGACCGCGGTAAAACAACTGTCGCTACCGGCCATGGAGCGTACTACGGCCGGTAGCGAGAGATCCACTCCGATGACTGCAGTGAGGGCCCGGCGCTGCGCCGCCCATGCGGGGCAGACCGCCAGCGTGTGCTGGGCCGAGTCCTCACTGCAGTCGCAGTGGTGGCAGGCGGGACTCAGTTCCCTCCTAGCGACCGTGTGCAGGTACTTTCCGAAGCAACCGTGCCCGGAAAGCACCTGCGTCAGCCGGAAGGAAAGGGTCCCGTGCTGCCGCCCTGCCCACTCGTCGATGACCGGCTGGAGAGCCTCCACGGCGGCGAAGCCAGCGCGTGGAGTCTCCAGCCGGAACGACCAACGAGCCATCGTGGCTCGGCGAGCGGCTTCGCGCCACTCGCGCACATCCTCGGGCGGAGGGCGAAATCCGCTCTCCGCCCGGTAGTCAGCCACTCGCCGATAAACTTCGGCGAGCACTTCCGCCTCCAAATCCCACGGGGGAGTTCCGGCCAACGCGCACGCCACCTCCGTCGAAACGGTGCGGTAACCGCGTATGGCTCTGACCGCCATTACCCTCTGAGGGCGCCAGAGGCGTACCCTATTCTGGGCGGTCAGAGCCGCGGCCCACACCGGTGCACCGTACAGTGCCATTGACCGGACAACCCCCGTGTACAGCCGTCTTGTCGCGACGCTGGGTCCACCCATATTGGGCAAAAGTCGCCCTAGGGCAGACGCAGCGCCGACCAGCTTTGGAGCAAGCTGTCGGAAGTGCTCGTCGAAGAGCCACCTCCCGTCGAGGATCAGGCCCAGATATTTCATCTGGGCCCGAACCGGTACGAGGACCGAGTTGACCACGATGGAGGCGCCAGGGGGTGGACCACGACGGGGCCCATGAAATAACAGGGCCTCCGTCTTATCTAGGGCCACCCGTAAGCCCAGCGCCTCAATGCGCCCGACCACCAGGGAGACTCCCCCTGTGGCCAGGCGCGCCGCCTCTTGGAAGTTTGCCCCCCGGGCTGTCACGAGGGTATCGTCTGCGTAACAGATTACACCCAGCCCGGGGGGGAAATCGGCGCGAAGGGCCCAGTCGTACCCTATGTTCCACAAGAGGGGTCCAAGAACAGACCCCTGTGGAACACCGCACGACATGGGCCGACACCTCAAATTACCTTCTCGGTCCTCGTACACGACGGTACGGTACTTTGGCACCCCATGATAGTGGAGTGCTTCCCTGATGCAGCTGAATGGCAGACTATTGAATGCGTTGGCGATGTCCAGTGACACCGCCAACAGCACGCCGCCACAGCTCACGGCCTCTTCGGTCACGGCCCTCAGGCGCAACACGGCGTCGACCGTCGAACGCCCCGCCCGAAAACCAAATTGAGCGTCCGACAGATCGGGGCCCACCTCGCAGAGGTGCCGGACGATGCGGGCAGAAAGAACCCTCTCAAACAATTTGCCCGCCTCGTCCAGCAGCACAATGGGCCTATAGGCCGCGACCGAATCGGCAGGCCGTCCCGGCTTCCTCAATAGGACCAGCTTCCCGCTCTTCCAGCACTCAGGGAAGCGTCCCGACGCCAAGCTAGCGTCGAACACCTCCCCGAGGCGGTCTGCCATGTGGTTGAGGGCCAGGGCCAGCACTCGGGCCGGTACCCCGTCTGGCCCAGGGGCGGTGTTCTTGGAACGGATCCGTAGAACAGCCGCCCCTACCTCCGATTCCCGGACGGGCGGAACATTATCCTCCCCGTGCTCCCTGTCGTCTCCGGCCAAGGAGGCCATCGACGGGGGAGTGTGTTCCGCCCGTTGTGGGAAAAGGCCCTCAACCACTTCTCGCAGGAAGCTGGGCTGGAGAGTCTCCGTAAGGGGGGCCCCCGACGCGCGGAGCTTTTGTCGCACCGCGCGGTAAGGGCGACCCCAGGGGTCACGATTAAGACCCTCCAGCATCTCCTGTCTTTTTTCTTCTTTGGCGCGGCTAATGGCCAGCTTCAGAGTTTTCCGCGCCCGTCGGTACTCCTCATGAAGCCGGTCCTCCTCACCGTCTCCACGGTGACGCCGCCGACTGCGCGTGTAGGACCTCCGGGCACGTGTACAGGCCGCACGGAGGTCCGCCAGCTCCTGGGACCACCAGTAGACCTCCTTCCTTGGAGGCCGACGACCTCGAACGCGGGGCATGGCCGCATCGCATACATGCGTAATCGCATCGCGAAAGCGGCCAGCCCCCACGTCGACCTCCTCGGTCGGAGCCTGAGGAGACAGCCACGAGTGAATTATGGCTGCCTCCTCTAGTAGGTCCCGGTTCAGCCTGGCAACAGCCCACCGCGGAAAGCGGGATAAACGCCGCGCCACGTGACCCCTACTGGAGTCCTGGGTCCGGGAGAGCTCAAATCGGATATACAGGTGATCCGAGAGCGTCTCAACCTCTTCCAGGACACGCCAGTTCCTTACTCGTGCGGCGAGGGCAGGGGTAGCGAGAGGTCCACTATCGACCCCCCCTGCTGTCGCACGCACGTGTTGGTGGAGCCTCTGTTTAGAAGACAGAGGACCACCGAGGCCGCCCACTCCTCTACGGCGTCTGGGCACGTCCTTGTGCAGGCGTTGAAGTCCCCCAGCACAAGGACGTGCCCAGACGCTAGTCGCCGTATCGAGGTCTCCAAACTGGTTAGGAAAACCTCGAAGTCGTTCAAACTCCGGTTGGGGGAGAAATAGACACCATATATGGTGATCCCCCCCCACTCGACGGCAACATATCCAGTGCCCTTGTCTTTTAGCGACAAGGGCGGGGAATGAGCCGTCGTGGAACCGACGACTGCCACGGAGCCGTCCCAATCACCCATCCAGTTTGGACGGGGAGGGACAGAATAGGGCTCCGCGACTACGGCAACACCTATCGACCACTGTGCCATGGTTTGCAGGAAAAGATCCTGCGCCGCGGCACAGTGGTTCAGGTTCGTCTGGACCAGGAGGTTGGAGACTTGATCCATTACTGGATCGTCTCTACAACCTCCTCCATGGGCGACGACGTCGACGCAATATTGACGTCGGGGGTAGCCTGGGTCGACTGGCTAGCCCCTGACGTCTGCCGAGAACTGCGGGGAGGCTTGCAGCCTCTCTGCCCCATCTGGTGATTGGCGGGCTTATTGCCCGCCGCACACACTGGGCAGTGAGGGGCGGCAGAGCATTCTGCCGCCTTATGCCCCGGTTGACCGCAGCGGAAACACAGTCCGCCGCAGTCAAAACAGCTGTCGCAGTCAAAACAGTCAAAGCAGCTAGGCATTTGTAGCACCTCATCGGTCTCGCCGCCAGGACTGTGATCCTGGCGCTCACGAAACCGACGAGCAGCCTGCCGGCGTCGGCCAATACTTTGGCCGACGCTACGGGACAGCTGACCCACACGGCGCCAAGCCCTCCTGGACCGGGGCGGATGGTGCCGACCCTGACGTTGTCCGCGCTGCACCCCGTCTTCTCCCGGATTACAGCGCGGATATCTTCGGCCGTTACGGAGTCGTCCAGGCCCGAGATGCGCAGCTCTGCGCACTTAGTAGGCCTGGCGATCTTTACACCATCCGTAGCTGTAAAGAGTCCCCGCAGCTTCTCGGCAAACGTGTCCGCCGTCTTTGCGCCTTCAGCCCCAGGGAACTCGAGGACTCGAGCTCCCGTCTGGGCTCCCGTCCTGACCGTTCACCGTTCTAAAATCGTTGGCGAGGCTGTCCCGGGCCTTTTTGAAGACGGCCGCGTAGGACAGCCCGCCGTCCGCCGCCTCCGGGGACACGGTCACCACTACAGCCGCGGTTTTGGGCGGCTGCAGCTTCCGCGGCCTCTTTGTGGAGGCCGTTGCCACCGGTGGCGAAGGCTGGGCTTGGGCTGCTTTTTTGGCAGCCTTTTTGGCCCGCCTTCGGGACTTCTTGGAGCCCCTCGCCTCCTGCCAACCCTCGTTGGAGGGGGCAGGTGCGGAGGGGCCCGGCAGGGGTGTCGGAGTGGGGAGCGGAGGGAATGCCACTCCGCTCCTCGGCGCCGTTTTAGGCCCCGTCTTGGCCGGCGCCTGGGGATGTGCCTTGGCCGGCGCCTTAGCCGGTGCCTTGGCCGGCGCCTGGGCCGGTGCCTTGGCCCCCCTCCTCGGCTTTTGGGGAGCCGATGGAGTAGGGGCAGACGCCGCCGCCGCGTAAGAAACGCGGCCTCCCACAACGGGGAGCGCGGTCGGAGCGGCGGCCTTAGGCCGCTGTGCCGACGCGAGCGGGGGGCGCATAATCGGCGCAGGGGGCAGTCTCGCCTCCAGGCCAGCCAGGCGTCCGTCCAGCATATTCCCAACTGCGATGAGGATTTCTCGCAGTTGGGAGTCAAATGCCCCTGAGTTGGTGGTAGGGGCAGGCTGGGACGCGGACGGGGCTTCCCGCGAGGTTCGCCTGGAAGCGGGCGAACTGAGCGCTCAGCTCGTTCACCCGCTCCGTCAGCTTCTCGTTGGCCACCTGTAGGCGCGATACGTCGCCCACTAGGCCCTCCACGACCTCCGACAAAGCGGAGGAGGAGTCCTTAAGGGCCCTCACAAACGAGCCCTTAAGGTTCACGGATTTGGTGGCCACCTTGTTGATGACGGCCACCGCCGCTTTCGCCCTCTCCTGCACGGACACGGGAGCCTGGGGGGCATTTCCCCCCACCGGCTCCCGAACCTTGAGCAGGAGATCCGCGATCTCCTCCTCCGCTACGGCCTCGCCGTCCACCCGTACGCTCCTGTAGGACTCCGCGTTTGAGAACGCGGAGCCTGACGGGGTCGAGACCTTGGCCGTTTTGCGTGCCCTCCCTCGGCGGCTGCTTGCCACCTTTGGTGGCATCATTTCGCCGGACGTGTCGGTTTCCACGTCCCCTGAGCGTCCGCGTTTTCGGCTGTCGCTTCGCTCCGCCTCCATGGCCTCCGCGCCATCCGACGAAGCGGCGGATCCGGAACGCAGCCGATCTGATGCTCTTCGGCTCCCAGAGACCAGCGTCAGACTGACTTCTGGGAGCCCCATCGAGATAGGCGTTCCCGACACCATCTCACCCTCAGTGGACGACCCATCCGCTCCACTATTCCTCTTCTCCTTTGCACCCTTCGTTTCAGAGTCCGTTTTGCTTGCCTGTTTTCGTTGTGTTTGTCCGATCGTTTTTTTTTAGGTTTTTGTTTACAGTTTCCATAGTAAATCCCACGAGTGGGGGAGAACTAAAGGTCCACCCGGGCAGAGATCCCCCATTACCCGGGCAAGCGTAAGTTTTTAACCCAACCGAGGGGTCCGCAGGTACCTCGGCTTGGAGTGCGCTCGCGACTGAACTTCCCATCAGCCATGCATCCCCTGGCCACGCACCAGAACACGGGATTCGGGGAATTTTTTAGAGAGGTTATCTTCCTCGCGGTCCGGGCGGTTAAGCCAAGACCCTCGCCCCCGATCAGAGCCGCGAGACTTAACCACAGCGCTCTTCTCGGGATTACGATATGCCGACGGTTGACAAGGAGACTACGTCCCCCTGCCTGCTCGGTGGTAGTGTGAGTACACGCCGAGCCCGTCCTCCTTTCTCCACCGCTGACAGCGGAGAAACTGTGGCCCCTACAGGGCCCCGCCATCCGGTTTTTTACTGAGGTTTCCTCCTCCATGCTCCGAAGAGCGAAGAGCCAGCAGGGCAACCGGCAGACACGCCCACCCTGCTGGACCAGGCCTTGCCCGAGAGCCGATGAACGGCTACCTCTTCTGCTAGAATATTGGCCGCTGGCGATAATCCTCTCCTCCAAGAGGACAAGGAGGAAACAGTACCATCGCCAGCGTTTCCAGGGTGCACCACGAGGAGGTTTTCTAGCCAGCACCCCAAACCCTATGCCAACCCGTCTGGCCAGCGTGGTATAGTAGGCCAAACCCTCCTTTCTAAGGAGAGGCCCATGTCCAGCAGTGGACTGTTAAGGGCTGTTGATGATGATGATGATGATGATGACTTAAGTGTCGTGTTGGCGGTAGTGTCGTGTTCCTGACTATATAGGTTTGGCTACACGATGGCTAGGGCCCGTATACCGTCCGTATGGACAGGCCGCCTCAAAACTATGGTCCTTCCTAGAAAAGGCAAACTCAGACCCTATACTGCACTCACATGGCTCTGGAGACACACAGTTCACATACTGTGTGAACTTAAAAAAACGGACACGGACTTAAAAAAAAGACCTCTGTGGTTTGTTTCGGCGTTTCTTACCAGAGTGAGTCTTAGGAAATGAAGCCTCCTTAAAAACTGTAAAGTCCGACTTATAAAAATATCTGAATAGATTTACTTGTAGAAATAAATATCATTTATCATTTAACTAGACTCCAATAATGTTGAGGTTTTCAACGAAGGAATACTACCTCCTGTAAACAATATTTATCCCGGGGTAGCCTTTAGTGAAAGTTTTCTGTTCAAGATAACTGTTTGATATACCGTGCTGGTAGTTAGTGAATGGTTTCATTGGTTCATTCAATCATGGCTTCACATTCGGATTAAGGTTATTCCAAGGGCAGTGCGAAACTCTGATCTAAACCGGTAAAACGTATGGGGTTTAGTGACCTCCATGCGTCAACGTCTTGTATTAATAACAATGGAGGCCACACAAAATATTATTAAAAAAATATATAAATATTATATTTAAAACTAGAAATACCTCAGGGCAATTGATGGGATGTGCTGGCTGTTATAGTAATCAGGTAGTTTATGATAATATGGTATAAATAAGTGATAAACCTCTATAAACCATAAAATCCTATTGTATTAACAATCAAAATGGTTTACGAAAATATTATACTTAAACGTCTTTATTTCCAAAGTTTGGTTGGTATTAAAGGTTAATAAAGTATAAATGAATGATCTTATGAAAAATAATAACTTTTTTCTATTATAACATATTATTATTATACCTTTTTTCTTAAATAATCATCATCATAATCATCAACAGCCTTTAATAGTCCACTGTCGGACATAGGCCTCTCCTTAGAAAGGAGGTTTGGCCTACAATCTATCTTCAATAAATTACAGTCATTTTAAAGGAAGAAAAATCAATAATAATATTACGTAGTAGCATCCTTGCAACACGGAAGCCCTCTAACGCCACCATCTAAGAAACGATAGCGTATACGAAGCAACTATAATGAATAAATTTGTATTTTTTTTATATATTAGTATCATTAAAGACAACTCCCGCATTAGGAATATATCCTGTGTCGCGGGGGACTTTACAAACATACGTGTAACGGACACAAAGAACACCCAGACTTAGAACAACCATTTTTGGATCACACAAAGTGTCGTCCCATGTGGGGATCGGACCCACAACACTTAAAGTATTTAGGTTTCAGTTAGTTCGACTTGCAGGCATTCGACCTTGACTAATTTAATCTACCTGGGTGTGATTGGAATCAAGTTAAAGTCAAAAAATTGATATTGACTGCCTGAGGTCTCGGGCTGAATTCCCGGGTTGGACTAAATATTTGTATGATCTGCAAAGATTTGTTTCGGAGTTTGAGTGTTTTCTATGTATAATAGGTAAATAAGTAGTCAATCTAGCTTTCATAGTACAAGTTCTGCTTAGTTTGAAATTAGATGGCGTTGTTTGTCATATGTCTGAAAATATTATTATTATTCTCTGTATTTAATTAAATACTGTGGGTATTAAATTACACTTTTAAAAACATTATGATTCATACAAGAGAACAAAACATCTTACAAAACATAAAAAATAGTAGACCACCGGCATCGGGTATAGGATCCGAGACACCGGAGGTTAAGGCTCCTGACTATACGGACCGTGTCAAGAAAAACTGCCTTCTGCATCTGACCCTTGATCCAACCGTCTAAGGTGAGCCTCTTAAGGTGTTTGTCGAGGCTCTGGGCTATCAATCCGTTAGCAGATACGACTATCGGAACAATGATCACCGAATCGACATTCCACATACCGACAAACTCGCGAGATAAATCCACATATTTAATTTGTTTTTCTTTTAAATTTTTCATTTATTAGAAAATAAACAGTCGAATTGAGAACCTCCTCCTTTTTTGAAGTCGGTTAATTATTGTTCTTCATTGTGGGCGTTGACTACGCCTCTACTCACCCCAACGAAATTTATTTTATTTTATTTATTTCAGTTAGGAAAACCAACAGCTACAAAAATGAAATGGTCAGATTGATATGCTACATCAAGCCAATTACAGGTTTTCACGAATAGAATCATTGTAAATAACAGAGGTTCTGAAGCACTAACTAATACGACACTACACCTATACAACTATACAATAAATAATAATCGATCCAAAAATGTTACGATCCAAAAAATTTAAGGTTTAGCATACCGCGCACAACATTGCTTTTGGTATTAAAGGGATCAAGAGAGTATTCCTTGCACAATTTATTGAAATCTCCGCTCGCTCGCACAATATATGAATTTTTTCTATAGATTGAGGAAGAAATTGGAATAGAAATGGGTGGATTAAATCTAATCGACTTACGGGGGACATTAAAATTTAACTTTTGCAAAAGGCTAGGACAGTCAATCTCATTAGAAATAATTTTCAAAAGAAAAGAACAATCAGCTAATCGGCGTCGATTTACAAGTGGCTGGATATGAAATTTCTTACACAGACCAATGTAATTGTTTGAGCTATAAGGAATATTTAAACGAAAACACAAGAACCTCAGAAAACGTTTCTGTATGTTCTCAATGCGATCAATGTACTTATGATAGCAAGGGTTCCAAACTTGCGAGGCATACTCCAGGTGGCTCCTAACAAAAGTACAGTAGAGAATTTTTAGCGTTTTAGCTTTTACGAAACATTTGGCAATTCTCATTACAAACCCCAAAGCCTTGGAAGCTTTAGCAATAATTTGCTCAATATGCACATCGAACAGTAGCTTCGCGTCATGGTAAACACCAATGTAATGGTAAACACAAATGGTAAACACCATGGTAAATGAAATGAATGTATATATGTATAGTTTAAACCAGGCTTTAAGCTAGTGTTTTGGAATTTTAATGAAAGTATTTTAGATTGACAATGAGGTACTAATTTTCATTGTTATAAAACTCTCATGCATTCCACTTAAGATAATAAAATTCATTGAATGAGAATTGTCTTATGTGTTTGCTATAAAACCACGCAGCTCTAATCTTTTGAAAAACTAGCTACACGGCCCGGCTTTGCACGGTTAGTGTACCCATTTAAAAGAATAAGATATTTGTTGCAATCTGAATATGCGCATACATACATTACGGCGATTCATTTTATTCATATGTATTATTTATATGTGTCTATAAGGCATGGAAATACACATTAGTTTAGGAGTTGACATACCGACAGCAGCACCACCTACCGGGTCTAATTGTATTTTTAAATCATCCAGGAAACCATCAAAATACCCAAATATAAAATTTCAACGCAATCGGTTCAGTCGTTTAGAAGTTATGTGTAAAAGATATGTACGAAAGAATAATTCTTACTACCCGTTATCCTATTATCGGTTTTCCCTTAGGAATTAAGCATTTTCCCGCGGTAAAAAGTAGCCTATATTCATCAAGGATAATGTCGGCTTCTAATGTTAAAAGAGTTTTTTAAATCGGTACAATAGTTTCGGAGCCTATTCATACAAACAAACAAACCTTTCCTCTTTATAATATTAGTGTATATTTTTCGCGGTTGAAACAAATCAATGCTGAGAACGTACCTACTAATTTTGTTGTGACGAATACAGTGTAACAATATAAAACCGGCTAAATGAACTTTTTAGATTATTTTTTCTAAAGTTTTTGAAGACTAAGTAACTATTATACAATTAAAAGTATATGTTTTCATAGAAAAGAAAAGAAAAACTCAACATATGTATATGACTGCCTCGGTAGCTCAGTAGTAGCGTAGCTTCATACTGCGTTGTGTGTTGTAGATTCGATCTCCACATGAAACAACACTTTGCGTGATCCACATATTGTTGTTTTGAGTCTGGGTGTTTTTTGTGTCCGTCTCATAAATGTTTGTAAAGTCCCACATGACAGAATATATTCCTAGTATAGTTGTTATTATAAAAAGAAAGAAAATAAGTTTTCTAAACAGGTAATAGAACTCGAATTGAAAGACTTACTCAACTGCTGCAGATACTGGCAAAAACAAAGTAACAAAGTGTTCCCGATGGCAAAGATAACTTTCACACAAACGATTTTTTAGTATGATATTTATTTATTTATACATCATACACTTTTGGTGCATTGTCGGACTTAATGCCTAAGGCATTATCTACTAGTCAAGCTTTGGAGATTGCAGAGACAACAGAAGCAGGATATATTTGTTTTAAAAACAAGCTAGTCAACACATCGTACTCACAAATAAAATTCGTAATTAAATTAAAACGTTTGTAGTATACTAGCTTTAAGTAGCGCATAAAGGTCGGTTATCGCGGCAAAAAGTAGCCTATGTCTATCCTCAAGAATAAAAGTATCTTCAAACCAAATTTCATCTAAAACGGTTCAGCGGTTATTGATTCCCCATAAAAACTTCCACATCCCTTTTCTTCCCCTTGAAGGATACTCTCTGGGATAAAAACTACCCTATGTCCTTGCCCGGGATTCGGACGATCTCTGTACCAAAGAGGTTAAGGTAACTAATTTAAGCGAGACGAGGTAACAGACAGACGGACAGAAAAACAAACAGACAGACACACTTTCGCATTCATAATATTAGTATGGATATGCATTTTTAATTTCACTCTAGTCCCTATCAAAGCAAGCACACTAAACTGAACTATATATTTTTTTAAATTATTTACGGTTTTCATGAAAACCATTCCCATATAACTAATGTAAAGAAAAATATAAGTGTCTACAGTGATTTTCTACTTACTTTTTTTGTCATACGCATGCTTTCCACACAATGGCCTTCAGTGTATATTGACTGACCAGAACAAAGTACTGTACCGCTCTCGAGGGTTCGAGGTAGTGGAGAACCCACTCCGTTTAAGAAGACATTCTTAGAAATACAATAGAATGACGTCATAAGGGTAACGAATATTTTCCTTCGTCCTTTTCGACTCCAAAATAGATGAAAGAGACGGATTTTGCTCTCACAAGCTACCCTATTCGATAACAATGACAACACTTTAAAAAGGATATATACATATATAGATAATAAACTATTATTAATATTGTCATTGAGGGGATAGGAGCGAGACCGAAAAATGTGTAACAAGACTTTTTTCCGACACTTCTTGTTACTTTTCTTGTTACATAGTTACTTTTCTAAATTTTTATTTGTTATTAACTCAATTATCCCAGATTATTCGGTGTTTAATTAATCATTATTTATATACATAAAACGTATATTTTATCATACATTTTTAAATTTAACTCTATTTACTTTATATTTTATAATATAAAATTATAATTATAATGACTACCAAAAATTGTTTTTCATTATTTCCTTTTTTACATAAAAAAAGAAGGTTAATTAATACAGCATTTTATTTTTTGTTATTAGTAAATAGGCTCTGATGTGTAAATTTTCACTGAGATATCTTTAAAATATAAAATATACGACGTTAAGTATACAGTTTAACTTTTATTTACCTTTCTAAAAGTCAATAAATCAGTATAAAATGCAAATACCCGAAATCTGTACCCAAAAAATTTAAATAGCATTGCAGATATTGAATTGTTTGCAATAAAATGTGGCAATATTACGAGTATAACGTGTTGTAGTTTAAAAATCGATTAGATGATTATATTAGATTTAGTGTCAATTTGTGAATACATTAAGGCACTTTATTGAATATCTTACTGCTTTATATATATATGCTATATATAATTATAGTCGTAAAAAAAAGCAGTCAGAGCAAAACTATTATGAATTAGCATGAAAGATATTTATCAAAAATAAACGGTTTTAGGTGAGGATTTATAGGATGCCTGACTAGTTACAGATCCGATGGGAGCTTTGATCAAATAAACAATACATGCACCGCTTGGCGAAAAACGCCGCCTACCCAAAAGTATGCACATTTGCGCTCACAGCCAGACCGCGTTGGTCGTGTGACGTTCAACGATGATAAAGTGTGCATTAAAAACGAAAAACTACACTTGAAAAGTGCAAAAAAGGATAGAATTTCCTACAAGAAACACACAACAAACTTCAAACACTCTCGATAGCTCTAAAATAGTAATTTTCATGCACTCGTATAAAACTTGTTAATATGGATAAAGTTTTTAACGTTTGTTTTATGTTATAAATGTGAAAGTGAGTTGGTTTGTTTACAGAGACTTTTTTGTTTGTTTACATTATCAACGAGTAACATAGGCTACTTTTTATTGCGATAACCAACATACACGCGGGAGGAGCCGCGGGTAAAAGCTAGTGGTCAATAAATTATAAACTGTTCCTTCAATCTAGATATAGATTACAATAAACTATAAACACATATAATGGTACACAAATATATTTATAAATATATTGAGCTGAAAACAAACCAACTCACTTTTACATTTATATATAAAACGGCGTGAGGGGTTTATGGACCCACGGTCAGAATGAATTTCTTTTCGCTTTTTCGTAGACGTATAGCAAGAAGTTTCGAAAAAAGTATTGTTACACATTTTTCGGTCTCGCTCCCATCCGCTCAGAGCGTGTATCGCGCGATAAGGAACTTCGTTAAAACTTTTCAATAACAATTCCTCAAACTCTCAAATACAGTTGACAGCACGGATGGCGTAGTGGTTTAAGCGGTCACCACGCCGCTCACTACTACGCTGAGTGCTGTTGGTCCGATCCCCACATAGGACGGCACTTTGTGTGATTCACAAATTGTTGTCTTGAGTCTGGGTGTTCTTTATGTCCGTTTCATGTATGTTTGTAAAGTCCCCCGCGACACAGCATTTATTCCTACTGCGGGAGTTGTCTTTTTAAAGAAAAAAAAAAAGAAACAGTAATGGATATGTGTTAAGACTTGTTCCAAAATTCCAGGCACTGGCAACAATTTCCAGAAAAGTCCAATCTAAGAAGGATCATTCAAAAGTGTGCTAATCGACCGTAACTAACATACATACTGTTAGACAGGGGGTAGACAAATAGTACAGTAGTTGTACACAAATATAAAAATAAACACATTTCTGAACACATTCATATAATAAATAAATTACAAATAGATTTAGAACAAATGATCGTGTTCATCATACAATTATTAATCTTGGGTGGAAATCGAACCCTGACCTCTGGCATAAAGGCCAGGAATGCTAACCATGAAACCAGCATGCCCGTCAAACCAATTAAGCTTTCCAATTACTACCCTTGTCAAAGCGATACACCAATTAATCCAATATCCTGGAAATTTTAAATAATTAACTTCGTTATTCTGGAAATGGCAAGTTTATTAGAAAACAAAGGTTTGTGGCAAAAACGTTGTTCGATACTCTTTGTATCACATCAACAGCCTTTAGCAGTGCTGGACATAGGCCTCTTGTTAGAAAAGAGGTTTTGGCCTGCTAAACCACGCTGGCCAGACGGGTTGGTATAGGGTTTCCGCGGGTGGACGGGATGGGTTCTCCCCTCCTTCCGCATTAGTTGGCCAGCCGCGAGGGGACGGCGTCCGCGTGTGCCGGACACCGCCTAAAGAGAGGAAAATTTTGAGAAGGAGCCCGCACCAGGAGCGGGCCGGCGCTGGGAGGGGTCCAGAAGGCGATAACTACCTGAACCCCTCCTAAACTGGAAGCGCAAAGAGGGCACACCGTGTGGTTTTAGTCGGTTCGAGTCCGACACACCGCCCCGCCGAACGAGAGCCCCGGCCGGGGTGACGGACAGAGGGGATTTCCACACGTTAAAAAAAAAAAAAGGGTTTGTGTCAAGTTTTCCTTCCCTTTGCAGTGTTGTTTTACTGCTTAGTTTACTCCCGCAGTTGGCTATTACGATACATATGGGATGAATAGAGGTGGTACTCCGTATTCTTAATTACAAATTGTTTCTTATCAAACCTATGAGCTGAAATAATAAAGTATAGATGAAATGTTTTTTTTCATAGTTAAATAACAAATTAAACATTTGAAACACCCCCGATACCAGCATCAACCCAAAAACTGCAGCATAAGGTCAAGTTTACTATATTGTGAAAATACTACTAAAGTAACAGTGCACCAAATTTCAAATCAATCGGATTTGTGTAAGTTTTTGAGATTCCTTTGTCTACTAAGAAACCAGATGATTATCTTCACAAATTGCAACTGTGCAACTGCACGGATGGCGTAGTGGTGTAAGCGGTCGCCACGCCGCGCCGCTCACTAGTGCGCTCAGTGCTGTGGGTCCGATCCCACATGAGACGACACTTTGTGTGATTCACAAATTGTTGTTCTGAGTCTGGGTGTTCTTTGTATACGTTTCATGTATGTTTGTAAACACACAACGGCACAGGCTTTATTCCTAGTGCGGGAGTTGTCTTTAAAAAAATAATAGTTTAACTAGCCTTTTTTTTTTTTTTCCGTGCGGAAATCCCATCGGATACCACCGGCACCGACATGTCGGTGGCATGTCGGACTCGAACCGACTAAAACCGCACGCCGTCGCCGGGTACTAATAGCCGGGGAAAGTTTAACTAGCCTAACCTAGCCTAACTAACCATAGACACCTAGCTTCAGCAGTAGACTATTAAAGGCTGTTGATGATGATGATGATGATATTTGTCATAGATGTATGTTAGAAGTAATATGTGTAATGATTACGGCACAATTTTTATAAAAAATGACATTAAATTTTGTAACTTTGTTGTAACTAAACTAATGTTTCTCTTGCGATCTGGTTATATAATTTACGATTTATTAAGATATTTGTTTTTAAAAAAACAGTTCTCGGCCGTCGCTTAGAATAGCCAAATGTTACCAATAAATTTTATTTAGCAATAAATTGTGGCGGATGAGCCGTTAATTCTCGCTTCTTAATTGAGTTTTTTTTTCCTTCTTGAATTAATTTAGTTTTGTTTTTCCACATCGTACATAATAAATTATTTTTTGGCGTTGTGATCATAATCATGTCACCGTGACGAACGAGTCGATGTGAAATAAACTGGCACTAGGACCTCTGTTTCCATCAGGTGTTAGTCAGTCGGGCTCGTTAGTCCCTTTTATATGAAAAAAAATGGTGGGTGTGATAAATGTATTTCGTTTCTAATTTAAATATTAATTTTAATCAAAGCCTGAACACATTTTAACAACGTGTTTTAAGAAACTTTTGAGTTGAGAAATATTTATCGAAATAGTTTATTAAATTGAAATAATACGGACGCCGGATGGTGGAGTGGTTTGTGTAATAGACTGCTAGGCCGAAGGTCGCGGGTTAAACTCCCGCTCAAGTCAAAAATTTATGTGCATGAACATTTAACGTTTGATTTGGTTTGGGTGTTTCTATGAAAAGTATATATGTATTTATATCAGTTGTCTAGTAACCATGGTACAAGCTCTGTTTAGTTTGGGACTAAATGGCGTTGTATAAATGTGGTAGAATATTATTAATGAAAGTTATCTACATAAATGGGTATTGACGAGATCACGGGTATAATATACCTTTGAATTGCCTTACTGGAATGTTTGAAGGCCATAGCTGTTACTTTGCCGTATATCTTTACACAGCACACAAAATACCTGGGCCTCGATTCTGCTATTTTATTAATGTATCAATAGACTGTCGATGGAATGTCGTCATGATAGATTTGCACTTTTCTTATTATACTAACTATGTAAGACCAATGGCCTTGGCCTTGGTAGCTTGTTACTGATACAAATGTCGTCGATGTCTTTGTAATAGTTTGATAAACCGTATATTTTAAATTTGTAAGAAAATGAAATATTTAATTTTCACGACATGGCAATGCTGTTAATATCACCATTGATGACCTATATTACTACATCGCCAGTCTTTTGACACCGCGAATTTATGTTAGTGGAATACCGATATCTTGACCGTTGTCAATGGAATGACAGTGTCTTGACGTTAAAATAAAGCAGCAGAATTGAGGACCTGGTTTACAAGTAACTGTGATTCCGGTAAGTATATTGACCTATCATCAACAGTATTCAATGGTCCAGTGTTGGACATAGACCTCTCTTTAGAAAGGAGGTTTCGGCCTACTATACCACGCTGGCCAGACGAGTTGGTAAAGGGTTTATATCAAGTTTTACTTCTCTTTGCAGTTGTCTTGTTCTGCAATTGTATTTCGCTTCCTTAGTCGGCTCTTACGACACCCACTGGTTAAACAGATGGCATGACACTCCGAAAGGTAAGTATATTATTATTCTTTTACACGTGTATAAATAATAGTTGTGAATAACTCCATCGTCACTCTTACGTTTGCAAATTAGTATTGTTTCAAAAACAATCAGAGTGATATATTAGATTCAATTTCTTTAGTAATAGGTCATTAAAATCATTAGTACTACGTGCTACTGATAAATCATCATATTATAAATCATGGAACGCGTGTTTTTTAAAGTTAATTAAGATAGCAAGTTTTTATTTAACGTACATTAATAGCAAAAAAAAAATGATTATTAAACATTATCATTGTACAAAACGAGACATTCTTGGGAATATTTATATGGTATATCAGTATTTTTATAGGACAAACGAGCAGACGGGTCACTTGATGCTAAGTGACCACCATCGCCTATTCAAGAGTCATGAGTGAGTAGCCGCCCTTTGAGTACACCCCTTCTCCAGGATCAGGAGGAGGAAGGGTCTGAGCTCCGGTAATCTCACTCAGGGTGTTATCAGACCAATCGATCGATCGTCGATCGATGGCATGTGTCGACGTTGGTCGATTGGTATTGTAGCTTTGATTGATCAACGCGTTTGCGTGACTAACAAATCGTTGATTGATATAACCACATCGTCCGTCTATAAGATCAGTTTTTTCCGAAATGTATTTAGAAGAGAACACGTTATTGTTGGCCAGTAATATCTTACTCATACTATTATTACGGAGACGCAATCGCAGAAGAGATCGCTTATCTCATACAAATGACATTTTAATAGCGGTTTTTGGATGCTTTTCCATACTCCTCAGATAATCAAGCAGCTCGATCGATGTCAGCTATTCTACCATTGAAGGTCGATCGACGTCGACCAATCCATTCTACCATTGATCTATGCCATCGATAGACGATCGATCGATCAGTGTGGTAGAGACTATAGATCGACGTCGACTAATACACTCTACCATCGATCGATGCTATCGATCGACGATTGATCGATTGGTCACTGACTACCCTCACTCAGTGAAAATCAACAACACAATTGCTGAACAACGGCGTTCTATGAAGAAGTGGCATCACTTCGGGCAAGGCGACCCGTTCGCGCCAAAACATGGCCCTTCCACGGAAGGTATATTTTCCTGTTAGGAATATTGTCGCAAAATTGCATGTTAATGTGACAATAGTGACGTCTACCCATAATGACCAAGAGAGTATTTTATTTAAAATTTTAACTGGAGTTTTGTAAAAACCCATTTGTTAAACTAACGGAAACTACGTTGCGCTGTGGTAATCATGTCACTTGCTTTTAGGTTTAGTAATCCTTGGGGTACTTTCAAAGAACTTTGTACAATTTAACTAATATTTCTAAAGAAAGCTTTAAAAGATAACTTATCATTCCTCTGATAATTCCTTCACAATTCTTTTATGTGCGAAGAAATTTATTTTTTGAGTTCTTACATTAATTATTAAAATCAAGGGGAACATATCTTATAGGACAAACGATGTGTAAGGTCTTTTAGAACCTACGCCTAATAATCGTCATACGGTGACTCATTAATAGGAGACAAGTACGCGTTTGGTGTGACGTCACTGTTGGACTATGAGTGCGCAGTATTCCCTTGAAAATAGCACTCTCGTGCATAGTGATTAGGTACGTAATACCCTAAACCATTTTCTAGCAATAATACGCTGAAGGTCTTGCAATTTAATTTTTTTAATAATTATTATTTGTGGCGTATCTTATACCTAGAATTCAATAACCCATAACCGTTTGTTACAAAATATTGGTTGACCCGTTGTAAGACCGTGTAATGCCGACCAAGGGAACAAATTATGCAGGACAACAGCACTGCAAAGTGAAGGAAAACTTGAAACAAATTCTATACCAACCCGTCTGGCCAGCGTTGTATAGTAGCAAAAAAACTCCTTTCTAGAGAGGCCTATGTCCAGAAGTAGACTATTAATGGCTGTAGATGATGATGATGATGATTATATTATTCAATAATCCTTAATCATTTATTAAAAAATATTGTTAGACTCTAATTATCTTAATGGGGAAAAGTAAAAACTTATTTTGCACTTTATGTTATGCAACACTATTGATTAAAACCGCATATACCTATCCCGAAATATATTCCCAATGGGTCATAAAATGATAGGTATTCTGAATCATTTTACATTACACTGTTATTAATCCGTTTGGTGACGGATTAAGAATACGGAGTGTCACCACTCCTGTTCATCCCGTGGATGTCGTAAAAGTCAACTAAAAGATCAAACTACGCAGGGCAACGGCACTGCAAAGAGAAAGAATACTTGAAACAAGCCCTTTAACAACCCGTCTGGTTAGCGTGGTATAGTAGGCCAAAAACCTTTCTAAGGAAAGGCCTAGGTCCAACAGTGCAGCAGCGGCAGTTGATGAATCGTGGAGGAGGGATTACGGTACGTGAACCTAACCTCATCATCATCATCAACAGCCTCTAGTAGTCCACTGCTGGACATAGGCCCCTAACCTGCTTGACATATTATTTACGAGTACACCCCGCCCGCTATTAATCTCCATACGCATTATCACTTACTTTCTATTGCCTTTTGTTCTTACCTACTTCTTTTCCACAGAATACTCCCAATTTTCTACATTTATTTATTTTTATTTAATTCTTACCCGGATTACCCGGAACAAACAGACAGATAGAAAGACAAACAGACAGATAAAAAATATTTAAACTCGTTTTTAGGCATAGGTATCGTGCAAATAACCGTGTGAGTATGAAATACCCCTATTATTTTTGCATTACAAACAGACACTTCAATTTTATTTATTTATATAAATTGATAGAATCGGTATCTGTATAAAGGCAGCATATTGCTAGAAAATTTATATTCAAGACTTATTCTTGTATTTAAAAAAAAAGTAATTAGGTAGGTAACCTACAGATGTATCTGTGAACATAAAAGTATACTGTGATTGAATGTTTCAGATAACTCGGGCAGTTTGATTAATTTAACATTTTAACATTCTATTTTTAAAAGCAGAAGTACCATAAAACCCTCTTGTTTTAGTTTCAATATAATTGATATTAGTATTTCTTCCTCCGAGCATTTTTCCCAAACTAGGTTGATATGGCTGAACTTCGATTTTTTTACGCGGAGCGACTACTAGGCGATATCGAAGTTCTATGGTTATATAGTTGATATTATTATTATTTTAAGTCAATTCGTGTAAAATAGCGTATTAATGAAATGGCAGTGATTTGTACGTTGATATAAAATAGCATAATTGAGGGCCATGTGTTTTTAATACCTGTCTTATAAACTGGTTAGGTTTACACTACCGCAACTTTAAACTAAATTTTAGAAAGCTCATCAAAGAAATAACTAATTGTATGTCAAATCTCTTGTGTAGTAGATGATAAGATGCTACAATTATGAATATGTTTATAGATTTAATCATCAGAACAGACATTAACAGAGTTTTCAAACTTTACTATTAAATCCAAAATGATATCCGTTCCGTTCATTAGTCAAATGATATTGGAATTTATAGCATTCGAATGTCATTTTATTCTTTAAACCTGTAATTTTTTATGATTAAAGTTTTAAGCAGCTCGAATTCTCCGAAGCTCCCTTAAACTGCAACCTATTTAACTGCCCCGCCCATGGGTTCTAGCTTAGTTTTTTGGCTAAGTGATGTTAGTTTTGATATAAGAAGTGGGCAAAGTGGTCCAATATATTTTATTTGTATAAAATCACAGCACATCAACAGCATTTAATACTCCACCGTTGGACATAGAAATAGGAAGTTTTGGCCTACCATACTACACTGGCCAGACGGGTTGGTATAGGGTTTGTTTTAAGTATTGCTTTTTTTTGCAGTGCTGTTGTCCTGCGAAGTTTGCTCTGTGTGGTGTACATCACTATTCATTCCTATTATGATGGATAATAATCACAATGTTTTAACTAGCTCAGGCTTGACTTTCTGTGCGAAATCTGTTAAAGCGCTCGCACCTTTTTTTTCCTTTTTTTTCTGTGCGTCCATCCCGTCGGATACCGGTGGTTATGTCGGACTCGAAACGACCAAAAATCGCACGTCGTCTCGGGTACCAGGAAGGAAATCCCTGGGAGCGCTGGCACCTGTAAAACAAATGCATTTTAACTTACATACCATACTAGAGTCAATGCAGGCTACTTATAAGTAAGTAAATAATAATAAAGTCCTTCAGAAGCCTTATATAAAACCTGAAATAAATTTCTACTTTGTATATTGCCCTGAAAAGCAATCAAAACAAACAATCACTTGTCATTAGCTGTACTTGGATTTTCCCCAATTACAAACACTTTGAATGTCATTGAACTCCGTCGAAGCCTGAATATCCTATAAAATAAGCCAAATATTGAAATCCCAATATAACTAGACCTACCACCTGAATAAGGGTTTACGAAATTATAGTCAGAATGGTTTAAATTGAAAGGTCAAGGTATTCTTGTTGGCGGTAGTCCGCCGCTTGCGCAATTCGCACACCGCAATGTTTAGTTGTGCGATCACTGTCGTGCAAGTTGCACGTGTTGTGACACTAAGAAGTAGTGAATAACTTACGCAATTGTGTCGAGAGTGATGCATGTGAAGAGTTAAGTGAAGGGATTCTGACTCAAACGATATTTTAAAGGTAGGTTTATGAACCTTACAAAGGTCTGTAAATTTAACTTTTTTTTATTGAGTTCTGCATGCTCTATGTTGGGGTTGTTTACAAATAATGTTTATTAACCAACCAATTAGTAGAAGTTCGATTTTCATTGAGCAATAGCTTATTGTTTACGTTAGTAATATCTTCTAATATAGGTAATAATTTGTTTTGATTGTACCCCAAATTAGTACCTACGTTGTTTATTTTTTTAACATTAATTTTGGTTTCATGGAGTTTGCGTTGAAGTTAACAATCGATTCAATCATTTTTTATTAAAATGGTTTTATTCAAATTATTACAAACCTATTTCATTAATATTTCATGTGCCTCATGTTTTATTGCTATCATGAAAGTCAGTTTTTGAATTGGATATTGTCAATCCATTTTAACATTGTTTTTATTTATCGTCACGATTTCAACTCCTTTAATGTCTTTAATGTCATTTTAAGAAATAAGGTGTTAAGGACACTACTTTATTTCGTTTATTCGGTCGAAAAATATTTTACTTCTCTAAAAGATTTTTTCAAACAGCGTGTAAATATACTTTTAATAATAATTTATTTTTCTTTCACAAAGGTTAACTTAAAGTCCATGATAAATTACAAACTATTTATTTATTGCTGACCTTTGTGAGAGACTGGTTTCTGAACCACGAAGATCCTGTCAGACACATTACCAGACTTCCCACATACATCAAGTCTCAGATAGTGTGGACACTGTGAACCAGAACTACTATGCAAATAATATGTTAAAAGAAAGACAAAATAATAGGCAATATATACAAGTAGGTGCGTGTGTGTGTGTGTTTGAATGGGTGTGTGCGTTCGTATTAATGTGTATGTTCATGTTAATGTATGCTGGTACAATTAAATATTTAATGTTTTCAACAGATTTTCATTTTTATCGTAACTTAGTGTTTGTAACCATGTGGAGATCTGCTTGCAGTTATTTTTAGAAACAAAATATATTTCTAGTTTATAATTTATTCTCTTGTATAAGTGACTACCCAAAAAACAAAACATTTTAAGATATAGACCATTCCTATATAATATAGGTGGACATACCCCAAGGCTTCTGCGTGGATGTGAGTGGTTGTGGGGTGTGAAATCAATTATAGAATATTTTCTTAGTACTGCATGTAGAATAGCCAGCTGGCGAACAGTAAGAACCTCGCAAGCGGAATATAAGTCACTGGTGGGATAATAGTAAGGGAGAAAATTTCTAAACTTTTAGAACAGTTCTCTGAGTCTGAGCAGCTCCACTCAATACTGTTATGCAGTACGTTAGAAGAGATTGATATATTACTGAAAAAGGGTTTTCTAATATATTTTTATCAGCTACATTTTTAAGATTCCTGAAGATGTAAATGACGCCAAAGGAGTTAAATGGGATTTGAAACTAAGATTCCTGTCAATGATGTCCCTTAGGTATTTGATATTGGTTTCTATTTGCAGTCAATGGCAAGCGTATACGGTATCAACACTGATTTGACAAGTATGGGCAAAAATTGTATATTTAGCTATTCAGGGGAAGGAGAAGAAGTCAATGACATAGGAACATAACTTTCTTTTTTCAAAATTTAGGGATAATGCATTTTGGCAGAGCCATGTAGTATCAAGGTTAAAACCTTCCGCGTAGTTAAACGTCTGTTCCCAATTAGATGCACTAAAGATTAGGGCTGTGTCATCAGCATAAGTTACAATCTTCCAGTTTACGATTTTAAGATAACATAGTTCAAATTATGTCATGTGAGCAATAATGAACAATTTGTGTCGAATTCAATGTAGTGCTTTACATAAAATAAAAATAAATGGAAATAATAACACATCCGTAAAAACCCTTACAACGCAAATTGGGGTTTTCTTAATTTATATCTATTAACGTGAATATTCATTCACGTTAATAGATATCAGATTTTGATTGTATTTGAGCATTTATTAACTAAAACTCGACTGCACGGATGGCGTAGTGGTTTAAGCGGTCGCCACGCCGCTTCTTACTACACTGAGTGTTGTGGGTACAAACCCCACATAGGACGACACTTTGTGTGACCCACAAATTGTTGTTCTGAGTCTGGATGTTCTTTGTGTCCGTTTCATGTATGTTTGTAAAGTCCCCCGCGACACGGGATATATTCCTAATGCGGGAGTTGTCTTTTTAAAAAATAAGAAGAAAGAAAACACACACAATCAGTGTGTCACAGATAAATCCTTATTACACATTCTAGTCTTATTCATTACACAGACTATGTCAGTTCTTTCTTGTTAGGTACATTTTATCTGTAACACAACTATATGGAAGGTCTTCATGACACTATTACTCAAGATATAGTGTTAATTTTTCAGGGTTAACTTATGAATATATGTCATTGTTAAGTAGTTTTTTTAATTCTACCATAACTTCTAAGCGCTAGAACAGATGTATAAGACATCATTACATGACTCCGACAAAACACTAGTATCTATTATTTTTTAATAAATCAAAATGATGACTATACAGACGCATATACCTAATTTGCTTTTATAACGAGATTTTGTATATAATATTAACAAAAACTTAAAATTAACTTTTCTTGTATAATGAAAAATATACTCATAAACAAAAACAGATATTTTTAATATTTTGAACTACTAATACTCGAAGGATTTTTTATCAGTTAAAAAAGTTTAAGTATGTTTATTTGTTAAACATGGAAATATATATTTATACAGGTAATATATTTATGCAAATAAATAGTTGTGATTACACTTTAATATCATATAATGGTATAAATATATTGAATGTAAGATATTGACAAATTACAGTAGGCATAAAAATTCTTAAATATGACTAATTAAGTAATTATAGGTAAGAAATCTTTTATATTTTTCCGTATGGAAAAACGTTAAACTAAATGACTTAATATTAAAACATCATTAACGCTGCGAAACGCACGTAAATTTATAATCTATTTTATATAAATTTATATCTACATTATAAAAAAAATATTTAAAAAATGCACCAGTTGATGCCTTTGTCCTAGTGGCCTCTCTAATCACAGGAGGGCGATACGGACCTACACCGGGAACCAGAGCATGCGAACCAGAAGACCAAGTCTCTTAATAGAAATTCGATCGATAGATTCGATTTAAAATATTATATATAAGGTTGAACATCTTTATATATATCATTCTTCTGTGAGTGTGTATATCACTGAACTTCTCTCAAACGACTGGACCGATTTCGATGAAATTTTTTGTGTGTTTTCAAGGGGATCTGGGAATGGTTTAGATTCACAATTTTGTCCGCTGGACAATGTTTTTTAATTAATTTTTAATTTATTAGTGACCCATACGTAATCGATTACATTTCCTGAGATAATAAGCCAAAAACAATAATGTTGGTAGGTGGCCAGAAAATTATTGTATTATTGATTGATGCTATCTATCAGTAGTATCAGTTACTCAGAGGAGCTCGTGGCTAAGTGTTAACCAAATAGCTTAACTAATCAAAAGTTAAACAATCCTAGCCAGATCAGTCTATAGATGGGAACCATTCTTACCACATTGAAACCTTTCTGTACCTCGGAGAGCACGTTAAGCCGTGGGTCCCGGTTGGCATACAAACATCTGTGGCAATCGTTACGAGTAGTTGAAGCCCTAATATGTCCAACATAAGTCTTTCGACAGAACTTCGATATCGCCTAGTACCGACCTAAGTCCGACTCCAACATATTTTAGGAAAAAGACTTGTAGAAAGAAGATCAGCACTATCAGTTATTAAGTTTTTGACTTGCTAAATAAAAAATACTATTTTCAAACTTTAGATTTTTCTAGATACCCGTACAGATCAGACTCATATTTCAATTGACTGCACGGATGGCGTAGTGGTTTAAGCGGTCGCCACGCCGTTTCCTACTGCGCCGAGTGTTGTTGGTTCAAACCCCACATGGGACGATACTTTGTGTGATCCACAAATTGTTGTTCTGAGTCTGGGTGTTCTTTGTGTACGTTTCATGTATGTTTGTAAAGTCCCCCGCGACACAGGATATTTTCATAATGCGGGAGTTGTCTTTTTAAAAGAAAAATAAGAAAAAAAAAAAAAAATGAAAATGGTTTTGTAATTAAAATTGAGCAGCATTGGAATTATATTTAGAGCTAAGTTGATAACAATGTTAAGGCATAAGTAAGGAAATTCGCTCCAACTTTAACTTGTTACGTTGTTTTTATTTAAGACTAGCGTAAATAACATACTACTAACATTACTTAACCTACCTACCTACCTTCAGGATTCTCTGAAATACGAAATAACTATTAAACTGTATTAATAACTTTCTCGTATTATATGAATTTCGCAATTTTGTATAACTTTAACGAGACTTGATGATTTTTCAAATGTGCAGCCTTTAGTAGTACTGGCTGGACATAAGCCTCTCCCTAGATAGGAAGTTTTGGCCTACTACACCACACTGGCCAGGCGGGTTTGTTGGTATATTTCTTTCAAGTTTTCCATCTCTTTGCAGTGCTGTTGTCTTCATTTTAAGACAGAGTTATCTTATAAGTATTTGACTGCACAGATGACGTAGCAATTTAAGCGATCGCCACGCCGCTGCCTACTACGCTAAGTATTGTGGGTTCGATCCTCAAATTGTGGTTCCGAATCTGGGTGTTCTTTGAGTCCGTCATGTATGTTAGTGAAGTCCCCCGTGACACAGCATATATTGATAAAGCGGGAGTCGTCTTTAAAAAAATATAGGTCACAAGATTGATTCCCGATCTGCGAATATTTATAAGAATATTAATAAAAACATATTTAAGTTTATCTTTACGTGTTTCTACGTTCTTGAACCAATAATACAAGATTCAATTCAATTCAATTCTTTATTAATAAAATATAAGCATCACAGTGTACAACAAATCGCTTATATCTATGCTAATTTAAAAAACTACATACTATAACAATTGTAAAACTCAGACCATCAAAAAGAAAGAACATAAAATTTGTAAGCAAAAACAACCTTACATCAACTTGGGAGCTATAAAATTACTCTTTAAAATTTAGATTAGTATAAATATGTTTGGACATGCTCAAATAAAGTCTAGAAAACGGTTAAATATCCGGTTATGCATAGGGACGACAAATCTTAAACAATTCATTTTTCATATTAACAATAATATTAGAAATATGACCAGTCGTAATGATCGTATAATTTTGTTACTTATGACCTGCACCTGACATCCAAATGACTCATGGTCTCAAAATCATTACTTAAAGAAATAAACATGGTACTTATTATCTAGGCAATAAAAACCATATCATAATAGGAATTCAATCAAACTTCATTTGATATCTGATCGATGTTGCTGCTATACTGGTATGCTAAATAGATACTAGCAAAATATGAGTCAACACCCCAATTCTACTTCGGACATTCTCATTCTCTAACTTCTCTTTCGCAAAGAAATAAGAAGGATTGCAGGAAAAAGGATATCGAGTAATCAAGAAAACTCGTTGTACCAACCCTCCTACCCCTGAACCCTGTTTCAAGTTTTCCTTCTCTCTGAAGTGCTGCTGTCCTGCGTAGTTTGCTCCCTTAGTCGGCTCTTACGACACCCATGGGATGAATAGGGATGGTGACATTTATATTCTTAATCCGTTACCACATGAGATGAGCTGGAATATGTGGTTCTGGTTCCATGGATTGCTGCAGTAGCTTATTAAAGGAGTAGTACTAGCATTATATTCGGTCTATGGAGTGGCCACCAGAACAAGAAGATCAACTAACTTATATGTTCTACATATCTCTCTCTTAATTTAAGAGCCAAGCTAAGTCGGTGGAGCAATCGCCACTCTTCTCTATTTCCTGCGATCGGTTTGACCTCCTGATAGGCCACGACTCCTACTTTCTCCTGCACTTGCTGTATGTAGGTTGATCTAAGCCGTCCTCATTTCTCTTGCCTTCTATTTTTCCTTCCATTATTATTCTGAAAAAGTTGTCGTGTCTTATCAGTTCTACATATAAACGTATTAATAAAAACCATACCAACTCCACATTTATTAATTAAAGGTCGTAATTCTTGATCTCGTTCGCCAATTGCATCTAATTTTGCTAATCAAAACGATAAATAACCTTCACTAGTATACCTGTAAGTGGATAAATTAATGCTATATCTGTTATTTACCATCCAGATCAACTGAATCTTGGAAAAAAACGAAGACATCCATAACTGGCCATAAAATATGGAAGGTTCTGATGTACGTATGGGGCTGAGAATCAAGTTTTATGTCAGCAATACCATAGTACATGGTACTTTATAGTCTTTACTTTACTTGGAGAGCCATATTTCGGCATATTTGGGCCAGCTCGAACAGAGTGATACCACAGCTTCACAGAAAACCGCTATTAGGTAATCTTTTCGTTGCTTGTCACCGAAGGATTGGGTTAAGCGAAACTTACCCCCCCCCCCCTGTTCCTAATTCTGGAGAGGGGCACTTAAAAGGTAGCAAAGCCCTTGTAACTCTTGATTTTCAGATAACTTAAATAATGATAACTTGACATATGTTACACACGGCCGTCCGATCCAAACTAGGCAGAACCTGTACTATGGTAACCAGACTGAGATAAATTACACCCAGACACAGACCAAATGACCGTGCTCATCACACAATATTTGTCCTGGGTGGGAATTGAACCCACGACCTACGGTTTAGCAGTCAGGGTCACTAACCACTAGACCAACAGGCCGTCAGATTGAGTGCTAATTTGGCACCTAAGTAATATAAACAAAACTGAATGGATAAAATGTCAAAAATCTTAAATTCCTTGCATCAATGCATTATAACGCAAACATCGTTGATCATGCGAGTCATTCAACTGTCAATTGCAGATTGTGAGTAGGTGTATGCTAACATTGACATATCAATTAAGTTAATCAGCATAATAAACTCTAATCGCATCGGTTTTTATAGCTGTTGATCAACTTATTGCATACAGCCTAACACAACAATCACAGTGCAGAAAGAACAGTGCGTTAGTAATATTTGCAGTTTTCGTATCTTGCTGTCTATGAAGAATGTCTATTCTTTTGATTGGTTAGTTTTTTTATGGTATAAGGGGCAAACGAGCAGACGAGTCACCTTGATAGTAAGCAACTACCGCCATCCATGGACACCTGCAACTCAAAAGTCACAAGTGCGTTGCCGCTCTTGGAGTCCCTCCCGCTCGAGTCAACCTGGGATTTGGGCTCCGGTAACCTCACTCTCTCAGTGAAAGGCAACGAAAGAATTGCTTAACACCGGTTTTCTGTGAGGCCGTGGTATCACTCCGGTCGAGTCGGGCCCATTCGTGCATGCATGGCTCTCCCACGGTGTGTAGAAGATAGCTATCCAATAGCGCCACATTTTAAAAGAATATTGACATAGTAAACTTACGTGGTTAGCACAGCATAAGTTACTTAGTTGCAAAATAATGTATTAAAAATTGTAACAGCAGCAGTGGAACAATTAGTTTGCTTGGGTACCTTTAAAGTAGATATTTTAAATTTATACATAGTTAGAACTTCACCACTTCATTTAATGTAAAATATGTGTAAATAGCTTCACAATAGATGCAGCAAGAATAAATTAAAAGATTCTAGACAGAGATGTCTGTAACCTTCAAAGCAATTGCAAAAACATTATAACTTAAATGTTCCTAAAATCTTTGGCAAAAATCTTTAGCACGTGCGTAACTTGAGGTTTTAAAATAATTACCTTGAAGTCAGTTACCTCTTTTTAATATTCTTATTAAAAGAGGTAACTTATTTCAAGGTGCCTAAATCGATAATGGAGTGACAAACTACAATAATAGAAAAAATACAAGTCAAGTACTACAAAAATATCAAAATCGCTAAGGTGTGCAATTTTTTTTAATAAATTTTGTAATTTTTTACAGAATCTCATCATCGGGTTTGACTTGATAACAATTAAACTAACTACACAGTATACCTTTTCAAATTAAAAATAATTTTTCGAACCGTGCTAGTCATCTTCGATTAATAGGGCAAAGTACATAAAAAAACCGCGTAAATTGCCAAGTGCGCGATATCCTACTGTTTATAGAACTTCTCATAGGACGATGCCCAATCTTCTACAACGAAAATTATTTCAATGACGTGATGTATCTCATAAACTTCTATTCAGTGTTGAAGTAAAAAAATATGTACGAGTATTACACATGCATGCGTTTATCAGTTCGTTTGTTTTTACTTAACTTATTGCTTTTACATGACATTAATGTAAATTCTAGTCACCTACAATTCTAGTTCAGTTCTAGTCACACAGATACTAGTCATTTATTTTTTCCATAAATAGTAAGTAGTGGTTTGAAGTTTTTATTTTGAAAACATCCGTGGTCATTCGAAGACAGCCATTAATTTCTTGGTATTATTAATAATTTATTATTTTTTATAACCATTATAATACCTTACACATACCACACTTGGTTATCTGAACCCAAAACTAAGCAGATAACATAATACGGCAAGCAACGTACTTTTATGGTACTAAATCCATATATATCATAACTTCATTACACCCAGATACAGAACCAATTATTCCTCTGGGAGGGTATCGCACACACAACCTCTCTCAACCATCAGGATTCCTTATAACAAGACCAAAAGACGTGTCATATACATTGGTCTACATCTACATACATAGAAAAATAAATATATACATAGAAACACTCAAACTAAGGTACAAGGCCATATTAACGCATATAGTAACTGCAAATACTTGCAGTTAGCTTTTGCCAAAGAATTTAGAGATAGAGAGGTAGAGATTTTGCCAATTAGTTGAACTATCCCTCGGGATGTATTGTTTAATTTATCTCGTTGAAAGGTAACACAGAGTACCCTCTGTGTACTTGAACAGTTAAGGAGTAAAATGATTGAATATAAAAAGCGTTACAAAACCATAAGCTAACTGGGAATAGTGGGAGACAAATTCGAGACCTCTAAATACATAATGAGCGATTGAGTAGTTAAGACGTAAACGAAACAAAGGAACTGACATTCGCATTAAAAGTACTAGTTGGTATCACAATTTGTGGGTTCGCCAAGGTCGTGTTCTACATTTCACTGAATACTATCACCTCATTGATGCAATAATCTAAAACTATGATGTGCAAAATATACATATTCTTTCTTTCTTCTTTCTTTCTACATGTGTGCCCATACACATATACACAAATACTACTGCCTCACAAAAACCCGTATTAAGCAATTCCGTGTGGCGACAGATGAATATGGGTGGTGACACTCCGTATACCTAATACGGAGTGTCACCATTACCATTAATTGTAGGAAAAAAAATACACATAAAAACGTAATATCTATTTCAAAAGTCTATTCACATGGATTGTTATGATGATCTGAATGTTAAAAAGGCAGTCACAATTATTTGTCCTGGGTGGGAATCGAACACACGACCTCTGTGTTAACAGTCAAAATTATAAACCACTAAACTAACATGCTCATCAAATCCTATTTTATTAAATTACTAAACTAAACACACACGCTGTGTTAAGACATAGCGTGTGAGTATAGTTTAGTAATTTCTATCTATCGTATGTTTAAAAATAAATAAAAAGAAAAAAAGCCTTTTATTCCATATATCTACAAAATATTCCCTTTTACGTGACATGCTTGAATGTCAAATAATATTAAGTATATATTTTTATTCCATTTGACTTTGTATTAAATATCAATTATAATAAATTATTATCGCAATCATTTCTTAATTTAAATTAAAAGTACAATAAAAAGAAAATTTAAATAATTATGAACGAATTAAAAAAATAAAATAATTAAAAAAACAGAAAAAATTAAAATTGTATTGTTGTTGTACGAGTATATTTTATTACACATTGAAAGAAATACTGTCATACAATTGTCATCAATTTGTAGTCTATAATGAGTCACTAGCAGTACTTGGATCCCGGTATAATAGTCTACTTGTAGCTATTATGTAAATATGTCCTTGTTTAGCTAATTAACAAGCTTGCAATGGCAAACTATGCAGATATGTGGGCTAGATAGGAGAACGAGTACACGTTTACCATAATACATACTATATATCTTGAGTACTGTTGTGTAGTTTGGTCACCCCAATCCATCCGATCGGCTCGATCCCTTGGAGTTACGTAGAGATGTGGCTTCACTCTGTATTTTCTATCGCATATATCATGGAGAAATTGTTCGGAGTAATACCAGCCGCAACTTTTCGCCATCGTTCCCCACGGCAAAATTTTCATGCTCATCACCTGGATAGTTGGCGCTCCACTACTGCGGTCTCCTTCTGCAAGCAATTTATGCTTGCGAAGGAGATGGCAGAGCAGAACTGGGAGAGATTTAGATCTCTCCCGGCCCGCCAGGCAAGTGAACGGGCCAGGTACCGCAGACGCCTCAGGCGCTGGAGGTCGCAGAACTACCTCCGTCCTCCTAAAGCATAGATCTGGGGTTGACAGGACACGATCTCTCACCCTAGCAGAAGCAGGCCAGGGTGGCGGCGAGACGCGTTGCGGAAGCACAAATTGAACATGGGGTTCCCACACAGGAGGGGGTCATCTGCCCACCGCAGATGACCCGAGGGTACCAAGGATTTCCTATCTAGGGTACACCTGGTTCCCCGGCTCTGGTACCTGAGACGGCGTGCGGTTTTTAGTCGGTTCGAGTCCGACATAGCCACCGGTGGGTGGTATCCGAGGGGAATTCCGCACAGAAAAAAAAGTGGTATAGTAGCGATAACATTAGGATAAATTAGGTGTGCCAAGTACCCTTTGTCTTTGTTATTGCTTCTTTTATTGTCAATAAAAGTAATTATTTCAATCAATAATCCATCAATCATATGGGACGTTCTAATATTTTATTTTTTAAAAGGCTACTCCCGTAATAGGAATGTAATATCACGTGTCGCGGGGGATATGCAAAATTTTGTCATGATCGGGAAAGCAGTGCATAAAGTAATGCAATTCGGTAATTAATAACCGTTCTCCGTTTATCAGATTGTAAATAACTTATTAAAAATCAACAAAGGCGGACTTAATGCCATAGACATTTTTTCCCAGTCATATAAAAATCATATCAACCATAGGGCGAAAATGTGATGTTATGAAAAATATAGCATATATAGGATATCATATACCCAGAGTACTTATATTAATTACATTAGCAAAATTATAGTATTTATAGTGTATTTTAATTACTTCATGAAAGTAATTTTATCTAATTAACCTTGAGTTCGTTATTTACATCCGTCATGAGTTAAAAAAAGTTCCTTGTTTCTGATATTTTTCTAATATTAGATGATGGGTTACATTAGAAATATATATGTATATACTTGCTATAGGTGGCCTGTTTTGTATAACAGAGAATTATCTCTGTTCTAGAAACAGACCCACTTTTTAGTGAAGAATAATCGTTTAGTTGCTTAGCTATTTCTTCATAAATAGAACAGGCATTAATATATTTATACGGTAGAGTAATGGGGTGTCTGTCTCTGTATATATTTATGTAAATACGTATGTTGAATTTGGTATGTAAGGATCTCGAACAATGCAATAAATAACCTTCGAAGTATGTATGGGAAAAATATCGACTAGCGCAGCCCTGGCGATGTTATGACTAAGGCGTTTGATTCGTAGCTAAAAGTTTCCGGGTTTGAACCCAACCTTTGACAATAAATGCGAGTGTGTGCAATGCTTTACAAGTAGTTATTTAAAAAAACTCCTATGAACCCTTCTTAGTAATTTACTAACATCATGTATCTTTTATACATTCTGAATATACCTGTATCCGTGAAATTGAAGGCACGGACAATTTGCTATATCCTTAAATACATAAAAAGTGTAAAGTCTATTGTATCAACGGGATCCTTAGAGAATAAAAATCTTTTCTAAAAAAGTTGACCCGACTTTAAATAATATTCACAAAGATCACTAAAAACCTAGCAGCAATCACGGTTGATTTGCTGTCATTTTTTGATGAGTTCCGTTGTCTGTTTCAGAAACTAATCATCAGATCTATTTGAAATTTCAATGGGACCATTTCGGAATAAATTTAAAAAAAACCATCCAAGTCTATGATCACCTCCTCTTTTTTGAAAAAACATATACATACGTATGTAGGTATGAAAGTTTATGTTATAGACTTAAAAAACAGGCACAGATGACGTCATCTTTTAACTATCATTCTTTGTTACTATACATATAAAGTACATTTTACTTTGTCACATTCGAAGTACTTATATACTACACAATTTAAACCACAATTTTGTCATCACGACCGTGTACTGTCATTACCCAACTGACGTTATCTCGCGATTTCTCTTTGAATGCTGTGTTATGCCTTGATGACGTCATCGCCTTTTTTTATTGGTCTAAATTGTATCTGAACGGTGACGACTGTACTTTTCTTTATTTAGGTTTACTCTTCAGGTTTACTCTTTAATCTTATCGCTAAACCTGAATCAGGGCAGTGTTAGTTTTAGCACGATTCCCCATACAAACCTTCACCCCACTTTTTACCCCCTTTAAGGGTGATTTCTGGGATGAAAACTATCCTATGTCATTTCCCGGGACTCAAACTATTTATATGCCAAATTTCATCTATGTCAGTTAAGCGGTTATTGGTTTCCCATACAATCTAACCCTCACCCCCCCTTTGGTCTTTTTGGTCAAAAATCTAACGAAAAGTTAAATGATAAAACTCTTATAGTACTTTTTTATTCTCTGCAAATTTCCAACCCCCCTTTTACAATTTTAAGGGATGATTTCGACAGTAAGAACTATTCTATATCCTATCCAAGAACTCAACCAGCAACACCCACCCCACCCTCCTTTTCACCCCCTTAAAGGGTGATTTCGGTGATGAAAGTAACGTAAAGTAAGACATACAGACAGGCAGGCACACTTTCGCATTTATAATATTAATATAATATTAGTATGGATGGATTTGTTGGTCTATTCGGTAGCTAGTTTTCAAAGAATAAAGCATTGTTTTTTACTGCATTAAAAACAGATCCGTTTATTGTGCAATAAAAACCTACCTTTTTACATGTTTTTACTGTATGATGCTAAAATTGACACCTAACTCCGTCTGTTTGATCCTTTTGCGTAAACAACGTGAAAAATATTTGTATTACCATTCGTACCTTGACTTTAGAGATTTTTATTGAAGATAATATGAACTGGTTATGTTGTGTGTGTTTTGATATTTTTACCATACAAATTGTATAACCTATAAGTATCTTTTATCTTTGTCTTATTCAATTTTTTTTATGGTATTAGGGGGCGAGGAGCACACGGCTTACCTGATGGTAAGCAACTACCCATGGACACCTGCAACCCAAAAGTCACAAGTGCGTTGTCACGAGTGAGTCGGCGAGAGGGACTTGGGCTCCGATAACCTCACTCACTCAGTGAAAGGCAACGAAAGTATCAATGATTTGCCTGTACTTTTTTATGTTGTTTTTCTACCAAAAATGGATTCAAGCCTTTCAAATTAGAAAATCTATTTTAGACAGGTTATATTCCATATTTGAACTCATCAATTACACACCATATAAATAATTATTAATAATTACAAGTCTCACACGACTACGTTTTGAATCACAAGAACTATTTCTATTTATTCTTTATTGTACACACTGAACACATACATATATATAAGTAACAAGGAAATCCGTGTAGTGGCGGATTAAGAATACGGAATGTCACTACCCCAATTCATCCCGTGGGTGTCGTAAGAGCCGACTAATGGCGCAAAACAACGCAGGACATCAGCACTGCAAAAAGAAGGAAAACTTGACACAAACCCTATACCAACCCGTCTGGCCAGCGTGGTATAGTAGGCCAAAACCTTCTTTCTAAGGAGAGGCCCATGTCCAGCAGTGGACTATTAAAGGCTGTTGATGATGATGTGAACAAGGAAATGTCATGTACAAAGGCGAGCTTAACCCAAAACTGAGTTTGATTTTCTAAATAAGTATGTGAGTGGTGGGAACTAATCGTTTTCTAATTTTTTATGGCACGTGTCATAACGTGGTTCTCCTGTTCTCCTACAGTTACATAAGTTACTAATAAGTTACCTTTCACGATCATTATCTTATTATAAGACATCAGTTTTTTACATAAAGAGGATGCTGTGATCATGGACCCACAACCAATCTGTGGAACGGGTTATCGTCTGCGGTATTTCCGGACCGATACGACTTTCAAACCTTCAAGAAAAGAGCGTACTTCCTAAAAGTTTGTGACTCCTGATTTGCAGACGTTCATGGGCGGCGATGGTCACTTTCCATCAGGTGACCCGTCTGCTCGTCTGTCCCCTCTAAAACATAAAAAGAAATATATTTTTTTGTTTTTTTTTCGTTTAATGGGACATTAACAGTTCCAAGTTAGGTAAAAGGTAATTTAAAATTAGAGTAAATAGTCTATTGTGTGAACGTGCGACCGACACCAATGTCCGCCAAATAATATTTTAAGTAATGAAGTGTAAATCGTGCGTATTTTATTTTTTCTTGGACTTTATTACATCGGAATACTTGTGTTCTTT
This sequence comes from Arctia plantaginis, assembly GCA_902825455.1. Lineage (NCBI taxonomy): Eukaryota > Metazoa > Arthropoda > Insecta > Lepidoptera > Erebidae > Arctia > Arctia plantaginis. The sequence continues at coordinate 549,600 of CADEBD010000041.1, read as the reverse complement.
TTTTAAATACAAACTAAAGTGTTAAAGCGCTTATATAAGGAAGTTTTTTTTTTGTATAGATGATGTTGCGGTATGCATTTACCGAGTCCTTCAGTTTATTTAACAGACGTTCTTTGTTTTTTTTTGGTGCTCGGTTTATGCTCGAGCCCCTATACTATGCTTAAGGAATTAACACAGATAGATAGATTGGTTACTTAAGACGTGATCACATTATTTGCGATACTCATACCTTTGAATTGATGATTTCGAACTTCCTTCAATGCCCGTGGTCACGGTCTGATTCAGCCTGTGTCTACGGGCCAATGGTACACAAAAAGTAGTTCTGTACTAGGAGGTAACTGCATTTCTGTTTGAGCCATAATATGATTCGGACGTATAAAAAGTTTGAAATTACATTTTCATTTTACTCGTCGAGTCTAAGTTCAGCGTTGTTCAGGTTCTACCATAAAGTTATAAGAGATAATCACATTACGTCATCACGTTGATTGAGTACACCTATCTTAAAAATCCATACTTATATTATAAATGTGGAAGTGAGTTTGTTTGTTTGTTTTGCTTTTATTGCATTATCAGCCAATAACATATTTTTTTACCGCTATAACTGATGTACACTCGACTGCACGGATGGCGTAGTGGTTTAAGCGGTCGCCACGCCGCTTACTCCTATGCTGAGTGTTGTGGGTCCGATCCTCACAAGGGACGACACTTTGAGTGATCCACAAACTGTTGTTCTGACTCTGGATGTTCTTTGTGTCCGTTTCATGTATGTTTGTAAAGTTCCCCGCGACACAGGATATATTCCTAATGTGGGAGTTGTCTTTAAAAAATAAATAAACACGCGCGCGGGGCTGCGGCCTTTAGTAATACATACATACATTTGACCGTGGCCGGAGAGCCATGTCTTGGTACATATGGGTTGGTTCAACCGGAGCAATACAACGGCCTCACAGAAAATCTATACTAATCAATTATGGATATGACCGAGAGATTAAGGTTACTGGAGGAACTCCCTACCCCTCATTATTATTATAGTTATTAACCATCGGCCGAGATGTCACTTCATTTGCTCCCAGTACCACTTCATTTGCTCCCAGCTCAAGTCGTTGGACTTTGTACAGATCAGTTGTTTCCTTCAGTTCCCAAACAAAGCACTTATCACCAGGAATTCGTAGTGTCTGTAAATTTTTGTGAAGTATTTTCGTTTCCATTTCATTAATAAGATATAATATAAGATATAATATAATATAAGATATAATATATCAAGACAAGATAAAGATAAATACATTGTTGAATTTCTGATAATATTCCTATATAATTGTTTGTCCTTTCGAAAAGTCAATTCGACACTTTTTTCTAACAAAGACACATTATTATGTAATGCTACTAGATACTATAAGTCTTATTAATTAAATCATTGTGAGAACAGATAACCAATTATTAATATATTATTAAAAAATATGAAGTTTAAAAGGCCATGTACGATAAAAATCATTGCCGTACATAATGCCCTGCATTCAAATGTTTGGATAGATGACGATACTCTTTGTCACACACCAAATAAAGTTAAAACTTTATGGAATACAATAAACAGTTAGTATCAATGTGCGGTCGTATCGCTGTCTGTAAACTTTTAATTATCCTTCCAGTTAAGCTTAATTCTTGTGATCGCTGTGGGTTCATGTCGTCTGCTGGTTGGGATTCGAACTGTATCTACTTAACTGTAAGTTCAATGCCTCACTATTAATCCCTTAAGGTTATTATTTTTACCTTACACACTCATCTCATCTCTCTCACAGTGCTTTGGTCACAAGACTTCTAATACAAATTTACATTTTATACATTTCTAAATACATAGATAAATAACATCAATACACAGAACATACCGATCATACTTATTTTACAATTTGTTTTGGATTCGATTTAAAAAAAAAAATTGGTTCGTCCAATTTGAATTGTGTAGTATATTTTGGTATATGTCAATATGAGTATAGTCTAGGCTTGTAATGTTAGTTCGTATTTAGTAACCTTTTGGTGGTAGGCTACACGATTGCTGGACGTACGCCGACTGTGTGGACAGGCCAACTCAAAACTATGGTCCTTTCCTAAAACGCCTATACTGCACTCGCATATTTTTCTTTATAATATTTCAAGGATTAAAAAAAAGACTGACCTCTGTAATTTGTTTCGGCGTTTTTTTCCCGAGTGAGTCTCAGGAAATGCCATTGCCTTGTAATAATATCTGGAAAAATTTACTTACAGAAATAAATATATTTTTTTTATCATTTAACCAACGACTGGTTAGCTGTCAGGATAACTTCAACGCACATTTTAGTCAAAGAATTTAGCAAGTACTTTTTCAAACTAAGAAAGGCATCAGTTGACGCAGGCAGTTCAAGTTTACTCTTTGTGGGGGAAGAAGGCAAGGGAGGTCTATAAATAGTCCAGCAGTCGACATGTAAATCTGATCTGATCTGATCTGACATGATGATTGCTACTATTTTGCATTTAAATTCGCTTACTTGGTATACGATCAAAAAGTATTTCGATGTGTAGTTACATTCCGGAAATTAGCTAATTCAACCTACAATGGCCGAGGCCAACTGTTTTTTTTTTCATGATTGACATACGTAAGATCTATGAATCATACATTGCAATGCCTTGCTCGTAGACAGATAGTTAATCATCTGTATAGGATTTGTAAGTGAATTGGTTTATGGATACTGTTAGTTTTAAAAGTAAAAGTATTTGTTATACTTATCTGAAATTGATTTGACTAAATATGATCGCTTTTTTATCTATCTATGTTTATATCTGAAAATGTTAAATTGGTTTAAAAAGTTCTGTTGGGATCAAGCTCAAATTTTAACACAATGTGCAATACACTTCAGAGGTGATTATTATCAATTTTGTGCAACCACAATGTAGTACAGCTAGCTGTAAATAAAAATAATATCAAAACACATAAAAAATTCTCATCCATGTGATTTATGTGTTAAAAGTTTAAAAAGAACTCTCAACTCTTGTGAAACAAGAGTTCTTTTTTACGTGCTGGTTAATTTAGAATAAACTTATTCGTTTTCGTTTATGTGAATTTTCAACGAACCGACAAATCCTTAGTGATAATTTTGTAACATCACACTACAACCTTTACGAGCTGAACAGTGCCCAGATAAGGCTAGTGTTAGATATAAATTCGCCACTGACTTAATCATCAACAGTCTTTAACAGTCCACTGTTGGACATAAGCCTTTCCGTAGAAAGGAGGTTTTGGCCTACTATACCACGCTGGCCAGACGGGTTGGTATAGGGTTTGTGAAAGATTCTCAGGATAGATGTACGGATGTTTGTGACTCTATCACTCCAGAACGGTTGAACGAAACTATATGAAATTTTTCACCGAGATAGATTTTAGTAATTTATTGACGAATCATCATCATCAACGACCTTTAGTAGTCCATTGCTGGACATAGGCCTCTCTTTGGAAAGGAGGTTTTGACCTGCTATAGATACAACACTGGCCAGACGGGTTCGTAAAGGGTTTGCTTCAAGTTTTACATCTCTTTGCAGTGCTGTTGTCCTGCGTAGTTTGCTCCCTTAGTCGGCTCTTACTACACCCACGCGATGAATATGGATGATGACACTCTGTTTTATAATCCGTCGCCACACGGAACACTGATTTAATGTATAGTTATATTTTATAAGACCTATTAAATCATATTACGACTGTGTGCAATATAGTAATGCAACGCATCAATTCAACAGTAGTAATAGGCGTGCTCTATAATGTTTGAAAAGTATATGTAATAAGCGGCTATATCGCAACTGAATCGTCACAGACGTGTTACAAAATTTCACTTCAGTTGGGCTACATTCGAGAGCAATGAATGCTAGTCATAAATATATATGATCCGAATATATTCGAGAATACGGAATCCCGGTCATAACAGATACCTGAACATATCGGAAGCAAAGGATACTTGCTTATTAAAGTAAATTGTGTTTAATAAACAATTGCATACTTCTTAAACGAAAACTAAAATTTATTTGTTTTATGTTAATAAAATTTATTGTTTTATTTTTATTGTTTTAAAAAAGACAACTCCCGCATTAGGAATAAATCCTGTGTCGCGGGGACTTTACAAACATACATGAAACGGACACAAAGAGCACCCAGACTCAGAACAACAATTTGTGGATCACACAAAGTGTCGTCCCATGTGGGGTTTGAACCCACAACATTCGGCGTAGTAGGAAGCGGCGTGGCGACCGCTTAAACCACTACGCCATCCGTGCAATCAAAGATAAAATACCCAATCTCATTTTAAAATAAAAACGCTATTTTAGCACTAAGTGTTTCTTCTACTGGAAAGTGCTGGCATTACTGTGCTGATTTAGCATTCTATACACAATCTTATACCATTCTCCTACTAGTCCTATGATGTCCCGTATGGTCTAAGTTCTTCCCAAGCTAGCTCGATTAGGTTAAGGACCTGGGAAAATAAATAAATCATTTCTTTATAATTTGAAAATATATTACGTTTTTTTGAGGAAATTATTTATTTATTTTTCCAAATATGGCAATCTTTTTGATATCACCACTGATGAGCCCCTGCCATTCCATCGCTACTGTAAAGACACTGAGTTAGTGTAGACTACCGATATTTATACCGATGCCAATGGCCACTCGATGGCATCTCAATAGCGTGCCAGTGGTATGACAGTGGCTTGGCGTGAACATAAAATAGCAGAATTAAGACCCTGCTCGCGTGCTGATCTTTTTATGCAATTAATGTTCACCTCTTAAACGTCATCCACAACCGACCCGGATTCATTGCTCTTGAGTGTAATTACTTTGAAATATAAACATCTATCATGTCTTTACTCGCATTGATGATAATGACATCTGTGTGCAAAAAACCCGCATACAACGCAACAGGATGTTCTCATCTTGTACAACTTCTTGTTTGTTTTGGTTGTGTCTAATGTTTGAAGTTTTTTGTTAACGTGAGAAGAAAAACATAATTTTAACGGACTTTAAAAAGGCTCTCAATTCAACTAACTATTTTTGTGACTTTGTTACTCGAGTAAGAAATCGATTTCTTCGCCATTTTGACGAAAAGGCTGAACTTCCATACTTACAACTAAACCATAAATTTCCAAAATCCTTTCTTAGGAGATTCATAGAACTTTTTTTTTATTTATTTAAGGATCTCTATCCTCAGGTTTCCTAAAGCGTGTACAAAAATTAGATTATTATTAGAAATAAGAACCTTTTATAAGATTAATTGAATAATGAGAAAATATTTCAGTAATGTCCGCCAAGAACAGATGACCGATCGATAATTAATTAAATTTCTGATCATTACGTGGTGCTGTTGCCGGCTTATAATCAGAAAATGTTAAAAAAAAATTGTATTATAAGATTCTAATAATTTTACATCCCAAATTTAAATTACATGTATAACTAGCTATTGCTCGCGACTTTACATTCGTGTTATTTTTTAGTATCTAAGTGTTCTATCAGTTAATTTAGCTTTCATAGTACAAGCTCTGCTTAGTTTGAAACTAGACAGCGTTGTGTGTCAGATGTCCTAAAAAATGTAAAAAAATCCTAAAAAATGACAACTCCCGCATTCGGAATAAATTCTGTGTAGTTTACTAGTTTAGTCCTGTGACTTTACAAAATGACATGAAACGGACACAAAGAACACTCAGACTCTAAAAAACATTTTGTGGATCACACAAAGTGTCGTCCCATGTGAGGATCGAACCCACAACACTCAGCATAGTAGGAAGCGGCGTGGCGACCGCTTAAACCACTACGCCATCCGTGCAGTCAAAAAGTTTTTAAAAATGACGTAAAACTGTTCATCCCTGATTTTACGCCCTTAGGGGTAAAATATTCAAAAATCCTTTCTTAGTGGGTGCTTACAATGTAAAAAGCTTCAGATGTTAAAATTTCAAGCTTGTAGCCCCAGCGGTGTAGTCTCTGCGTGATGAATCATTGACTGCACGGATGGCTTAGTGGTTTAAGCGGTCGCCACGCCGCTTCCTACTACGCCGAGTGTTGTGGGTTCAAACCCCACATGGGACGATGTGTGTGTGATCCACAAATTGTTGTTCTGAGTCTGGGTGTTCTTTGTGTCCGTTTCATGTATGTTTGTAAAGTCCCCCGCGACACAGGATTTATTCCTAATGCGGGAGTTGTCTTTTTAAAAAGAAAGAAAAAAGAATCATTCAGTCAGTCAGGACGAGTATTTATAACGTTACTACATAAATATATACTAACTACATAAATATAACTAACTATAATTAAAAAGTAACTTTATAATGTAACTATATATGTAGGTATAGGTCGGTAGCTTAACTCACAAGTGGTACGTAATCTCTAATTCCTAGAAGCATTGTTGTTCGCTATGCATATTCTTGTACATCCATACTAATATTATAAATGCGAAAGTGTGTCTGTCTGTATATTACCTCTTCACGCTTAAACTGCTGAACCGATTTAGATGAAATTCCGAATCCCCGGAAAGGACATAATGGATGTTTTCTGGGATAAAAACTATCCTAAGAGGGTGAAAAGGGGGTGGAAGTAATAACCGCTGAAACGGTTTAGATGAATTCTTGAGGAAAGACATGATGCTACTTTTCACCGCTATAACCTACATTAATAAAACATTTACACATAGTATAAAATATATGTCTAAATAAATATTCAAGGAAATAATAAAGAAATATTTTGACTGAAGGACATCCATAGGTTTAAAGGAACTTGCGAGGGCACCCAAATCATTAAACGACTTCCTTGCCTCAGTTTTTCCTGTAACAAAAAAGAGGTCTTCAATGTCCTTTACTATAAATGGTTTGTATAGCGGCATTCAGTAGCTATACCAGGCTCACATTACTGTTGCAAATTTTACTAGGATAAGCATACAGATGTCGCGGTGACATATCGCCCAACTTTTACGTATAATTTTGCACACATGGCATATTGTCGTTCGGTTAACACTACGTACTTGGGATGGAGAGGCCACCGATTTTTTGATAAAAAACACAAAATTCATCATTTGATATGAAGAAATTCTCTCGTAATTTTGCCGTGCCCGATAGGGTTCATAATTGTTTCTTTCTACATTTATAACACCTGTGTATACGAGTACATTATGGAGTGCAATAAACGAATTGAATTGGATTGAAATTGTTTATGACTTTTGTTGATTTAAACAAAAGCGTTACGAATTTGTTCCAAATATTTTTTAGCACTTTTTTAGCTTGCTCAGCTTACTGCTTTTGCCTATTACTGCCTTATTTTTTAAACGAATAGAATCCTCAGTGCATTTATATTAGTAAACTTATAGGCTTGATGCAAAACAAACCCCAACATATGATATTATATCCTTATTCGCAGTCGTTAATGATGAGCTCTCAGAAGGTCAAGTAATAAAGTAATAATTACGAGACAGGTAAAAAAATAATTAAGAAAACTTTAAAAAAAAAACATTAAAGTTTCTTAAACTACTTCTTTATGGCTTATTTGATATCATTTCAAATTTGAGAGTTCGGAGCTATGATGAAAAATATAACAGCTGTGGGAAATATCTTCTTTTCCAACTGCACTGACTGCACGGATGGCGTGAAGTGGTTTAAGCGGTCGCCACGCCGCTTCCTACTATGCAGAGTGTTGTGTGTGTGTTGTGGGTTCATTCAGTGGGTTCAAACCCCACATGGGACGACACTTTGTGTGATCTAAAAATAGTTGTTCTGAGTCTGGGTGTTCTTTGTGTCCGTTTCATGTATGTTTGTAAGTCCCCCGCGACACAGGATATAGGGGAGAGTATAAACTATACCAAATAGTGCCATTTTGGTAGAAATACAGAAGTGGTTCAATTTAAACGTCGGTTCAGTATTGGTTACTCTCCCCTATACCTAATGCAAAATGCTATGATATTTCTAAAAGAAAAAAAAACTTTCCTGCCGACGGGCTGAATGCTAGCAGATATGTTTAAGAATATAAGATTACATTAATTTCATCTGAGTCACAAGTGATTTTCAGACTAGCTAGTCGCTTTGAGGTAGTCGTATAATTATCACAACTCTTCAATATGTTATAATATTCCACGAACAATTTATGAAAACAACACAACACAAAATTAATGTTTACTTCCGTATGGTGACGGATTAAGAATACATAGTGTCACCACCCCTAGTCATCCAGTGGGTGTCGTAAGAGCCGACTAAGGGAGCAAACTACGCAGCTAACAGCACTGCAAAGAGAAGGAAACTTGAAACAAAACCTATACCAACGTGGCCAGCGTGGTAAAGTAGGCCTAAACCTCGTTTCTATGGAGAAGCCTATGTCCAGCAGTGGACTAGTAAAGGCTGTGGATGAACAATTTAACTCGATGTACAAATATTACTTAAACTCATCACATTATAAAGTTATTACTAGCGCTACGAAAAGTGTTGATGTATTGTGAGATCATTATCTAAATGTGTACATCCATGCTTCCATACTTATATAATACGAGGAATGCCTTTTAAGTTTTGTCGTTTGAAGAAAAAACACAACTAGAAGGTTATAGTACTTTTTATTGTTTTTCAAAGTGTTCACCACGTAACTTAATACACTTTTCCATTCGCTCAAACCAGTTATTATAACATTTATTCCACTCCAAAGTGGGGGTGTTCAAAATGGCTGACTTGACAGCGTCGACAACTTCTTCACCGGACTGGAACTTTTGACCACGAAGACTTTTCTTAAGTTTAGGAAATGTAAAGAAATCGTTAGGGCTTAGGTCACGACTGTATGGAGGATGGTCAAGAATTTCTACTTTTTCCTGCTTAAAATACTCAATCGTTTGACGAGCGCTGTGTGAGCTTGCGTTGTCGTGGTGCTGGATGATGCGTCGCTTTGAGTTAGATTTTCGAAGTTCGGCGATAAATTGTGTTAAACAAACTGCTGCATACCACTCCGCGTAAATCGTTCTACGATCTTCAAGTGCAATAGTCGCAACATAGCCGGTTTTTTCATCGAAAATGGCCACCATCTTCTATGAAGTGCTTCGAGAACGAAAAACTTTAGTCGGCTTTGGCTCGTCTTGAAAGACCCAGATTGTAGATTGTTGTTTGGAATCGTCACCAAGATCGTCACGTCAATCGAGATTCGTCACCACTGATGATGTCGTAGATATGATTTGACTTTCCTCGGTTGAACCATTGCAGAGTTTTCTTACACCATCTGACGCGGGCCACCTTGTGATCGTCGGAAAGCAGATGCGGTATCCAACGGCAAACTAGCTTTCTCACACCTGCAAGATCTTCTGAATGGTTGTCCCTGAGATGCCTAATAGAGCCTCTATCTCTCGATACGCCACATGACGATCTTCGGGAATTAGTTGTCTCACAGCAATGATCTTCAGTGAAGGCGGATTTTGGGCGTCCTTCGCGCGATTTGTCACTAATACTGGTATGTCCACGCTGGAATTCTAAATACCAGCGTTCGACAGTCCGCAGACATGGGACTTCATCACTGAACACAGATGTTAATTTGCTCTTCAAAACACTGAAACCGTGTCAGGCCTCTTCTAAAGTTGTAGAAAATTATTGCACGAACATTTTCCTTAGAAAGATTCATTTTCGTAGGTAACCTGACAGATTCCAATCGACGCTGTGACTAAACAATAGCATTAATCCTAATACTTTCAAGTGTTTTGAGATTCAAAATTTAAACACATTCGAATATAGAACAGTTCCAAATTCAAAATTGCCGGAAAATATGGAAACGACGGAACTTAAAAGGCATGCCTAGTAGATGTAAAAGTAAGTTTGTTACGCTTTCACGCCTAAAGCAATTTCTAAAATTCTTTCACCAATTTAAAGGTGCATTATCAGCGAGTGACAAAGGCTACTTTTTACCGCGATAACCGACAAACACGCGGGCGGAGCCCCGGGCCAAGGGTAGTAAATTATTTTTATTTATTTATTTATTTATTTATTTATTCATCTTTATGCACTTTTGTACATCGGCGGACTTAATGCCCATAAATTATGTTACTACATTTCTTAAAATGAGGGTGTATACGGAAGAGTAATATATTGAATATTATTTTTGTGTTGCTAGTGTAAAAAAAATATTTTGTTAGAAATACAGAAGTGGTCCAAATTAAGCGAATGATTAAATTATTCTTGCTAAAGTTTATCATGGGATAGGCATGTTTGATCTCGCAGATAATCAACTGTTTGATTACTTTTCACCGAGTGGAAAGGGCAATACGATTCCAAGAGCTCTGGGAGGAGTAGGCACTTAAAAATGTTCACTGCTTAATCACGCCAGTAGGTCTGAATGAGATTTGGCACAATGTAACATAATAGTGTGGAATAGAAGATAGGCTACTTTTGATCAAAGTGAAATCGGCTGACAAACAAGATAATAACACCAGCGAAACCGTAGGTAAAAGCTAGTTACATCTAAAGCATAAAATGAATACGCTTACTTTATTTTTATTTTTCTCAACTTTGAAATACAGCTTTGATAATGATGTTCTGTCGTTTTCTGTTTTACCAATATTTGTTATTACAAGAGATCCCAAATTTAACTAACTTATAACATTAACAAATATAATATTTCAAAGATAAGAAGAAAAGAATATAAATGAGAAATCGCCGTAGGCAGGCAAAATGAGTTTACAAAGAAAATATCGGCAGTCACTACACCGGTTTAGTATGCTACCAGGAATGTATATGATTATATTTATATTAATTACTAGATTTTGGCCGCGGCTTCGCCCACGTGTAGACATATACAGACATTTACCGCGATAACCTTTCGGTCGGTACCTGTCGTTAAACAGTAGCCTATGTTACTCGCTGATAATGTAGCTTTCCATTGGTGAAAGAAATTTTAAGATCGGTTTAGTGGTTTAGGCGGAAAGAGTAACAAACAAACAAACCAAGTCACTTACACATTTAAATTATGAATATAAAGTTTTACACGGTCATCTGATCCTAAAGTAGCTCAAACTTATTTATTTGAATGAATCAACGTCCTCTCACCAATATCACACTGACAACTGGACCATTCAATCTTTTCATTACAAGTACTATTATCTTATATACTATTATAAGTGTTATCTATACTTAAAATCAATTTAAATTTAAAGCAGCTGGCGGATAAAGCAATTTTAAAATACAATCAATAATTCATCTAAAACCGATTATATTACGATTACGATTACCTACGCGTAAATATAAAAATTCAGCATGACAAAAATTCTGTTGGCTAACAAATTTTTACGCTGCCGAATTTACAATTTAAAGGGTGTATAGTTTTCAGTTCAAATTATTTACCTCATTTAGTCGGTCTAGCTGTCTAGTGTAACGCTTATCGTTGTTATTTTATTTTTATATATTAAATAGTCACTTAAGAACTATCATGAAAACTCAAAACACAGTCTGAAACATAATTTGCAAGTAGGTATACAATGAGTACACAATTTATATCTAAACAATTATATTAATAAAATTAAAATTTTCTAGTCCAAAAATAATAATATAAATGGTAGCACAGCAGTCGCATACGCTACCACTGCACCACCAAGGCAGTCAAATTGACCTGGAAATGGATGCCATTACAGTGGGAAACTAAAACTTTGGCATATTTTGGCTGGCCCGGCTCGAGTGATACCAAGGCTTCACAGGAAACCACTGTTAACCAATACTTTCGTTTCTTTTCACTGAGAGAGTAAGGTTTATCATCATTAACATCACATCAATAGTCCACTACTGGACATAGGCCTCTCTTTAGTTAGGAGGTTTCGGCCTACTATACAACGCTAGCCGTACGGGTTGGTATAGGGTTTGCTTCAAGTTTTCCTTCTCTTAGTAGTGCTGTTGTTTTGCATAGTTTGCTCCCTCAGTCGCCTTTTGCGACACCCTTGGGATGAATAGGGGTGGTGACACTCTGTATTCTTAATCCGCTAACACACGGACGGACTAAGGTTACTGGAGCCTAAACCTTCTATCTCCCCCTGATTCTGCGGAGAGAGAATTAAAGGATGGCAATGCACTAGTGACTCATGAGATGCAAGTGTCCTTGGGCAGTAGTAGTCACGTGAAACCTGGTGACACGTCGGTTTGAATGCCCCCTATTCAAGTGACTTTGTAGCGGTTTAAGCGGTCACCTCGCCGCTTCTTACTTCGCTGAGTGTTGTGTTGTGTACACGTTCAAACCCGCAATCACCATTAACATCACCGAATACATCATCATCTACCCCCGTCCATGATGAGCCCCAAAATGTTGTCCATATTCAACATGGATTTCAATACATTTCGACACTTTGTGTTTATGATCCACAAATTGTTGTTCTGAGTCTGGGTGTTCTCTGTGTCCGTATCAGGAATGTTTGTAAAAACCCCTGCGACACAAAATATATTCCTAGTAAAAGTAAAGTTAAGCTAAGAAAAGAACATACAAGGTGTTTTTTTTTCTATAATTCATTTCGTTTACTTGTGTTTGGTTTTCTACAAGTATATTGGTTATAAAGTGACCACCCGTTACATATCGTGTATTGTATTGAATACCGATGCCGATATCATCACGCTATGTCATATCCGGGTCGACACGTGCCTTGTGTCCGTTATACAGTGCAGTGCAGTTCCGGTTATTTGTTATACAATTGACTCGTAACGATTGTTATCTAGACGGCGAATTGTGGATGCTTTGAATGATGCAAGTTTGGATTAATAAATATGCGTAACATAAAATACTTGTGTATGTGTATATATTTGTCTTTACTTTTGTTAAAGACAAGTATAGCACTTATAGGGGCCTGTTGGTTTAGTGGTTAGTCGTGGGTTCAATTATTTTAAATCCCACCCAGGACAAATAATAAAATTGTGTGATGATCACGTATATTTGGGTCCGTATCTGGGTTTAATTTATCTACAAATATGTATTGTATGTTTTTATCATCAGAGGGCGTAGTGTGAGTTATTTCAAATCAACTCGCTCTCGACAGCGAGCGGGTCCGGGGTTGTGATTGGTGCAGATTTCAGTGAGCGCCAATTGCGTCGAACGCGGTCACCGTGACGAGTGAGGTTATGTGAAATAAACTTGCACTAAGGCCTCAGCAGTCTGTGTACCATAGTATAAGCACTGCCTAGTTCTGGATCAGGCGGTCATATGTGAGATGTGTGAATTGTGAAATTATCACTACTCTAGTGTTAAATAATAGTGTTACTCTGTTCAAATTTTTTTAAATAAAGAAGAGACTTCCTGGCGATAGGCAATTAGTGTTACAGATACGTGTTTCAAAAAAAGCTCCTCCCTAACGAAACGGCAGAACTATCTAATCCATAGTATACCTAGTAATACTTTATATCTATCCATAGTAATACCTTATATTCCAGTATTCATAGTGTACGAATATAATATGTCTATGTATCTATATAAATATATTTATATATTATGTGTATTTAGGATGTGTTCTGTTGCATTATATTATATTTTATAATATTTGTATACCACCCAACCACCCAAAGGTTGACTGACGAAGAGAATGCCCTGGGCATTAAGTATGGCGATGTACAAAAATACATAAAGTTAAATAAATAAATAAAATATTCGACCCTAATCGAGTTGTTGCTTACAATCCTTACCTTAGTCCGAACTCTCCCTTCTCTGGTTCTGAGGGGGAAATCGAAGGAAGAGAACGCACTTGTGACTCTTGACGTGGTGGTATCAGTGGTGGTACCATCATACGTACCCCCCTCCCACCCCCTATACTGTAAATACTGTAAATAAAAAGGAACTACAGTAGTTCGAGTAAATAAAAAGGAACTACAGTAGTTCGAAGAAACAGAGTTTGCAGACCCATGTTCTTTTATTGAAGAGAAGAATACTAAAATATGTAAACCGATTAGGTTGATTTGTGCTTAATAGAACTATATTAATATAATACAAATAATAATGCTATTGATTTTAAGCGATCAGCGACTTAATGCTGCCTGTAATTAGGTAGACAGTGAATTTTGTGCTCCCAGTACACGCGTGAACAGCATACGTTTAATACAATTGTCCCTTATAAAAGGAATATAACCGTATATACTCGTAATAAGCGAGAAATATTGTATTTGCATAGTACAAAATATGGTTATTATAACTTCAAGATAAGTTGCAAAACTGATGAGCATTGCTCTGAAATGTTTATAATTATGTTAAATATTCAAAATCTTTATAGAGTATAAAACTAAGTCGGTTTTTTTACTTGTACGCTTAGATCTTTCAAACTAATTGGATTTTAATGCGGTTTTCACGAATAGATGAAGTGATTCAAGAGGAAGGTTAATATATGTATAATACATGCATATTTGCAGTTTCAAAGATTTGACTAAACCTTACGAGATAGATCAAAATAATATAGGACGGAATTGTATGTCTTAAAAACGAACCTATTTTGAACAATAGCGTAATATTCCATTTCCAATCGTTAGATACATTGAAATTTAATGTAGATTAAAATTGTCTTTTACAGCAGGTCATTAATGTTAATATCTTGGTAGATAATATCAGAGATTTAAAATGCGTGGGAAACATGTCCATCGCCGCAACGTGTCTTTAATACATCCGTCCCGGGTAGCAGCGGCCGGCAGGAGCAGAGCGGGCCTGTAACTATTGCATATTATTATAAAAGATGTCCTATAGTATAGTCTTATCATAATTATAGTTAGTTAATTAATTACTCTACACTAACACCACGTTAGTAGTAGTAGTATTCACATTACAACCGAGCGATGCCGGGGCGGATCGCTGGTGTAGAATATAAATCATCTCTTAACGATTTATACAAATTAGTTAAAAAAAAATACCAATCGAATTGAGAACCTCCTCCTTTTTGAAGTCGGTTAAAAAAAGAGGCTTTATTCAAAATCATTATACGGTGTTAACTCACAAAGTATTAAGTAATTGTGGTATTTTACCTAGAGCTTAAATTTAATTTGTTAAATTCATAAAGAATGATGAGAAAAATAATATCGCCATTGGGCAGTATCTACAAGGTAATTAGGAGATTTCGTTTCGTGTAATCTTCTAATAACAAGATAGCTTGTTTTCTAAATTGGTTATTTTATCGGCGCAGCGTTGTTTCAGCTCTCAACATAAAGAAATCGTTTTACCGAACAAAAATTTAAATTGGAATCTTGTTTTTTTTTATTTCGTTCTCAATAAACCTAAATAAAATAAACAAACTAGTGATTGTACAATAAAACTTTTTGTAATTCAATCATCATCAACAGCCTTAAATAATCCACTGCCAGCAGATGTCCAGACATAGGCCTCTCCTCAGAAATGAGATTTCGGCTCACGTTGGCAAGACGGGTTGGTATATGGTTTATTTTCCTTCTCTTTGCAGAAGATTTTCTGTTGTCCTGCGTAGTTTGCTTCCTTAGTCGGCTTATATTCACAACGGTTAACGAGATCTTTCTTGGGTGAGACGGATTAATGCCTGTCGGGTGTGGCGGTAGAATTCAATTGCGATTATCGCTTCCCCAGGCCATGTTCAAGGAGATGAGACCACCCATGAGGATCTTCGTCCCCGTTGACAAAAATCCTCTTTAGGTTTCTCATAACAAAAAGGTACAACGGCAATCAGTGCTCAGTCCTCTTCAAGATAAGTGAGATATCAATAATTTAATTTTACACTTAATAACGATTTGACCCGCATATTATTCTTAAATGTTAAATTAAATACCTCACAATTTCACAATAACACGCGATTTAAACATCAAAGCAATTCGGTTTAATTAAATTTGACACCTGAATAAACCACGTTTATGTTTAATTTTCAATTTCAGGTAAAGAAAATAAACACCTTTGATGTTAAAAGGATAGAAGATTGACAGAAGTGGGTATAGGTAAGTAAGATTGATAGTACATTAATATTTAGATTTCCAAGGAAATATTTAACGAGGTATTATACGAGTAAATACAGAGGTTTCTGAGTGTCTTTGTTTGACACAACGTACTTACGAGGTTTTCTACGAAGGCACTAAACAGCTAGATGGATTTGAATGAAATGTTTGGCATAAAAACTGCTGCGTATTGCCTGTAAAAAGGAGTCTTTGTTAATATTTACATTTTGGCAATCTTTGATTGTATTTTTCTCTTATACAATCAGAAGATATATATTCAACGTTCATATTATTATTTTTCTAGCTTTTCGTTCATTATATTCATCACATGAACATTTTTATTACAGCTGTTAATAAACTACTATGACATGACTGTACATGGGAGACATTTTAAGTAGTTAATAAATCTTTTTTATTTATGTGGTTTTACGTGCTATATCGTATCATATGTAGTTATAAATACCAAGAAAACTTTAAAATAAAAATAAGTTAAAGTCTTCACTTAAAATACACACACATATGTATACGTTTAGATATGTTTTTTAATCTCTCAGGGACTCAACAGACGTGGATGAAATGAAAATAACATACTTTGTTAGTCGATTATAGGGTACAGAATAACAAAATCGGGTGTTGCAAAGAAAACTAGTCTTCTTAGGATGAAGAAACTGCAGAGAGCTGTACTGAAGGTATTGATGAAAATACTGTACAAATACCCAACCGTACAAGTTTAAGCTGATTTTTAAGGTTCTTACAGTCTGCCAATTCTATGTGCTCCAATCGAACCTAAGAAGGCATAGCAACCTTGCCCCATCTGACCCTAACAAACGCTCAAACTCTCCCGTTAGTTTTACATGTAAAATCGAATTTGCAAATCACCAATTCCATGTTCTAGGTAGTACAAAAATTGTTCTATTCTAAATTCTATTTCGAGATGAACGCTAAACGCTAAGATTCACGTGGCAATATGGTTTTTAAATAGGCATTGTTTTATCATTATAATATATATAATTAGTAATAATAGATTACTTTTTAGAAATTACACAATTGCACACAATAGTTCTACTCAGTTGATAAAGATTAGTAACATAAATAGTATTGTTAAAGAACCTCCGCTCGATTAAATAGGGTATTGTACTCTTCACTATATTATTAAAACATACAGAAACAATATCAATATAGTTTTCAGCCTTTCATTTATTTTAAAATATTAAATTATAGCATGCTTCCTCGGCGTACCACAAGGACATATGCTGGGCCCGCTGTCATGCTCTAAATAAAATTCGTATTCCGCACCCAATTGTTATTTTCTATGAGAAACTTAAAATTTAATCTGAGCGTGACTATGATAGTATCGGTTCCATGTGATCTGAATAATGGGGTTTGTAAAGTATTTGGACTTTTACTGTCAATATATCTGTTGGTTGAAGTTTATTTTTACATGTTTCGAACGCTGATCACGTTTTTGAAAAATCTTTATTTCATCTCGCACAACAATTAGCATTTTAAATTAAAATCTAGAGAGTTATGGTTACATTAAAGATCATAATTTATAAACAAATTAAGAATATTTATGTACGAAATTTGGAGTTTGTTAAAAATAATAACTTCTCGTTGCCAGCTTGCCTTTTAAGTAACATACAACTCAAAACAATAACACAAATTTATTATCTTGTCTACAAATAATGTAAGAATAAATTAAGCCACGAGTGTATAAATAAATATAAATATAGAGGTATATAATAAAGATAAAAAACCAAAAAGCGAAATCAATATAATTGAGTTTTTTGTCATAATGTCCCGCTATTATAATAATATCATTAATCTCACGACTTAGCAGTCAGGGTCACTAACCACTAGACCAACAGTCTAAATAGTGACAGTTCCAATTACACTCCTCAAATAAATAAAAATACGTACAAAGCGTTTGTGATTTGACCGCCGGACGATCTTTAGTACAAAGAAACGTCTAGAACTACCAATGCCAAATTATTATGACTGCACGGATGGCGTAGTGGTCTAAGCGGTCGCCACGCCGCTTCCTACTACGCCGAGTGTTGTGGGTTCAAACCCCACATGGGACGACACTTTGTGTGATCCACAAATTGTTGTTCCAAGTCTGGGTGTTATTTGTGTCCGTTTCATGTATGTTTGTAAAGTCCCCCGCGACACAGGATATTTTCCTAATGCGGAAGTTGTCTTTTTTTAAAAGAATTAAAAAAAAAGAATTATTTTTTTTTACCGTAATCTACCAAGAGGTAAATAAAAACGTTATCAACTTTTAGATTAATAGTTATGCCGTCTCGTTCGGATATTGCGTCACAGTATATTGATAGGTTTTGTTTTCGACCTTGGACCTTTAACAGAGAAAGCCAGAAATAGATATTTTTATTACTAAAACATTATTTTATGAGAACGTGCTAACACGTTGACATCAAGTAATAAAGATTTTACACACTGTTTGTTTATATACACATGACTGCACGGATGGCGTATTGGCTTAAGCGGTCACCTCGCCGCTTCCTACTGAGTTCCTTACAGCTGAGTGTGGTGGGTCCGATCCCCACATAGGACCCACTTTATGTGATTCATAAATTGTTTTTCTGAGTCTGGGTGTTGTGTCTTTGTGTCCGTTTAATCTATGTTTGTAAAGTCCCCCGCGACACAGGATATATTCCTAATGCGGGAGTTTTCTTTTATAAAGAAACAGAAAAAAAAGAGTTCACACACGGTTTAAGTTTAGATAAAATAAATGATACTAGTCACCCAGTTCTAAAATTGCCATAAAGCAGTCATACCTCGATAGGAAAAAAAATGTTCAAAAATTTTCAATTGATATCAGTTTTTTCAATCTTCAGTTATACTGTCAGTGTAAAACGACAGATAGTTACTTGATGGTCTTTCATAGCTAAGTTCACCTTAAACATGCGCAAGCGAGATGCAGCTATACAGTTAGTAACACGTTAGATAAGGATCACAAGCTATTAAAAAAAAACGGTTTAGTGGTTTAGGCGTGAAAGAGTCACAAACAAACAAACTCACTTTCACATCTATTCTATACAAATAAATAAAATTAAAGTGTCTGTTTGTAATGTCAAAATATTAGGTTTTTTCATGCTCAATTTTTTTGTCTGTCTGTCCGTTTGTCCCGGGTAATCTTCTAAACGGCTGGACCGATTTTGACAATATTTTACTGCCAGGTAGCTGTCTATATAAGAAGTAACTTAGGCTATTTTTCCTCTGCCCGTCCGTTGCCCGATCCGGAAATCGAACCCATGAAGGCAGCGCTTTGCAAATTCAGTTTATAAGTTTATAATATAAGTGTGGATACAATAACAATAATATAACCAGACTGCTGATAAATATAATTATATACATTCATCTAAATAGATACATATAGATAAATAATACTCCGACCAAATACAAATAATCAAACACCATTACACGTTTATTTATTGTGGATGGGAATTTAAA
Source organism: Arctia plantaginis (assembly GCA_902825455.1). Taxonomy (NCBI): domain Eukaryota; kingdom Metazoa; phylum Arthropoda; class Insecta; order Lepidoptera; family Erebidae; genus Arctia; species Arctia plantaginis. Next base: position 530,217 of record CADEBD010000041.1, on the reverse strand, counting down.
CCAATAGAACCGTAAAAGCATTATATTATGCTTGTTCTTGATTTAAAACAAAATTGAAAAACATTTTCACAGAACAGTTTATACAAAGTAACATTCATTGTCATATATATTCAACTATTTGCGAATCTTTGATCAGGTTCATAACAACCGTCTAGACAACCGGAACAGCAAAGCACCTACTTCAGAAGAGCAAAAACCGTTAGGTAGCACTTAAGTGCAAAGATGATGTTATATGCTCTGATATGGTTTATTTATTGTGTAAAACATTTAAGCTAGAATAGAATCTTACAGTTAAACACAAAATAATAAAAAAAGAATAATAATCTACCACATTCACACAACGCCATCTAGTCCCAAACTAAGCAGAGCTTGTACTATGGGTACTAGACAACTGTTATAAATACATATATACTGTATTTTTTGTAAATACATACATATTATACATACACACAAATGTTTGACTTCAGCGGGAATCGAACCCGCGACCTTTGGAATAGCAGTCCGTTACACAAACCACTACGTCATCCGGTCGTCAAATCGAAGTGTACTATTCAAAAATTCAGGACCGATTCAAAATGAGTGCTGTTTTTTTTGGAGTATTCCTTTTGAAGTATACTCTAAGTTTGATTGAATATTCATTTAATCACAGATTCAATAGAATTAATTGAAGGAATTTTCGAATGACCATGATACTATAAGTGTAAACACCTACTATAAATAGAACAGATTCTAATTACGTAAGTAAATTAATGAAGTTTTTTTACATTAATAATGCATGATTTTAAAATATTTCCATAAAATAATTTGTTAATAACTTGCAACACTAAGCTCATTTTACTAGTTATTTATTATGATCTTAGTACACTTCTAACTTTTACTTAGTTTTTTCCCCTAATTATTAAATTAAAACTTTCAATTTCAAACGGCAAAAGTTCTAAAAAAAATCCTTAAACTTTGATGAAACAACAAAACCAGTTTGTAACCTTGAACGGAAGACATTTAAAAACATAAAATTTCGTCAAACAGTTACCATAACTTATGGCAACATTGCCAAAGATTTTAGACTAAAGTTGTCACAACTAAAACTTTGTTAAAAATATTGCTTTAAATTAGCACCTCTAAATAAATGAAGTTAGTGGAGAATTTAATTGAATACTACATCAGCTAATGGTAGCTCAAATCTCTCTTCATGAACAATAAAATCACTTTACAATCTGAAAACTTAAAAGCTTTGAAATGTAATTAACTAGTAATATTCAAACACTTTAGAGTAGGAAAGTAGGTTGAGACAATTAGAAGAAAATTCTTGTGTTTAATGGAAGAGATTACTCTATTGGAGCGTAAAATAATACTAAAGACTCCTGTCTGTTTTCGTAGATGACTTTTATCCAGGCTGGTGTAGTCTCGACTCTGGTATTCCTTACGGTGACGGTTCTACTTTGCTATTTTCTGCATATAAACACCGGCGTCTTTGTCCACGAAGGGGTAAGCAGAAGAGTATTATACGCCCACATTTTCCCAATCATAATTTAGTTATCGTTTAATTATACAGTAGCAAACTTATAATTGCCAGCTACCGGGCACATCAATTTCTAGTTAAACACATGTACACCTTACACACTAACTTTTGCCGGCTCCGCCAGCGTGTATGTCAGTTATCGCGGTAAATAGTAGCCTAGAAATCTCCAAGAATCAAACTATCTTCATACCCAATTTTATTTAAATCGGTTCAGCCGTTATTGATTCCCCATACATACTTCCACTCCCCTTTTCACACCCTTAAAGGAGGATTGCTGGGATATAAACTATTCTATGTCCTTTCCCGGAACTCTATATCTATACCATTTTTATATAAACATACAGACAGATAGATAGATAGACAGACAGACATATTTTCTCGTTTTTTTTTTTATTTTTTATTTTTTATTTTTTTTATTTATAAAAAGACAACTCCCGCATTAGGAACAAATCCTGTGTCGCGGGGGACTTTACAAACATACATGAAACGGACACAAAGAACACCCAGACTTAGAACAACAATTTGTGGATCACACAAAGTGTCGTCCCATGTGGGGTTTGAACCCACAACACTCGGCGCAGTAGGAAGAGGCGTGGCGACCGCTTAAACCACTACGCCATCCGTGCAGTCAAGTCGTTTATAATATTGGTATGGATAGATAAATCAACCCGCCTGGCCAGCTTGGTATAGTCGGCCAAAACCTCTTTTCTAAAGAGAGGCCTATGTCCAGCAGTGGAAAGGCTATTGTTGTGATGTGATGTAATACATAAATTACACCCAGACACAGATCGTGCTCATCACACAAAATATTTTTTCTAGGTTTGACTCGAGCCCACGATCAGAATCACAGTCACACAGAATAATTATTATCTTAATTTAATAAACATTACAACTTTTTAATTTCCACAATTTTTGCTGAGTCCTTTTTTTCGTATGATAATAGACATTTAATTCTCGTAATTAAGATGTAGGTACACCGTTACAACATTTTTTATACTCGTAAGGTATTTTATACAATAGCCACTAGTGTGTATAGTAATTTGAAACATTTATTTTGTGCCCTATAAAAGCTGCGGATTTTTGCTAAATAACGTTAATTCAGTGGGCTAGTAACGGCTGTTGATGATAAACTTAATTGTTGTGGGTCCGATCCCCACATGGGACGACACTTTGTGTGTGATCCACAAATTGTTGTTCTGAGTCTGGGTGTTCTTTGTGTCCGTTTTATGTATGTTTGTAAAGTCTCCCGCGACACAGGGTTCGCGGAAGACTTTACAAACATGTATTCCTAATGCGGGAGTTATCTTTTAAAAAAAAAGACAACTTCTATCAATCACAAATACATCTTTTTCTTATTTTTAATAATCTGCAGTTTCATTAATAGCAACTAAATACTATCTTTATTAGTCACTTTCAAAATTCAATTTGAGTTAAAAAAGAAATTCTGCATGTGACACCACTTCATTCAAAAGGTCTGAAAAAAACAATCACGTTCTGTTACACAATCGAATAAGTGAATGACGATCGATTAGATTAATCGAAAATTATTCGATCAACTTTAAATCATTAAAAGTAGGTTAGAGGTTAAAGACCTTACATTTTTTCAAAAGATCACGACACAATTGTTATACTATGCAACAAACGGCTACAATTGAGCGACATATCCTAAGAACTCGAATCAAAAAAATCATAAAATTCTTATTTATCCCTAATCGGTTAGGTTATTGACACCACAATAAAAAAAATATAAATCTAGTTACTATTGACTGCACGGATGGCGTAGTGGTTTAAGCGGTCAACTCGCCGCTTCCTACTACGTGTGTACTTGTTGTGGGTTCGATCCCGATGGTGGGGTGGTGGGGATCCCGATGGTGGGGACGATACTTTGTGTGATCCACAAATTGTCGTTCTGAGTCTGGGTGTTCTTTGTGTCCGTTTCATGTATATTTGTTAAGTTCCCCGCGACAAAGGATATATTCCTAAAAAAATATAACAGTCTTTTTTCAATTCAAAAATTAGGTGTATCTTGCAAACGCATGAAAATGTCGATTACCATTAACAGACTCGTTATTTTCATGCGTTTGCAAGATATACCAATTTTTTGGAATCCTGATACATGTTGTAGGTTAAAAAATATACAAAAAATAGACATGTGACACAAGAGATTCATTAATATGTTATTTATTTTTATCCCCAAAATATTTTATTGGTGAATCGGGCAGACACCTAATTTATATTACATTTATACGTATAACTGTTTTTAACACATCTGTAACTTAACTGTCATGAATTTTTGTTACAGTATTCATCAATAAAAAAAGGTTCAAATTTATTTCATTTTGCTATTATCAACCATATACTTCGGCCCAGTTTGTAAGGTTAACTACAATTTTGGTAATGGAAATTACAATATATCAACGACAAAAAAACATTAAAAAAGGAAAAGCAAGAGTTTAAAAGTTCTAAAAAATAGTGTTTGGGATATGATATTTCATAGTGAAATGTATCAGCAATGATAGCAACTACAACCCCCTTAAGTATCTAGGTCACAAGTATCTGTATCTGGTCCCTAAAGTAGTACTGGTTTAATAAACGCCCTCTGCCGTCCGCCCACACATTTTCGATACTTTTAATATAAATGTGTTTCCAAGCACCGTCAGTGTCGATGTGTTCTTATTCTGGTTCAAAGTTAGTTAAATTCTATTTAGTAAGTATACGATTTATCTGTTTGTTGACCTTTAAATAACATTAGCACCTGATACCCAGAAATGGCACATTGCAAATTAAAGATAAACATTCAAAATTAACACACAGGATACGCTTCTCTCATCGTTTTGGTTTTCCTATTCAAATAATAAGTTAAATTTACACTAAATTGGCATGGATCTACTAATCGGTAGAAGGTATGGCAACAATGACAATAAGAATTATTTAGTAATTTAAAGAAAAAGTAAACATATAAATAGATAATTTAAGAGAGCTTTGTTGCGATAACCATATCTGCTCGTGGATTGATAGCTAAGAGCCTCGACCAACCTCGTAAGAGACTCTTGGTCCCTGTACCCGATATTAATTTTGTATTATTTTTAGGTTTTTATTTATTTGAAAAAGTTATTTATGTAGATAGTAATTTACTTATTTGCTGGCGCAAATGTCAGGGTTCAGATGAAAACCAGTGCTGTGCTTTAGCACATCGTGGACTGGACTGGAAGAATTTGCTACATATTGTGCCTAAATATTTAAAAAATTGTATCCGTGTATGTTTTATGTATTTTACTTTTGTATATTATAAATAAATTAGAAAAAGTTTTGTTTTGCAGAAGAGTGTTTAAATATTTCCATTTAAACACATTTTATTTTTATAACATACTTATTAAAGAACTTTATAAAAGATATTTTATAAATACATATTACATGTATGTATATTACATATGCACAAGAACTAGCAAATACACACATACAACGATTTAATTAAATTAACCCCTCGCTAATCGTTTCTGGTGGAAAGGTGCCCATCACACTTGCTGCATTGCTGTGTTGAATGGCAAGTAGTCACTATTGACTTCAGTGAGTCTTTGGCGTAGTTCCTTTAAATTTTTTTTAGTGTCAGCACCCCAGCTTCTGATGGTTTCCACCGCAACAGGAACGAAGTGGTAAAGCGGCTACAAAGCTGCATACTTTTGCCTCGCCACGCGCAGAGAATCCTCATCCACCAAAGTGTCCAAGTCAAGTGAAGGCAACACATGCAACCATGCACCAGATTACATCTGCGACATAGTTGAGGGAACAATGTTGAGGGACCACAACTATTTTACTAACGGCTGACGCATTCAAAAACTTAAAATTCAAATGTGGTCCCTCAATGGGAACGCAGAATTAGCCATTAGATGGTATTTGAGACGTCAGAGGACGATGTCATTTAAGGATACAGAAAGCCTCGCTCGTGTTTTATATGGTTCTCAGAGGTAATAATACTGACGACACACCAATCTTAAAGTGGTGTAATTACATCCTAAATCAATGAACAATAGAACATTAATGCACAACTGTTAGAACCGCTAAAAGATTAAGACGTCACTGTAATTTAAGCTATAATTTATTGCCACGATTTTGCTATATTAACCTCTGTCAAGTAGTCGATATGTTCATATCTGCACGGCACTGCACGGATGGCGTAATTGTTTAAGCGGTCGCCACGCCGCTTACTACTACGCCGAGTGTTGTGCCCCACATGGGACGACACTTTGTGTGATCCAAAAATTGTTGTTCTGAGTCCTATTACGGGAGTTGTCTTTAATAACAAAAAAAAACTTATGATCGTCAGTACCTAGTTAGTTGTTATTCTTGAAATTTACATCCTTTTATAAACTACGATGCAAAAGAAAAAGACGCAGATACTTAATTGGATGTAATGATTGTTAGCATTAGAATATGTTTTCCTTAAACTAAAGTAAGCTATTAAAAACCTGCAAAGATGATAAAACACATTAAGCCTAGAAATATTATCAATTATTCGGGCAAATACGGCATATATATTTAAATATCCGTCCGTGTGGTGACGGATTAAGAATACAGAGTGTCATCACCCCTATTCATCCTGTGGGTGTCGTAAGAGCCGACTAGGGGCGCAAAACTACGTAGGACAACAATACTGCAAAGAGAAGGAAATCTTGACACAAACTCTATACCAACCCGTCTGGCCAGCGTGGTATAGTAGGCCAAAACCTCCTTTCTAAGGAGAGGCTTATGTCCAGCAGTGGACTGTTAGAGCTGTTGATGTGATGTGATTAAAACATTGTTGACGAATAAATTAAGAATTCTTAAAATATTTATATACGTTTTAAGAGTTAGTTAATTAATATAACATGACTTTTGAACTTTATGAAACCACTAAATTTAGTCCGAAAATGAGCATTTATAATTTTTCAAAAGGCTGTGGTTAGAGGGTTGGGACTACTTGGCAATGGTAGTGCAAGTTATGCACTATGTCAAGGATAGGCGTTGAGCTATCACTTACACGCTTGCAATATGAAAGTGTTCAATTACGCTTCTGCCCACGACTTCAAAGATAAAAGTGTGTATGTGTATGGATAAACGATGTTTATTGTTTAGCGTTTCACTATCTGCTCTTAAAATTTCTCTATTACTAAGAAATTGTTACGAAAACGGAAAATAAATTTTATAAATTTAATAAAAATAAAAATTAAAATATATATATATATATAACTTTATGCACTTATGTACAACGGCGGGCTTAATGCCCAACCAACCTTTGGGGGGTGTAGAAATCTGGTGAGGTAGGTGCACTGAGGTTGCAGTTGCTATAGTAGTTATAACTAACATATACAATTAGACACATACACATATATACATAAATAGATAAAAATACACATAAAATATACATATACTTTATATTCGTACACTGTAAATATGGAGGTGTACTATTGAGTAGGTAATTCCGCCAGCTGAAGAAGGTAGTTATGTACATATACATATATGTTTTTTATCTATCTAAAAAAAATAATTGAAAATACCAACCGACTGTCAGACAATTTTGGGACATCTTTTGATAATAAACGTGAAATGTTTACTATTTTAAATACTCTTATGATTATATATCTTACAATTTCATTAGCTTTTAGTGTAGTGCGAACCAAATATAACAATTGATACTAGTTGGTGTTTGTCGAAAATTATAAGAGGATTTAATGTATCCGTCACGTAACGAGAGTTGAGCAAAAAAGTTATGTGCACAACGATGGTTCTCAGTTATTTGTGATGATTCATTCGTGTTCTGAGTCAAGGCAAATATAACTCAGTTGAGGATTTTAATAATACACCTACACTTTATTGTCACTTCGTAAACCTACACTATAGGTTAGTGTACTAGTTAATGCGCTAAAATATATATTACTTTTACAACCTAAGTTACTCCTTATGTAGACAGTGACCTGGTAGTAAAATATTATTGAAATTGGTAAAGCCGTTTAGAAGTTTACCCGGTACAAACAGACAGATAGACAGACAAAAAAATATTTAAACTGGTATGTACTTTGTCACACGTGTGAGCATAAAAAAAACTATAATTTTGGCATTACAAACAGACACTTAAATTTTATTTATTTAGCGTTTTGTGATACTTCGACCATTTCTGATTTTTTGTAAAGCAGGAGTTCACTGCTCAGGCTACGAGAATACTTTAAATCTTATGGACAGTGATTGTTTGTATTTTCAATAGTTGCATATTGTGCAGATTGATACTTCTCTACCGACTTAATAGGCCACAAGAGAACAGAATATTCACTTCAGTATCGAGGCAGAAGCCTCTCTTATAGACCAAGTGGTCTTCGCTTCAAATTACCATTCCTTTGCACCAGCTTATCATCATTGTGATCAATACCTAAATGGCCCGGTACGCATGTTACAGTAATTTTGTTTTTTATACACATTTTCAAATTTACTTTTGCAATTTTGTCATCATCATCATCAGCAGCCTATAATAGTCTACTGCTGGACATAGGCCTCTCCTTAGAAAGGAGATTTTGGCCTACTATTTGTATTGTATTGCAATTTTGTAGGTATTAAAAAAAAAATGTAATGTAAATTCGTGCAATGTTAATTCTCGCGCCAATTAGTACATTGTACATTTACTAATACAACTTCCCAAAATCAATTATTTCGCCGCAACCCGTCAGGCAGGATCGCCTCGTCTGGTCAGAAGATCATCTCTTTGTGCTAGAGGGATATGACACACGCTTCTCTAATCTAGATGTATAAAGATAAAAGAAATAACCAAAAGAATCAAATACATTTATTATTATTACACTAAGTGACCCGCGCAACTTCGTCTGCGTCTCAAAAGTAATGTTATTAGATTATTTATTAAAATGCCAAGCTAATAAAAGCGTCTCAAAAATAATTTATTATACGATGAGATATCGTAAATTAACGTTAAAAGAATTACCCTATAGAAAATTATAAGGTACAATATAAAATCAATACCCTAAAGAAAATTAAGTACTAAATTTTTTTTATTTTTTTTAAATGTCTAAGTACTAGCAACTGAAATTACTAATATTCCTGTTAACGTTGGCGTCGTCAAATCGGTAGTGTACCGGTCAGGATTTGAACCAACGACCTCTTGATTGCAAGTCCAATGCCTTGCGAACCACTCAAAACTAACTCATTTATTTAAAAAGTATTTACTATACGATGCGATGTCCTAAATCCACGTTAAAAGCATTGCCCTATAGAAAAGTATCTCGCAGACCTGATTCTACTGATCTCTTCTAAGATATTTATTGCAATTATTTAAAGGGCAATTTTATGTATATTTTATTTATTTAGATAGGGATCAATATTTATTTGTATAATGTGTATATATTTACAAAAAAAGTATCTAAGTATTCTATCAGTCAATTTAGCTTTCATAGTACAACCTCTGCTGAGTTTGAAACCAGATTACGTTGTGTGTTAGATGTTCAAATATATAAAAAAAATGTGTTTATAAAAGCACCTGCTTAAATAATAAATTATTTTAGAACAAATTTGATTATCATAAAAAAAGTTATAGTAAGCCAACCTTAAAAGACATATGCTGTCACAGATTTTTTTAGAACTTATAAAGTGGAACAGTTTTGTCATACAGGATTTTTGCGAAACTTAAACCGTTTACTCCGTGCACGTAACGGAAGCTCTCAAAAGGAATAATTTTGTTCTGTTGATGATAGTACGATGGAATGGTATATATAGCCTTCCTTGATAAATGAGCCATCTAACGCTGAAAGAATTTTTCAAATTGGACCAGTAATTCCTGAAGTTAGCGCATTCAACCAAACAAACTCTTCAGTTTTATAATATTAGTATAGATTTATCTGAGAACTGCTTTGTTGTGTATTATAACCACTTAAAAAGAAGAATACACTAGTTCCGTGTTCATTATTCAATCCTCGAATAGTAAAACCCACTGGATAATAAAATCATCATTGCATGTTTCATCGTTTATATTTTTAGCTTAATTTATGCGCTCGTATTCACGAGTTGTTGTCTATGACTGGTGTTATCAGATTTTATTTGGTATTATAATAACGGATGTCAATGTTATGTTAAGGAATATTTTCGGTTTGTTTCAGTAGCAAAAATTTATTTTCTTTAACATTCATTTCAGATTATCGCTCGTCGATAAGAAGACAACTGGATAAATTTGTTGAACAATATATTTAATTAATGATTCTAATTCTATTTCTGATAAAATAACTGGTGTCTTAAGGTTTGTTAAAGCAGCGGAACGTTGAACCGTGTATCCTGTAGCGAACAGGTTTATTTAATAATAATCATATAAAGAAATGTAGACTTTAATACCATCTGAAAATCCACGTCGCTTAGTTACATAAATAGACAACATCAATAGTGGAAATACAGTCATCCAGGTATGATATACGTCGCCTGTACATTCTCAGAAATAATAAATTTTCAACTTTAGATTGTCTTTCCTAAAGACGGTTTTTCTTGTTCATCCTGTAAGACGTGCTGGAATTGCTCATTTTTGACGTCCTTTCGTACGAAATGTTTTAATTCATCCTCATATAACATGTGTACAATATACATAAAACTTATACTATAAATAGCAACAACAAGTTAACTGTTATACATTGAAGTTGAGCGGCTTTAAGCCTTTCCTTAAGCAAAACTTTGACCTTACCCGTACCCGTAGTGTGAATAATAATGTCAGGTAGTTAGGTACTTGGTAAGTTTTAACATCCTCATATACCAGATGTTGTGGAAAGGTGTGGTGTTATTTTTGAGTCTTGCAGTTATATGTGTGTGATACTTAGCCGATTTTTTTCGAGGTTCACATTAACACGTCGTTTGCTGTAACTTATACGAAGAATGAAAAACGGGTGTTAAGTAATTACGAGAAGGACTATCGTTTAGTATGTATAAATAATATAGATATTTTATTTTGTCAAAAGAGACAAGCCGTACACTAGGTATTAATCCTGTGTCACTGGGGACATTCATCATCATCATCATCAACAGCCTTTAACAGTCCACTGCTGGACATAAGCCTCTCCTTAGAAAGGAGGTTTTAACTGGGGACATTACAAACATAGATGTAACTGACAGAAAGAACACTCAAACTAATAAAAATTTGTGGATCACACAAAATGTTGTGCCACGTAGGGATCGAACCCACAAAGTTCACCCGCAATAGGAAGCGCGAGGTGCACGCCTTTGTGTAGTCGTGCATTCGGGTATGTTATAACATCCTGATATGCCAGATCTTATCAAAAGATGTGGTGTTCTTTAAGCGTCTTACAGTAGATATCTCTCCTATAGTATATTAAATTAATATATTATTTACTAAGAGATAGGGTTGACATTAATTTAACCCTAGTTCTTTAAAACTAATAATGTTAATGGGTTGTCCGGGTTTTGGGTTTGTCCAAAAATGACCGCATTACACATCATTTATGAAAAAGTGGAAAAAAAAAACTATTGAACTTATTTATTTGCGAATGTATTGTTTTATGATTAATTCGTATTTAACAAAATCTCCAATTTTCCTTCTGTCTGCTTTATTTTCATTTCATTTACATAGAAACTTTACAAGAAACGTTTCCTACCTAATAGGTTTTCTTTATAAATAAATTCCTGTAATGATTTAATAATATATTATAATATAACCAGCGAACTGATAAAACGCTTGAAACATAATACGCAAATAACATAAAACTATATAAAAATAATTTCCATTTAGCGTCCACACGAAATGATCTGATTTAAAATTATCAACTCAGGTAAACTCTGCAAGCCAATAGCCTTGAATTGGGCAATCTGAACCCCAAGAGGCGATTTGAGGCGAAAAAGGCATTTAACACATTAAACGACTGTTTAATCTGACAGTGTTATTGATGAACATTTATTTTATTGTAAAAATCCAGTTATAAAAGGCTTGGCACTTATAAAAGTGAAAAATATAAGTTATCTGTACCGTGAAGGTTCTTGTATTGGCGTATCGGCGTAGCTTTTTTTTACCTTGAAAGCCTCTAGAGAATTCTCAAGTACGTTGCAGTGTAGAGTCAGCAATGCAGATTGTAGTACTAATAAGCCAATATTTTTTTTTGTTTTGTTTCAACTTATTTACTGGTTCGGTCATAATAGCTTAAATAAAAAAAAAATTCTATGAAAAGTGCTTAAATATTTCTTTATGCACTTTTCAGTCATAAAACATGTCTAAACTTGGAAAAATGATAATACGAAAACTTGCAATAACGTACATTTTTAAATATCATGAATGTTTTCACGACAACGTTTAACCAGACTACTTTTTATATCTGAGAAACGGATAAATTTTCACAGTCGTAAATATTTTCGTCGCTTTTATGATTCTTGTAATGTAATGTTCTTGTTATTTCTTAATTATGTCATTGGTTATACAGAGTTCATATTATTTCTACATATATTCTTATGTAACTGAGTGTTTAAAAAAATATTGAACGAATACCTCATACAATTATTAAATTTAATGTGCTTGTATGTAGGGACATAGGCATGCGACACTCACTTGCTGCTGTCAACGATTATAATCTTTTTATAAGTAATTATTACATTGTCAAATATGGGTGGGCGTCAAATAGGCTATCTGAAAAAATAATTTAAAAAAACTAAATAACACGCTTTTTATAGAATACCAAACTAAAAAATATAATTTTTTTTTTAATAAATTTAAAAAAAAGTGGGGTGCTTTTTAAGATATTACGTAAATAAGAAAAAAAAGCACCACGTTTTTTTTATTTAGTTTTTTACTTACTTTACTTATTTTTATTTTAAATTAGTGTATTGTCATCGGTCCCCGATATATCTACAAAGTTTAAACGAAATCTGGCCGTTTAAAGTCAGTCAAAATCACGCCCAAAGGAGTCGGTTACAAACAAACAAACATAGGTACAGGTGAAACTAATAAGAAGCGCGTAAAAATTGAGAGAGGGCAGTTAAATACATAATGTTTTGCGAAGACTCTGGTTTAATAAGGATATCGATTTAATACTGGACGTAATCAAACAGCGATGATCAATTTTATTTATTCACTATATTTAATCAACTTTTAATTTGACTACGTAAAAAAAATAGGAAGATGAAAAATTACTTTCATAGGGAAGTGAATCCTTTTATTGGATACCTAATAACTTTACCTAGTTGATATAGTCATAAAAAAACATATTAGAATTCATCATCATCATTATCATCAACAGCCTTTACTAGTCCACTGCTGGACATAGGCCTCTCCTTAGAAAGAAGAATTAAGTAGAAGTAATCGTTTTCATTCCCATTCAATACTTACGAACATCAATCCCGTTACTAACGAATTGTGTGTGTGTCTGTGTGTGTATGCCACGGTTAGTGTAAGTCGATATTTAGTCATTTATTGCTTATATTTTACATGTAAACTAATCGCGTAAGCTTAAAATAATTTATTAAACAAAACAATTTCATTAATACTCGTAAACACATCGCGCCAAGTTTTAAATAAATAAAAAAAAACGAGATATCTCATTTAATGTTAATGGTCAAAGGTTAATGATCTTATTTTAAACTTTTCAATACTGTTTTGTTCAATAAAATATAGACTTAAAAATCAGAAAGGAAATGTACAACAATAATTTTCCTGTGTGGATAATCTGGATTCGAAGCCAGTTACGACAACTATGCGACCAACGGTCTTATTTTCATGTAGGTACATCTAGGTACCTAACTACCAATACACTTAAAAGTATAACGTACATTGCTAACTAGTAAAATTCAGGTACATAGCGGTTCCCGGTGGACAGGGGGCAGCGGTTGTCAGCTGCCCCATCGCGGCGGCCCAGAAGGTCGCCGATGGACGGAGCCTCCTGGTCGGAGGTTTCCTGAGGGCGCAGGCACGGCTCCTGCAGGCCCGACCGGCAAGGTGCTTCAGGTGCCTGTCGGTGGGTCACGTAGGGGTGCACTGCACGGCGGAGGCCACCGTAGGTGACCGATGCTTCCGCTGTGGCCAGCCCGGTCACAAGGCGGGTGGCTGCAACGCTCCGCTGCGTTGCTTTAGGTGCGCAGCGGGGGGCAAGCCTGCCGACCACCGGGTTGGTGGTAAGGCCTGTGCCCTATCGCGACCGAAGCCGGGAGGCCGACCTTCCGCCTCCGAGCCGCTGATCCAGACGGAGAGTGCCGCTGGACAGCCGCAAAGCTCGCTGCGGGATGCGGGGATGGAAGTCCAGTGATGGATCCACATCTCCGCATCCTCCAGGTGAACGTAGGCCACGGTGCCGATGCTCAGGATCTTCTGCTCCAGAGCATGGCACAGTGGTCCATCAACATCGCCGCTATCGCCGAGCCATATGTCCATCGGTTTCTCGGGCCTGCCTGGGAGACCGACTTGGACGGCACGGCGGCCCTGGTGCACGGTACCGCAGCCGGCACTCCACCTCTTGCAGTAGTTGCAAGGGGACGGGGCTGTGTAGCGGCGATAGTTGGAGATATAGCGGTCGTGGCCGCTTATTTCACGCCGAACCGAAACATAACTGAGTTCGAGCAATGGCTCGCTCAGCTGGCCGTCGTCGTCGATGCCTGTCGCCCCCACCCGGTTCTTGTGCTGGGGGACTTCAACGCCTGGTCGCAGGCTTGGGGTTCCCTGCGCACGAACCCGAGGGGCAGGGCATTGGAGAACTGGGCTGAAAGATTCGGCCTAGTTCTCCTAAACCGGGGGGCCGTGGCCACGTTCGTGACGGCGAGGGGTAGTTCGATTGTGGACATCTCGTTCGCATGCCCCTCGCTAGCGCGTCGTGTCCAAGGCTGGCGCGTCGTTGTCGGGGAGGAGACAGGTTCGGATCACCGATATATTCGGTTTGACGTCTCCGCCCCTACAGATGGCGCGCCGGTCAGACCGGCACCACCTGAACCACGTTGGGCGCTCAAGCGCTTAGATCGCGACCTCCTCCTGGAAGCCGCCATCGTACAGGCCTGGGCTCCTGCGCCGGACAGGCCTGTCGACGTCGATGATGAGGCACAGTGGTTCCGGGAGGCCATGACCCGCGTCTGCGATGCGGCGATGCCTAGGGCTCAGCCCAATACTGCGAGGCGCCAGGTCTACTGGTGGTCGCCGGAGATCGCACGGCTGCGTCAAGCCTGCGTGACCGCGCGCCGCCGGTGGTCCAGGTTCCGCAGGAGGCGTCGCCGCCCCGAAGATGCGGCAGCGAGAGAGGCGGAGCTGTTAGCGGGTTACAGGGTTGCCAAGAGGACCCTTCAGGCAGCGATAAAGCGGGCCAAGAGCGAGGCCCGCCGCGAGATGCTGGAGACACTGGAGCGGGATCCGTGGGGACGCCCCTACCGTATGGTTAGGGGCAAGATGCGCCCATGGGCCCCGCCGCTCACACGGTGTCTTCAGCCAGAGCTGCTTGAGAGGGTCGTTGGCTCCCTGTTCCCAACGCGAGTGGTGGAGCATACTCCGCCACAGATGGCTCCGCCTCCGGCGCTTGAGGCGCCTAACGTGGATGACGACGACGTGCCTGAGGTCACTGGGGTGGAACTAAGGGTGGCGGTGTTACGGCTTAAAGCCAAAAACACCGCCCCGGGACCCGATGGCATTCCTGGCCGAGCGTGGGTCCTGGCCTTAGTCGACGAGGCTCTCGAGCCCCGACTGCGAGGGTTCTTCAGCGCATGCCTAGAGCGGGGCCAGTTTCCGAAATTGTGGAGGACGGGGAAACTGGTCCTCATCCGAAAGGAGGGGCGCCCGGCGGACTCACCGTCCGCCTACCGGCCCATAGTGTTGCTTGACGAGGTGTGCAAGCTCTTTGAAAGAGTGATTGCAAGGCGCCTCGTCAAGCATCTCGTGATGGTTGGGCCGGATCTGGCGGACAACCAGTACGGTTTCCGTCAGGGGCGCTCCACCGTGGATGCGATCATGCGCGTGAAGGCTCTGGCGGAGGAAGCAGTCTCCCGGGGCGAAGTGGTGTTGGCGGTGTCCTTGGACATCGCCAACGCGTTCAACACTATGCCCTGGAGCTGCATCAGGGAGGCGCTCGTGTATCACGAAGTGCCTCTCTACCTCCGCCGCATAGTCGGGGCATATTTGTCGGAGAGAGCCGTCGTCTACCCCAGTAGGACCGGTCTCGGTAGGCGTGAAATGTCGTGCGGTGTTCCGCAGGGGTCGGTGTTAGGGCCACTCTTGTGGAACATCGGCTACGACTGGGTGCTTCGTGGTGCCTTCTTGGATGGTGTCGCCGTCGTGTGCTACGCGGACGACACACTCGTGACGGCGCGCGGCAAGACGCACCACGAGGCAACCCTGAGGGCCACGGCCGGGGTTGCCCAAGTCGTTGAGCGTATCCGGCGGCTGGGTCTCGAGGTGGCTCTGCACAAGTCCGAGGCCCTGTTCTTCCACGGGCTTCGGAGGAAGCCGCCTGAGGGATCTAGCCTCACGGTAGGAGGCACTCGCATCGGCATCGAGCCCTCGATCAGGTATCTGGGGCTCGTACTCGATGGCCGATGGGACTTCGGATATCATTTCCGAGGTCTGGTCCCCAAGTTGGTTGGGGCAGCGCGTGCGTTGGCGCGGCTGCTGCCCAACATGAAGGGACCCGATGACTCCTGCCGGAGACTCTACTCGGGGGTTGTGCGGTCCATGGCCCTTTACGGGTGCCCAGTATGGGCGGGGGCCCTGAAGGCCAGCAACGTCGCGATACTGCGGCGACCGCAGCGAATGCTGGCCATCAGGATCATAAGGGGGTACCGCACGATCTCCTTCGAGGCGGCGAGTCTCCTGGCCGGAACTCCACCGTGGGACCTGGAGGCGAGAGCCCTTGCAGCACTGTATCAGTGGCGCAAGGAGGCGCAGGAGTTGGGTCGATACCCCGAGATTCGAGAAATCGATGACCGGAAATCCCGACTCCGCCAGGTCATCATAGGGGAGTGGAGGGAACGACTCGGGCAACCGAGCGCCGGGCACGCCGTCATTGCGGCGGTAAGACCCGTTATGGAGGATTGGCTCGAGAGGCGTCACGGGACCCTCTCATACCGATTGACGCAGGTGATCACTGGGAAGGGATGTTTCGGAGATCACCTGTGTCTGATCCGCAAGGAGCCAACGCCTGAGTGCCACCACTGCGATGGCCAGACCGTGGACACGGCTCTTCACACGCTGGCAGAGTGCCCGGCGTGGGTTGAGCAGAGGCGAGACCTCGTGGCGGCCATCGGAGTGGGGAGTTCTCTCGCTCGATAGCCTGATTGCGGCTATCGTGCGGAGCGAGAGTGCGTGGAACTCTGCCGTCTCCTTCTGCGAGCAAGTTATGCTCGCGAAGGAGACGGCGGAGCGGGACCGGGAGAGGTTTAGAACTCTCCCGGCCCGCCAGGCCCGGGCACGGGCCAGGCAGCGCAGGTCACTCAGGCGCCGGAGGTCGCAGAACGACCTCCGTCCTCCATAAGCGCAGGCCTGGGGGTGACAGGTGAGGCCATCTGTCACCCTAGCAGAAGCAGGCCGGGGTGGCGGCGAGCGCGTTGCGAAGCGCGCTCGCTTCCAGGGAGCACAGGGAACATGGGGTTCCCACACGGGGCGGGGGTCGTCTACTCGTCTGTAGATGACCCGAGGTATGTCGGGGCACCAGGGCCTTCCTTTCTAGGGTATACCTGGTTCCCCGGCTATTAGTACCCGGCGAAGGCGTGCGGTTTTAGTCGGTTCGTGTCCGACATGCCACCGACAGGTGGTATCCGAGGGGATTTCCGCACGGGAAAAAAAAAAAAAAAAAAAAAAAAAGGTACATAGCGGTTATGTGGAAATCGACTGGCTCCAAATCAACTTTCAAAAACAAAATGTTTGCAATATAGGTTTCATGATTAGGCGCTCCCAGTACAATGTTACGCTCCACAATATCTCACAAAAATTCGTATATTGAATGGAAAACAAGGCTGCGCAATATTTTATTACCAAAAATACTTTTATCGTCGTCCAAGTGTGTTACACTATGCAACGGATGTACTCATATTAAGTATAACCAATTCAGATAGATAAGAGTATCGGGGTATTGCATGCTTGGGGGAAAGTTAGGCAGAACCTGTGATAGACACTGCCTAACTGACTGCCATCAACAGTCTTTAACAGTCCACTGCTGGACATAGGCCTCTCCTTAGAAAGGAGGTATTGGCCTACTAATACCACGCTGGCCAGACGGGTTGGTATAGGGTTTGTTTCAAGTTTCAAACTGCGCAGGATAACAGCACTGCAAAGAGAAGGCTCTTTGCAGTGCTGTTATCCTGCGCAGTTTGCTCCCTTAGTCGTCTCTTACGAAACCCACGGGATGAACAGGGGTGGTGACATTCCGTTTTCTTAATCCGTCACCACACGGACTGACTGATAATAAACTTATATTGAATAAACATATATTTCTATTTACATATACAAAGAATTAAAGTATTGTTTTAAAGCTTATTTGAGAGCATTTTGTATTATTAATATATCCAAGGCCATTTTCGTTTTTGGGATAAAGGATTTGCGACGTAAATAAAAAAAAATCATACTTAAAAGTAAAGTAAAGTAAAGTAAAGTAAATATTTATTTTCCAAAGTTACAACAAATACATACATGAAAGTAGTTATACAAAACTGAGAAACAGACAGTGGTTTGGAACACTGATACCCAAAGTAAGATCTAACTTGTGTTATGGGTATCAGGCACAGCAAATAAATAACATTCTAGTAGCGTTAATTCGTACATTTACATTTTATTATTTTACAAGAAAACGTTCAAATTTTCAAATAACGTGAACAAATACAAAAATTCATATATCATGTGTGTGTATGTATGTATGTATATGATGTGTGTGTGTGAGTCTGTGTATGTGTGTGTGTGTGTGTGTGTTTGTGTGTGTGTCTGTGTGCATAGCTTTCTTAAAAGTAAGATTAGAGAATGGATATTTTAAGAAGACCCTCAGTTTCCTCATATGATTTGAGCATAAGCCAATCGGATACTTTCTTCTTGCATTCAGATCTGAGCAGTGTATATATGTTGCAGTATCTATTTACTGTGTTATATAAATGACTGCTAAGCACGCCATAATGCCTGGATGCTATTGAGGTTTTCCATTTTTTATTTTGACAAACTTTATACGAGCGACGTTTGTTGGTGAAGTTTGGGTTAAAAACAAGTGAAGCATGTTTTCTAGTGACTGTTTCAAGTACGAACAGCTGTCGAACAGAAAGTACTTTACAGTCGCTGTATAGTTGGGAGGTAGAGTACCCAAAAGGCCTAAAGGTCATTACCTTTAGAACAGCCCTCTGAGCACGTTCCAAAGGCAAGACATGCGTCTTAGCCGCTCCACCCCACACTCCTATACAGTAGCCTATTATTGATTGGGCTACAGAGAAGTAGACTGTCCTAAGAATATCCATGTCTGCAGAGTGACGCAATTTGTTAAAAATATATATAATTTTACGTACTCGTGATGTTAAATTACCTAAATGACATTTCCAGTTAAGTAAATTATCAATAATAACACCTAAATATTTCACTTGGTTAGTTCTGTTTATAAACATACAGTCACAAGAAGTGTTTTCGTTTTTAAAGTTGCAGACATGTGCTTTAAGGTAATAGTCGTCTAGAGAGGGTTGAGTTATACTTGAAGTTGAGAACGTTAAGTAGGTGGTTTTGTCAAGGTTAAGTGTCAAAAAGTTTCCATCAAGCCACTGCATTACTTGCCCGAGAGACAGCTCAGCGAAGTTAAAGGCATCACGCCAGTTTCTGCCACGGACGAGCAACGCAGTGTCATCCGCATAAGTGACTATACTGCAGTTAGGAATGGAAAGCTTGCACAATGAGTTTATATAAAGTAGAAAGAGTGTGGGGCCGAGTACTGATCCCTGAGGTACACCAAAATCTAGCGACGCACTATCACTAGTGTGGGTATCAATCTTAACGCATTGGGTTCGTTCAGATAGATAATCAGAAAAAATGCGCAGAGCATATCCGCGTATTCCGTAGCTCTCCATCCTCGATAGAAGGTGTGAAGTAGAGACAGTGTCAAAAGCTTTTTTTATATCTAGGAAAATACCTAGACATTTTTGACCGGAATCTAGACTGTCGATTATTTGGTCAACAAGAGATGCTACCGCGTCCTTCGTTGACTTACCATTTCTGAATCCGAACTGGTTTGGGGCAATAATATGATTTCTATTTAGGAAGTCAATAAGGCGAGTGTTAAGTAGCTTCTCGAGAATTTTTGACAGTGCAGGTAATATAGATATAGGCCTGTAGTTATTGAGATTCTCTCTACCACCGCCCTTATGAATGGGATGAACTATTGCCTTTTTAAACGTTCTAGGGAATACACCGCTATACATGGATATATTACAAATATGCGTGATGACGGGAACAAGTGTGGTCGCACACTTTTGCAGTAATTTGGTTGGAATTTCATCCCAACCTACAGCACTATTTGGGCGTAAACCTCGGATAATTCTATTAACTTCAACATCATCCGTGGGTAGCAAAACAAGGGAATTGTATGAAGTACGATCAGTTGGCGTAGCATTATCACTACATGGTTTGGAGCTGAAGTTGAGTGCCAAATTCCTGCCAATACTTGAAAAATACTCATTGACTTTGTTTACAGATGCACTAGCATCTACACTAAGCAGTTCTCTCGGGGAGCCCTTTGAACAATTTGTATGAGTAATATTTTTTATGACTTTCCAAATTGATTTTGGGTTATTACCTGCTTTCAAAAACTCGCATTTCTCATAGGCATGTTTTATTCTTTTTAGTAATTTATTGCAGAAGTTACGATATCGTAGGTAAGTCAGTTTAAGGTATAAATTTTCGGGGTCATTTTTTAACTTTCGACACATTGAGTCCCGATTTCGGATACAGCGTAACAGTCCTATAGTTATCCACGGTTTGAATTTTCTATGTTTGGAAGGGACGTGCTTTGTTACAGTATGTGTATTGATCACTGATCTAATAATTGTCACAAAATTATCTGCAGCTAAGTTAGGGTCAAATGTGGCCATGACTGGTCCAAAATCAGTATTAGAGATAACCTCATAAACTGTTGTAAAGTCCACCTTTGTGTATAGTCCATGGCTTCTAAATTTGTTTATTTTAGGCTCAAGTTGTATAAGAATAGGGTAGTGATCAGTTATACAGGTATCAAAGATTAGTGTTACTGGTTTTAGATGCGATTTTAATAGGGTGTGATCAAGGCAGTTATTCTCTCGCGTAGGGTAATTATGCGTCGGCAATAGACCATGCGAGGCTGTAAGATTTAGGTACGCACTAGCTTGTTGATTTATTTTTGTGGGCATGATATTTATATTAATATCTCCTATAAGGAGAATATTTTCATAACCAGACACGGATGTAAGGGTGTTGTTAAGAGAGTCGAGAAAAGCATCAACAGAACGGGAACAGGGAGAGCGATATAAAGCAACTATAACCAGTTTCGCTGGTTCTATTTCACATATTAAGCAATTTGAGCCATGTACGGATGGTTCAGTAATGGTGTGTAAAAGAGTTGATGTAACAAAGAGAATAAGGCCGGCATTTTGATTCTGGTTATTATTTGTGTTATATGTTACATAGCCTTCAATTTTTGGCATATTCGAAACTTTACTAAGCCAACACTCGGATAGGACTATTATATCCGGGCGTGCTTTTATCGTATGCAGAAAAACTAAAAGCTCATCAAAGTTTTGATTCACGCTGCGTATGTTGATGTGTAATATTTTTATTGAATTATGGCTGCTGTTTAATATATCTACGCATTGTTCTGCTTTACATTTGAAAGACTCAGATGCCCCAAAAATATCAATTTCATCAGATAAAGGATTTAAATCAAGCATTATAGCGATTTAAAATCACGTAGAGAATGTGCCAAGCAAGTGACCCAAGTAGTGTTAGTCCTTCCAATATCACCCAGTAGCCGTCTGTATATAGCAAGCATATGTTCCAATTTTCCATTCTTGTAATTTTTTTGTAAATATGTATTTTGTGTGGATAAATAATTAATGAAATATGTATGGTGTGAAATTTATGAGGTTGATTTAAATGTAATTGTTTATTTGTATAGTGTGAATTGAGGTGACGACAGTAGTAGTGGTATAGTCGTATAGTTTTAAGAACGGGCCTGTAGGTAAGAAGTGAATTAATTAATCTATTTGTAAGTATCAAAAGGTTAATAACAAAAATAGTCCGAACAGAATCAGAGATATTAGTCACGCTGTGGTTTGAGTAGTTTCTTAAGGCATAACGATGTTTTGATTGGTATAGCTTCAGTACCCTCTTTCTCCCGCAGAAATAACCGACCGTTTCGTGTCCAGCAGAACTTGTAATTATTATTTCTAGCGAAGTTACGTGCTTCGTAGAATAACTGTCTTTGAGTTCCAAGCAGGTGTTCGGCGACAAAAATAGGGCCACGGGGACCACCTATTCCGACACATTCAGTATTAAGTTTTTCATTAAGGGGACGGTCTTTATTGAACGTGCGTACAGCATCAAGTACCTGGTGCTTTAAATTGACAGATGTAAATTCGCAGATTATGGGCCTAGTAGAACCTTTTTTCCCTGGCACTCGGTAAACATCTCGCAGTTCGGAGGAAGCTACAGTTGTCCGGATAGCATTACAAGTTTGCAGTACTATAGATGTTATATCACTGGTGGTCTCTTTCTCACGCTGCGGGACATTTCGTATTTCTATAGTTGAGGAGCGCGAACTTTGTTGTAGATCTTCAATCTTCTTTTCCAGAGTTATAATATACTCACGTTGCTCCATTCGCTCCCTCTCCAACCGTTCTATTAGCTGCCTCATGCTTTCATAACCATTGTTTATAAACTCAATAGATTTTTCTATATCGTTATTTGTGTTCCGTATCTCGATGTTTTGTTGCTTCACCTCAGCGATGTCTGATGTTAATTTTTGCAATACAATATCTTGTTCCATCTTCCACGAGCTAAGTAGTTTCATAATACGATTTTCAAAGGCTACAGTCCAGTCAGTGTCGGGTGAGAAGTCTGGGCGCAGACGCTTACTCCTCGCTGCTCCACTGGCGTGATCTGATATATCAGGGGTAGAAAGCGCCAGCTGTTTGCCTTTTGTAGGAGTAGCTGGTGGCGAGCGTTCGACTCTCGGCATTTTGTAGTTTTATTGAATATCAGAATTATAATTTTTGTAAATATGTTGTTACCGTCAGCGATCAAGCGAAGTCCGGGCGGTCGGTGCGAGGTCGCGAGAAGAACGACGTAAGCGCCGTGTATTTGCCGTCACTTACGCGTTTTAGCGAATCACTCAGCGTTCACTTATAATGTCGGTGGCTTACTGTTCACTTCAAATGTTTTAGTTGAATTATAGAAAAACTCACTGTTCAAATGTTTATTCACTGTTTTGTTCGATGGTAACAAGATCTATCCTATACAATATGACTATATATGGTTATTAAAACGACTTATTTCCACTTCGAATGATAATAATTTTACGGAGTACAACTACGAAAGTGTTAAATGTACGGTACCCGAAGTTGCTGTGTCGAGTCAAGTATTTTTATGAACCAGTGTCATTAGTCAAATAGAGAACTAGACGTAAAGAAAAGTTGTCCGAAAAATCTCTAGCTTGTGTTGTGTATGTTTCTATGCGCCGGAATTCTGAACCACATACACATGTGGACTTTTAAAGGCTGTTGATGATGTATAGTCTGTCATATTATTATAGTCTGTAAAAAAACATTTACACATATTATACACATCTATATAACTGCCTCGGCACCACCGTGGTAGCGTATGCAACTGCTGTGCTGAGGTCTCGGGTTCGATTAACGGCTCGGACCAAATGTTTGTATAATCTGCAAATATTTGTTTACTATGTATAGTATTTGCATAAATAAACGTATAACTAATTCTATTAGTCAATCTAGCTTTCATATTACAAGCCCTGCTTAGTTTAAAACTAGATGGCGTCATTCGTCAGATGCCCGAAATGTCCGAAACTATATTACAGTGGAACTCAACAGATAGAATATTATAATGTTTTATATAAATTAAGATGTTAAGTTCTTTGACTATTTTCATAAAGATATCCAAAGTTAATTATTGAAACACCTAAAACATAGTATCTTTCATTTAGAAGAAGTACTGTTAGTGAATAATATACATATATCAACACAACTGAAACTGCGGGCAAATGGAAAAAAGGAGGTTTTACACATTTTAATATAACATTGCGCTCGTAAATACAAAACAAAACCGCTATCGTATTATTTAGGTAAAAAGTGTTGAGTTTGTAAAAAAAACACCAAAAAGATAAATGTTAATTATTTATGTGTATATAGGACTGGGTGAGTACTACAATTAATTAGAATAGCAACCGAACAGCTATCAGAATAATCTAAGTAGATTACGCAGATCTCTTTCAAGGTTTTTGAGACAATTACGTGCATGCTAAACGCTGGTAACAAATGCAACTGTGTCAACGGCCTTCTGGCACCGATTACGACATTACCTACCACTATAAATAAATATTCATAATATTATAGCAGTCTCGTTTGGAGTGTCAATTTAACATTTTTATCGTGACATCCTCATACAGGTAGGAACACAGATTTTAGGGCCATCTACCGAAGGCCAGCAGAATTTATTTGTAACTACCGATTCTGCATCGCGCAATGAAAATTATTGCTGTTATTTAATTTATTTAAATAAACAAAACGAAACTTAATGTCGGTAATGATTACAAGGTACCATGGGTTGATTACCTGATGTCTCGATTTAATTGCACTGAGCCTTTTCTGTTTATGTAAGCTCAGTAACATCTTCCAGAGGTCAGTCTTTGTTATTTTTATCTCATTCGTACTTGGATATATAAGTCTACCGATTTCAGTCGATTCGCTCTCTTTCTCTCTCTTTCCTCGTCTATCTACTCCACTCACTGTCACTTTGCGATTTTTATCAGGCATTCGCTAAAAATTGAATGTACGTAGCAATGATCTCACGAACGGCTGTCAACCGCTGAACCAGTCATCACCTTGCTTGCTCCGACGATCTATCAGGGCAAGGCAGGCAGAAACGCAATAGTTTTTAGGCGGTCACCTCGCGGCTTCCTACATCGCTGAGTGTTGTTGGTTAGATTGCCACCTGGGACAACAGTTTCTGTGAACCACCAATTGCTGTTCTGAGTCTGGATATTCTTTGTGTCCGTTTCATGAATGTCTGTAATGTTTTCCTAGGTCGGAAGTTATCTTAAAAAAAATAGAGCACTATTTTTTTAATCCTGACATACAGCTAGGCCTCTTCCACATTCATCACTTCATACATGCTCGCACGTCACGGGTCCTTCTTTCGTATCCTGACGATGCGATGTAACCAGTTACGTCGTTCGGAGCCTGCCCGCATCATAAACGCACGCAATCTTCTACCTACATACTTATGCATTTCTGCAAACCCAAAAAAACTTCGCAACTAAGTCGTAATACTGAATAATTTTATACTAAGCAGACGTTAACTTGAAAAAGTCTGTGCAACAGATAAACAATCTATAACAATCGACCATCGAAATCAACGTTCATGGTAGTAGTAGACAATCTAGAATAATTTATTTGCTAACCAGTAGTCAGAGTTACAACTAACGAATAATTATTTACTAATCACTATGTAAGAAAAAAGAAAAGAAGAGAGAAGAAGAAAAACTTGAAACAAACCCTATACCAACCCGTCTGGCCAGCGTGGTATAGTAGGCCAAAACCTCGTTCCTAAGGAGAGGCCTATGTCCAGCAGTGGACTAGTAAAGGCTGTTGATGATGATGATGATGATGATGATGTAAGAAAAATGTAATTTTGCCCAACATTGCAATCAACTCACTAGTGTATGCTAAGATGACCACATAAATAAACATATGATACTGAAACATCGCATAAATTTTGACAAAACGTCCTTCGTAAACAGCAAAATAATACATGTACCTAACAACTTATTCGAAGTGAATATATTATTATGAACATTAATGAAAAAGTACCTACATAAGTGCCAAAAATGTACAAAAGAAATTGTCCAGTTATCCACTTACAACGATCAATCATTGCAACATTGTAGTTTAAAACAGAAGCCTGTCTCCCAGCTCACTAAACAATGAGTCGACAAAAACACAGCATCTGAATTCGTGATTTTTATTCCCTTGGCCCGAAATGCCGATTCCCAATTATTCAGTTGTCCGGTTTTCGCTAAAAAATATAATGAGGGCCCGTTTCCAAATGTTTATGCTGGCAAAAAGTTGAGTTCATTTATCATACCGCTTATGCAATTTGTGATGGTAAAGGCACTGGATGTGGCTTTGGGGCTTACAAGAGATAATTATCCTATAACTAGCTTTTGGAACAGTTCTGCCTGCGTGTATGTTGGTAATCGCTGTAAAAAGTAGCCTATGTTACTCTCTAATAATGTAGCTTTTCATTAATTAAAGATTTTTTAAATCAGGTTAGTGGTTTAGGCGTCAAAGCGTAACAAACAAACAAACTCACTTTCACGTTTAAAATATAAGTATGGATTCTCGTGTTAGTGTCAGATTTTTCAGTGCAAAGTTGTGTTGATGACATGAACATGACATGTTTTAGTAATAGTTATTATCAACAATTTCAAACTTTTTGAAGTACACTGTAAGTACTTTAAACATTTGCACTGTATCATTGATTTTTAATCTAAAATTGTAATAATTATCTAAACCTGTGACCTGTTTACTCATTTATTTCAATATCATAAGAACAAACACATGTTTGTATCGTTTACCATTACAAATATCATGTAACTTCATCTTCATCATCATCAGCCTATCGCGATCCACTGCTGAACATAGGCCTCTCCTATAGCACATTAATACATACATTTGAATGTAATAAATCATATTTAACAAAAATACACTTCAGAGTTTCTCCAACCTCCAAGTTATTGTACACACAAATAGCAAATAGCTCAAAAAAGAAAGTTATTTCCTTAACGCAAATTGAACAATCAATGAAACTGTGGTATTGTGAGTAAAGTTCAATTTTGAGATAACACTTCCAGCAACCGCAAATCTTGGTAACATTTTGACTCGTCGCAGTTAAGGGCAAACTTGTACTGATTATATACGCGTCGAAGATACTGTGTGAAATTACGTGCAGTTGCTATCTTCGTGGTCCACATCAATTGGGAGACGAAAGTTTTGACGTAAAAATGGGCTTTTTTTCCTTACGAACTGAAGTGCAACCGTGCAACTATGTCCCTATAAATGATTATATCAGTGCTTCTAAAAAAGATACATTAACAAATTAAAAGTTGTGAAGTTTTATAAGTAACAGCTAAAGAAGATTATATAGTTTCGAGGACAATAAATTAAAACATTACTTTGATTATGCTAAAAAGTATGGTTTAAAATCTATTTACATATTTATAAGAAATGAAGGACTTTGTTTTCATGCGTAGAAGAAGCCATTTAATTTTTATGGATTTGCGGATAAATACCAAAGAATTCTTTTTTTTTTTCTTTTTTAAAAGATAACGTATTAGGAATATATCCTGTGTTGTTGGGGACTTTACAAACATACACAAAGAACACCCAGACTCAGAACAACAATTTGTGGATCACACAAAGTGTCGTCCCATGTGGGGATCGGATCAACAACACTCAGCGTAGTAGTAAGCGTCGTCGTGGCGACCACATAAACCACTACGCCATCCGTGTAGTAAAAGGTTAAACATCAGATATATTATTATTGTCTTCTCAGAACATTTAGATTGTAATACATTTATTGTACTCAAGTCAACAATCACGTCCTAACAGGAGGGACAGACACTCTAAACAAACTATTTGCATGTTCAGAACTCACGCTTCACTTACAAAAACACATCTTAATAAATATATTATCATTACAAATAAATTTCATCCTGTTTTAGATATCTGAAATAAATCTTTTTGTTACAGAAAGTTTTCAAGATGGAGGAAAAAAAGGGGAGCATTGTAATGGAAAATTTTAATTCGACGTAAGTAGTTCGGCAGGCCATTAATCTTAAGATTTTAAGCTTTTCAAAAATTTTGCTCAACAATGTGGCAAAAGTTTTTCTTTATAGTATAAAATATATTTAATACCAAATACCTAAACTATTTACTTACTTTATTACTTAACTATCCGTGTGGTGATGGATTAAGAATACGGAATGTCACCACCCCTATTCATCCCTTGGGTGTCGTAAGTCGACTAAGGGAGCAAACTACGCCGGTCAACAGCACTGCAAAAAGGACGAAAACTTGACACAAACCCTTTTTTTTTTTTTTTTTTTTAACGTGTGGAAATCCCCTCGGACCGTCACCCCTCCGGGGTTTGCGGCGGGGTGGTGTGTCGGACTCGGACCGACTAAAACCACGGTGTGCCACTATGCGCCTGTAACAGGAGGGATCCGGGAACAGCTGTCGTTAAGACATCCGGACCCCTCCTAGCGCCAGCCCGCTCCTGGTGCGGGCTCCGTCTCAATGTATTTTTTTCCCTCTCTTTAGGCGACGTCCGGCACACGCGGACGCCGCCCCCTCGCGGCCACACTCAGGGCGGCATGAGGCTGTGATAGGCGGGCCTCCGCCGCCCGGTTCGCCGGCGGCGGATCGGGTCCGAGTGGAGGTCGTCCTCCCGGGCCCTCTCCGCCGCCTCCTTCCGCGAGATTACTACCTCGCAGAAGGTTGCGACCGCGGTAAAACAACTGTCGCTACCGGCCATGGAGCGTACTACGGCCGGTAGCGAGAGATCCACTCCGATGACTGCAGTGAGGGCCCGGCGCTGCGCCGCCCATGCGGGGCAGACCGCCAGCGTGTGCTGGGCCGAGTCCTCACTGCAGTCGCAGTGGTGGCAGGCGGGACTCAGTTCCCTCCTAGCGACCGAGTGCAGGTACTTTCCGAAGCAACCGTGCCCGGAAAGCACCTGCGTCAGCCGGAAGGAAAGGGTCCAGTGCTGCCGCCCTGCCCACTCGGCGATGACCGGCTGGAGAGCCTCCACGGCGGCAAAGCCAGCGCGTGGAGTCTCCAGCCGGAACGACCAACGAGCCATCGTGGCTCGGCGAGCGGCTTCGCGCCACTCGCGCACATCCTCGGGCGGAGGGCGAAATCCGCTCTCCGCCCGGGAGTCAGCCACTCGCCGATAAACTTCGGCGAGCACTTCCGCCTCCAAATCCCACGGGGGAGTTCCGGCCAACGCGCATGCCACCTCCGTCGAAACGGTGCGGTAACCGCGTATGGCTCTGACCGCCATTACCCTCTGAGGGCGCCAGAGGCGTACCCTATTCTGGGCGGTCAGAGCCGCCGCCCACACCGGTGCACCGTACAGTGCCATTGACCGGACAACCCCCGTGTACAGCCGTCTTGTCGCGACGCTGGGTCCACCCATATTGGGCAAAAGTCGCCCTAGGGCAGACGCAGCGCCGACCAGCTTTGGAGCAAGCTGTCGGAAGTGCTCGTCGAAGAGCCACCTCCCGTCGAGGATCAGGCCCAGATATTTCATCTGGGCCCGAACCGGTACGAGGACCGAGTTGACCACAATTGAGGCGCCAGGGGGTGGACCACGACGGGGCCCATAACAGGGCCTCCATCTTATCTAGGGCCACCCGTAAGCCCAGCGCCTCAATGCGCCCGACCACCAGGGAGACTCCCCCTGTGGCCAGGCGCGCCGCCTCTTGGAAGTTTGCCCCCCGGGCTGTCACCAGGGTATCGTCTGCGTAACAGATTACACCCAGCCCGGGGGGGAAATCGGCGCGAAGGGCCCAGTCGTACCCTATGTTCCACAAGAGGGGTCCAAGAACAGACCCCTGTGGAACACCGCACGACATGGGCCGACACCTCAGATTACTTTCTCGGTCCTCGTACACGACGGTACGCTCCTCTAAATAGTCTGCCACTAGCCGCCTCAGGTACTTTGGCACCCCATGATAGTGGAGTGCTTCCCTGATGCAGCTGAATGGCAGACTATTAAATGCGTTGGCGATGTCCAGTGACACCGCCAAAAGCACGCCGCCACAGCTCACGGCCTCTTCGGTCACGGTCCTCAGGCGCAACACGGCGTCGACTGTCGACCGCCCCGCCCGAAAACCAAATTGGGCGTCCGACAGATCGGGGCCCACCTCGCAGAGGTGCCGGACGATGCGGGCAGAAAGAACCCTCTCAAACAATTTGCCCGCCTCGTCCAGCAGCACGATGGGCCTATAGGCCGCGACCGAATCGGCAGGCCGTCCCGGCTTCCTCAATAGGACCAGCTTCCCGCTCTTCCAGCACTCAGGGAAGCGTCCCGACGCCAAGCTAGCGTCGAACACCTCCCCGAGGCGGTCTGCCATGTGGTTGAGGGCCAGGGCCAGCACTCGGGCCGTAGAACAGCCGCCCCTACCTCCGAATCCCGGACGGGCGGAACATTATCCTCCCCGTGCTCCCCGTCGTCTCCGGCCAGGGAGGCCATCGACGGGGGAGTGTGTTCCGCTCGTTGTGGGAAAAGGCCCTCAACCACTTCTCGCAGGAAGCTGGGCTGGAGAGTCTCCGTAAGGGGGGGGCCCGACGCGCGGAGCTTTTGTCGCACACACACACCCTTTTTTTTTTTTTTTTACGTGTGGAAATCCCCTCGGACCGTCACCCCGCCGGGGCTCTCGTTCGGCGGGGCGGTGTGTCGGACTCGAACCGACTAAAACCACACGGTGTGCCCTCTTTGCGCTTCCAGTTTAGGAAGGGTCCAGGTAGCTATCTCCTTCTGGACCCCTCCCAGCGCCGGCCCGCTCCTGATGCGGGCTCCGTCTCAGTG
The DNA here is from genome assembly GCA_902825455.1 of Arctia plantaginis. Classification (NCBI taxonomy): domain Eukaryota; kingdom Metazoa; phylum Arthropoda; class Insecta; order Lepidoptera; family Erebidae; genus Arctia; species Arctia plantaginis. The sequence goes on along the minus strand of CADEBD010000041.1, from coordinate 499,894 downwards.
GACCCTCTCTTTAGGCGGCGTCCGGCACACGCGGACCAAGGCGCAAGCCGCCTCGGTGGACACCGTGCGGTATCCGCGTATGGCTCTGACCGCCAATATCCTCTGGGGGCGCCAGAGGCGCGCCCTATTCGTGGCGGTCAGAGCCGCCACCCACACCGGTGCACCATAAAGCGCCATGGACCGGACAACCCCCACGTACAGCCGCCTCGTGGGAACACTTGCCCCGCCCAAATTGGGCAAAAGTCGCCCTAGGGCGGAGGCAGTGTCCACCAGCTTCGGACCAAGCTGTCGGAAGTGCTCGTCGATGAGCCACCTACCGTCTAGGACCAGACCCAGGTACCTCATCTGGGCCCGGACCGGTACGAGGACCGAGCCGACCTCGATTGAGGCGCCGGCGGGTGGACCACGACGGGGCCCATGAAATAATAGGGCCTCCGTCTTATCCAGGGCGACCCGCAACCCAACGCCTCAATGCGCCCGACCACCAGGGAAACTCCCGTGGCGGCCAGGCGCGCCGCCTCCTGGAAGTTAGCCCCCCGGGCCGTGAGCAAGGTGTCATCCGCGTAGCAGATTCCACCCAGCCCGGGGGGGAGACGCCCTCGTAGATACACACAAACCCTATACCAACCCATCTGGCCAGCGTGGTATAGTAGGCCAAAACCTCGTTTCTAAGGAGAGGCCTATGTCCAGAAGTGGATTATTAAAGGCTGTTGATGATGATGATGAATTAAAAGTACTATAGTGCTTAGATAAATTGTAGAGATATAGTGACAAAACTAGGCAAAACTTGTATTTCGGATCATCAGGTGGTGTTTTTATTATAATACATAGAAATGCGTGCGAGTGCGTGCGCGCATTTATGTATGTGTGTAAGTACATTCAAAATAAAGCTTACTACTCACTAAGTGTATTATTTTACACATGAAAACCAAAGTAACTTCGTCAAAGGAAAAAAACAATTCTCAACTAAGTTGGCACTTGGAATTCAAATTAACCGTTTTGTAGACATCTGCATTCTTAGGGTTTCAAAAGAGGGTAAGATAGATATTCAGCTTACACAAAGCAAACTAAGCAGGATTCTTTTCTTTGTCTAACCCTGTCACTGTTCCGTTCATGTTTAAGGTTCGGTCTTGACACAGATATTTGAAAGTTAGCCCTGCGCTCCACTATCATTCTTAGGAACGTGTTGTGAAAATAATAACATGACTATTTATTAAATTAAATATTTTTATAAACTGATAACGGTTAGAACAGCGCTCATGTTGCTTGCGATTGTGATAAACAACCTTCAAAAATACCGTTTAATTCCTGAAGGATATAATGTTTCCTTTGTAACTAAAACTTCGTCTTAAAAATAACTATAAATTGTAATCATATACCTTCCTTATGCAAATATTATCCTTTAAATGATTTTGAACAGTAGCAATATTACTAAGTGTTTTCTCAAAAGTGTCGCAACGATTTGTGGTATATACAGTACCAGTATCGGAAAAGAAATGTACGAATTTAGCTGAGTAACTTGATGAATAAGTTATACGAGTTCATGGTTCATAAATTTACATAACTGTCCCTATATAAAGGAGGTAGAAGCATTTAAACTCAGCCGAAAGACATCCCCTGAAAGACATAGGCCTCCCCAAAGTTCTTTTGCGGTGCTTTGCTGCCTGCATGCGATGGCTTCCTGCGACCTTCACCAGGACCACCTTGTAGGGCACCTACCCACGCTCCGTCTTACGTCCAAATAGTTTAGTCCCACTTACGTTCCTTACTTTCATGTCCGTTGACCGTGTGGTGACGGATTAAGAACACAGAATTTCACCACCCCTATTCATCCCGTGGGTGTCGTAAGAGACGACTAAAGGAAAATACCAAACCCTATACCAACCCGTCTAGCCAGCGTGGCATAGTAGGCCGAAACCTCCTTTCTAAGGAGAGGCTTATGTCCAGCAGTGGACTATTAAAGGCTGTTGATGATGATGATGATGATGACTTACATGGGCTGTGGAGGTCTGATGACAGTCGTTCCATATAAAAAATCGAAATTCAGTCCTGTCGTAGTAGAATAAAAGTCGATCCCTACCTAGTTTGGGAAAAAGGCTCGGAGGAAGATAACTATATATATTTTAAATATACAGAGTGTTCACTCAAAAATTGAAAATTATTCTTGTGATTGAATTATTAATGTTTCTTTAAATTTTCAGCGCAAATCTGACTGGGCATCCAGGCTTTCAATCTACATTGAGCTTGGGATCAAAAGAAGTGATTAATGAAAAAGCCTACGATCCATTTGAACATAGAAACGTGGAACACCCAAATTCGTAAGTAACTAAGCTAATGTCACTAACTTTTAATATTACTTTTTTGTTTGCAATGTAGAAATAGACAGTTACATTTTAAATAAATTTTATGGCGAACATAATATAGTACGAGTATTATGTATAATAGTTCTTCTTCTGAATCACTTCTGTAGCTTAGATGGTTTAGATTCCCGCTTGGACCCGGTAGGTGGCGTTGTAACCGGGCTCTAAATTATTTTTTTTCACTTTATAGCCAATACTTTTTAGAATGATTGAGTGCGTCTCCCGATGGTTTCAATTTATGATTCATTATCAAGGAATTATAATTTTTGAGCCAAAAAATATTAGTGTTGCTTTTTATATTTAAGTTTGTTGCATTGTTGAAATAATATTTTATTTAAAACTTAATACACATGTTGTACAAGGTTGGACTTAATATCATGAGGCAATAACGACAAAAAGTCCAAGTCAAGTCCAATAATAATTCTGGTAGGTATCTCCGTATGACCGAATACTTCAGGTCAGTTAGGGTCAAACTTGGATTATACTGAAAGTTTAAGAACACGGGTAAACATTCTAAGATACTTTTTTTTTTTTTGGTAAATACATACATGTAGAAACAATCCAAAGAACACGGCCATATATAAAAATTTTATACACATGCTTATTTATAACAAAGTGAAAACTAATCAAACTATATCTGGCAGTACAGTGTGTGACAAGAATTTAATTTGCTTTGCTAGATGCAGATTATTATTATTTGCAACTTCTATATTTATTTTATAAATACACAGGCTCTTTACCGGCTTTTTCGGTCACCTCAATGTCGATGCAGTAAATCAACTTTGCCAGGAAGGGAGGAACTTAAATGCTATTCCAGACTTTAATCCGTCTGTATGCCAAATTTCATCAAAACTGTTCAGCCAAAACTTTCACATAAAAATAGTAATAGAATCATCAATTAGTATTAACGTAAGAATATTAAATAATAATAATAAATGATCAGATGTTTCCAATATAAAGCTGTATATATAAAGTGACAAGCAATTTAGCAAAGTTACAATATAGGGCATTATTGCTATTGACTTTCGGAACAAGATCAGGGCCTCAATTCTGCTATTACGCCAAGCCAGTGTCATACCACTGACACGCTATTGAGATGCCATCGAGTGGTCATTGGCATCGGTATAAATATCGGTAGTTAGTATATATTACGTTTTTTGAGGAAATGATTTATTTGTTTTTAATAAATTATTAAAATAAATAAATAAATTAAAATAACTTATTAAAAAATTAAAATAAAATAAAAAGAATGAAGACGCCGTTCAAGTATATATTTTTATACAAAAGTGTACTTTTATTTTAAATTTGTTACTTATAGCCCAAATAGGTATTACAATACTTTATAATGCGTATTTTCGATGATAAAATACTATTTTAGAAGGCCGATTCTTATTTTTAATGTCAATTTTCTATTTTCAGAACAATGGGATCCATGGTACACCTTCTTAAATCATCGTTGGGATCAGGAATTCTGGCAATGCCGGCTGCGTTTAAAAACGCTGGTCTAGCAGTCGGGTCACTAGGAACTATAGTTCTTGGATTTATTTGTACACACTGTATTTACATATTGGTAAGTAAATGTTTTTTATTTTTTATTATTACATTACATCTTTATTGCATGACAAGCAAATCAATTGGAATGGAAATTTTCTAGTTCAAAAACGAACTTGTACATATTATAATGCAGTTAACGTAAAATGTACAATTTATGTACGATGTAGGTAAAAACAATTTATATCACACACCCGCTGCATATACAATTTAATTTTTATTAGAATGTAAAATCATTGAATTATATCCAATTCAACAAAGGAAAAACAATAAAATGGATAATCAATATGAAAAATCAACAGTATCTATTCATTTAAAAGTTATTGGGTAACTTTTCTGTCTTTTGAGCCTTCACTTTTACTGTTACTAGTCTCATGAACTGTAACATTATTGGTGGGATGATAATATACGTAATTATCAAGAAAACGAACTTGTACATACATATACGTGTTCTAAAGTACTCAAAATATCTTGCATTTTTTTAATTGCGTTGTTATTATTTTTCAACTCCTTACTACATTACTGTATTTCGTTGAACAATAGATGAGTACACTAGTCGTAAGACTAATTAAACCTATTGTTGTATATCCCACACAATTCGAAAGTTTTGCTCTTTACTGAGTCGTTCTGGAATATTTTAATATACTAATATTTATAACACATTCGACACATATCAGAGCTCAAAATAGAAATTTATAAAACTATTTTTATGAGCTTAAAACTTCAATCTTTGAATACGTGAGAATGATAAAGAACGCCTGAGTATAAATGTTAACTGGTTTTGTATCTTATACTTCACTAGGTTTAAAAGTCAGTGGAACGGGCTTGGCAAGGCATACTTCTTATTTTGGTAAACATAATTACACTTTAACAAAAAATGTACAAGATTGGGTAAGCTGAGACGCATGGGAATTTCGACTGTATGAAATGGCAATGACTGGTTTACTCCTACAGCTTGATGATTCACGATAGGTAGTAACCATTTTTGGTTAGCATATTAGTTTAGTGGTTAGCTTTTCTAACTACTTAGCTAGATGTTATGGATTCAATGCCGACCGGGACAAATCTTGTGTGATGAACACAATCTTTTGCTCAGTTTCTAGACGGAATTTATCTGTAATAGAAGCTTTTACATTTAGGTTATTGCGGCAAAAAAGATGCCTACGTCCTTACTCTCCCTATTAATCTGATAATTAAATTACCTATATACCAAATTTCATCTAAATCGGTTTAGCGGTTATTGATTTCCCATACAAACTTCCACACCCCACACACTTTCTCATTTATAATATTAGCATGGATATAGGAATTTTGAAATATCTTAGTTTGTTTATTAGCAGTCCGGTTACCATAGTACAAACAGACTAGATAATATTATTTAGAGCAAACTATAGCAGGCTGTTTACAAATGGTTTTTAAGCATACTAAGAAGAAAACAAAAATAAAACTAACACTATAACTTTTAAAACACCAGATGGTTAAAATAAATCAGTAAATTTAATTACATTACTGCTCATTTCAATCATTTGATATATCATCATCATCTGCCTACCCTTATCCCAATTTTATTTGGGGTCAGCACAGTATGATTCTTCCATTCTACTCTATCATTCGTCTATTCACCGTCTGCACCCTTCCTAGCCATATCCTCACTCACGCAGTCCATCCACCATGTACTATTCAAGACAACAAAACATGGAATGTGATTTTTTTGACGCACGGGATCGCGGTAAAATTACAAGATTGCTTCAACAGCAGTCCGATGTCTATAATGACCTCATAGACGAATGGCAACAACGCTGGGATGAATCATCCAAGGGGCGCCATCTTTACCAATTCTTTCCATCTGTTCGCGAACGGTTGTCGAGGACATGGCTTGAGGTGGATCACTGTGTCGCTCAATTTCTTACGGGTCATGGTAACTTTAAGTGCAAGCTTTATTCATTTAAATTAGTCGAGTCACCATTGTGTCAATGCTCAACACCTAACTCTCACTATGAACAGTCTGCTCATCATATCCTCTGGGAATGTAGTCTTTGGTATAATGAACGTAATATAATGCTGAATACCTTGCAGGTGACATCCCTGTTTAAAAGGGTGTATGCCCATTTTACTTCATTTTGTCTCCCGCTTTGCTAAGGAGGGAAGTTGATTTACTGTATTTCCAACTCCTCCAATTTTCTTCTGATTAATTTCGTTGCGGGTTCCAAGACAGTTTAATTTCTTCCTGGGACTTCCCGAGTGTCATAACTCGGTGTGTTCGTGGGTCACTGCTGTGGATCCTGGTGTACAGGACTTACAGTGGTTGGCGTGTGGGCGGGATTAGTCCCAATAAAAAAAAGTCCATCCACCTTTTCTTTGGTCTTCCTCTTCTCTTGTACCCTTCAACTCCCATACCTATAACTTTCTTCACCATATTTTCCTCATCCTTCCGCATGACATGTCCATACCAAGAGAACCTATTACTTCTTAACTTTTCATCCAGTGGCGCTGCTTTCCGACTTGTACTCATTCCTAACCTTGTCCATTCGAGTCACACCACACATCCATCTCAGCATTCGCATTTCGTCTACGTTCAGGTGTCTCTCATCCGTTCTGTAAATGGGCCAACTTTCAGACCACACAGGACGGCAGGTCTGATGATAGTAATCATTTGATATATAATTAATACAAATAAAGAAAAGTGAAGTGTCTGTTTGTAATGTCAAAATAATAGATTTTTTTCATGCTCACATGGTTATTTGCACTATACTAATGCCTAAAAACCAGTTTAGATATTTTAGTTTGTCTGTTTGTTCCGGGTAATCTTCAAAACGGCAGAACCGATTTTGATAATATTTTACTACCAGGTACCTGTCTATATAAGGAGACACTTAGGCTATCTCAGAAAACAGTATAATTTTTATTCTTTTTATGGAATAGGGGGCAAACGAACAGACGGATGAAAGAAGACTGATGAAAAGCGAGTACCGCTGCCCATGAACGCCTGCAACTCAGGAGTCAAAGTTGGTACTGAGGTGCCCATGCGTAGAGATGAGAACAGTATTTCACATGCGGTGGAACTTGCGCCTTATAGAGTTGAAGGCGATGGGCTGGAGTGAAATACTGCGTCGATCTGTTCAGCACACCGAGCTTCTTCGAGGCCAATTTGACCTAACCCTCCAAATGACCGCGCAACTGGACTTTGCTCGAGATGTCGATGCCTAGGATTCCGAAAATGGCTGAGGCAGTTAGGGAGGTGCTCTCGAACCGAGGCGATAAGACAAACGGTATCTTTTTTGCGGTGAGCGCCCGATTTTGCCCGATCCGCGAATCGAACCCACTAAGGCAGCGCTCTTCAAATTCCACGCGAACAACATATAAATTAAAACATTTTGCACACTCGCAAGTGAAGTAACCTTGCGAATTGAAACCTTGACATATACACACCTGCATCAAGATCTTTCTTTAATCTTGTTTTGTTAAAAGGAAGCTTATAACCGCTTTTAGCGCGTACTATTAATAACAATATTTAAGTTGCTTAAACATTAATTAAATACTAAAACTAGAATTGTATTTAGGTACTTTTTACAATGAAAATTAAAAATTTCATGCACGTTTTTACTCATCACAAATTATGTTGTAGTTTAATTTTAGGCATGTTAAGACATATATATATATATATATATATATATATATATATTTACCTCAGTGTTAATAACAATCATATTTTAATATCTTCTTTTTAAAAATCATATTTTTAGAAAGTACATATTAACGAAGTAAGTATATTTATGGATACTACATTTGGACAACTACATTTTTGTCTCAACATCATCAATAAATAAATAACACCGCTCAAGTATCCTCACGATTGCTAAGAAATCTACATATTAAGGAAGCTTGGTGCAAGGCCAAGCCTGTGACATGGTTTATTCTGTATCGAGTCAAAGAGATAACGTAATTTAATCATTCAGTCGTGACTATTGATTTACAATATGTGTACAAACTATAAATACTTTGTTTACACCATTTATTAATATTCTTGGAAGATATGAGATAATACAAATAAGATGTATTGTGCTTTGTAAATAGATTATCTATCCATTGTTTTATTATTGAAATAGTTAAACATTTCATCAATAACCGAGGTTCATGACTATATCAGTACTAATTATACTGATTACTACCTATAGACTGCACGGATGGCGTAGTGGTTACTACGGTACTACGCTAAGTGTTGTGGGTTCGATCCCCACGTAGGACGACAATTTGTGTGATCCACAAATTGTTGTTCTGAGTCTGGGTATTCTTTGTGTCCGTTTCATGTATGTTTGTAAAGTCCCAGACACAGGATATATATATCTGAAACGGCAATTGTTTAAAAAAAAAAAAATTATCCGCCATTAATCAATTCTTTCTGATATTCCCTCTTGAACAGTTTCCCGTTTCTGGCACTTATTCACTCACTTTATCGCTAAACTTTAACAAATCTACACCGCAACACAGCAAGTACATATAAACTTAACTTATCTCATACAAAGTTAAAGAATTTTCGTGAACATTCCCTAAAATTTCATAACAATCCTACTGACTCGAGACCCCTCCGGCAACTTCTAGAACTTCATGTAACATTTGGGCATGTCAGAACCATAAGTTTCAACTTGAACTTGAAATGTTATATAAGGCTCTAAATCATTGTTATCTATTTTTATTCATTGACAGTATTATCTATTTGGACTAATTTAACTGGAGTGAATCAGGAAAATATTAGTATGTGTTTCACGTGGGTTGTTCTGTATTCAATCATTGTTCAATGAATTATAAATAGTCAAAACGTTAAGCAGACATTTTCTCTTTAGCATCCATATCCAGTAGAACTGTAGAATGTGTAAAGACTAAACCATGTAAATATAGAACACGACGTTCGGTAAACTTTAGTAAGTCTTGGATTAAATACAAATTTATTCAGTAAATAAAATGCAAGAGTTAAGAGTTTAGTAACCAAATTCCCTTCATTTCTAAAGTGGAAAAATAGGTATTTGGACCATAATGGTTGGTTTTAGTAACTGTAGATTTAAAAACGTAGCACCTACGCTCGATACGCTCAAATCGCGTTAAATTGTAGTTAGCCATATTTATTGGTCGTAGAATTATTTCAATGGAAATGGCAATTCAATGGAATCGAAACCATTTTATTTGTAGTCGGTGAAAGAGTGTGAGTAATGACTTAGATTTTTTAATGCACACGGTTTGAATCCAAATATATCTTTATCCGTTTCTTGTTAATAGATTTTTAATGTAAATAATTAATATAAAAAATAATATGACAAATATTAAAACTTTATACGCAATGTATTCGACTTTTTATAAATTTCACAGATTAAAGTTGTGTTGAATTGTTAATTGATGTAAAAATGAAAGTAAAGTATAAAATGTTGATTAAAACGTAAATTTTAAATTTTAAGTAACACTCTAAGTTCAAGTTAAATAAACGGACAGACAGACGAACATGACAAAACTATAAATGTTTCTTTTTAGGACTCTAAATCTAAATAATTGTGTTGTCTATTATTTCTTAACTATATTATTATGTATTTTAATAAAAGAAAGCCGAATCTTTGCTCAATAAAGTGTAATATTATTCCTTTAATGGGTAATTCAAGTATTGTATTATTAATTTACCTTTTAATGTTATCGATAAATAATTGGCCAAGCCTGGACGGAATTTTTGCCGAGAACATTACCCAATATGAGGAAATATTTTCACTAGTAAAATTATCTATCGTCATCTAGCTGTTCCTACTTCACTTATAAATTTAATGTTAAACTCTAGTAATAATAATATTCATTGCATTAACTTTAATTAACTTTGAGAGATATCGTTCAGCGCAAATGGGCCGACTCTACCAGAGTGATACCACGGCCTCACAAAAAACCGGCTTTTCACTCATTGCAAGCATGGCCCTACCGTAACATACAAAAACCAAAATTTTAAATCGATAGTCATACAATTTTGCATACTAGTTTTTACGAGTACGAGTACTACTACATCGAGAGCACAAGAAGTGAATCTATCGAGAGCTCGATAAAATATCCATTGAAGAACATGTGGGCAAAAGCTTTTCTAATATTTATAATTTTTCCAATCAGGTGAAAACGTCACAAGAAGTATGCGTGGAAGCTAAGAAACCTTCGATGGGTTTTGCAGAAACTTGTGGTGCTGTATTTGAATATGGACCTAAAAGATTAAGACCGTGGGCAAATTTTGCAAGGTAGGTCACTTAAAGATAATATTATTTTAAACAATAATAAGAATATTCTCAAAGTTCAGCAGAAAAACACTTGCTTATTTCATTGATAAAAAAAAAACCTTTTTTTAAGCTGTAATTTAAGCAGAATTATGATGTGCCTACGATTTAACATTAAATTAATATAAATAGTCTGATTATAATTTTACTTTTAATGTTCATTTACGTAAAATTGCAAAAACATTTAAGAAAAATAATTTTCCAGTTACGTTCTTAATAGTTATTTAGATTAATAATAAAAATATATTTTATTTGATCTAGAAAACTTTTTAGTGGTATTTTTAAACTGTGTTACTTATATCCACAGAATATATAACATTTTAATGTATGGTATACCTATTTATAGTCTGCATTATAATATCAATTAACGATTACAGAACGTGTGTGGACTATACAATGACTTGCACTTACTTGGCAACACTTTGTGTGTATGTGGTGTTTATTGCGGCAAATTTGGAAGAGGTAAATATCTGTCTTTAGTTCACTTACTTTAAAAAAAAATATAAAGCCTAGGTTTTATTCTGAAAAAGTTTTCGATTAAATGATATTGTTTTTTTATTTTCATTTTTTTTTAATTAATAAAGGTTTTCTTCTACCCTCTTATTAAAAGGGGAAAATTATAACTATGATAATAAAAAATATGAGCTTTCTGTATATACTTTATTAATATTACTAATTACGAGAGCTATTTAGATAAGTCTCTTCAATTAGCTTATATGTAATGTCAGGACTGACTGCATTTATAAAAGTAATTGACTTTACCCTATTCTACCCTATCTTACCCCACCGCACTCTACCCTACCCCACTGTACCTTACAAAACAATAACACTATTGCAGTATTTGAATATCTTTCAATTTTTCACTTTTCAGGCACTAAAAGAATACACATATGGATACGACCTATCACGTGGTGTCTATTGCGCGCTAACATTGGTACCTTTAGTGCTAATGTGTCAAATCCGAAACTTGAAGTGGCTGGTTCCATTCTCAGCTATAGCCAATATATGTCTTGTAGTGTGCTTTGCCATCACATTGTACTATATCTTCAGTGATTTGCCGCATCCTCAGGAGAGAGAGATTGCCGCTAAAGTTACTCAGTGGCCAATATTTATTAGGTAAGTCGTTCGTTATTTAACTGTTTTTTTTTATATCAAAGGGGGCAGACGAGCCGACGGGTCACCTGATGGAAAGTGACCATTGCCGCCCATGAACGTCTGAAACTCAGGAGTCACAAACGCGTTGCCGGCCTTTTAGGATGATTAAACTTCATATTGCGTCAATGGCTTAAGAACCTGTAAATTAAAATTGAGAATGATTAGTACTTAATGATGCTGGGAAAGCGGGTCATATGCCCAAAAGCCTTGACCCTAAAGGGACCACTAAAGCATAAAGTAATTATATTAATATTAAACTTTTCAAGAAATCAGTAGTTTCCAGAAATAATAAAGAAATGTAAATAATAATAAATATTTCGGAAATCTAACACACAACGCCATCTAGTTTCAAACTAAGCAGAGCTTGTACTATGAAAGCTAGCTTGACTGATAGAATAATTATATATATATTTTTAATACCTATGTATTATTCATAGAAAATACCCAAATTCCGAAACAAATATTTGTAGATCATACAAACATTTGGTCTGACCCGCTAATCGAACCCGAGACCTCAGCACAGCAGTCACATACGCTACCTACTGTATCAACGAGGCAGTCAAAAGTATACAAAGTATCTTTTACCTATATAAAGTCTATATACAGGTAAAAGGCACAGTACAGTTTAGAACTGATAAAAAAATAACGATTGCGTCTCGGGACGCCCGACAGAAGTGATAACTTAATCTAATCTAAGCTGAACTATTTAATATTGAAATAGTTTAACTTGAGAAAAGCTTAGGTTGTTACTTAAATTTTATGTAAAGCGTTTGACTGAAATACGGCCAGCACTGTGGGTTAGAGTGAGAGAGGAGGAGCCTGCCTACCGCTGCCGTGAAAGTGAATCCAGACAAACTGGCGCCGTAACGCGTTACGTAACCAAACGGTTTACCCTCCCATAACAAGTTTTCACTTCAAAATCATTTTTAAATAGAGCCCAAATTCATGTGGGGCCAGTAGCCCCGAACTAAGGCTAAAATAGGGCTTTTAGAATGATGCTAAAAGCTGAATATTTGAAGTTCTTTATGGCAAACTTACTGCCCGGAGAATGTTTTCTTTTGTATCTGACATCAAATAAAATACACTTAGAGAGGTAATCTAATCTCTAATTTTATCGGTTTAAGTATTTGTTGGAGCTTGTTTCTAAGTTGACCGCACGGATGGCGTAGTATTTTAATCAGTCACCTCGCCGCTTCCTACTGCGCTGAGTGTTGTGGGTTTAATCCCCACATAGGACAACACTTTTTGTGATACACGAATTGTTATTCTGAGTCTGGGTGTTCTTTGTGTCCGTTTTATGTATGCTTGTCAAGTCCCTCGCTAGACAGGAATATATTCCTAACGCGGGAGTTGTGATTAAACAAAAAAAAAACAAATGAAGTAAATATAAAAGTTACTTTAGTCGTAAACATTTGAAATAATTTTTGATACACATAAACATCTATCCAAAAATATACAACATTTATTTCATGAAGTTAATACTTCCCTGCATGGTAATATTATGATATTTTAATTATATGACTACCGAATTCTGTTGACATATTTCGAATGTGTCTTTGATAACATAAAATTTAAAATTTGATCATACTTTGTGTCTTCATTGTGGCTTGTCACTTTTATCATCATCATCATCATCATCATCAGCCCATCGCAGTCAACTGCTGGACATATGTCTCTCCCACATCACTTAGATCGATTTTTGGCTTCTCGCAATGATATTTAAAGGAAGATATGTTATATTCATACTGCACTCACAAAATATTTGTTCCGTAACCGTAGATACATCTAATAATGCAATTTAGAACAAAACATATACTTAAATGTAGTATGACATTCCTTTACCTTTATGTCGTAATTTGTGCACTTTCGCAATACACAGGAAGATATTTTATGAATTTTCTCGAATTAATTAGTAAGCAAAACTTGCAGTAGTCCTAATTAGGACCATTGTGTTTTATTCGTTGTTGGCGTATCTGCCTCTTGTTTGTATATAACATCATTGATTAAACATAACTAACTTTTGTGAAAGTGTAACCGACTTCAATACGACTCCATCACGATGAAGCATGAGAAATCATTTCATCTCATCAACGGGAAATATACCCAAACAAGATAAGAATTTGCCACATCAATTTATAAATGACAAAAGAAATGGAGTTCTGAAGTAACTAACAACAAAATACATTCCAATGGAGAACTTGCTTATTTTTTTGAAGTCCGTTTAACAAGCTGTTTTTTTTTCTAGTGATTAATAAGTATGATTAGATTCCATCGACAAAACTAGACACATGTTCAACTGATTTAGAACACATTTGTGTTCATAGCTATTCGCGATTAATCGAACTTGGGTCCTAAAACTATTTAAACTAGTTAAATAGAAATGTATTAAATCAGTGTTTCAAAGGGTCTGCTGAGCTTTGGAATATAACTTTTCTAATCTAAAACATCTGATTTATTTGAAAATGTTATACCCAATTAAGAGAGAATAGAAGAATATTGAAATAAAACTAGTATCTATGTTATAGTGATTAATTTTTTTGATTGTTTTATTTGAATATCATGACAATAATGAAAATATTTTAAGTAATCTTTGCACAAATAAATAGAAACACAACATTTGATATGAAATTTAAATTTAAGTCTGCCATTTTGATTTCACAAACCTCTAATGGTTATTGTTTCATCAATAATTGTACAAATAATAACTTGATATATTTTACCCACAAACTAGACATAACCTGTGCTATTTCTATCCAAAAAAAAAAATCTATGATTCGCTATGTGCCTGGCTGTATTCTATAACGTATAAGATTACCTGACCTCACTGACTGAGTCATACGGCTTGAAACATAAAAGTTTAACAGCTGATGCTTTTGTTTTGTAAGCACCGACTACACAGACTACAGACACTGGGAAATGATTATGTTCAGTAAACAGTTGTTTAGTTTAAGTACGTACGTACGTACGTACGTGTACGTGACACACGAACTACTGAACTAATAGGCAAAAACACAAGTTTTGTAAATGCTGTGCTGGCTAATTAATAAAATTTCATTATCAAAACCTCATAACAAATTAAAAACTTAAGAATAAAACTTAGATAATTATTATATTATAGAAAAATATATATATATATAAATAAGACTGTTAATTACCAGATTCTACCATTAGTTACTTTAATTACTGCTTATCAAACTAAGCACACGTGTCTTTTCGCTTCTCGAATTAATGATAATTTTTTTGATGATGTTTTTTGATGAAAAGAAAAAGATTGACAAATGAGGTATGAAAATTAAAATATTAATAACATAAACGTGAGATATGAGAAAGATCCTGTTTCTTTTAGTTTTATTATTAACTTTTAAATTTGTTATGTGGATTTGACCTGAGTGGACTAAAGCTTTCTAGAGCTAAAAATATTTTTCCACACTTTTCTTAAATTTATTTAATGAGAACTATGTGTAATGCCGTATATTTGTTTCCAGTACTGTCATATTCGCCATGGAAGGCATTGGCGTGGTGATGCCAGTTGAAAACGAAATGGCTAAACCTCAGAAGTTCCTTGGCTGCCCTGGCGTTCTGAACGTTGCTATGACAATTGTTGTTATAATATATGGCGTAGTAGGCTTCTTCGGTTACATGAAGTTTGGAGACAGTGTCAAAACAAGTGTCACCTTAAATCTTCCTGAGAAGGATATGTAAGTATTGAGAATAGTGTAATTTGATTTGATTCTATTATTTTTTTGTTTTTTTTTTTATGTTAGAGGGGGCAGACGAGCACACGGGTCATCTGACGGAAAGTGATCATCGCCGCCCATGAACGTCTGCAACTCAGGAGTCACAAACGCGTTGCTGGCCTTTTAGGAATTAGTATGCTCTTTTCTTAAAGATTTAAAGGTAGTATCGATCCGGAAATACCGCAGATGGTAAATAATACAAGATCGAAAAGCGCACAGAAGTGGAGCGTCAACTATCCAGGTGATGAGGATGAAAACTTTGCCGTGTGTGAAAACGATGGATGGATGAATAGTCCGAACAATTTCTTAGAGCACTCCCCATGATAGAGAATAGAGAAGGCAGAGTGAAGCCACATCTCTACATAACGCTAACGAGCTGATCGGAGATGTTTGGGCTATAGACGCTTCGAGTCGCTCTTTAAAAGTTTTATTATAACATTATCTTGTCTGTTTTAATGCAACTACGTCCTTGATCAAGGTTGTAGTGACCTCTCACGTAGGTGTTAGAGTCTCCTTTTATTAGTATTTTGAGGCCGTCAAATAGACACTAGACCAAAATCGTCTTAATTCTATTATCTTGTTATCAAAACAAGTAAATTTTACATTTCATATTCATTAAAAAGACAATGCCCGCATTAGGAATATATCCTGTGTTGGGATTTTACAGCCATACAGGAAACAGCAAACACCCAGACTCAAAACAGCAATTTGTGGATCACACAAAGTATTGTCTCATGTTGGGATCGAACCCACAAAACTAAGCGCAGTATGAAGCGGCGTGACTACCGCTTAAACCAATACGCGAAATATGAATTCTGGACGGCTTCTACTACTGCATAAAATAACCATCACAGTTAATAATATATTATCGATCTATAACTTACCCTATAGAAATAAATATTTTTTACTGTTATAGTAAAAGAGATAAAGTATCTCTATAATATAAGATAAAATATATGAACAGATAACATTTTTTGTGCTAACTGCTAGATATTTCATTTCTTCTAGACAGCCATACATTCATTCCAAGTCCCAAGAGAATTTAACAGCTGAGACACGTTTCCCCGCAGTATTACTTGCATATGGTCCCTGCTTCGCTACTAAGTCTTGTGGCGTGATATTTTAAAGTCTATACTATTACCCAATAAATGCTATATTTCTACTAATATTATGAAAGTAAAGAGTTAGTTTGGTTGAATTCACTAATCTCAGGAACTAATGGTTTGAATTGAAAATCCTATTGGTGTTGGATAACCTATTTATCGAGGAAGGCTATATAAAATCACGATAAAATGTTGCAAAAACAGCCAAAATTTATAAGTTTTTTCCAATATAAAATAAAAAATTAAAATCTGACTGACAATTCCAAAAATTATGGAAGAGAAGCAGAAACAAAGATCTCTTTAGCTTTATTATACTAGAGCAATATTTCCTATTTTAATGCATAAATATTAAGTATAAATACTTTATTTCTTATAGTTTATTTTCCTTTTCATTTCAGTCTGGCCCAAAGCGCTAAGATCCTGATGGCCCTAGCAATCCTATTTACCTACAGCCTACAGTTTTATGTTCCAATGGAGATGATATGGCGGCGGGTGAATATGAAAATTTCAGTGAGATACCAGAACATCGCACAGATTTTAATCAGGAGTGCCATTGTTGTTGGATCGGGTAAGATTTCATAAGAAAAACCGGACCAGTGCGAGTCGGACTCGCCGACCAAGGGTTCCGTACAAATTTACAATCGAAAACTGTACATCATAAAAATAATAAAAAATCTGTTTAAGCGGTTAACTCAATTCAAAATTTAGACCACCGTTCCTTGCGTAAAGACCCTGTTTTTTTATAATTTAATTACAAATGTATAGTTTTAAGGTTTTTCCATATCGTTTATATTTACTTGACAAATTTCGTGATTCTAGGTCAACGGGAACTAACATATATGTTTTCGACCCAAATCCTATAGGGTACTTCCGGTTGACCTGGACTTTACTTTATTGTGTTGACTCAGGACCTTGATTTTTATGACTATTTTTATGACTATGATGGGGAAATTTCAACTTGCTAGGTCAGCCGTTCCTGAGACAATCGATGGTGACGTACGGACAGACAGACGGTGAAGTGAGTGATCTTGTAAGGGTTCCTTTTTTACCTTTTGAGGTACGGAACCCTAAAATTGGATTGAAACTTCTTAAATACACTTACATAGTAGAGCACTTAAGCAAAAATCCAAAAGTGTTAAAACGCCATATAAAATTGCCACTCGCCGAATAGTACTCTGCCATTCTTTTGAGTCCATTCAAGACAACAGCTAACCACGTCGGTTAGAGAAATAAAATCAATTTGAATTCACAAATATATACTTACATATTTATTTTACATAAGTGGCCTACCTCTATACATTAACATTTTGTTGACTCAGATCCCTAGGGTATTTATTTCGAGTTTTACTTTTTATCTTTTCTACTACGTGTTTATACAAGCTATATTTGAGTTTGCGTTAAACAATATCAATTTATTGCCAAGGGATAGATTCTATATATAATTTTATTTTGACGACGACCCATTCTAAGAAGAGGCCTATTTTATTTTATTTTATACTTTTTATTTGGACAACCAACAAGAACATACACCTTTAAAGCAAGAGATACAATGGCAGTGATATACAAGCATTAGTGCTGCCTCAATTACAGGTTGCCACGGAAAGCGTTATAATAAAAGAGAGTTATGAGCGTAAGGCTTCCCCTAACTTAAAAAAAAGACTTGTGCAGACATTTTCTTACTGAACTAACTACTGAAAAATCTAGAACATAAAATAAACAAAAGTCCTTATACATAAAATATATCTCAGCTTAACAATAATAGTTTATTTTCTATTTACCAGATTTCTACACATCCCAAAGGTTAGCTGGTAAACAAGGCCCATAGCATTAAGTCCTCCCAAGTACATAAAGTTGTAAATAAATAAATAAAACTGTTTTTATTCTACTAACGCCTGGCTTTCTCTCAACAGTGGCCCTTGCAGCAGCTTATCCCGACTTAGAGTTGTTCGTCAGTCTCTGCGGTGCTATCTTCCTCTCAAGTCTGGGTCTCCTCACACCTGCCATCGTTGACACTGTCCACAAATGGGAAAAAGGCCTCGGACCCTTCAACTACATTCTTTTTAAAAATATTATAATTGGAACGATTTCCTTGCTGGCTCTCTTTTCAGGCTGTTATGTGTCTATCAATGATATGATTATAAAATTAAGGAAATCTGAGGCTGCTTATGAAACAATAGCAAATGTGACAAGTATTCCTTCCAATATGACATATCCGATTTAGATTCTCAGTAAATAGAAGTTGAACCATGACATTTCAGGTAGAAGTGATTTACAGTCTGAACAAACTCAGTTTAAATCTAAAATATTGAGCCTTAAAATGATTGAACATTAAAGTAGTTGTTGTAATTATATAAAAAGTCTTATGGACTATAAACTCGCTAATTAGGTTGTGATTTATAATTACGTAAAGATTATTAAAAAGACTCGACTTGGATCACTAAATTGTTTTCATCGTCAGCCTATCGCAGTTCATTGCTGGACATAGGCCTCTCCTATTGCACGCCACTTCGATCGATTTTCACGCATCCAGCTCCAGCCAGCCATCTTGCGCAAATCGTCACTCCACCAGGGCCTCAATTCTGCTACTTTAATATTGTATCAATAGACTGTCGATGGAATGTCGTTGGAATAGTTTTGCACTTTTCTTATTCTACTAACTATGTAAGACCAATGGCCTCTCGATGACTTGTCACTGATACAAATGTCGTCGATGTCTTTGTAATAGTTTAGTAAACCGTACATTTTAAATTTGTAAGAAAATTATATATTTCATTTTCCAGAAATGGTAATGTTGTTGATATCACCATTGATGACCTATGACCTGACTACACCAACAGTCTATTGATGTTAGTAGAATACCGATATTTTGACCGATATCAATGGAATCTCAATAGCGTGTCAATGGAATGACAGTGTCTTGGCGTTAACATAAAATAGCAGAATTGAGGCCCTGGCCCGTGGGCGTCCTACACTACGTTTGTGTTATATTGTTTTCATATATTTTATTATTATAAAAAATCATCTTGCCTTTTCTGTTATGACAATATTCACTTATTTTATTTATTTTCAATTACTGATGTTTAGATACACTTAGTTATTATTCCAATGAGTATTCTCCTTTAATAATTAAAATACTATTAAATTTGTCATAGTATTTATAATAGTGAATTTAAATTTTTTTTATGTGTCTGATTTCTATATTAATTATTGTCTTCTAACTTAAATTTGTGTGAAAATCAAATTGGATTCGTAATTTGAAGCGTGACAGCTAAAACACCTTCAATAAAAAAAGTGCTGTAAGCTACACTAATAATTTGCTCTTTCTAGTATTACTAACTACATTTTTTTAAATAAATTATAATATTAATATTTTATAAACTCGAGATCAGATATAAATAAAAACATTAAAAGGAAAAATAATCAAATAATATCACTTTATAGGGTTTTAATTTATAATAAGATTGTGTAAGATCGCTTTCTTGAAGTTTTGATAAGACGCTAAGCCGACCGGGCTCATTAAATTCACAAATTGGAATTTCCAGACCATTACAATGACCAAATTCCAGAAGATCTTATATTTCCTTTTTGTTGTATTTAAGAAGATCAATTTGCAAATGACTTATTTTCAATTTAATAGTCTTATTTATATTAGTTTTTCTTTTTCATCTTCAGACGTTACCGATGCTATTTCACAACGTATATTTGATATTTTTATGTATATACTGATAATATCACAGTGATGCTACATAAAATTGTGTAGTTACCAATAGGTTACAATAATTTAAGGAATTGTTAAAAATGCCATATTTGGTCTTATTTATGACTACCCGAATAATGAGATTTTTTTAACTACATTAAGTCTTATTGAGTTTCTGAGTGTTTTATGTGCACGTGAATAGTTATAATTAGATTATTTAAAAACCGATGACATATTTTTAGAGTAAAACCTTCCCTGAGTGATTCATTAAAGACATGAATTTGTGCAAGTATATATATAATGTTCTGTGGTATCTCGATTGAATTATAGCACAATAATGTTGCTTCAGTACCAGGTTTTTCTAAGCACTACTGAAATCAATAATATTTTATTTACTTTTCACATTAGGAATGTTAAATGAATGAATTCCAAATACCTTTCGCCCTAATACAGATTTCCTCATGGATGAATAGGGAACATGGAAAAACACTTAAGTGTAGGGCACAGACCTGTACAATGTATAAATGTCAATCATGTGATTAAGATAAATTGAGTACAATTAAATACACATAACCTGTATATGTAAATTTAGTGTTAAAAAATTAAAAACAAAATGTGATATCTATAATTTTAACAATTTAGGTTTAAGTTTCTTTTGAGATAAGATATTGAAATAAAAAAAAATAACAGATTTATTACCTTGTTTTATTATCTTTTGAGAAATTTAATTTGCTTATTTGACTAGACTGCTAGTATTGTTGTTAGAGATGCTGATTGATAACCAGAGATCGTGGATTCGATTCCCACCCAGGACAAATCATTGTGTGGTGAGTATAATCAATAGTTCTGTGTATGGGTGTAATTTATCTTTAATATGTAGGTATTTAGAAATATTTAAGGTTGCTTATCAATAGTCTGGTAACCATAGTACAAAGTCTGCCTGGTTTAGGATCAGACAACCATGTGTGAGGTTAAGTTATTACTTACAACTGTTAAAGTAGTCAATCGATTTTAAATAAGAAACAGATTTTAAGTTTACTAAAGTAAATTTAAAGGGTCTACTAGTTTACGATACTGTCTTAGTTTATACGCCTAATGATTACGTACTACAAGAATTTTCATTGTCACTGTAAGTATAAATCGAAATGCAGAATAGGAAAATGTAGGTTTTAACCGGTGTTCATTTTGGGTTAATATGGGTGTTAATGTCCGTGTGGTGACGGATTAAAAATACGGATTGTCACCACCCCCATTGATCCCGTGGGTGTCGTAAGAGCCGACTAAGGGAGCAAACTGTGTAAAACAACAGCACCGCAAAAACATGGAAAACTTGAAACAAACTCTATACCAACCCGTCTGGCCAGCGTGGTATAGTAGGCCAAAACCTCTTTTTTAAGGAGAGGCCTATGTCCAGCAGTGGACTGTTAAAGGCTGTTGATGATGGGTTTTAACCATAATTGTTTTGCATTGCCTTTGACTTTAGTATTAGCATTACCCAAAACTGTGTTTGTTATTATTTTTTATCGTTTTAGCTGACTTTATACAAGAGGGGAGTTCTAAATTCGGATAGGTATATTGTTCGTACTCCGTCATTTGTAAATTGATTTGAAAAAATCTATTTTTATTTAATAATAATAATGTTTCGGTGAAACACAATTCCATCTGGTTTCAAACAAGGCAAAGCTTGTACTATGACAGATAGAATACGAGTCCTTATATACTTCTTTTTTTTTAAATAGATACATATTATACACTAGCTGGTACTAGCTGGCTTAGTTGGTTCGATTTCCAGACCGGGCTAAATTTTATTGGGTTTTTCTGAGAGGAAAAATAGCCTAAGTAGCCTTATATAGACAGCTATCTGTCAGTAAAATCGTATCAAAATCGGTACAGCCGTTTAGAAGATTACCCGGAACAAACAGACAGACAGACAAAAATTATTAAACTGGTTTGTAGCCTTGTGAGCATGAAAAAAATCTATTAGTTTGACATCACAAACAGACACTTCGGTTTGATTTATTTGTGTAAATTATTTGGTAGGGTTATACTTCCTATTTAGTTCATTTCAAATTTGAAAAAAAAAACTACCTTTAAGGATGGAAAATTATTATTAAAAACAAAGAATACAATTTATCACAATTGACCATAAGGTATGCTCATTCAGTGATACTTTTTAGGGTTCCATACCTCAAAAAGTAAAAACGGAACCCTTATAAGATTACTCTCTTATCCGTCTGTCTGTCCGTGTGTCACCACCGATTTTCTCATGAACGGGTTTACCCAACAAGTTGAAATTTATACCAGACTTTGAGGTCTATTGTCCCTATTAGGTGTATTAAAATCAAGGTCCTAAGTCAACACCATAAAAAGATATGGGCACATTCAGATTTTCGGGAAAACTTGTAAGTACCAAAATTTACCTTCGAATTTTCTCTTTACTTGTGCTGTGTTCTTTTTTCAATTCTAGGTCAACCGGCAGTACCCTCTAGATTTTGGGTCGAAACCTATATGGAAGTTCCCGTTGACTATAATCACGAAATTTAAGACCTTTGAGGCTTTTGTCTAGGAGTGGAATGTTAAAAATTGTTGATATGGGGTAAAATCTGGGTAGGTACGGAATCCTCGGCGCACGAGTTCGACTCGCACCTGACCGCTTTTTTTTTAAAGTTAGGTATTAATAGGAGACTAAAAGTCTAGTCTTTATACAAATCGGATTTATCCCCATAATCTTTCGAAGATGATTTGTTTGATGTTATATTTAGACAGTCATAATAGTTGTTGCGAGCGCCTACACATTTAGTCTTAGCTATATTCAAAACGACCTCTGTTATTTTTTATATAGCCTAGCTTATTTGAACATATATAGAAAGACCAAATATCTCCTGCAATCTAACTATACTACTTCTATTTAGTATGTCGTTCTTTGAAATCTTTACTGTCTGAGTTCCTAACGAACATCTGACCTATGCGTTCACCTTACGCCAATATCTCTTGTACCTTCTTTCTTTCTCCCGTTTTAATTCAAACGAAAGCGTCAGTTTGCGGATCAGCCACCAAAGGAACCATTCTAAACTGTTTAAACATAAAACTCGGCAAAATACCAGGTACATCTATACATCCATACTTGCATACTTCTACACTTATACTGTTAATGTAAAAGTGAGTTTGTTTGCTACGCTTTTACACCTAATCCACTTAACCGATTTTACCAACGGAAAGATACTAAACTATTCAACATTCATAAAACATTCAGTCAAATTATGAAAGTCGCAACAAATAAAATTATGCAACTACAACAAAACATTTTGTATGTCTATGTTAACACTAATTCGAATATTGTGAAACAAGCACACATTGCATTATAACATACAAATTTGAACCTAAATTACACGTGTATATGGTTAATAATACAATTCCCTCAGTAGTCGGCGAATACATTTGATTACGTAAAATGCAATCAAGCAACCTTCCAAAGTACCTCTTAAGTCTGAAGTGTTCTTTTTTGTGTGAGACATAATATGAATGGCATTAAACAGTTAGTGAACATAGTCGAGTACATATTCAAATAAATGGAATGTATTAAAGAATCAGCCTTCACTTATTTTTTGGTAGGTACATGACTTAGTCAATGACTTATTTAAAAAAATGTAGTGTTAAAAAAGCGGGTAAAACTTGGTAAAGCCTTCATTCGAAACCAACCAAGAGTCGTCCGGTGGGGACCACACTTTAAAAGAATTACTGTAACCTATACGTTGTAATAACTACCGGTGATCATCTCAATGTATTATTATTGTAAATACAATTTGCAAAAAAGTGTTGAATTATTCGGAATTGCAAGGTTCTATTCCCGAAGGGATAAGCACAAGCATATTAGTCATTTAGAGTTTTTTCACTTAATTTCACCAAATAATATAATCATTCATTCCATTCGCCTAATATAAGACAAGCCATTGATTTCGAATTAAGCATTTAAGTTTGAATAGGTAATTCGTATGAAGCCCAAAATCGATCTAAGTGGCGTGCAATGGGAGAGGGCTATGTCCAGCAGTTGACTGCGATAGGCTGATGCTGATGATGAGGTAATACAGAAGGCAATGGAAACAAAAGAAGAATGCTTACAAGAATGCATGGAAAGATCATGGTCATGCCAGTTACTTGATGTGATTATTGGTAAAAAACCGAGCCCCCAAAGTTGGTCCTAATACCAATTTACAACTTAGTACCAATATTCGGTCTGCAGTATAAATGCTATTTTTAATGGGAACAAAAAAAACATCTTTAAGCACTTAAAATAAGACCTCTTGACGTTAGAGCCAATAAATTAGTATGAGTACTGACAACGCGATTGAATTATGTCGTAATTACATCGTAAACCCAATATTGGTGATTTCATTAGATTTTAAATGGCTGAAACCGCAAATATTGGCACATCTTCAACTTTATCTAAAGAACACGGATGTATTTTTGTATGGGTTTCTATCAGCTCTAACTCGTCAATCCGCCAAGACAATTACAACAGCAATTAGATTAAATCAGCTATGGTGTTAATTGTAATGGGTAAGAAACAAAGGTTGTACGTCATAATTACAAGCACATTTAGATGCAGGTGAATACTGTCGACCAAACCTTACACCTTTTAAGTTGGTACAATCAATACACATTCTTATCTCTATTGATCGCTGTTGATCTTCAGTAACTGTTTTTTGAAAATCGTTTTTTATTGAGTGAAGGAAAAGCGTTTGTCTTCCAACTTCTTTGGTAGATGGGAGTGGAAGACGGTATCTTTTTTTTTTCGTTAAGTCAACTCACGCACTAGGCCTAAATCCTGTGTCGCGGGGGACTTTACAAACATACATGAAACGGACACAAGGAACACCCAGACTTAGAACATCAATTTGTGGATCACACAAAGTGTCGTCCCATGTGGGGATCGGACACACAACACTCAGTGTAGTAAGCGGCGTGGCGACCGCTTAAACCACTACGCTATCCGTGAAGACTGTCTGTTTCATGTCTCGAACTTTATTTGGTGTACCGCCATTTGTCAGTACGGTCATGAACTTGATGTATTATTGTATGTATGAAATACTAAACTGGTATACAATTAAGTTTATTCTATTCTATTGTAATGGCCCAGGGCCTCACAGAATACCAGTGTTAAGCATTTCTTTCGTTTCTAAGTTGTGTGTGGTTACCTGTATTGGGGTTACCTCACTCACTCGGTGAAAAGCAACCCACCGGACCCGACAATACCCGTCAAAAAATTCTGGGTAGAGAAGCACTCAAAGGGCGGCACTTGTATCACTTTAGTTGTATGTATCAATGTACCATGCTACTTACTTATCATCAGGTAACCAGAGTGTCGTGCAAACCTATTTCATGACAACTCGACGGTGACGGCGTTCGACGTTATGATTGGCCCGCGCTGAACTCTTCACCAATCACAGCGCCAAACGCGGTCACCGTGACGATTGAGTAGAAGTGAAATAAACTCGCACTTGGCCCTCAATCTGCTCAGTTGTCCTCTATACCATAACAAAAGAGGTGAGTATGCAATAAATTGAGTAGGTCAGGGTCACTTACACTACTCCGTGTGGTGACGGATTAAGAATACAGAGTGTCACCACCCCTATTCATACCGTGGATGTCGTAAGAGGCGACTAATGGAGTAAACTACTCAGGACAACAGCACTGCAGAGAGAAGGAAAACTTGACAAAAGTAGGCCAAAACCTCCTTTCTAAGGAGAGGCTTATGTCCAGCACTGGACTATTAAAGGCTGTTGATGTGAGGGTCACTTATTTAAAACTTAAACTGACTATTGACGAAAACATCGAGTCATCTAACTTTAAATAAGTATACGTATATAATTGCATGTATATGACTGCACGCATGGCGTAGTGATTTAAGCGGTCACCTCGCCGCTTCCTTCTGCTTTGAGTGTTGTGCGTTTGATTCACACAACGGACAACACTTTGTGTGATCCACTAATTGTTGTTCTGAGTCTGAGTGTTTTTTGTGTTCGTTTCATATATGTCTGTAAATTTCTAGTGCGGGAGTAATATTAAAAAAAATATGCGAATAAACTTCGCTGTGGCACATGTCTCATCAATGCAATATTGATTAAAAATAAGGAACTGAACTGACGCGAAAAATAGATAAAAACAAATATTTCAAACGGGTTCTATATCGTATCAATTTTTGAGCTCAATCGGTACAGGACTTTTTGAGTTTTTAAACGTAAACAAACCAACAAAACACTTACATATAGGTATATATAAAGATTTAACAAAATGTATCTATCAGCATTCCAATTATAAACTGTACAACAGTTACCTTCATAGTAAATTACTATTACGAAACGTATAATGAAATCTGTATCAAAGTTATTTGGTACTACGAGTAGCACTGGTGCATGGAAGGTATTATTATAGTGTTGGTACAAGACAACATAGTAATCAAAGACTAAAGAAGACGTAATACTGTGTATATTTTACTTATTGAAGACTAATTGTTGGCAATGTATAATTGACATATAGCTGGATAATAAACATATAGAAAAACTGAAACGAAGATCTAATATTTTTTTTCACACTGAACCCAAACTATGCAGAGCCTGTACTATGTTACCTACCAGACTATACAGACATACCTATATGTTTCTAATTACATACCTATTATAGCTAAATTACACCCAGAGACAATATTTGTCCTGAGTGGAAATCGAACCCATGACCTCTGGTTTAGCAATCAGGATCGCTGAGCACTCCAGCAATAGGCCAGTCAAAATTTATAATTCTACTAGCTGACCCGCCAATCGTTTTTTTTTTCAATTACATTATTTCTAGGAAATATTGAAAAAAATAATGTAGGGGTCACCCTTGTCATTTAAGGGTGTGAAAAATAGATGTTGGCCGATTCTGAGACCTACCCGATGTGCATATAAAATTTCTTAAAAATTGGTACAGCCGTTTCGGAGGAATATGGTAACTAACATTTTGACACGAGAAATTTATATGTAAGATATGTATGTATTATTGCGTAAACAAATGACAGTGTAAACTACATGTTCTTAAATCACATATTTTGTATACAGTTTAGCTTCTATATAAACATTTTCTGCCCTCCTTTATAAAATACAATTTGTTTATATCAAATCTCATATTTCTTCACATCACATCATCACATCAACAGCCTATACTAGTCCACTGCTGGACATAGGCCTCTCCTTAGAAAGGAGGTTTTGGCCTACCATACCACGCTGGCCAGACGGGTTGGTATAGGGTTTGTTTCAAGTTTTCCTTCTCTTTGCAGTGCTGTTGTCCTGCTTAGTTTGCTCCCTTAGTCGGCTCTTACGACACCCACAGGATGAATTGGGGTGGTGACAATTTGTATTCTTAATCCGTCACCACACGGACATTTTGACATCATATTTCTTAATGAGCGCATATGTGTAAGGCACGGCCTATATCTGCTTCAAACTTTTATAATATTTCAGACATCTAACACACAACGCCCTCTAGTTTCAAACTAAGCAGAGCTTGTACTATGAAAGCTAGATTGACTGATAGAGTACTTATATATATTTTTTTGTAAATACATACATATTATACATAGAAAACACCCAAACTCCGAAACAAATATTTGCAGAGCATACAAATATTTGGTCCGACCCAGGAATCGAGCCCGAGACCTCAGAACAGCAGTCGCAAACGCTACCACTGAGCCACCGAGGTAACAAAATTCAAGTTTAGAATTACACTTGATCAGCACCATCCCATAAGATTTAGAGATGGATAATTCTGAATAGCAATAAATAGGCATATCATACCTATTACTAAATTCTTCCATGACGTTAATACACTCAATTTGACAACTATAAAATTTCACCCCTCTCCAAATTGCTCTAAAAATCTAAATTCAAATGAGAACAGAAAAAAAAATCTCAGATTAAAAAATGCCTAGGTACTAAATGTATCAAGGTCATTTTCGTTCAGATAAAGTGTGATACGTTTTTTCTTAAGCATAAAAATCCGTTTAAGAACGGCGATACAGATCATAATTCTTTTTTTAAAGTACTCTTAAAACAAGTGACCATAACAGTTCTATGGCTGGTTGACTAACACAAACGCAAGGCCACCGACCATCAGCTGACGAAGGCCAAACATTGAAAGGGAACGCCGATTAAATTACAACACTCGGGTACTTCGACTGCATGCGCAATAAATCTTTTACTGTTCGCAATGTGGTATGTCAACTGTCGTATTTTAAATTAGTTTTATAAGTGAAATATAAAGGCATTTTGTAAAAGAGGACTGTTGAAATTAGACAGGTTTTAACATCGACTGCGCTACAAGATATAATATCGATAAAAAAAAACAACTCATTTCAACGACTGTCAGATATTGATGATACAACGTATGAGCAGTCATATCACAGGAGTGTGTAAAATGTGTGAAGTTATTAAATACTAATTTAGCTAGAAGAATATGGCTTTTACCAAGAAATCGTTTAATTGGTTTATAATCGTAAAGGCATCGTTGATAAAATAATCTCAGTAATATCCGTATGTGAGTTGTTTACACAATATAATAAGTAATTTAAGTAAAGTTGCAACCATTTGCATTAGCGTACTAACAAATATATTTTAATTAGAGCTATCTTACCTTACTTAGAATTGAAATAATATCTTACTTTTTTAACGACATCCGATTTTAATTAACTATATCCAAAGGCATGTAAACTGTATCCAAATGTATGTGATTTGTAAATGAAAATCCTTTCAGTAGCATTAGGTATATGAGCTAACAAACAAACAGATAAACAGACTGACAAATAAATTCTATAAATCCTTGAACTACGTACTCTTTCATAGTTAATACTTTTAGAAAGAAAACTAATAAAAAAAGAAAGGGAGTTTGGGTTTTTGTAATAACTTTTCTTTAAGTAAACAGACACGCCGCATATGCCTAAAGCTATAAAGATTAGAACATAATGACAATAATCTAGTTCAAATACAAATAATCACAATCCATTAGATCCATCTGTTCCAATAATTTACGGGAATTTATGTGAACAATCAACCTTCCAAATAACTTTCTCCGACTTATCAGTAAGAATAACCTCCCCTAGAAGAATGAGCCGATCCATCAGTCGGAGACTTTGTTAAGATATTTTGTGTGGATTTTTCACTTGTATTTATAGACATCGATGAGCAGAACGGACATTTCTGCTGCTTTGATAGAACTATTTTTATACTCATGTTGAAAAGTTGAATGAGATCTGAATAATATTTTAAAGTATGTTTGAATAAAAGTGCCAAATGTGAGGTGTCTCTGGTTATTACTGTTTTTTTTTAAAGACAATCGCATTAAGATTATATTCCTGTGTATACTGTGTGTATATTCTGTTAAAGCGGCGAGGTGACCGCTTAAACCACTACGCCATCGCACGGATTTCATTTGTCATTCAAAGTCAACAGTCATTTGCAGTTATTACTGTTAAAAATACATATTTTAAAGTAGGCGTTATATTTTGAAGATCTCTAGAAATCATGGACACATACCCGATTAGCATCGAAGGAAGATTGCGTGAAGAATAATTGCTTTAATTTCACAGGCAACTATCGTATTTAAGGTTTAAAATGATTACGTATACTGATTAATATTCAAAGCAAGCTTACTTTGTAAAAAAAAAACACAAGATATACAATCATGTAATAATTATTCAGTCCTAGATTATTATAGTAATGTAGGTCATGAGTAATGCAGGTGATTGCCTAGATGCAGTCATTATGCACAGCAGAATAAAGTCAGCCGTGAGTACAATTCATACATATTAAAGATAAACGCTTTTGCTCACGTATCCTGCTACACTCTTTTTTAAGGAATAGGGGACAAACAAGCAGACGGTTCACCTAATGGAAAGCGACAAAAGCAAAAACTCCTTGATAATAATAATAATAATATGTCGGACTAAGCAGAGCTTGTACTATGAAAGCTAGATCGTCTGTAGAATACTTATATACTTTTTTTTTTGTAAAAACATACATATTATAGATAGAAAACACCTAAACTCCGAAACAAAAATATGCAGATACCACAAAAAATTGGTACTTGGTAATATCTCAGCATAGCAGTCGCATACGCTACCACTGCTCCACCGAGGTAGTTATTTTTTTTTTAAATCTATATATAAATAAGAGATTTCCACGTATATAGTCACTCATCACGATATCTCTGGAAGCATTAGAGCTAAAAACTTGAAATTTGGTAGGAATATTCTTTTCACCGAGTAGAGGTCAGCTAAGAACGGATTTTAAGAAATTCAACAAAAAAATAAATAATTAAATAATGTAAACAGCAAAACAACGTTTGCAGGGTCAGCTAGTATGTAATATATATCTGATAAAGAGGAACCGGCAACTATTCGGCAAGTATCACCGAAATACACGCCTCATTTTTCCTGCAATCTTCTCCATTTTATCTCCAGTCGGCGCAATGTATAACATTGCAATGGGCTCTAACTTGTTCCGTTTTTGACCGACTGTATGCCTGACGCCAACTCTCCTTTTGAATGTAGTCATTTCCAGACGGGGACAAAAGAAGAAAACAAATTTTGGATTAGCAACAAGACTGGGACTGCAGTTAGCTCGAAGAGGCATAGGTACCAAAGCTTCATTCGTGTCCCGTGATGTGAGGAGTCATTAGGACGGGTATCACTAAATATCGTACATTTATATATAAATATCTGACAAACTCAGCTATGCTTAATTTTGTGCTGCAAGTCATATGTAAAAGTTCGTGTATTGTTGATATTTTTCCTCATGACTTCCATTCTGTTTTGAAATTATATTGCGGAGTGATTACTCAGCTCTGACTTCGATAACAGCACCACAACAACAACAACAAAAGTCAGTTTGGCCTTGCCTTAATTAATACAAATAATAACTTTGGGTTTTCTCCTTTTGAATCACCCTAATGTTCAAAACCTCTGCTCGTGAAAAGGAAACCACAACATCTTGTTTGCCATGACATTCGCATAACAAAGGTCGGTCAGGTGTGAGTAAGAAATGGCTGAAGGCTCTTCCATGACCTATGTATGCTTACTACTCAGAACAAACATGTTTGAATAACAAGGAAGACCAAATCAAGATGGCATTGAAGTTTGTAGGCTTAATATGCGGCAAACTTAACTCTTAGAATGATGATTTGGAAATTGGAGAAACTGGCATTAGTCTGAGCAGTTGTACACCGTAATTCTACTGAATGTAAGGCAGTTGCGTATTATTATTAATGTAAAAAAGCAGTTATTAGGATCTTAAATAAAAGAACAAATACAAAACTCTATAATTTATTCTAATATTACTTTTTTTTGTCTACAACCAACTTATATTGTGCGGTAAATTATTTTACCATTACGGTATTTGTTGCATTGAGTTTCTTTAGGATGACAAAATTAGGTTTGTTATTCGAAAAAAAGTCGGACAAAAATCTTCGGGATCGATTTGTAGTCCCCGATAAAAGTTTGTTATATATATACATCACACTTGTGGCCTGATTAGGAAACCGTTACACACAGAAGGGTCACAACTTCAATTCCCACTGAGAGCAAGTATTTGCATGAATTCCTCTGTTCGCATTGGCTTAATATTTATTCATGTTTATTACTCTTAATACAATCTATTCTTTTCGTTAGGATGTAGACAATGTTTTAAAAGAAAGGAAGAAGAAGCTTTATTAAAAAAAAAGAAAAAAAATAGACTACGTGAAAATGTATGGGCCCTATAATATTTTAAAGTTTATAATTTTATAAAAAGTTTTATAATTTTCAAATTATTATATCCAGTGATACTCTTACAGTGCAATTTACACACGAATCTAACGACGCCTCCCAAGCTAAAATCTATAATAAAAATAACTTCACACATCTCACACATGGCTTGATTCCAAACAAGGCAGAGTCTGTGCTATGGTAACCAGACTGCTGATAAACATACTTATATATGTTTTAAATAGATACATATTATAGATAAATGACACCCAGACACAGTACAAATGACCGTGCTCATCACACAATTATTTGACCTGGGTTTGAATCGAACCCACTACCGCCGGCTTATCAGTCAGAGTCACTAACCACTAGACTAAGAGGCCCGTTAACTATCAAGCCGTTTAGACTTTAGCGTGTTTTAAAGAAATATACATACAAACATATCTTAGAAAAACATATTTATTTTATACCACGAAGTTACGAGTACTATTAACTAAGGTTTGAAAAAATAGAAAACAAAAAATATATTAATTATGTCTAAAAGAATAACGATTTCAGTCGGTACATAAACATGATTAAAAGTTAAAGTCTTGTGTCTATGGCCTATTTGCTCTCTGAATATCGACCCTTCAAATAACATATAAAACATAGTGTATCAATTCGTCCCCTCATATTTTAGATATACCAACTCGCCCTAATTGTCATTGGCTTGAAAGTACAGTCAGAAAAGTTGACATGACGTAGTGAACTGTAAAGTTCCATCATAAACTAAAAAGTACATACCTGGGTAAATTACATGAAAGGTACTTTACATGAATGAATGCTAAATATGAATAACATAATTGTAAATATCTAATAGGTATTTATTTGCGGTTTTGTGCATTAGCTCACTACTATTGTTAATTGTTAGAAAACCAAACGTACGATTGAGGAAATACTTGAATAAACTGATTAAAAGTTGCTTCTCATCAATGATGTGTACCGCATTGTCGACCTTCTGTGCACGAATTTCATTTGTATGCATGGCTTTTTGATTTGCATTTATTTTGTTCCAAGATTTTAGTCGTCTTTAATTCGGTTTTAAATAAAATGTTCAAGAATCAATATCTATAAAAATCAATGTTTAAGTTTTGTTTAGTTACTAACCCAATTACTTTTGAATGTAGAGACTGGGGAATATAAACAGCTTTTAGCCCGTAACATTGTACTGGCGGCAGAAGGCGATTGCGATTCTCGCCCCTCCCGGCCATTGGTCAGCAGAGGAACACCGGGATCGTTTTTAGTCAGTAAGAGACCTACACATCCTATCCTCCTCTCCCCCAATGG
This sequence comes from Arctia plantaginis, assembly GCA_902825455.1. Taxonomy (NCBI): domain Eukaryota; kingdom Metazoa; phylum Arthropoda; class Insecta; order Lepidoptera; family Erebidae; genus Arctia; species Arctia plantaginis. The sequence goes on along the minus strand of CADEBD010000041.1, from coordinate 466,905 downwards.
GTAAAGGTCATCCATGAGGAGCATCCACCCGTTGACAAATTAAAAAGGCCGTTACGTCCATTAACATAAATAGTTTTTAACAATTAGAATCGTTACGAGATGTCATTTTTACTACACACACACACACATACACATACGTCTAGAATAGAGGCATTTTAAAATCTCACCTTTTTCTGACTATATTTCAAGTCCCATTCACGTTACAATGGGGTTAGCCCAGCCAGGCGCATACATTCCAAAATAAACATACTTATATATTTTTATATAAATATCTACATATTATAGATAAATGACTTCAAAAGTCCGTGTGGTGACGGATTAAGAATACGGAATGTCACCACCCCTATTCAACCCGTGGGTGTCGTAAGAGCCCACTAAGGGAGCAAACTACGCAGGACATCAGCACTACAAAGAGAAGGAAAACTTGAAACAAACCCTATATCAACCCGTCTGGCCAGCGCGGTATAGTAGGCCAAAACCTCCTTTCTAAGGAGAGGCCTAGGTCCAGCAGTGGACTGTTATAGGCTGTTGAAGATGATGACTTCAAAACACAGATGAAATTATTCATCGGGCCCATCACACAATATTTGTCTTGGATGGGAATCGAACCCAAGGGTAAGCAATCAGGATCGATAAACACTTTTTTTAAAGACAACTCCCGTACTAGGAACCTATGTCACGGGGGACTTTACAGACAAACATGAAACAGACACAAAAACCACCCAGACTCAGAACAACAATTCGTGAATCATACAAAGTGTTGTCACATCTGGGGATCGGACCCACAATACTCAGCGTAGCAGGAAGCGGCGAGGTGACCGCTTAAACCACTATGCCATCCGTGCAGGCGACCAGACTGGACCAACAGGCCAGACCAGGTCTGTTTTTTTTAGTTTTTTCATTATAATTGTCGCTTGAAACCAGTACTAGTGTTACCCGGTCGAAATGTCAGCAGTTCTATAACAAATCATAGCGGTATTTCTAGTATATAGCTCATATACTTTCATTCTTATATTTGTCAAATGTTTTGACACGTTTCCATACAAATCAAAATTTAAAAAACGGCTTGAGGGGTCCATGGACCCATGGTCGGAATAAAGTTCCTTTTTCTTTTTGGTAGACGTATAGTGTCGGAAAAAAGTCTTGTTACACATCAGCTCAAAACGTGTAACGAGCTATAAGGAACTTCGTTCCTACAACTAAATATAGCATGAAATCTTTTAAATAAATACTCGTGTCAGGGTTAACACTTGAATACACATACTTATAGACTGTAGTAATCGTTGCAGTTACCTTGGCAGTTAATATTACTTAAAAGAATAATTGGTGACTGCATTGCACGATAGACCGCTACTGCGACATTCTTTAGAGATTTTAGTTTTCTCGTGATCATCTGCCATACTGAGCTCACGACTGACCTTAGACACAAAGACTTAGATATTGAGCCTTCATCTTATAACACACTAATAGTTTCGTAATATCATCGCTTGATCTGGTGGTAGGAGGGTTTGTAATTCGTTGTCGACAGTCAATTGTTTTTCTTCTTAGTAATAATTGTGGGTTTTCTAGGCTATATTGGCTGACCATTAATAAAATTAATGTTACACGTTGTTTTCATTCACTAGGTTACAGAGATTAATACCTTGAAAAACTTTAATGAGTAGATTTAAGTTGTCTCTTTCCATCTTCAACATGAAAGTCTTTGAATTCAACAGCGATGCTGTCAACGGTAGATCTCCTAGCTCTTCTGTTTCCTTTCTTAATGAGCTGTTATGATACACAAAGAAAAATCACATTCAGTCGGATTGAGGATCTCTTCAACTAAAAGTTTTGACTAACGCATGAAAAAGTTTGTATCAAAACCATTAACAAACAAATTATGGATATTCCGAAGTAAAGAGATTATTATTATTAGGTATATAACCATTGCACCAGGGACTTCCTTTCTAGGGTATACCTGGTTCCCCGGCTATTAGTACCCGAGACGGCGTGCGGTTTTAGTCGGTTCGAGTCCGACATGCCACCGACAGGTGGTATCCGAGGGGATTTCCGCACGGAAAAAAAAAAAAAAAAGGTATATAACCATAAAAAAAATGCGAATAGACTTATATACCAAAATGGCATATACTTCAAACAACAATTACAAATTGCTTCATTAATTTCAAACTATGTATGCGTCATATTTCAAAAGACATAATATGTATGTACACCGGAACGATGATGGTAAAAAACTTAAATAATAATGATATTAAAAAACAAATTTTATTTCTAATCTGTCAGAGATAGAATACTGCGACAAAACTACAAGTGATTATGACATTTACGGTTTTAACAAGACGATTCAATTAAATATGCAAGTAAACACATACGTCAAACATTATGTATCAACACAATAAATCTAACAGGGTCTTTGTTTGATTGTCTCTTATAAAGCGCTAATCTCTGAAACTGATAGTCAGATTTGAATTATTCTGTTTGTATTTAATAAAGCGTTCTCTATTCATTTAGGAAGACTATAAGCCTGTAAAGTAACCTTATATAAAAACGCAGATAAAACGGGAAAGGCTTACAACTTATTTAACTAGTAGTTGTTTAAATCGAGACTTCATAACTTTTAACGTTTGGTGAGATGACGTCTTAAGAATACGAAGTGTCAAACCCGCTAGTCATCCTGTGGGTTTCTTAAGAGCCGAATTGAAAAAATCTTATTCATACCTATCTGGCCAGCGTGGTATAGCAGGCCATAACTTCCTTTCTAAGCAGAGGCTTATGACCAGCAGTGGCCTGACAAAATTGTACCGGTCGTTACCGGTTTACAGACCTTAATACTATTTGACTACACTCACATAACATTTTCTATAACACCAAATATATAATTTCCTTAATAATGTTAGATAGTTGCATAATATATAAAAATAATTAGAACTAATAAAGTAAGTAAAACACTCGTCGAGTGAAAAATTAACTGTTTGTAGACGCGACGCGAGGTTGTATCGTGTCAATGACATGTAAACTTGTAAGCCTTGCTTCTTGCAAATATAATTCATAATATTTATATATTTTTTTCGAAGACCTACAGCGATTTATTATATCAATTTTTATATGCCAAATAAGAATGATGAGTTGATTGCTACTAAATAATCATTAAGGAGAGGCATAAGCCATTACTAGTCCACTGCTGGACATATTATGTCCAGCAGTGGACTAGTAATGGCTTTGATGATGATGAAATAATCGTTACAAGCCTTTTGTCAAATTTGGAGCCGATGTAATGTGTAACATTGGAAAATAATTTAGGCTGGTTTCTTTTGTGTTTGCTAATTTCCTTTATGGCTGACCACAAACAAACCCTTCTTGGGAATTCAACCGTTTTTAGACAGGACAAAGAAGGAAGTTAAATCGAGGTCCCTCTTCCCCTTCTGGGATTCTGAAGGACGGGTTCCTCAAAGGCGGCACACTTGTGTTGTGTGGCATTTATCTCAGGTGATCCCTGTACTCGGTTTACGCCTTATGACATAAAAAATACATAATTGCAAACATCCTCATTCATAATATTAGTAGGATATCCGGAGGTGTTAATCAACGACATGTGTCAAATGCTCGTAACACTTCACAAACATGACAATATCCATTTTATTTTTAATTAAGACGGTTTGTGTGTCAGCCGATATTTGGGAAATTTATTATCAATTTCCTCAATAAAAGTGGTTTTCATCGTCGCACTTACACAATCATTAATTAATTAATCAATAAATACTGTATCTGAATATATTATTCTATTAATATTCATAAGACTACATTCATCATCATCATCATCATCATCAGGCTCTCCCATTGCACGCTATTTAGATCGATTTTAGGCTTCTCGCATCAAGTTCCTGCCAGCCATCCCACGCAAATCTTCTCCACTTGCTGTGGTCACCTTTGTCAGTTCGCAGGTGACTACATTAGAAAATATTATTATTATGGCCATGATGTGTTTTCATTACTAGTGGGATACAGTGGGGTACAATTTATCTTTTGCTATTGCGCCATGATAGAAATAATGCAAAGTATTTTAAACAAAGCAATACAATAACAAAATTCTCATCAGTAATATTTACTAACACTGATTAAAACAAAGACATATCGCGAGAAGTTTTTGAATTACAATAAAATAGTCACATTTCAAAAATAGCTTAAAAATAATAAGAAAGAAAAGAATTGATAATTTTAGAATGGCTTAAAAAAGTTGAAATTAAACTAAGAACAGTTTTGACCAAGTCCCTTTTTACCAATTAATTACCTCAAAAATGATATTTATTTTATGTATGTTCATCTATCTCGTGTATGGATCCTCGAATAGTTTTGGATTAGTGGGTCGGCTTCAAACCCAACATCCTACGTTATTATACAACTGCTGAATGTGACGTGCAATGGGAGAGGTCTATGTCCAACAGTGGACTGCGATAGGCTGATGATGAATGATAAAATAACTTCTAAATGCCCGAACAGATTAAGATAGATGGGTATCGTTAGAATCCTTACATCATTAACCGTAATATTAACTATAATTAAAAAAAAACAACGGCTGAAAGAAATCTTACATATTTTGAGTTTTGTCAATTTTTTAACACGCTTTTATTACTTCGGTATGTATGTATCTATGTATGTAACGGAATCTTTGAACGTGTTTTTGACCCACTTCAAAACGTCGAATTACATTGAAACTTCGCACACTTATGAAGGACCGATGACAATACAATAATTTGATAAATTTAGCCGATTACCCTGATCAGTATCTTCAGGATTAACGGCTTTTTGAACATCTAAAAATACGGTAGTGTCTTTTGCTACATACTAATAATAATAATAAATGTTATTTCAGACATTAGTCCATAAATGTATTTGTAACAATCATCTTACAACTATGTTAATTCTATATTAGAACAAAAACAAATTACAAAATAAATCGTGGTGGTGTACTAATAGGTGTATCAAAAAGGGAAAGAAAAGAAAAATGATTTTATCGTAAAAAAAGCGTGGGGTGCTTTTCAATGTATTTCATAATAAAATTACTGTTACCAATATCTGTAATTAAAATACTTCTACAAAAATTAAGATCTAGCACCCCACGTTTTTTTAACAATACACTTATTTTTCTTTTTGATTTTATAGTTTTTTTTTTAAATATTATTTTATAACTATTTACAAAATTACAATGGCGTGCTTTTAGTTTTTTTAATGTATTTTTTTTAATTTTAAGATATTCTATATCCTTTTGTTTAATAATGAATATGTATAATTATGTTGGCAATAAAGGCTTAAAAAAGGCAATATCCTTTTGCAACGCGAGTCAAGGTTTGCTTTTTTAGATTTTACAACCAACAAGTAACCAACAACTGTATTATTAAACTGGTGAAGGTATGTGCTTCTTTGCTAGATCAGTTACACAATAGTGGTCTTAATCTAGAGAGGTTAAATACAGCATACGAGTAGCCATTAGCCATAAAAATGAAAAAATAAAACATACGTACGGAAGTTGTAACGTTGGCAATCACATAACAAATGTTATCTACTTGCAAATTAACTACTGTTACGTCACCAGTCACCATTTCACTAAAAATTGTTTGTGGTTTGTTTTGCATCATTTACAGCCGGGTTTACAAAATATTTGGTTAGAGAGTTAGGCGCGGTGTTTGCTACTAGGATGATAAATGAGTGAAACTTTTTTTGACGCATACTGATATTGGTAGAAGACTCAACTTAGTTGACATGAAAAATACTTTTTCGTATTTTACAATGAACAGAATAAAATTCATGGCATCTAGCCCATTTGTGATAAAGATTTATAGATTGCCATTAAAATGGAAGATCTGACAAAGTCAAGTTGGAAAAAAAAATGTTAACTACTGCTCCTTAAAATTAAGACTTCCATAAAAACCGTCATTACCATAAATTAATTAGGGGTGGGTCATCTATAAAATACTTTACACGTGAAAACAGGATTTTCTTTGTAAATAATTCTACGTTTAGTATGTGAAATTCTAATAAGTACATATCATTGTTTTCTTGAGAAGTTATCCTTAATTAGTTTCTTTTTTTTATAAATAATATTCATATTTTTGGAACTACTTTTTGGTTTTGGTGGTTGGTGGTTCACGCGCGAGGACAATGCTTCGGCGAGTAACGATGACAATCCCTGACAAACTACTCAGCTATTCGTGGACTATGATATATCCACTAGTGGACCACCAGACGTTCACTGGTTGATACCGCGTCGTCCACCCATGGACCACCAGGACCTGTTGACAACGAGTGGACACCGAGCGACGAGGTGCGGGTCGTGTGTTGGGTGGGTCTAATGAACACACATACATATTATGGTTAGCTAGTCACTACTTAACAGACTTAAAAAAAGATTAGATTTTCAATTTTCAATTTTGTCAAATGAGTTCAATAACTTAGTTTTTCATTAAATCGTGTTTTATTCAGGTTAGTCCTCTTTCAATTTGAAGTAAACATTTTTTTTTATTTAAAAAGACATTAGGAAAGGCATTAGGAACATACCCTGTGTCGCGAGGGACTTTACAAACATACATGAAACGGACAAAAAAGAACACCCAGACTCGGAACAACAATTTGTGATCACACAAAGTGTCGTCCCATGTGGAGTTTGAACCCACAACACTCGGCGTAGCAGGAAGCGGCGTGGCGACCTCTTAAACCACTACGCCATCCGTGCAGTCATATTTCCCCTGTAAGAGCGGCAAATTTATACCGCTTATCAAATTTTTGCGTAGTCATAACAGTTTATTAAAATAGCAAGTCAACAGTAGACGCACGTGTGTTCCTACTGAGTGAGCTGCTAAGTAAGGCATGTAATTTTTTTATAAATTTTACTATTAAGTTCGTAAAACTATAGGAGCGTGAAAACGATAATTATTATATTACCAAAACTACTAATTATACGCGTATATCTTTAATATCTTGATCTTTTGTAAATATTAAAAACGAATTAAATAGAACATATCTTTAAATAAGTATTATTTAAATTAATGCTTAAAAATTAAACTGCATTTTTACCGGAAATGCTCCAAATTTGAAAAAAAATATAACGGTCATAGTTGCATCCCCAATTTACATATCCTTTGCTTTTACATCCGTTAAAAAAATCTGATTGGATGCCCTTTCCAAAATCCTTGCGCGTGGTACAACATGAAGCGTATTTGTACCGCTGTTGTTGGTTGATATTGCGGCTTAATGTTTAATTTATGTACGTTGCGTTTGCACGTGTAGCGGGAGCGGACACTCGCGAAAACTGAAGTGACATTTGTTTTTTTTTTCAATATTCATTTTTGTGATTGTGTTTTTTTTTATTTTTGTGACAGAAGTGCCAGTTGTTATTCTTGTGTAAGTCATTTTTTGTTTATTATTTATTGTTTTTGTTAGAAATGATTATTGACGTTATTTTTTTATTAGTTATTGAGTTTAATTTACTTATGTTTATATTTCGCACTCTCCGACGTATTTTTAATTAGAAAGATTCAATTTTTTTTAAATTAAGTTTTTCAATTTCAGATAATAATTGATAAATTATAAACATTACAATTACACAATCTTTACCATCGGTTTGAATGAATAAAACCGTAAACGTACATTTAGCCGAATCAAAGTTTATTCAATATTCAGTTTATCTATACATCATGTACTTACTACATTCCCATTGACAAACCATTATGCCCAAAATATATTTCTTTAAAAATAGTATAGTTTACAGTTTTCGTTCACTTAAAAAATACCTTCACACTTTTTATAAAAAAAAAAACTAACGACTTTTATAGGTTCTAATAATGTTTTTATTTTCTTAATTTAGCACAAGTCGACTTTAACTTACAAAAATCTACGAACTAGGTAGCCGTCCCTTATTATTATTGAGAATTTAAATTTAAAATAAAAATCTTATTTATCCTGTAGATTTTTTCCAACCATTTTTATGTCATAATATAATTAAAAAAACTCGAGAACCACTGCTTTATTTCATACTAACTAATCTCAAGAACCACTTTACTGATAAGACTGTTTTTTTTTCATGCTATGATTTGCACTTATATAGAAATTAAATAAACAAATTGAATTGACTAAAAAATATATAAAAATAAACTTATACACTGCAGCTAGGCCGAGTTTCTATTTATAAATAATTGATGATTACGTTAATTCGTAAATAAATACCAAAAACGTGACCTTGCGACTGCCAGAGGTAGCCTCTCGCCGGAGTAAATAGTTATGTACAAGTTACGGACCGAAAGCGATAAAGGTTTGGCAAAGTAACAGCAAAGGACTTGCATTCTTGAGTCAAACCACGCAACGATGGCTAGAGGGCGCTGAACTAACTAACTAACTCTATACGCGCCTTCGTTACTCGTAGTGTTGGTCCAAGGGTTTCTTGCAGAACACTTATTATTGCAGCTGATTGATGATGATTTTACCACGTATTTTACTTTTGGTTTGATTCTGATCACCTTTTTGTATCACTAAGATTGTATTTCAGTGTATTTCCAGGCATAAAATCACAGTAACTGTAAATTTGACTACACAGATGGTGTAGTGGTTTAAGCGGTCGTCACGCCGCTTACTACTACGCTGAGTGTTGGGGGTCCAATCCCCACATGGGAGGACACTTTGTGTGATTCACAAATTGTTGTTCTGAATCTGGGTGTTCTTTATGTCCGTTTCATGTATGTTTGTAAAGTCCCCCGCGACACAGGATATATTCCTAATGCGGGGGTTGTTTTTTTAAATAAAAAATGAAAAAAAATAATGATAAAAACGTAGAAATATCTATAGTCGTACGTGTAACATTGTATACATTTATACAATGTAACAACGCTCTCATTTCAATTAAACATAAAAATACCAGCTCTCTGTTACACAGTTAAAGTTAAAGTAACACTACTTTAAACTCTTTTTTTTTTGCATTTTCAAGATTAACTGCAGCTTAGTTTTTGCTGTTGTTAATTTTCATTTATCACGTAGCTGGTTAGAAGAGCCAGTTAGTGTAAAGTATCATTATTCGGTAAATAATAATGGAATTAAAAATTCAATACACATGACCAGCAATTTCTTAAATAAAAAAATATATCTAATATGTAATGTAATGAACAGTTAATATATTTTTATTGTAACGTAAACGCCTAACAACAAAACTATCCTTGACTGGATCCAAATCTAAAACCTACCTTTTTTTAACTACCACCTCGTTATACTAGGTGCGCTCGTTGTCGAGAGTGAATTGATGTGAAATAAACTCGCACTTGGCCCTTTGACATGATTTTGTTTTCACGGTGCTTCCCGTTTCAAATAATTCCAGCGTTTACAATCCAAAATTACAGTAGTACACTATAAGACCCCATGACATACGACCCTGTAATAACCGGTCTAATAAAAACCTTTACGTTATAACTGTGTTTGTTAATATCGTGTTTGTTCCAATGATAGATACATACACACATGTACTCACGTCTTTTATCCCCGTAGGAATAGACAGAGGTTGTTTAATGCCCACATAAGGCCGAATATAATTTTAGTCCCACTTAGATAATAGGAGCCAAGCCTATTGCCGTCAAGCAAAACAACAAACAAACAAACCAATATTCCGAAATAAACATCTAAACAAACAAATAAAATTGAAGTATCTGTTTGTGATGTCAAAATAATAGGCTTTTTCCATGCTCACACGGTTATTTGAACGATACCTATGCTTAAAAACCAGTTTAAATATTTTTTGTCTGTATGTTTGTTCCGGATAATCTTCAAAATGGCAATTTTGATAATATTTTAGTACTAGGTAGCTGTCTATATAAAAAGTAACTCAGGCTATTTTGCCTCTCAGAAAAAATCTATAAAATTTTGCTCGGTTTGGGAATCGAACCCGAGGCAGTGCTTTTCAAATTCCACACGAACGAAGTCGCGGGTACCAGACAACCAGTCTTCAATATTTCTAAATATTATAAATAATTTACACCCAGACACAGAACAAATCATCATCTCTCTCATCGCGCAATTATTTCCCCTGGGTGGGAAAAGAACCCACGCTCTATGGCTTAGCAGTCCGGGTCACTAGACAAACAGCGGTCAGCGAAATGATGGTAATAATCCACGTAACCTCGGAATTGTGTATTAGTATTATTATTGATTAACACAAAATCGCTCCTAGAACGCTGTGCACGCCCCAAAAGGCTTGTGGAAGGGGCTTGGTTGGCTCACCTAACAAATCTTTACCACTATTGAGTCTAAATACGGCAATCAGAGCCCACAACCAATACCAATAATTGTGTATCAGTAGAGGCATCAATCCTGTTAATTTTCACGTATGTAGCATCTCCGTACTATCAATCATAACAAAGATTTAAAACAATCTTTGCAGTTTAGTTGTTGACAATTGGAACGAATAACAAATGTACTATTGATACTATAAAATTGAATCATCAAAACAATGATTTGTTTTTTAAATAGAATATAAACTGCACATAAATATTTTAATAATAATTATTTTATAACTAAGACTAGACAGTCTTAATTTTAATAACATTGAAAAATAATGATTTGGACGCAGATAATTCGACCTTCAAGATTAGAGTACGCAAGTTTTGTGAAGACCTGTTGACCTAGTCATCAGAATAACTATTGAGAATGAAGACATTACTGTAGGTAATATATATGGATGTATGTTTATGTTTCTTATATTTATAGTATTATATAGTCATCATCAACAGCCTTTACTAGTCCACTGCTGGACATAGGCCTCTCCTTAGAAAGGAGGTTTTGGCCTATTATACCACGCTAGCCAGACGGGTTGGTATAGGGTTTGTTTCAAGTTTTCATTCTCTCTGCAGTGCTGTTGTCCTGCGTAGTTTGTTCCCTAAGCCGCATCTTACGACACTCATGGGATGAATAGGAGTGGTGACTCTCTGTATTCTTAATCCGTCACCACACGGACATTATATATATTACGTATAAATTATATATCTGTATATCTATGTAGTATAACATCTTGAAACTGACAAAATAAAAAAAATACATATCTCTCTCTCATCTCTGCATCACCCAAAGATTGACGCGAAGAAAATGCCTATAGCATTATGTCCACCTTATGTGATGTATTTGCAGGAAGTATAAAACAAATAAATAAATAATTCGTTACCATTGTTTTTGTAAAAACGTATGGGTTTAAATATTACTTCACATGTACAGGTAGAAATATGCTACAGATTAAAGAATCTGAAGCACATAAAAATAACTGAAAATCTTAATTGCCAAACTGAAATTAATTGTATTTAAAAGACAATCAAGTACATATTTAATTACAATAATAAAACTTCTTAGTTAATGCAAAGTTCGGACTTTAATTCTAATAAACTATTATTAAATTTATTTCATTAAACTAGCATTCGCAGCTGCCGAGATTTTCAGGTTACTTTATCTCGAAAAATAAGTCTTTATAAGACGCAGATTCATTACTTTCAAGTATATTAATAGGGCTTATTTCAAAAGGTACTCCATATATTTTTAAAGTATCAAGTAAATGTTTTACTGTTATGAACGTAGAGCCTTTTGAAATCTTACCCAAGCTACACGTAATATTTCTTTGAAATTTTAATTTACAATGTGAGTGTGTTCAGATGATTAGAAGCGATATGCGAGTACCTACTTGAGATACGAGTGTACTTTTCGACCAGAAGTGATCTGTACTTTGATGAAATTAATTTTACATCATTTGATATGAAGTACAGTCTTTATATATGAAATAAAATGAAAATAAATTAAACTTTAAAATATTTTAAACCGAGCTTTACCAATATCTAGAAAATTATATTAGTTTAAGATTTTGTTTAATAACGGATAAGAATACGGAGTGTCACCAAACCTATTCATACCGTGGGTGTCGTAAAAGCCGACTAAGGCAGCAAACTACGCATGACAAAAGCACTGCAAGGAAAAGGTAAACTTAAAACAAACCCTTTTTTTTTTAACGTGTGGAAATCCCCCTCTTTGCGCTTCTATTTTAGGGGGGGTCCAGGTTGTTATCGCCTTCTGGACCCCTGCCAGCGCCGGCCCGCTCCTGGCGCGGGCTCCGTCTCAAAGCCCCCTCGCGGCTGGCCAAACTAATGCGGGTGGAGGGGAAAACCCATCCCGTCCACCCGCGGCCACACTCAGGGCGGCATGAGGCGCAGGTGAGCGCGCCTCCGGGTCCGAGTGGAGGTCGTCCTCCCGGGCCTTCTCCGCCGCCTCCTTCTGCGAGATTACCTCCTCGCAAAAGGTTGCGACCGCGGTAAAAAACTGTCGCTGCCGGCCATGGAGCGAACTACGGCCGGTAGAGAGATCCGCTCCGATGACTGCAGTGAGGGCCCGGCGCTGCGTCGCCCATGCGGGGCAGACCGCCAGCGTGTGCTGGGCCGAGTCCTCACTGCAGTCGCAGTGGTGGCAGGCGGGACTCGATTCCCTCCTAGCGACCGAGTGCGGGTACTTTCCGAAGCAACCGTGCCCGGAAAGCACCTGCGTTAGCCGGAAGGTAAGGGTCCCGTGCTGCCGCCCTGCCCACTCGGCGATGACCGGCTGGAGAGCCTCCACGGCGGTGAAGCCAGCGCGTGGAGTCTCCGGCCGGAACGACCACCTGACCATGGTGGCTCGGCGAGCGGCCACTCGCGCACGTCTTCAGGCGGAGGGCGAAATCCGCTCTCCGCTCGGTAGTCAACCACTCGCCGATAGACTTCGGCGAGCACTTCCAGCTCCAAATCCCACGGGGGTGTTCCGACCAAGGCGAAGCAGCCTCGGTGGACACCGTGCGGTATCCGCGTATGGCCCTGACCGCCAATATCCTCTGGGGGCGCCAGAGGCGCGCCCTATTCGGGGCGGTCAGAGCCGCCACCCACACCGGTGCACCATACAGCGCCTGGAAGTTAGCCCCGGGCCGTGACTAAGGTGTCATCCGCGTAGCAGATTATACCCAGCCCGGGGGGGAGACGCCCTCGTAGGGAAACTTAAAACAAACACCATACCAACGCGGCATCTGACCAGCGTGTCATAGTAGGCCAAACCTCATTTCTAAGGAGAGGCTTATGTCCATCAGTGGATTACTACAGGTTGTTAACGATGATTAAGTTACGAACATTTTATACATTCCTAAAAGACTCAAAGAAAATTTTAATTTCCAGTACTTTTTTCTGGATTAAAGTGTCCTATGTCATTCTCTGTAACCCTGACACGTGTTTGTAAAAAAATGTTACAATCACAAATAATTATTAACTTTTATATGTGTATTCGTATTACTACTTTTGTATATTTAAGTTATGTTTAAGAGTAGACTAAGTAAATTTCTAGTAATAAAACTACTGTGTAACAGAATTGTTATCGCAAAAAATATATATTTAAGTGCTATGATTATGGATGCATTATCTTAATGTCTATTGTGCAGTTTGTGTTGTATGTGTTTACTATTGTGTAGTTATTGATTTTTATTACCTAATGTATTGTGGCTTTGAATATAAAAAGCATGTTTACTTAGTCAATACAAGAAATAATGTTGCATGCCACTGGTAAAATATGGCTGAGCGTTAATGTACTGTAACAAAACCAGATAAAATAAAATATATTCCATTCCATTCCATTCCATGCCATTCCATTCCATTATATTCCATTCCATTCCATTCCATTCCATTCCATTCCATTCCATTCCATTCCATTCCATTCCATTCAATTCAATTCCATTCCATTCCATTCCATTCCATTCCATTCCATTCCATTCCATTCCATTCCATTCCATTCCATTCCATTCCATTCCATTCCATTCCATTCCATTCCATTCCATTCCATTCCATTCCATTCCATTCCATTCCATTCCATTCCATTCCATTCCATTCCATTCCATTCCATTCCATTCCATTCCATTCCATTCCATTCCATTCCATTCCATTCCATTCCATTCCATTCCATTCCATTCCATTCCATTCCATTCCATTCCATTCCATTCCATTCCATTCCATTCCATTCCATTCCATTCCATTCCATTCCATTCCATTCCATTCCATTCCATTCCATTCCATTCCATTCCATTCCATTCCATTCCATTCCATTCCATTCCATTCCATTCCATTCCATTCCATTCCATTCCATTCCATTCCATTCCATTCCATTCCATTCCATTCCATTCCATTCCATTCCATTCCATTCCATTCCATTCCATTCCATTCTATTCCATTCTATTCCATTCTATTCTTTCCTATTCTATTCTATTCTATTCTATTCTACTCTACTGTACTCTACTCTACTCTACCATACTCTACTCTACTCTAACCAGCCCTGCCCTTGCCCTGATTCTGGGTAGAAGTGACAGCAAGGGCGGCAGCGCACTTATGTCTCTTGGGTTGCAGTAGTTGAATGCGCGGTGGTAGTCACTCTCTACCAGGTGACCCGTCTGCTTATTTGCAACGAATGGCGTAAAAAACCAATATTTTTATAAAATACCATTATAATTAATGATATGTAGCATTTTGATTCAATTATAGTCAAGTATACTTAGTAAGAAATGTATTGTACGATGAGTACGGGTCGGGCACGAATCGAAAGGGGAGGTCGGCAAGTCTAATCTTCTGTGTTTGCAAAGGTAGCAAGAATAACATCGATCGCCGACAGATACTCACACTGGCACATATTTATAAAAAAACTGTCCTAATTTATAAACATATTTGGTATTTCATTTATTGACTAGCTGGCCCGGCGAACTTCGTACCACCATATTTTTGTTTTCGTGGATATTTTCGAAATACTTGAAAGACTTGTTTTACTATTTATGACCAAGTCGGCATCACACTGGCGGTGTACAGTCGCGGACTAAGGAAATATGATACTTCTAGTAAATTCAAATAAGTTGGATAATCAATAATTTCATATATTCACATTAGATTTTCGATTGATTAACCCGTTAAATTAAAAAGTACTGGAAATCTCACACGTTACGTGCTTAGTGGCAAAAACTGAGACAAAATCTTTCGTTTACTATACGACCATGTAATGAAATGAAATGATAATAAAAAAAAAATAAGACAACCTATTTTAATGCCATTTAATGTACTTACAATATTTTTTGTTTTTCCTTCTGGAGAGAAAACAAATATTGCCAATTATTTGCCGCCTCTCGAGCACGCAGCTTACAACTATCCATGCAAAAAACACGGCAATTTAAGGTTTATTCCACACACTTCTAATGATTGGCCTTGGGATTTATTAATAGTCATTGCAAGACGCACTGCAACTGATTATGCTCATGTAAGAGTTGCTGCAGCTGTACGATGAAATCTTCAGCTTCAGTAGTACCCAGGAAACATATTTGAAGAAATTTGTAATCACCATCAACTGATGTCAACAATGCTAGTGCACGATGGTGAATTGTTGCGTTTGATCGTCTGTTATGTTGCCCCTGCTTGAAGTCGATGGTATGGCTTCTTTCCGAGTCGTGGTGGATCTCGCTTGAGAAATTTTCATTCTTTTGCCTCTATAGGCTACCTAAGCTTGTCTTCATTCTAGAAGATTGTGAATTCAACTTGCTTTACGTGTAGGTCGACCGATATTTGGACTGGACAGACTTTGGTGGCATTTTCTATCAATAACAATAAGTAACACGACGGTAAACCTATTAACGCACATCAAAACATCGTTTTGCTGTTGCTAAAGGAGTGGTAATTGTATATGACGAGGATCGGCGTCTGTTTTTGTTATTTACTACAGCTTTTATTACATATTACATTACTAAATAACAAAAACAGTAAATACAATTCAAGATGTATTCCAAGTTCTTACCAAGAGCTGTACATAGAACCGTACGGTCCGACGATAGTGAATAAAGATGACAGTAAATACAATTAAAGATGTATTGTATTCCAAAGTCTTACCAACAACAGTACATAGATCCGTACGGTAGTAAATAAAGACAACAGTAAATACAATTAAAGATGTATTCCAAGGTTTTATGCAAGGACGCATTGGCAACTCATGCACGTGGTTAAAAGTTGTTAGGTTAAGTGTTGTATTTTCTTGGCGTTTTCAGATAATAGGATTCAAGTTATTTCTTAATGCCGGCTATTAAAACTTGAAATATAATCAATTAGAATCTAATTTTCTAATTAGAATCTAAATAGTCCGTGTGGTGACGGATTAAGAATACAAATTGTCATCACCCCAATTCATCCCGTGGGTGTCGTAAGAGCCGACTAAGGGAGCAAACTAAGAAGAACAACAGCACTGCAAAGAGAAGGAAAACTTGAAACAAACCCTATACCAACCCGTCTGGCCAGCGTGGTATAGTAGGCCAAAACCTCCTTTCTAAGGAGAGGCCTATGTCCAGCAGTGGACTAGTATAGGCTGTTGATGATGATGATGAGAATCTAATTTAAATCCGCTTTATGTGTAAAGATAACGAACAGCTCGTCTCACGCGAAGTCTCACATCAAATCGCTCTCGAACGCGAGCGCTTTCGGCGTTGGGATTGGTCACCGTAACGTACGAGTAGATGTGAAATAAACTTGCACTAGGACCTCTACTCTTCGTGCGAATAGTGTTAAAAAATATTTTAACGAGGTCCCACATGTCATACGATGAGGCAGCCTGTTTAATATTGACAGTTGTCAAGGGCAACAGAAAAACATTTATTTTAAGATTTTCGCCTTAGGCGTTATCTTATACTAGCTGACCCGCGCAACTTCGTCTGCGTCTCTTAATAGTAATAAATTTTCTCAGTTTTTGAAACATTCTTCATTGGTGCTCCGCTCCTATTGGTCTTAGCGTGATGATATATAGCCTATAGCCTTCCTCGATAAATGGGCTATCTAACACTGAAAGAATTTTTTAAATCGGACCAGTAGTTCCTGAGATTAGCGCGTTCAAACATACAAACAAACAAACAAACTCTTCAGCTTTATAATATTAGTATAGATATACAATTCTCGTGTCACAATGTTCGTTCCCGTACTCCTCCGAAACGGCTTGACCGATTCTCATGAAATTTTGTGTGCACATCGGGTAGGTCTGAGAATCGGCCATCATCTATTTTTCATACCCCTAAATGGTAAGGGTGACCCACCCCTAAATTTTTTTTTAAGCAAAGCAACGTTTGCCGGGCCAGCTAGTTTACGATAAAAATTGTGATCTTAAATTATTATATTTGGATTTACAGCTCTATTAAAGTTGAAATATATTAAAACGTGCAAAAATATCTCTAGATATTCCTTACATAGAACACCTGAATCACTCCAACTATAAAGACCTCTTACCAATGTTCATCAAACAATTCCAATTTTCCTGTAGGAATAGAACCGTAACTAGCATAGAAATCAGAGCCTCGGGAAAAAACTGTATTATATCCCTAGCTATAGATTCCCTGATACCCAATAAATTTATTTTATCAACCGCTCTCCATTGGATATTACCTGTTTTTTTATTCACAATTATTCACACAAATTGTAATGAGATTAACGTGACTTGACGCTCCATAGTCTCAATAGCAATGACGTAAGTGTCTTTGTGCCAGTCTGTAGGCCCCTAAATTTTGCTTAATCACCGATCACTTATTAAAAACCAAGTACCTTAGCAGTTCAACTTCACTATAGTTTTTCGGATGTCTTGATCCGGATAGTAGAAGGTTCGGCACGCCTACTGAATATTTATGACATGTCATAATCTATCTTTCCAAGATACCAGAAGCGCTGTCAACAGTGATGAATCACAATATTTATTAACTGCATTTATTAATAGCTTGATTAACGGCACTAACGTAGTTTATTAATTACGATTATGGAATAATATCATTTCAAATCATCAAGGAATATGCTCAGGTCAAATTAAAAATGAAGATGGAACTTTGCGAAGAACGAAATGAGTTTGGTTTTATAAAAATTATGATGACCGACGCTCGTTGCGTGGCCATCATAATTTTTATTATAATTTTCAATTCTTAAATTATTTTTGTTAATCACCTATACTTTTATTTTTTTGAAAATATTGGGTTCTACGATTACTTATGTGTAAATTCCGGTTCCATCCTACTATCTATCTCATGTAGTATGATTTTTACATCCTTTCACAATACAATTCGGCATTTTGCTTGTAAATATTGTTGACATTTTTGATGACGTTTTGACTGACTAGGCGTAGTTTCGCTTCGGGGGGGGGGGGTCGTCTACTCGTCTGTAGATGACCCGAGGTATGTCGGGGTACCAGGGACTTCCTTTCTAGGGTATACCTGGTTCCCCGGCTATTAGTACCCGAGACGGCGTGCGGTTTTAGTCGGTTCGAGTCCGACATGCCACCGACAGGTGGTATCCGAGGGGATTTCCGCACGGAAAAAAAAAAAAAAAAAGGCGTAGTTTCGCTGTACATGTGTGCGTGTAATTGTATATGTACACCACAAGGCGTAGCTTTAATTGACCTCACTTCTTTGTTGACAGAGTACCGTCTTAACATTGTTTTTTGATCTGAGGAACTATGTAATTAAATGGGTTTTATATAATTAATGTAAAGTAGAGCAATATTTCCTTAATGATAAATGTAAATTTAACCATTTAAAACATATATCAATCATTTATTTATCCGTTGTTTACTCCGATATATTTAGAGAGAGACATGGGGACTGAGTTTGGATGGATCTATTCATCCTTCCATATAATTTTCACTCAAGTACCATAAACATGTGGGTAATAAGTATTTTTATACATTCTTATGTACTTTTCATATTATGTTCTTTGAACAATGATCACACGGTGGTCCTTTAGTATTCTCATATATGAAATAAAAAATAATTATAATCGTATGACACGAATGAATTGAAAATCGTTTATTTTTATTTTACCTCAGTTTCAATGAGTGAGAATTGAGACACACTCATCAATACACTCACCTTTTCATACTATACTAAAACTAGTCTCTAAGAATATTGTTACTAATACATTGGACACCATAGATTGCAATAAAGAATTATTATTAATAGGTCTATAATAATAATGGACCGTGTTTATGCAAGCAGTGTTAGGCCTGTACAGGCTATTAATGTTTTGTGTTGTGTGCGCAGCGGTGTTTCCACGTAGGAACTCATATTCGAAAATTGTACGAATTTTCAGTTTGTCTATGGCGCCAAAAACTACTACAATTTCACAAAAACAAAACACTATCCAAAGCAAATGACTGCATTTGAAATTAAAATAAAATGGCTTTCGAATAAAATTTATTTTAATTTCGAATTGCGTGCTAATTCACAGATGACTAAAACTGAAAATGCTGGTTTTAGAAATCTCCAACTTCATAGGTAAAGACCTAAAATTATTATTTATCCCCTAAGGAGTGGATAGAGGCGTATAGAGTCCCAATTATGTAAAAGGAAAGCATATTACCGTTAACCGGGAGCATATTATACCCAAACAAACCCATTTATACTGTACGGCGTGTGGCGTAGTGGTTTAAGCGGTCGCCATGCCGCTCACTACTACGCTGAGTGTTGTGGGTCCGATACCCACATGGGACGACACTTTGTGTGATCCACAATTTGTTGTTCTGAGTCTGGATGTTCTTTGAGTCCGTTTCAAATGTGTTTGTAAGGTACCCCGCGATACAGAATATATTCATAATTCCGGAGTGGCCTTTTAAAAAAATTTATGTAAAAACATACATATTATAGATAAGTATGGGATATTACGAGTTCTTGAGTGGGGACCGCGTCTCAGTAAACGTAGTGTAGGACGCCCACAGGCCAGGTGGAGTGTCGATTTGCGCAAGATGGCTGGCAGGAGCTGGATGCGAGAAGCCCAAAATCGATCTAAGTGACGTGCAATGGGAGAGGCCTACGTCCAGAAATGGACTGCGATAAGCTGATGATGATGGGACAATCTTCATTATTTTAGATATCAAACTATGATTTATAGATATGCTTAACTTTCATAGGTAAGTGTATACAATGACAATCAAGTTTAAGATATAAAACGCAAACAAATTTCCATCGAAATACTTTTACCAGCTTTGCTTTGCAAATTCATAATGTCTACACCTGTCTACACATTCGTTTTATGATTACGAATTAACTATAGATTTAAATAGATACCTATGTATTACTCAAACATTTTAACAGAGTTACTGTCTTATTCAATTAAAAAAAACTAAGCGATTTTATTAGAACGATCTAGAATCAAAGTTACAATAATAAGGCCACTTACCACAGCCGATTCATTCAATAAATCTTAATGAAAATATAAAAAAAAGGCTCTTATACAGTAACATTTTTTTAACACGCCAGTGCATTCGCAAATAAATCGGAAGAGTTACGCAAGTACCACGTCATGCCTGCGTCACTTTGCAGCGTGTAAGAATCATGAAAATCATGATTGATGATAATCGCGACTTTGAATACTTAGAAGATACAATATGTCGAGTACGTATGTTAAATGACTCTGCACAGTTACTATGATTAGTGAAATCCGTCACTCGAGGAACACCAGTATGAAGGAGTCCTAAGGTGTTCAAATGTCAAAGATTAATATAATCACAAATATAAGTACAAATCTCGCCCTTTCGAAGAGAGTCACGTACTATACGACAGAAACGGTTTCCGCAGTTTATTCAAGATTCATTTTCTAAAACAAACAACTAGAGAGACTCGAACTACAAAAAAATCAACCAAGTGCCTGTCGAGTCTAGCATATTTTAGGGTTCCATAGTTTAACTACCTTTTGGAACAAGAAACCATTTAAAATAAGTTATTTATTAAAAGATTTTGTAATTTATGTGTAATTTTTAGAGTCGGCTCCATTGGTTGACCATTATTTCTTAACTAACATGGCTAACTTAGCAGAGATACTTCTACCACTAAAGAGTTTTATGGCCAAATAGCTTGTAAAAGGGGAAGACAGAATTCGACTGTAAGATCAAGTTTACTTACTCACTTTTTTTTTACTTGTTATCTGACGTTTTGAAGATTCCTTTTCAATAATCTTCAAAACGCAAGATTTTGAAGTCGTTCCGCCATATTTTAAAGACCTATTTAATGGGGTAGCTATGTCATTAATTATAATTAGACCTTTAAAGTGTATCAATGCTTGTTGAAACAACAGCTGAGATGAGATACTTCCTCTTGTCTTTTATGGAATGTTTTTTCCAAGATCATATCGCATCAACAGCCTTTAATAGTCCACTGCTGGATGTAGACCTCTCCTCAGAAAGGCGGTTTTGACCCACTATACCACGAATCTTCAAAAAGTAAGATTTTGAAGTCGTTCCTACATATTTTAAAGAGCTATTTAATGATGTATATCATGCTATGTGATAAACGAGAAACTATGACTCCCAATACGTGTAGGGTGATACCCATAATTTATTAACCCCATCTATATAGTGTAGTAATGAATATATATACCCATGAAAATATCACAGCTTTTGAAGATTACAGAGAGACATATTGAAATTAAAGAGTTCGTCGTTAGGATTATTAGGGAAGCTTAAAAGTGTTAATACCACCTTATGCCCATATTTAACTGTAGTACTCGTATTTAACGAAAAAAACGCAATGAATTAGTTTGCATAATACATATCAGCTCGTAGAACAGTTTTTGAACAAGGTTAATACGCTACTTTGTTTATAGATAAGATAAAATATTTTTCCTGCAAGTTGAAGGCTACTTTAGAACAATTTTTTTTAAACATACTCTATGAAGAAGGAAGTTTTTTATATGGTAATAAAATTAACTTAACAGAGTAACACATGGCCATCGGGTCCAAAATTAGGTGGAGCTTTTACGGTAACCAAACTCCTGATAAACATACTTAAATATTTCTAAATACTTACCTCGCTGAGCAGACGGGTGGTATAGGGTTTTTCTCAAATTTTCCATCTCTC
Source organism: Arctia plantaginis (assembly GCA_902825455.1). Taxonomy (NCBI): domain Eukaryota; kingdom Metazoa; phylum Arthropoda; class Insecta; order Lepidoptera; family Erebidae; genus Arctia; species Arctia plantaginis. The sequence continues at coordinate 444,995 of CADEBD010000041.1, read as the reverse complement.
TGCAATGTTGTTGGTAATGAAACCCCGTTTTCTTAATCTGCCACCACATGGATTGGACTTTAATACTATATAATAGATAAATCCCACTAAGACTCAGAAGGAATGATCGTACTCATCACAAAATTATTTGTCCTAGGTGGGAATCGAACATACGACCTTTGGCTCAGCAGTCAGAATTACTAACCAAATGTTTTGACAATTGGCATTACCTTATATTAAATACTAGCTTAGACTCGCAGTTTTTGCTCACGTAAATCTCAGAACTGACAATATTTTTTCCTTGGTAAAAGTAGCCGTGTGCTACTAAAAACTATAATTCATATCTGTGATAAATTTCATCCAGGTCTGATCAGTTGTTCTGGTGTGATAAGTAAAACAAATGAAGACAATACAATTATTATGACCAGATTTAAGCAACGTTTTTGACTGCACGGATGGCGTAGTGTTGTGGGTACTGCGCCAAGTGTTGTGGGTTCAAACCCCACATGGGACGACACTTTGTGTGATCCACAAATTGTTGTTCTGAGTCTGGGTGTTCTTTGTCGGACACAAAGATAATGATTTCATGTCATTTCATTCAACACCCCTTTTTATAGACGGGATTTTTTCGTATCTCCGGCTCCTTGGGAACGCCATTAGCCCGAAATAGAAGTATGATATTTCTACTAAAAACCACGTCGACGGCCGGTCTCAGGTCTCTGGTACTCTGAACCAATAATAGTCTACCAAAAGTCACTTAATTTATCTTTCAGTAATAAAACTATCGACCAGGTTAGACCTTGCAAACAGGTTTAAACATCTGCAATATAACTTCTTGTTGATTGGTAATAAACACACTTTGATATATTAACCTTGCTACTGTGAGTTGCCATTTTGCGGAATAATTTAACCTTTAAAGTGTATCAATGCTTGTTGAAACAACAGCTGAGATGAGATACTTCCTGTTGTTTTATGGAATGTTTTTTCCATCAACTACCTTTAATAGGCTGTTGTTGTGATGAGATCTGCACGGATGAGTGGTTTAGGCGGTCACCTCGCCGCTTCCTACTGCGTTAAAGTGTTGTGGGTTCGATCCCCACATATGACATTACTTTGTGTGATCCATAAATTGTTGTTCTGAGTATGGGTGTTCTTTGTGTCCGTTTCATGTATGTTTGTAAAGTCCCCCGAGACTCAGGATATGGTGAGGGAGTTGTCTCTTAAACAAGAAAAAAAAAGAACAAGAAAATAGTCCACTGCTGGACATAGGCCTCTCCTAAGAAAGGAGATTTTGACCTACTATACCAGAGTCCAGACGGGTTGGTTTAGGGTTTGTTTCAAGTTTTCCTTCTCTTTGCAGTGCTGTTGTCCTGCGTAGTTTGCTCCCTTAGTCGACTAAGAGAGCAAACTTTTAGGTCACCTACGGGATGAATAGGGGCGGCGACACTCCATATTATCAATCCGTCACCACACTGACTTTTGACGCGATAGTGTAATTATTTCAGAATCTTAAACAGAAGTATATGACGGAGTAACATGTTTCGGCTCAAAGAGGCAGAGGTAATATCACAGCCTCATAGAAAACAGGTGTTAAGGACTCCATTCGCAGCTTTTCACCAATTGAGTGTACGATAATATGTATTTTAAATAAAACTAACTTCGTTCGCTTGGAATTTAAAAAGCGCGGCCTTATTGGGTTCGTAAATTTCATAGAGTTTTTCTGAGAAATTTTTTGTCCCGCAGAAAAACTCTATAAAACTTTGCCCGGTCCGGGAATCGAACCCTCTAAGGCAGCGCTTTTCAAATTCCAAGCGAAAGAAGTTATTTTAATTTAAGTTAGCTTTAGTTACTCCCTATATAGACAGCTACCTGGTAGTAAAATATTATCAAAATCGGTCCAGCTGTTTTAAAGATTACCCAGAACAGACAGACAGACAAAAAATATTTAAACTGGTTTTTAGGCATAGGTATCATCCAAATATCCGAATAAGCTTGAAAAAAACCTATTCTTTTGACATTACAATTAGACATATAACTATTAATACACGGCTCTTTGTTTTCCTTGTTGCTTCATAAATTCAAAACTTATTACCGATCAAAAGTATTATTTAAAATTGTAATTGTATTCGAAAGTAGGTTGTCTAAATGGTATTCTATCCTTTTTAGTTTTAGTACAGTCCAACAAAATATACCTACAGGGTAATAAAACAATTAATATTCACATAATTAGCCGTGAACATACTGTTTAAAATATCTGTTACACAGGCACTTGTACACACATGACGTTATGTTATACGAGTGTGTTATTTACTTATCTTGTTAAATTCAGAAATCAAAAGGTACCAAACCAAAAACATTATTTAATTTCTCCTGCAGGATGAACAATATCCCTGGGAGAACCTTGTTTTTGGGTACCATGGGAAGGTCCATTTTTGTAACAAAATTTTATTCGAAATTCAGTTTTAATCTACTCGCGATATCACTAATGACATAAAAGGTATTTTTGTAGTTTAGTGTAAAGACTAGTAGAATACCGATTCAGTTTTCGGTCACAATACGATATAAGAATTGACCTTCTGGGCTGGCTCGACCGGAGTGATACTGCGATCGCACAGACATCTTTCAACCCAGTGAGTTTACCGGAGCTCCCCACTCGTACTTAACTCTGGAAAGGCACTCAATGGGTAGTAATGCACCTGTGTCTATTGATTTATAGGAGCGGTACTAGTCACTTATCGACCACAATCGACCACAAGCGATCACAATTGACCCGTCCGTGCATTTGCCACTTATACAAAAAAAAAAAACTAGATGAGAGTTCATAGCCAATATACAAAATCTTGACAGACGAGCGGACTAACGCAACCCTGTGTTTTTTTTTCGCTGACTTTCATAGAACCTGCGGAATGAAAGGGAAGAGAGGGGAAGGCATTACATTCTTAAAGTATCGGCAGATAAAAACGATGTAGTTGTAATTGGTTTTAAAGTGAAAGACCAACGCACGACCTTGACCGAATACTTCGTACGAAGGCTGTACGCAATTTGGATCATCCGGCCATTAAAGCGTAGAAAACAGGTACTATTGAATAGGCTGATTAGTCAGAGATTTTATGGCATATTTTAAATGTTTATGGTATGATTTTTTTTACATAAGACTCATATTGTTACATCTAACTGTGACTATAGTTTCATTAGGTAAGTTATTAATTGTTGTCACAATTTTCTTTTATTTATTTTTTTGTTTAAAAAGACAACTCCCGCATTAGGAGTATATTCTGTGTCGCGGAGGACTTTACAAACATACATGAAACGGACACAAAGAACACACAGAATCAGAACAACAATTTGTGGATCACACAAAGTATCCTCCCATGTGGGGTTTGAACCCACAACACTCGGCGTAGTAGGAAGCGGCGTGGCAATCGCTTAAACCACTACGCCATCCGTGTAGTTATGAATGCCAGAAAATATGATAGTAGAATACATCCTTGCAATGGTTAACTTAGTAGGAAGGTGGGAACACACTATGGAAAACACTATTTTATATAAGGTAGGTAGTAGATGAAATGATAAGAACGTTGAATATAAGCGGTTGGAGTAGTGGTAGAATCATATTTCTAATAGAGAAAAGAAGTAAAACGCAATATTTACGTTTTGGATTAGGTTGTCTATCTGGGGGAAGCAAAGAGGCCACTAAAGACCGCGAAATCAAAGATCGTATCTGATGGTAATTTTCGTACTTTGACTCTATAAAAACCCATAAATTACAGTTCAACGAGTTTTACTGCTGTATTATACATCAGATCTTCAATCAGAAGAAAACATATGATAAATTTTAGAATGAAAAAAATTGAATATTTGAAATTGGAAGAATATAGTTTTATATGATATGATATTAGGTAAAAACACGATCTTCGAAGACTTATAAAAAGAAATTTGAATATAACTTTAAAACAAAAACCTCAGGCCGTAAGTGTGAATATATATTTTTTGTACTGAATAAATTTCACGGGGAACTGTTGACCAATCCCTTTTGTTCGGATAACAATACTTTTATTGCTAGCGCATAAACAGTTCTATTCCAATAGTTTAAGTTTGACATTTCAGTGTTTCTCTTTATCTCTACATACATTTCTTTAGTTGACACAATAGGCATCAATTCACACCAAAGAGATTTAATTAATCGCATTAATTATAAGAAAGTAGTCAACTGCTTGATAACCTTTTCTGTCAATTTTAAATTTAGAACAGATACTTAATATTTAAAAATAAACATACAAACATACAAGTGAAGCTAATATAAAGCGTGTAAAAGTGAAACAATAACTAAGGGTTCGCTGGAAGAAAACTCAGATTAAAATGAAAAACCAAGAAACCAAAAACTACTAGGTCTGTGTACACTTCAATGTCAAATCGCTAGAACAAAATTATATAATTCAACTGTCAATTTATGTCTTCAATATTCAGTTCCTAGTGTAATAAACTCTATTTATAAACACTAATTTATACACATTCGGAAATGAATTAATAACCTAATATATTTACATAATTATGTACGTAAATTAATTAATTCATTACCAAAACCTGATTCTCGACACCAAGATTTATAAATTTTATTTTTTGTACTATTATTACACAATGTAATTACTGAAATTAAATTCATTCAAGTGTAGCATAAATAATACACCACACACATCAGAATGGTTGTCGGAACTATTACAGGACATCTAGCCCTGAACCGACAACTATTCATCATCAATGCGACGGACAGTCCCCTGTGCAGGGGATGTCTGGAAGCTGAAGAAACAGCCGTCCACGTAATCCTGGAATGCGAGGGAGTGGCCACACAACGGGCAAGTATCATTCCCGATATAAAGTCGCTCCTGAACGCCTCAGGAGGCTTCTGCGCTTCTGGAAGGAGCTTGGCTTGCTCACCTAGTCAACCAATCCTCGACGCATAAAGGACCTGACCTGAGTCTAAATGCGGAAACCGAAGCCCACAACCAATACCAATACACTACACACATAAAAATCGGTCAAGCGTGCATCTACATATGTCTTTATGCATGTACCATTCTAAATGTATAACAGATAATTATGTGTGACTCATGGATGGACGGGAGAGGCACACATATGGTCGGATCGTTATAGTGATATAATGTTTTTATTAAAAAATAAATAAATTATATGGAATACTATCTGTTTCATCACGTTAATGGCTTTTCACTTTAGTTACGGAGTGGTTCTTCGGATCTTAGGCTCCTGGGGGATGCTATCAAAAACCTCGTTTCCACTATAAACTTGAGAGAGGCCAGCTTAAGACTGCCTACTCTGGGGTGGATCATGATCCTGATAATATGCTTTCATAAGCCATATTTGTTTTAAAAGTGGTATAAAGAATTTTCTGCCACGTCTGCGCTCGCGTAAATGTCAATTTCGTGAATGAATTAGGCCCGGCATAAATAATAGCCTCTGTGCTATTTTAGACTGTAATCTTGCTAATCTAATTACTATTATTTTTGATAGAGAATATAATTATATTGAAAGTTTGGAATCGATAAGTAACAAAAATTGTTCCCCATACAATACATGCACCCGTTCTGAAGGGTAGTTTTGAAAAGTAGCAACGTCAGATCGAAATCTGAATAATTAAAGTATAGAATAGAATAATAAAGTTTATTATTTTTTAATAATTAACTGATATCAATGTTTATTTCATAGACGAGCTTAGTATGTCCAGATCCTGATTTAAAAGTAGACAATTCTTATGCAAATATAAAGGTATGTAGAAGGTTCTGGTAACTTTTTTATCTTCAATTACATTTCAATATACAGTACATACTGATAGGGTTAAGCTCAGTTGTATTGAAGCCTAATAAGTTTTAAGTGAATAAACCAATTTTATGAATACCTTTTGTGAGTTACTTTAATATAAATGTGGAATAAAAGTCCTTTAGAAACAGTAAATAGAGAAGATTCATTGTTATCAGAATATGTCATCGTAATTTGTGTAAACGTAAATTTACATTTACTTGTTTCACATCTGGGGCACACTAGTGCTCCAGGCCTAATTTCGTCACTGACTCAGTAATGCTCGTCCAAATTCAAAGGGGACTTCTAAAGGCCTATTAAACGCCAACATTTTGGTAATTATAAGAAATTACTTGGCCTGACTAACTGACTGTTTTACGAACGTATACCCTAAACCTTAACTAAAAACTTAAAATTTTGGCCGTTGATGCTTTTTGTATTTTAAGCACTCTCTAAGAAAGATTTTTTAAAAATTGCACCGCTTAGAGAGTAAATAAGGGATATACTGCTGTAAGAAAGGTCGTCATTTTAAAGTTAGAAATCAACATAATTATCATCATCATCAACAGCCTTAAATAGTCCACTGCTGAATATAGGCTCTCCTTAGAAAGGAGGTTTAGGCCTACTACACCACGCTGGCCAGACGGATTGGTATAGGGTTTGTGTCAAGTTTTCCTTCTCTTTGCAGTGCTGTTGTTTTAAGTAGTTTGCTCCCTTAGTCGACTAAGAGAGCAAACTCTTACGTCACCTACGGGATTATTAATCCGTAGGGGTGGTGACACTCTGTATTCTTAATCCGTCACCATACGGAGAAAAGTTAGAAATACGAAATAAAAAATAATCACGAGATCGAAACCGTCGGCAATAACTTGGTATCAATGTAAAGCAACTTAGTTTTCATGACTCCAATACAGAACATGTTAAAATAAATTCGTTTTAGACAAAATTTGTATTGGGACCACAAACAAAAGAATATAAAATTTTAGCACACTAGTCTAGCCATCTCTGCGACGCTACTAAAACAAAATGGAAGTGTTAGCATTGGCTCATGAATAAAATAAACAGAAACTGAGGCTATGTTGTAGATAACTGTACTTGAATTGAAACAGACGCATTCACATTTTTCTCTTTTTACTACTAAACTGTAACTACTACTGTCGCCCATCGTCATCATCAGCCCTGCCATCAGAGACTTCCCTCAAGGAGCGTCAACTATCCCGGTCTTGGGCAATCCGCATCCATCCGCTGCCAGCCATTTTCCTCAAGTGCCGCAGGTCGCCCTACGCCACGCTCACCATGGCTCCAGCGACCATCAGTCCATCTGGAGACATGACTGGCCCACTTCCACTTCAACGTACTGATTCTCCGTGCGATGTTAATTACTCTAGTTCTCTTATTACTAATTAAAATTACTCTAGTTTCTGTCTCCCATTGATAACTTCAACTCAAGATTCAAGGGGATTCTGTTAAAATCACTCACTCACTGAAATGCAACGAAATAATTGCCTAACAGCCGTTTTCGGAGTCATACTACGATCATTATTCCGGTCTAACATGTCCATATGTGCCAAAACACAGCTCTATGATGGTAAAAGAAGGATTTCACAAAAAAGTATCTCCAATGCATTGACAAGATCACCTCTTTTCGCATAATGTTTTTATTTATTAATATACATATGTACTTTGGCATAACGGTTTTGGCATAATTATGTTTAAGGTTAATATGTTTTGGCATAATTTTCATTCGCATAATGTAAGTAGACATAATGACTACTAGTCTAATAGCATTTAGGCATATACATCAATAGGACTAATAGAATGTGTATCAATACGTTAAGATACGGCAAGGGTGGCCATAGAACCACCCTTAAGCCGCCAATATGTTTTACATACATTACCAATTTTAGATAATGTATGTATATAATGTAATGTAAAGCGTAAATATAATTAGGATAAACAAAATTATGCCATGTTATATTATGTCTTAAAGTTGTATGCAAATGGATAGTGAACCGATTTAATTAAATTAATTTGATAAGTGCAATTGTAATTTAAATTATGGACAGCATATACATTATTATATTGTACCTGCTTGTAAAACAACACACATATTTAAAGTAGATTTTAAATATAAATTGCCTTGTAATTGCCATTGAAAACAATAAAACCACTTACGTTTATTAATTGCTATAGATACTGTTATGATAACAGGTTTGTAAACTTGATGGTTTATCTACAAACAAAAATATATAGAAAAACACTTGAAACTCAAGTACTTTCATCTTAGCAAACAAATGAATTGCAATGGATTAACCCACAATTGTGGGCAAAACCGCACGTCATAAGGTAAAGAAAGGTAAACACTCTAAGAACACTTTTATGTCTATTAAAGTGCATACTCGCTTATTATAGTGCATTCAATACTTATCCTTTTTAACGTAGGAGAGATATGCTCTGGCATGCATGGGATAAGCTCGACCGGACTGGCACGAAGGCACGGTCCCAGTTTTTTTTGTTACTTTTAACTGAGTGACTGGTTATCGGTGCCCAAACCCCCTTCACCATAACTCTGGAGGAGACTCCAAGTGCAGGAACGGACTTGTGGATCTAGAGTTGCAGATGTCATGCAAGTGACCCGTCTGATCTTTTTTCTTCCTTTACTAGAAAAAAACTATTTAGTTTTGGCTTTGTCTACAGATATCATCATACCAAAAGCATTCTATTGGATTAGTAATTATGACTCACTTGAGCTCAAACTCTATGAATTGGATAAGAGTCTCTAAAGAGTCGCACAATACAAAGTTTTGTTTGGATAGAACATTTACAAGTAGAAGAAAAGAGTAAACTAAAGAAAATATCCGTGTGGTGACGTGTGGTCCTTGTGATGACATACGGACGGGATACAGAGTGTCACCACCCCTATTCATCCCGTGGGTGTCATAAGAACCGACTAAGGGAGCAAACTATGCAAGACAACAGCACTGCAGAGAGAAGGAAAACTTAACACAAACCCTATACCAACGCGTCTGGCCAGCGTGGTATAGTACGCCAAAATCTCCTTTCTAAGGAGAGGCCTATGATGAAAGAAAATATGTATTCTGACTCCTAATCCACAGGTCGTGGGTTCGGTCCCCACCCAGTACAAATAATTGTGAGATGAGCATGATTATTTTGTTCTGTGTCTGGGTATAATTTATCAAATATTAGCATATATTATGTTTATTCAGTCTGGTTCCAATAGCACAGGCTAGTTTGGAATCAGACTGCCGTGTTCCATGTGCCGTGAGATGTATAAAATTATTATTATTACATTATAAATTATATCGTATTATAAAATAGTAGAAGTAGAAAAATAAATTAATTGTATGGTAACATTACAGTGAAGACGCGCAATATAATGGAAACACTTTAAACCTGCAAATCTACTTTTATTATAAGTCATTTTAAAATGAAGCCAATATTAATATACCTAATAAAAATAAGAGCAATATAACCTTAAAAAAACTCTAGGAAATAATTAAAACTTCAAAGATATCGAATGAAAATACTCGATTATAAATAAGTTACCAACGACAATTGAAATATTAATCAAAGGAAGAAAGGTTATTATTACTCCGTATTCAAATGAAAGTAACCGTGATTATGAATGATTGTAATAATAAAAATAACCATTAAAAAAAAGGAAAATGAAATAAGAACAGATTTATCACTGATACTGGAAGAAGTTAAGTGAAAAAAGGTTTTGAGCCATCACGTTTTTACAGTAGAGTTTCATAGGTATTGCGAAAACAGTACAACATTATAGATAGTTCAACTCAGTTGTGTGCGCGGCCCTGTGGCAGTGACGCGGCAGTCGTCGTCCGACAGTGACGCGGACTGCCACACGAATGAAAGTTGTATATTTACAAGCCCACGCAAACACACGCCCACGCACACACACGTATTTTTCGACTGATGTGTCGACTTGCGATTCTAGCCCTAGGTAAAGAGCAGTTAGGACTAAGGTGTATTCCTTTCATAATGCTGCTCCTATGGTCATTGCATATTTCTATGTGGTAGCAAGCATTAGCTCTTATATGCTCACCATAATAGGAGCGAGCTTGCTTTAATTGGTATGTACCACAAGCAATTAGTACTAAGTCGCTGTAAGTTAAAATAGGAAATTCCCTAACATTTTCGGAGCCTACGTTTATATTTCTAAAGTCTGCCCTAGCTCTATTAAAATAAATAAATAAATAATATTAGCACTAACATAATTAAATCATAAAAATTACCGAAAATCGAATAATATAGCTATAAAATAATGGCTGTGTTTGTCAGAAAATACGCTGACACAGTTTTCTGCCAGGACACGTTTGCTAACTTCAGTAGCGCTGACACAAACCGCTATTTTGCTTATTTATTTTGTTTGTTTTAAAAGTAGAATTTATAAGATGTTTTGTGCAATTAGTTTCGAGTAATATTAAAATAAATAATAATGTCAGTCCAAAAAATAGTAAAATTAGTAATTGGGAACACTTAATATTTTGCCAGAAACCAATGAAATACGGATTAACGTAATTTCACTTTTATCTTTTCGGTACTTTTATTTTCTGTTTAAATGTTGCAGACCTGTCAGGATAAATGAATACCCCAATTAATAAACAGAAAATAAGATGGTTTTTTCTAACAAAAGCAAATTGTTGGGCGTTTCATGGCCGAAAATGGGCATTCCCCTCTATTTTGCTTACTATTTGCCATAACAGAGATTTTTGCTATTGTGTATGTTGATCTATAACTTTAGAGTCTACATAAAAGATGATTTCGAACAATTAAAAAACAAAAATGAAATAAAGAGAGTTTGAGTCGAAAATGATTAATTTTGAAATTTTCGATGTTTTGTAATTAGTGTTAAATTTTTATTATGATTAAAAACGAATATCTAAATTCTAAGTATTGAGTAATATATTGAGTAGTGTTGATATCTAATATCTGGAGGCATCGTGAAGTATGACAATTATCGTTACACTTATATATAAGGCAGTTGCAAGTTTATAAAGGTGCATACAAGTTTATCTCGGACTGCACCAAGGTAATATCCACAATTGTAGGTTGTATCAACAAATGTAGGAATAAAGATTATAATCTGCGACCATTATTGGCAAGGATCCAACTAAGTATTTACCTTGTGATATGCAGAATATTTAAACTGTAGACGACAAATAGTTGACATAGCTGGATGGATTCGCGTTCCACACATAAATAAGCGTAGAAAATAAAATAAATTTTTGACGGCCCACGCACAGATGTTTACAAAACCGGCGTCACTTCGTACTTCGCAAACTGCCATCTTAACTTTTTATTTCATATAAGACCTTAGACTATAATTATCTTTTTATGGTATAAAAACGAAACGAATGGTAACGAATACGGCAAACGAATGGTATACAAACGAAGAAAGCAGTTGGGTCCTGGTAGTCCTCCCCCCCCCTCACTCACTCAGTGAAAGAGCAACGAAAGAATTACTTAACACCGGTTTTCTGTAAGGCTGTAGTTTCACTCCGATCGAACTAACCCAATTGTGCCAAAACATGGCTCTCCCACGGTTCTTCTATAGAACTCTAAAAGATGATCAGTTGTATATGTATATCTTACATTTTTATTTCATCATCAGTCATCATCATCAACAGCCTTTAGTAGTCATAGCACATAGGCCTCTCTTTAGGAAGAAGGCGTTGGCCTACTATACCACACTGGCCAGACTGATTGGTATAGGGTTTGTTTCAATTTTTCTTCTCTTAGCAGTGCTGTTGTCCTGCGTAGTTTGCTCCCTTACGGTATGAATAGGGGTAGTGGCATTCGGTATTCTTAATCCGTCACCACACGGATTGATTTTTATTTAGGTTTAATCAATATTCTAGACGCGTACGATACGGGTCAAGAATGTAAGAAGTATGAAATGGCCTTGCCTTGAGAGAAATAAGAGGGGTAAAAAAGAGATTTGTATTTATTTGAGATCGTAAAATCGTACATGTTTAAATATCAGTTTATAAATCCAAGCTCTATGTGATTATTTTTATTACTGACACGACTAAGTATATAACAAAAATTTTATATTTCAATCATAAATTTCAAAAATTTACTCATCCTAAATATCCAAGTTTGTATAACGTATGGAAAAACAACTCAATGCAAAAACAAAAAATCATTTTGCTGATTTGAATCGAATTACAAAATCAAACTCCCTCCAAAAAGACAGTAATAGGACAGAAAACTAACATATACTATATATATATATAAACTAACACATTATATGGAAGTATAGAAAGCCCACTCACTTCACTCAACACAGTTGGAGAACAGTTAACACATAAATTAGGAGTACGCATTACAATTTTTTTACGTGTATTTTTAGTACGAAATTTCCAAATTTGAGCGAAAATTATCCAAATCCTTTACAAAGTCTTTTGAAAAGAAAGTCTTCTGAATTGTTTATTTGGAACTTTTACAGAATGGGAATGCATTAATGTGAACTTATCAAAACTAATTCCTTACATATTAAATCTAATATTTAGTAATTATCACTTGCCGTAATGATGCTTTCTCAGCTTATCAAACATACATAATATATGTATTTATTCATTTTTCAGAGCCAGATACGTACTCATGCCGAGTCACAATTTACATACGTACAAATTTAGTTATTAAATTAAATGACTATTAATAACTAAAGGGTAAATAACTGAACTAAAAATATTGCATTAGTAAATCTAACTTTTAATATTTAAGGTCAAGATTAATCAACTCAATAATTCATATCAATATACCAATTAATCTATCAATGAAAATCACTTATTTTAATTGAAGCAATGATAGATAATTTTAGATTGTTCAAATATATTCATCTTATATTAAAAACAAGCAAGAAACTCAAAAATGATCTTTTTCAAGATGTTTTTTACAGCTTCTGGTTATGTTGCTTTCAAGCACAAACAAAGAAAAATAATATATTCGGTATATATTCGGACGGTAGTCAATATCAGGTGACCATATTTATATATATCATTACATCATCACATCAACAGCCTTTAATGGTCCACTGCTGGACATAGGCCTCTCCTTAGAAAGGAGGTTTTGGCCTACTATACCACACTGGCCAGACGGGTTGATATAGGGTTTGTGTCAAGTTTTCCTTCTCTTTCTGCACTTTTGTCCTGCGTAGTGTGCTCTCTTAGTCGACTATTAGGACACCTACGGGATAAAAATTGATGGTGACTATATCATACACCATCGGCATGACTTTTATGCCTGTAATTTTAAAATACGTCTCAATTATCGGTTAAACCATTATTTTTTGAAATTAGTTTTAAGTTCAGATCAAAACTTAAGCATCGATCTTATTGTAGAACGCGTTTTAAGTTTTACTCTCGTCATCAACCTATCGCCGTCCACTGCTGAACGAATGCCTCCCCCAAGAAGCGCCAACAATCCCTGCCTTACTCAGTTGAAACTTATGTCAAGCACTGATTTGTACATACAGTCTATTCTCAATTATATTTCCGCTTAATCGGCATTATTATTCCGTATCAAGCAGTTGTTTATATTTCAAAACATATTTATTTTTAAATATAAGCAGCAACATTTTAAATTTGAATACTCGTATAATGTACTATTGGCCAGTGTGAACACATTGACAAGCTTACTTAGTTACTTGCCTGAAATTACATACAATAAATATTAAAATTACTAGCCATAAGCTATAACTATTTTATTTATCAAAAATGTCTAGTTAAACTACAAACTCCACTCTGCACTGCTAAGACCTGCCAAGCGTTGGCTTCCTCCAGATGTCGCTGCACCAACAGAAACTGCCTTTGACGCCACCTGGTACCCCTTCACTGGCACTGCACTTAGTGCAGCTCTTATTGAAGGGGCTGTTCTGGACAGCGATCCACTGTCCAGTCGTAACGCACTGGGTGGTAATCTCTAACACCACCGAAGACTACCAAAAAAACGCTCTCGGCCTAATCCGGCTATGAAGGACTTTGAACTGAACTTCTAAAAGGGTTAAGTGTAATTGAACTTAATTGAATATATATGACGAGTAGTTGTATGTCTTTCGTAATTTTCCAAAAACGAAGCATCGTAAAACAAGTTCATTTCCCCTAAAATGTTCTAGAAATCACTGTTTGAGACCAGTTTCAGCTTGTCTCACGCAAACTAAGATCACATCTGTCAAAATCTGACTTGAGTGGAGATTTTGACATGAACATCGTTCAGAAATAAGAAATAATAATATCACTCACGTGAGTATGGATCGGTAAATCTCGTTTTATGTGGCATACAATAATAAAATCTCGACTTAAAAACAGTTTCAAGAGTTTCAAGACTTTAAGAACACTTTTTAAAATATGGGTTTGGACGAGTATGATATACTATATATTAATTTAAATAAATAAAAAAAAATGTTGTGTCAAATTAATAGTGTCTAGAACAACTAATTACAAGAGAACAGAACAACTAATTAGAAGAGAATTCTTGAAACACTAATTACAAGAGATGAATTATCCAATTCTGATCTAACAACATGACATCTAAATTTAATGTGCAGTAAGAAACATCAAGTAACAAAACGTCTAAGTTCTTTATTGCACATCAAAACACCGCAAAATTAAAATTGAAATGAAAATGAGCACAAGGCAGAGCAATCTTGGATAAATATTCGGATTACGAATGCAAATATTGGTATCTATTGATGCTGGAGTCGGTTTTACGGGATTAGAGACAGAGGTCAATAACGACACAAATACGTGTCATCTCATCTCAAATATGTATCTTTTTCAAACTGATCTAAATACGTCATTCAATGAATTTTATGATTTCTTTATTCTTTTGCTTCCCAAAAAAAAAGATAAACCTGTCAAAGAAAAATAATTGGTTGACAAAGGTATAAGGTTTACAACTCTTGCGTAAAGCAAGAGTTGTATCTATAAAAGAATAGTACGCTTCAAATGCTACTCTACCAAGTGTAAAAAAGGTAAAGTTAAGTACTTAACGTATAATAAATTGTTAAAAAAAAGCATATTTGCTGCTAAAAGGCTCAACAATGCAAAATATGTAAGAAACAGTGCGAATATATGTAGAGCTTCTTGGTCAGTTATCAAGAGTGAGACAATACAAACACAAAAACTAGCAACTATGTTACTAAACTAGCCAATAAAAACACAATTGTTACAAATCCACTGGCGATAGCGAACACCTTCAATGAATATTTTATCTCCAGTAGAAATAGAATAAATCTTGAAATTCGTAACACAAATATCAACAATAAACAATCAAACTCTGTCTTATTGTCGACCACAGATGAAACTTATATAATGATAATAATAATAATAATCATCTACCACATACACACAACGCCATCTAGTCCCAAACTAAGCAGAGCTTGTACTATGGGTATTAGACAACTAATATAAATACATATATACTCTTTTTTTTTTTGTTGTAAATACATACATATTATACATAGAAACACCCAGACCAAATCAAACATCAAATGTTCATGCACACAAATGTTTGACTTGAGCGGGAATCGAACCCGCGACCTTTGGAATAGCAGTCCGTTACACAAACCACTACGCCATCCGGTCGTCGATGCATATATATGCATAACATAATAACGTCTTTCGCTAATCCCAAATCGGAAGGTTACAACGTAATTTGTACTGGTATCTTTAAAGCATGTAGTATCCAATTAACACCCATAATCACATTTCTTGTAAATCTTTCATTACAAACCGGTACATACCCAAATAAACTAAATTATTCTGTGCTTAAGCCCTTATACAAGAAAGGTGACAAAACAGGAGTTAGTAATTATAGGCCGATTACTCTCTTACCTATCATTTCTGAATTATTTGGCAAGGTTGCGCATAATAAATTGACGCCTTTTTTCGATAGGCATATTACTGATGCAAATCGTCAAAAAAGGTAAGGTTCTCAATCCGGTCACATCTTTTATGTTTATTACCTCAGAACTCACGAAATGATTCGGAAAACTCTTTTGTTATTTAGGATGATATCCCGTTTTGGATCTTTAGAAGAAAAAATATCACCCCTTCGGTGAAGGATTCAGGAATTAAGAATACAGCTTATTACAATTCATCATCATGTAGGCTCATTAAAGTCTGTGATACGTTTTTAAAAGTAAATTATTTTTGTCTATCAAAAATTAAAGTATGGTTCTCTCTTTCAAAGAAATTTGGTCTATTTCGAACAGGATTATACTATTTTCTTACTTTTGTATTAAATTCTTAGTTTATTTAGCGCGTGAGTGCAAAATTTATAATGGCAACCAACATTTTTATTTCAAACTTTGGTAATCAGCAAAACATTGATTTAGTAGGAAAAACTGTTCATCTCAAATATTATCGATGTCTAATTTATCATTAAGTTTTATTGCCTCTAAAATGCACATACTGAATTTGTTCAGTCTATTGTAAGTACCAAAAACCTAGTTTTATTCCTAATTGTTTACAAACAGTTGAAATAAGAAGACCAGACTTCGGAGACCTCATATAAAAGCAATTAATCATTTGACAACCTATTGGATCATTTGGAGACAGATTAATTACATAATATTTTTATTTATTTTGCTACTAAGTAAAGTTATCCGTGTGGTGACGGATTAAAAATATGGAGTGTCACCACCCTTATTCATCCTGATGGTGTCATAAGAAGCAACTAAGGAAGTATCTACGCAAGACAACATCAAAGGGAATGAAAATTTGAAACAAACTCTATACCAACCCGTCTGGCCAGCTCGGTATAGTAGGCCAAAAACGCCTTTCTAAGCAGAGGCCTATGGTCAGCAGTGAACCGACTGATTTTTCACCTTCAAGCACTTCATTCATGGCATGTAATAAACTTGATGACGTACTCAACCGATACTCAACTCAAATCATGAATCACAAATTCGACAGTTCTATCCACTAATCACGTACTACATCTTCATGTACTAAGGAAAAACCCAATTATAATTACCGAGTATTGAAAACCACTTTTATTTTTTTCCTCTTGATTCACCACGATATTGTATAAAATATTTTTGTAAGAAAATTAAATATTGTTGATATCACCATTGATGAACTATATTACTGTATAGACAGTCTATTGACACTGCGAATTTATGTTAGTAGAATACTGATATTGTGACCGATGTCAATGGCGTCTCAATGGCATCTCAATATCGTATCAATGGAATGACAGTGACTTAGTGTTAACATATAGTAAAATAGCAGAATTGAGACCCATGTGACTAGTCTGCTTATTTACCCCCTTATTATTTAGCTAGTG
This sequence comes from Arctia plantaginis, assembly GCA_902825455.1. Lineage (NCBI taxonomy): Eukaryota > Metazoa > Arthropoda > Insecta > Lepidoptera > Erebidae > Arctia > Arctia plantaginis. The sequence goes on along the minus strand of CADEBD010000041.1, from coordinate 427,871 downwards.
GGAGAGCCATGCTTCGAATGCCACGGCCTCACCCGGCCACGGCCACAGAAAACCGGTGTCAATCAATTCCTTCGTTGCCTTTCACTGAGTGAGTGAGGTTACCGGAGCCCAAATTCCCCCTTCCGCTGACTCGAGCGGTAGGGACTCCAAGGGCGGCATCGCACTTGTGACTTTTGAGTTGCAGGTGTCCATGAGCGGCGGTAGTTGCTTACCATCAGGTGAAACGTCTGCTAGTTTGCCCCCTGTACCATAAAAACTTGAGAACAAAATTTATATTGTGTACTAATATACATTCATTCTCAAATTCTCATTCCACAACGTTAACTGATTACCTGGTTCCCCATCTCCGTTTCCTATGCTCCAATCACGACCGAAATCTTAGGTCAATAAATACTCGTAATATGCTTCTTCTTTGTCTCCCTCACACTTCTTCCTTCTAAATACAGTCAGTTCTTCTCTGAAATGCTCGCGTTACGTTCAAGAAAATGAGTTGGCAGAAAGGTCACAACGTAGTACCCGACTGTGTATTTGATATTTATGTATGTGTATACTTGGGACCTGTATATATATATATATATATATATAATCAAATACTATATTCATTACTACACATATTGTGTAGTAATGAATATAGTATTTGATTTATGTATATTATACATAAGTTAGGTTTACATTAAATTTATAAATTTAATATGAATAAATCTAATTTCTGTTGCACCTACCATATCATTAAAATAGTGATATTGCTTAGATTAGGATCAGACTGCCATGTGTAAGATGTGTGGAGTAGTTATTATTGTTATTTATTTTTCTACATCACCCGAAGATGAATGACCCAGACTGTCAGAGAATGTCCTGGGCATTAAATCCACCTGTGCACAGTTCGTCCATTAAGTTATTATAAAAAAAAACATTTACACAAAAAATACACCAAGGAATAGTGTGTAAAAATAAAGGCGAGAGTAACCCATAGTTGAGTTCTCTTGGGTATAATTAGTTCTTTTTACAATTTCTCATAATTTAGGTTTATTGAAGAGGCTGATATTTTTTACAGATTATTAAAATCGTAATTATTAAAGGTCTCCTAAGTTGTAGGTACCTTTATTATTAACCAAGTTATAGACACATGTGTATTCAATTATGTTGCATTTAGAGAACTACTATTTAGATCTACTTAATAAAAGAACTAAAATTGTCAAAACATAGAAATGTTTTACAATTTTAGGTACTATATGAATACAAATCCTGAAATAGGTCACGGTTAATAATTACTGACCACATTTATATGTATATTTGGGATGTTTTTGCTAACAATAAAAAGTCATAAAAAGTACATCAAGGTTACCAGCCTCTTATAGTTCGTTAAAATTCTGAACAATACACAAATTGCTTATGTTGTATCTGCTTCTCTAGAAATAAAATCCGGATATTACTCTACATACAAACACACATACTACTATACAATTTCGCACTTTAAATTGAGTGCAATAGAATAGAGCACAAGAGGGCTAATTCTCGTAAGATAATATTTAGTGTTACAACAGTAAGTGACAGTAACCACAATAATCGTACCTTCGGAAGTCGTGTATCTTGTTAACAGACAAACGCGCACACAGCCTACACTAGCAGAGCTCCAATTCGAACAGAAGGCCAATTCTTGTATAACAGGTCAGCTGTCATAGAAGGTATTTTCGTAGTAAAGTATTAAACATCCAACGTTCACTGTAATGTGATTATATCATTTTAACTGAAAATTGTCCGTGTAGTGACGGATTAAGAATACGGAATGTCACTACCCCCCTATCATCATCCCGTATATTCATCCCGTGGGTGTCGTAAGGGTCGACTAAGGGCGCAAAAACAACGCAGGACACCACCACTGCAAAAAGAAGGAAAACTTGACACAAACCCTATGCCAACCCGTCCAGTCAGCGTGGTATAGTAGGCCAAATCCTCCTTTTTAAGGAGAGGCCTATGTTAAGCAGTGGACTATTAAAGGCTGTTGATGATGTGATGTGATGAACTGAAAATTGATTCGGTAATCTGCTAGTCTTAGTAATACTTTACTATTTTACTACGAAAATACCTTTTATGGCAGTTGTGAAATCGGAAGTTGATCGGAACTGAATAGAAACTGAACTGTTATACAAGAATTGACCTTCTGTTCAACTTGGAGCTCTGCTATTGTAGGTTGTGTGCGCGTTTTCATGTTAACAAGATACACGACTTCCGTAGGTACGACTCTGTGGTGACTGTCACTTACTATTACTAAAATATTAGCTTCTAACAGCTTTTTTTTGGTATTTAAACAAATGTGTCTACTGTATAATATTTGCGTTGTTACCTTTTCAACCACCCTGACTTTTGTTTCAAGACTTTTAAAGCTAGTTAAAAATTGAGCAAACGGATGGCGTAGTGGTTTAAACGGTTAAGTTTTCCATCCCCACATAGGACAACACTTTGTGAATTGTTGTACTGAGTCTGGGTATTCTTTGTATCCGTTACATGAATGTTTTTAAAGTCACACACAGGATATATCCTTAGTGCGGGAATTGTCTTTAAAAAATGGAAAGTAATAAAAAATAATAGTATTGGTTAGGAGTTGGTTGTCAAGATTACTATGAATATTACTATTATGAAAAGTCATGCTCAATTACGTTCATGTATGTAGATAATAAGATTTAGTTCCAAGTATCTATTGCGATGGTACGCGAGATGACGTAAGTGGTACACCATATTACAAGTGCAAGTGTAATTATGGTAACGAGCATTTCAGAATATAAAGAACTGTCTACACGCTCGTGGTCAGTTTAGCAGTATTATGTAACTACAGTCGGTAAATAAGTCCGAGAGGTATAAAAAAATGCTGAAGAAATATTTAGAAAACAAGCTTTTTCTTTCTTTTTTGTGACAGGGGGCAAACAAACTCAAACTCACAATATCTTTATTTCATAAAAAAATTAAATGTGTGTGTAGTCGTATTTTATGTAGATTCTAAAGTCATAAATCAGCACACACAATAGCAACAATCTCTGTTTTTTACAAAAAAATTAACCGCCGAAAAAACACAAAAAAGCATAAACCTTTTTTATTTAACCTTAATAACTAAGTTCTAAAACTAATTTAAGTATACCTAAGTAATTTTGAGTCTTAAAATTTCAGCTAAATCGGTTCAGCGATTATTGATTCCCCATACAAACTTTCGCCCCCATTTTCACCCTTTAAAAGGGTGATTTCTGATAGATAAAAACTATCTTATATACCACATATCATCTAAATGGGTTCAGCGGTTTAAGCGTGAAGAAGTAACAGATAGCAAGAAAGACTGACACACTTTCACATTTATTTTGTATTAATAAAAAACACTTCTTGGGTTGTTTTAGTTATAGAGATATACACACTAGTACATAATATAGTCTAATGAACACACATATACACAAATTGTTTATGTACAATAAATGAATACACATATACATTATAAATACACATGGCGTTTGCATATTCATAACAATGGTAAACAACAGATAGAACGTGATTTATGCTGAGAATAGCTAGGTAGTGTGTGTAGGTCAAGTAATGACTGCACGGATGGCGTAGTGGTTTAAGCGGTCGCCACGCCACTTACCACTACGCTGAATGTTGTGACGACACTTTGTTTGATCCACAAATTGTTGTTCTGAGTCTGGGTGTTCTTTTTGTCCGTTTCGTGTATGTTTGTAAAGGCCCCCGCGACACAGGATATATATTCCTAATGCGGGAGTTATCTTATTCGACCATTTTCTTAAAGATAAAATTTTGGCACGATTATTGAATATCGGCAGAACATTACCTAAACGGACAGTCTGCACTGAATTATCGTAAAACTTGATACAGTGAGTTGGTACTGCCAGTTCTAGAGATTCAGACGATCTCAAGGATGTTTAATGTGTGTCATTGAGGAAAAATAAATACATCTGATGGTCAGACCGCCTGTTGATTCTCTGGTTTTAGTCCGTGAAATTTTTTTTTTTTTTTTTTTGATCATACTTAACTTATCTTAGGCAGCGACTAAAGTTTTTAACACAATCGTAATATCTTTATGTGTAGAAAATCATACAATATGAATCATACAATCATAAGAATAAAATAACAATACTATAGATTTACGCCAGTGTAACTTAGTCTAATTATTGTCTAAGATCTACGAGTATGTTAAACTGAAATGGCCTACACTGTAATATTTATATTGGTCAAATAAATTATTATTATTATATTATTATTATCCATTATTCTTTGGAGGGTTGGATGACCACCGCCAAAACCAGAAAAGAGCGGAATTCTTTGGAGGAGGCTTTTACCCTGAGGGGGTCCACAAATTAAACGCGCATGGTTAAATAATTATTACTATTTCAATTATCCTATTATAAAATAATTCAATTTTACCAACTAATAATTAGCAACCCATAATTGTAATTTATTTTATGTGGAATAAATGAAGCTATTTTATTATTATTATTATCTTATTGCTCCGAATCACTTTTTCAAACTAGGGTCGTCTTTAAGTCTATTACGACACGTCTGAAATTCGATTGTTACGCTGAGCGACCTCCACAACCCAAGCACTAGGCGATATCGAAGTTCTGTAAAAATACTGTTGTCAGACTTTTCAGGGTTTCAACTATCCGTAACTATTGCCACAGATGTACGTATGGCAAACGGGGCCGACGGCTTAACGTGCTCTCTGAGGCACGGAGGGGTCTTAATGTGTTAAAAATGATCAACCATCTATAAACTGTCCTGGCTAGGATAACTTAATTTTGTATTATGTTAACTTTCTCGGTTACCACTTAGCCACGAGCCTCTCAATTATACTTTGCATATATGTTACTTTAATTATGTTTACGGAAGTTTTACTTTTTACGGCATAGGAACGAGCATACAAGTAACCTAATACTAAGGGTAAGTGTAAGTAAGTGACTACATCCGTCTATGGTAGTTTAAATTCAAATTAGCTTTATGTTGCTTCTAGCAAAGTTTACAATAAAGTTTGCTATTTAATTTACTCTGTTTAATTAAAATAGATTTGAAGGTTTCCGACTGTATATTGCCTGTTTTCAAAGCTTTGTTTCTCTATGTCAACTGTTCTAAATGAACGTCGTTTTAGTCTTAGAAGATTAATTAAAATTGATATGAAACTTATAAACTTATTTACTTGTACTTTCAAATGTACTGGAATAAGTCTACTCTGAGTCATTAATCTCCAAAGAACCTAGACTTATTCATTAAAATATTTTCTGAAAATTGGAGGAGTTATTATAAATGAATCTGCTTTGATGTAGAATAAATTGATAGCATTGGTTCAAAGTTATCTTTATTGCCTACTGAACAAAGTCTTCACTAAGATATATAGCAATGTCAAAGGAGGAAGTTTTGCTTTTGCCAGCGAAATCAAGAGATCTGGAACTAGTTTTACTAGAATGCCCATCTGAACTACGAGTACACTAGTGATTCATTTAAATAATCAACTTTTGGAAACCCCAAGTATAGTCAGTATTGTGTATTGACAAGGATTGGATTTACTGGTACTCGATCCTGGCATACTCGAGATATTGCTTATGGCTAAACCCATTCGTATAGGCAATATCTCTTTCCCACCATTGCTTTCCTCTCTTACCAGATTTTTTTATACACTGAACTTTCAATTTTCCTGTCCAATTCCTGAAGTATCCGGTAAGTATAGTAGGAATAATTCGTCAATTTCACGAATCTGTTATAATGAATTTTTAAAATGAAGAAATTAATTATTTTGACGTGACTTGAGGTGGGTTGTCACCCATAAAAAAATGTATTTCAAGATATAGGTGTTGTCATCATCATCAACAGCCTCTAAAAGAGTACTGCATGACATACACTTCTGCTGGACACTTCTTAGAAATTAGGTTTTGGCCTACTACACGCTGACTAAACGGTTTTGTACAGGGTTTGTTTCAAGTTCTCCTTCTCTTTGCAGTGCTGTAGTCCTATAGACTTTGCTCCCTTAGTCAGCTCTTATGACACCTACGGGATGTACAGAAGTAGTGACGGCGTGTATTCTTAATCCGATTTTATTTAATTTGAAAAAAAAAAATACAGAAAAAAAAATCATCCGAAAACGCTGTCTCTGATATAGGTATCTAAATGTAAATAATGTGGTATAAGTTTTTATTTAATTCTAATAATTTTGTATCTTTATTGTTTTTGGCAGACATTTAAAAAATCTGTGCATTTTATCATGTCAGCCCTCTCTCTTATCAAATATTAAATACACGGGAGAGTGTTCAAAGTTTTCACAATACATTTTCTGTATTAGTAATCATTAATTTTCCAACAATCTTTCCGTAATTTATGAAGTCTTCTAATCCCAATATTTTGTACACAAAATATACGACTCCTAAGATACAGGTTTCTTACCTAGTTTAGGAGTCTGTCGTAACTGACCGGTACTTGTGATCATATTACTACTTAAGCTCTGTTGTACCTGTTCATATTATGTATTATGTTTCAGTGCTTAAGCTAAGTGTAAATGTAAAAATTGAAGTAAATAAAGATTATTATTATTATTATACACACTCTGAAGCACCACATCTAATTAATCATTCTTTTTCTGCATTTAATAAGTTACATTATACATTCATTATAAATCCATTTTTTTAAATAGTTTAACCGACTTCCTATAATATTAACAACGATGAGTACTAAAAACCTAGGAGCAATCGCGGTTGATTTGCTTTAACTTCTTAAAAGTTCTTTTGTCTGTCTCCGAAACTCATCATCAGATCTATATGAAATTTAAATAGGATCATTTCAGAATAACCTTTTTCAAACAAAAAAAAAAGAATTTTAAAATCCGTCCATGTATGACAGTGTTATGCCCGAACATACATTAAAAAATATATAAAATTCCGAATTGATAACCTCCTCCCTTTTGAAGTCCGTTAAAAAAACCCATGAATATACATACCTACAATTATCAATTGTGCTTACTAATGCAAAACAAATTTAAATAATTATACTTGAAATTAATTAGTCATTTAAATAAGGAAAATATGTAGTAGATACATTGAAAATATTTTCTCTTACCTATAATACATTTTCCTTTGAAAAACATAGGGAACAAACAGTTTCGAATTTAAGACACGTAAATATAAGTGTATAGTTTTTCCTTCTTTACTTAGTTTGTATATAAATGTTTGAGATAGCCGTTTGTGTACACTCTCATGTAAACAGTTATAACAGAAGGTTCATTGTTTGTCGAATAATATATTTCTATTAAACTTGATATGCGACTATGAAGCAGTGAACACGCGATTACTGCAGCTATCATATAAGTAAATCACTTGAGATAAAATTGTTTAAATAGTGTAAAACAATTTAAAAGTGCGAATCAAATGTACATTATATTTTCTTTTGGATTGTGGGATCTTGTATTTTTTGTTAATTTCATTTGTTTTAATTATGTTCTGTGAAAGTTGACGTGTTCTGTACAACTAATATTTTGTGAAACTACTGAATGCAAGTGTTGATATACAACAGCAAGAGTTTAAATAGTAAGGTTTGTTTTTTTTTTAACTTGTTTAATTTTTTAATTTCGGCATTGATTTCTAATTTTTCTAAACTAAGCTCATTCGTAATTTTCAGTTTCTATTTTAAAATGTGAAATATTATTTCTTCAATATAAGCATGTACCTTTTAGGCTACTTTTTTGGGAGTTAAGGATAAAAAAACGTGTGATTTTAGCTGATAGGATTCGAAAATCAATCTTATTACTAGATACGTTAAGGCCATGGGCGGTGGAGATTTCCACACGAAAAAATATATCTCTAAGTTTCTCTATGCAAAAAGTTTAAGAGCAGTTATTGTAAACAATATAGTCACGTAAATCTATATATATAAAAGAAAGTCGTGTTAGTTACACTATTTATAACTCAAGAACGGCTTTACCGATATGGCTGAAAATTGGTGAGGAGGTAGCTTAGAGCCAGGAGACGGACATAGGATACTATTTATTCCGAAACAAAAAAAAAAGTTTGCACGAACTTTGCTTTACTTGGAGATGCCACGTTATTATACTTGGAATGCTTCATCGAAGAATTTTCAAAGACGGAAGCAAGGCGATGCGGTGCCCGGGTATCCGGATGTGCGTTCTACTGATGCTCTTGGTCGTATGTATACAGTTCATCCAAAGAATGATGAATGTTTCTATTTGCGGTTGTTGCTGGTAAATGTGCGTGGGCCCACGTCATTTGAGACACTACGGACTGTTAATGGTGTAATATTCCCAACATATCGTGCTGCATGTGAAGAACTGAACTTATTAGAAAACGATACCCATTGGGATACGACAATCGCTGCAGCCATTATCTCTGCATCTCCAAGTCAGGTACGCACATTATTAGGTATCATAATTTCGACATGCTTTCCATCAAACCCATGTAACCTGTGGCACAAATATAAAGATAATATGTCAGAAGATTATAGATATTTTACATCAAATTCGTATCACTTCCAGAAATCACGATGTTGAGATGAATGAGGAGATACATAATCGTGCTTTACTCTTGATCGAAGATATGTGTTACCTCATGTGCGGTACTTTATTAATCAAGTTAGGAATGCCAGCGCCTAATCGTGAAATGAGTGACGCATTTAATCGAGAATTGGAACGGGGATGTGAATATGATTACCAGGAATTAGATTTAGTAGTTCAAACGAATGTACCCCTGTTGAATTCCCAACAAAAGGAAGTTTATGATACTTCAATGAAGGCAATCAATGATGGAAATGGTGGTTTATATTTCGTAGATGCCCCTGGTGGAACAGGTAAGACATTCCTCATGTCAGTAGTTTTAACCACTGTTCGTGCGATATCCAACATAGAGGTTGCAGTTGCTTCTTCTGGAATAGCAGCCATATTGTTAGAAGGATGCCGTACGGCTCATTCAGCATTAAAATTACCGTTAAATCTTCAAACTATTGAAGATCCAACGTGTAATATTACGAAAAATTCAGCAATGGCCAAAGTTTTATCGGCATCGAAAATCATCATCTGGGACGAATGCACAACGGCGCATAAACGTGTATTAGAAGCACTTAACCGAACATTAAAAGACTTACGGAATGACTCGAGATGTTTTGGAGGAGCAATGATTTTACTGTCTGGCGATTTTCGCCAAACACTGCCAGTAATTCCAAGATCTACGGCTGCCGACGAAATAAACACTTCCCTCAAATCGTCGAATCTATGGCGCTATGGAAGAAACTGCAGCTGACAACAAGCATGAGAGTTGCATTGCTTAATGATACATCTGCTGAAAATTTCTCTGAGCAATTGCTGACTATCGGTAATGGTCAAGTACCTGTCGATGAATCAAGCGGATTGATATCATTTCCAAATAATTTCTGTAATTTTGTCTCATCAAAAGACGAACTTATCAACAATGTATTTCCAGACATTATTTGTAAATACAAAAATAATGAATGGTTGAGTGAGCGAGCAATTTTAGCGGCTAAGAATAAAGATGTAGACGACCTGAACTATATAATTCAAAATAGGATCATTTGAACAATGCATTCATTCAAATCTATTGACAGCGTCACAAATGAAGATGAAGCCTAACTATCCAATTGAATTTTTAAACTCCTTGGATGTGCCTGGCTTACCACCGCACAATTTACGCCTAAAGGTTGGCTCCATAGTAATCATGCTTCGAAACATAAACCAACCAAAATTGTGCAACGGTACGCGTTTGGTGGTTAGAAAATTGATGAACAATGTAATTTACGCGACGATATTGAAAGGAAAATTCAAAGGTGAGGAAGTTCTCATTCCGAGGATCCCGATGATCCCAACCGATTTGCCGTTTGAATTTAAAAGACTTCAATTTTCGATTCGTCTTGCAGTCCTGTGTCGCGGGGGACTTTACAAACATACATGAAACGGACACAAAGAACACCCAGACTCAGAACAACAATTTGTGGATCACACAAAGTGTCGTCCCATGTGGGGTTTGAACCCACAACACTCGGCGTAGTAGGAAGCGGCGTGCGCGCTTAAACCACTCCGCCATCCGTGCAGTGCAATTATATGTGGCATGTTCACGAGTCGGAAGACCATCTGCGTTGTTTGTTTTTGCGCCTGATAAGAAAACAAAAAATGTCGTGTATCACAAGGTACTTAAGTGAAGAGCAACCTATGTACTGAAATGCAGAAACAAAAATAAATGATTAATATACTTCATTTCTTTTCTTAGAAAAAAATTTACTTACTAAATTCGAAAATCGGCTTATTTATTGCCTTTAAGGCGGAACAGAGTTCGCCGGGTCAGCTAGTAAGATACATAGATAAAGTAAATAGCAATATAAATTACATATATATACGAGTATATAGTCGAATCCATTCATGACATTCCTGTGTTATATTTACAATGCAGTTTATTTATATATTCATCTAAATCGTTATTAGTCCACGTTCTATGAATATTATAAATCAGTATAAGTGTATTATATCTTAAATAGCCTTAAATAGTCCACTGATAGACACAGGTTGGACTATAAAACGTTGGCCAGACGGGTTGGTATAGAATTTGTATCAAGTTTTCCTTTACTTTGCAGTGCTGTTGTCCTGCGTATTTTGCTCACTTCGTCGGCACTTACGACACCCATTGGGTGAATAGGGGTGGTGACACTTCGTATTCTTAATTCGTCACCACACGGGTGGTGTATTACATATTTATATTTTTTATTGTGTTGTATTACACATTTCGTACATCCGTAACTAAATGAGTGCTAACTTAGAATCAAATTGTGAAAACGTTGTCATTTTTTGTCGTTCGTATTGTTTAAATAATCGTTCAGGTCGTTAACTGAACTAGAACCGTGTTGTTTGTACGATAGAGGTCATGTTTCCTTTTAATGTATTGAAATTCAATAAAATACCGCATTTACTAAAACAGATTTCACAAGTACAGTAGTTATTTACATAGTTTTTCATCTTTGTGTCTTACTTCTCTTCCAGATCTTCACGAAAATTATAAGAATAGGACGACGCATTTTATTTTCCGGTTTATTTCACGGTGAATGTTTGATACAACGTTTAATTCTAACTTCTCACATTTCTTAAATTCTTCAAAACAACTGTGACTGAAATTCTCACTGTTCTTCCCAAAAAAATGAATTTATTTATTTATTTAAACTTAGTCTAATTTCTCTGTTTTTCACTTTTTTTAAATTTTTTATTTACTTCTTTTTCATTTTTTTATCATTTTACGTATAGCATTTAGATATGTACCTCTACTTTAGTACCTACGTTTTTCTTTGTACGGTATACAATTTGACGGATGCTGAATAACGTTTGATAATACCTGGTTCAGTCATTGTCACACACTGTCATAATAACTTGAAAATGTTTAACTGCAATATAATGTTTTGGTGTTATTTTTAAGAATATTGTCATATTATTTAATTACAACGAGTGTTATAAGATATTTTTGATTGCAACAACAACAAAAATCCGTATCGCTCTTTGTTGTGCAAAAAAAAAATCAAAATTACCTATATCGAATTTACAAATTTTGAAAACGCAAACGTCAAAAATAGGTAGAATAAAATCGGGGGGATAAAAGGTTATTTTATATTATTTAATTATATACAAAACACAAACTACCGAAGCTAATTGCAGATTACCACGACGCTTTAACCTATAAAACTAAATGCCAATGCTACAAATTACAAAAGCCAAAAGACGTGCAGGCAGTCTCTTAATATTTATGACGTCAGAACCTATCTTTGTATTGACTACTATTTTCTAAATAGTTTACACAACCATCTTAAAGTACCCAATAAGATACATTCGTCACATTTAACTATTCTACAGTACAATATGTACACAATGTACACATATACATGTAAATGGACATATTTACCAATATACTCATATGAACGCGATTGTGAGCTTTATCTAGGTTTATCCCGCCGTATTGCACAGATCGTCACTCCACTTGACTTTAGGGTATCCTGTATATAAAAAGTTCCTACATCTATATCTATAAAAGAAGAAACTGAAAGACTGATTCACTAACTGACAGCTGAAACCACAAAATTTTATGACTAACGATTGGGTTAAGTGTAAAAAACAAACACATATTATTCGCGTTTATCTCGATAGTATGTATGTAATGTATGTAAGGTTATACTCATTTTATCCTAATAATTAATATTTGAAATAATTATTATTTCAATCCTTAACTATTTAATGATTATGTTGTTTACACGTTCATTTTTATTACTGTTAAAAATAAATTCTAAAGATTATTAGGTTTTTGCTTACAATTGACTCGCATCATTAAATTATGAAGTGATTGTTCGCCGAAGCAGAGATCATGCGAAACTTATGCAAAAAGTAAAGATCCATAATATATATAAAAATAATTAACCATTGTATTGTGTTACCGTGTAGTATGCGTCACAAAAGAATCAGGAATATTTTCAGTGTATTTTCAATTTGTACACGTTTTCTTAGTGTTACAATATTATTTTAACACTAACATAAAGACATTGAACGTTTATTATTTCAAGTCGAAGTGATGGCCACAATATCGATTTATATTCAGATCTTGTAATAAGTTCATTAGTCATATCCTAAATAAACAACTAATATGACGAAATATATATGACGAGGGTACACATATAAAAGTAATTAAAGGTTGACGCTTCAAGTCCAATCGATCATTCCAAAAGCAAAACAAACCCAGAACCTTAGTTACGTCGCTTAGTTACGTATATATTTTGCTGCATGATATTTATTTAATGAATTGTATGCGACCCTGACGTAGTCCGTGTGGTCGCCCTGAGTGTGGCCGCGGGTAGACGGGACGGGTTTTCCCCTCCACCCGCCATAATGGCCAGCCACAAGGAGGCTACGTCCGCGTGTGCCGGACTTCGCCTAGCGGGCAGGCGCTAGGAGGGATCCGGATGTCTTAATAACAGCAGTTCCCGGATCCTTCCTATTACAGGCGCAGAGTGGCACACCGTGTGGTTTTAGTCGGTCCGATTAAGACACACCACCCTGCCCCAAACCCCGGTGGGGTGACGGCCAGAGGGGGTTTCCACACGTAAAACAAAAAAAAAAGTCCGTGTGGATTAAGGACGGACGGATTAAGATTACGGAGTGTCATCACCTCTATTATTCACGGGTGGTGTCTTAGGAGCCGACTATGGGAACTACGCAGGATAACAGCACTGCAAAGAGAAGGAAACTTGAAACAAACCCTACACCAACCCGTCTGGCCAGCTATAGTAGGCCAAAACCTCCTTTCTTAGAAGAGGCCTATGTCCAGAAGTTAACCTTTGCTACACATTGCGCCCAAATGTTTTATAAAATTAATGTCGTATTTTGTAATGTACCTTGTATCCGTGTATGTTTTATGTATCTAGTGTAGCATATATAAATGGTTTAAAGTATAGCTCTCTCACGTGATCTTGATATTTAATAGACCACTCTACCCAATGCCTTTGTGCTACAGGCGTTGCTCTCTGTGTTGTATTCATACCTTGTAGTAATTTCAAATGTATTCTAGACCTGATTAAGGTGATCGATTGACGGAGGAGAAGGTCCATGAAAGTTTTGTCTTCAACTATTTATTGTATGTACTTATATAAAAATATATAAGTATGTAAAATGTATCATCGATGGTAAAAACCACTATAATTGCAAATATAATATTATCTACTGCTAATTCCATAGAAACGTGAAGATGATCATACATTATTGGAACTGAAATCACGACTAGTTCCTATCGCGTGACTACACGCTGACATTGTGGTTAGAAAATAGGTATTGTGTATGTGTAATCTACATTATCATGCATTTCTGTATCCATACTTTAGTGGTTTTTACCTGACTGAATACATAGATAAAGTCACGAAGGACTAAGCAATGTCTATTGTTATGTGTAAGCCTGTTTATGTCTTTTTATCTATCATTGTTAGGGTTCCGTATCTGTGAGGAAAAAACAGTACCCTTATAGCATCTTATTTTCTTTGGTGTCCGTCTGTCTGACCTGTCCCTTTATCTCGGGAACGCGTGGAAGTCTACAGCCCCTTGCAGCTGTGCAAAAATTAAACTTTTAAGTTAGAGTAAAAAAAGATAATACCGTTTCATATTTCGACACTCAAGGGAATCAACATTTAGAGGGTACTTCCCGTTGACCTAGAACTATTAAATTCGGCAAGTAATATCGTCTTATACTACAAATACAGATAAAAGTTGAAAGAAAAAACTGTACATTTGTCATTAAATCATAAAATTCATAGTCTTTTTTAATTTCAAAGTAGGTAATCAATCATTGCGGTACAATTTCACTTATAAAGCGATAATATAATAGGTTATCGTAACTGAATTTCGGGAAAAGCTCGAAAAACTGCGAGATCCGATTCCTGAACTATTTATAATTGGACCCGCCCACCGAGAGTTCCCTACAAATTTGTACGGAACTCTCGGTGGGCGGGTCCGACTTGCACTTGTCCGAATTATTTTAGTTTTTCATATGTTTCATTGTAGCATATGACATTACGATACTGATTACAGTAGGCCTTATAGGTTCCTCTCTTTTATCGTAAACAATTATAGAGTTATGTGTATTCATAAAACTATCTTTTTTACAGATTTTACAACTAGCAATGTCTGGATAATTCATCAAGAAGAAGAAGTTAAGTAATAAAGCAAAGAAGAATACAAACAGAAGAAGATGCAAATGGAGAAGTCACCGACCAATGGAATACCGCCGATTCGAAAGATTTCCGATAGTTACAGTTCAAAGTAAGTGATGAAAAAGGTTTTAAATTTATTTTTAAGAAGCCAAGGACTCCTAAATGCTTTTTTTTATAGGTAGTTAAAAATTAAATAATTACCTCTCGAAGACAATGTTACAAAACGATTACGGACAATGCGATTTAAGAATCGACTATTACGCTGTTTTTATTCATATTTTAATTTGATCTTAATTAAACAGTTAAAAAGTTTTTAAGAGTTTTATTCAATCTATAAGTAACATTAAAAAGCATTTTAATTTTTCATGTTAAAATGAAAGTAACTTCATAAAAATTTTGATACCATTTTGATTATATGTCATGACAGCATGACTTACTTGACTTAATATCCTATGTCCACGAGACGGGGCAGAGGGCGTCTACAGTAGTCCTTTATCACGTTCGGTCCTGAGCTTCGCACTTGACCTCACGTATGACGTCAAATGGATAGTAGAAGTGACAATTATTATAAAAGGGAAGCGAGATTTTGCGTTCTGGTATCATCATCATCATCAACAGCCTTTAATAGTCCACTGAAGGTTAGGGTTAGAAGGGTTAGAAAGGAGGTTTTGGCCCAACTATACCACGCTGGCCAGACGGGTTGGTATTGGGTTTGTGTCAAGTTTTCCTTCTTTTTGCAGTGCTGGTGTCGTGCGTTGTTTTGCGCCCTTAGTCGGATCTTACGACACCCACGGGATGAATTTTGGTAGTGACATTCCGTATTCTTGATCCGTCGTTACACGGGTTCTAGTAAGTTCACTCTAATCACGTCACGTCGAGTCGGGCCATATGTGCTGAATCATGACTGTCCTCAGTTACCATACATTTATTGTATGAAACATTTCATTATTTTAATAATAGGTAGCCACAATACCGATGAGATCTATCGCTCAAAGCCCTGAACGTTCGCTAATGCGAATGTAAAATACTAACCTTGCCATAGCAATAACCATCGCTACACGTTCGTGAATTTGATAACCGTTTTACTAAAGTTTACTATTGTCACAAGGTGAATGCAGATAATTATAAACGTTAAGGCATTTAGATAAGGCACGATAACATAAGTACCTACAACATAATATTACGAGATTTTTAATGACACTGATACCTTTGCGGATTTGGTGTAAAAAGCATTCTTCTCTATTTAAATGATCCATTATCAATATAATATTTAAGCATTAAAAATAATGATCTTCTTAACCAGACACTTGCCAGAGTGGTCTTGGCTGTTGATTGGGTTGCGGCTCTCCGTCGCCGCTCACTTTCAGGGCTACCTGGGTGTACTTTGTGTCCGTTTCATGTATGTTTGTAAAGTCCCCCGCGACACAGGATTTATTCCTAGTGCGGGAGTTGTCTTTTATAAAAAAAAAAAAAAAAAAAAGAGGGCTGCTCGTCTAATAATAATAAAAATAATATAGTTTAAAAATAATAATAAATATAAATAAATAAGTTGTTTTGAGTTCATCGTCCACCCGCATATTATCAAATTCTCATTTTTTTAATATACTTCATTGTACCAAATACCAATTTATTGAAAACGGATTTTGAACTTTACGTCGGAGCCTTCCTAGTTAATATTCCTTCGTTCACGTGGTCGACATCAGACATCGTAGAGGATACGCTACTATCCAAAAATAACAGTTTCATATAGATTTCCAACCCTCCTTTTTCACTCTTAGGGTTGAAAATCCTAAAAATCCTTTTTTAGTGCACACCTACATCACCTAAAGAACACTTGTGCAAAATGTCATGCTTCTAGACCCAGCGGTTTCGGCAGGGCGTTGATGGATCAATCACTGAATCAGTCTATCAGTTTCTTCTTTTATACAAATAAATTAATATTCCATCACATTCGCACAACGCCATCTAGTCCCAAACTAAGAAGAACTTGTACTATTGTTACAAGACAACTGATAGAAAAACATATATTAGGTCTTTACTTATGAAATTGCCGTTTTGTATGCAATAAGTGAAAGTACTTATTTTTTCAAACTTTTTTATTTCTGTTATTCGAAGTAATCACCCATGCAATCGACGCATCTTTGCCAACGCATCGGCAGTTTATTGATGCCCAACTTGTAAAAATCAGCTGGACGGGAGGCAACAAACTCTTCAAAGGCATTTTGTACTGCCTCTCGGGAATTGAATTTTTTACCCACTAAAAAGTTGTCTAAATTTTGGAAAAAGTAATAGTTGGTAGGTACTTTCACTTATTGCATACAAAACGGCAATTTCATAGGTAAAGACCTAATATTATGATTTTTTATAAATACATATATTATACTTTTTTGTAAATACATAAACATTATACATAGAAAAACCCAGACCAAATCAAACATTAAATGTTAATGAGCACAAAGGTTTGACTTAAGTGGAAATCAAACTCGCAACTATTGGCATACTGTTACAAAAACCACTAAGTCAGCCACCATTATAACTTCACAGATACGTATTTAGTACGTTTACTTTCGTAAACTCAATTAAGATACTAGATTTGTTAAAGGTGATGTTTTTGAATATGAAACTCGCTCGACTTAAACAAGTTATTCTTTGTTATAATATTTCCACTATATTTTTGTAAATATTTTATTGCCTACTCCACCGTACATCCGATCATCACAAAACTTAGCAAACATGTTGCCAAGGATAAAAGAAAGGACATAAGGAAAGAAAGTAGTATTTAATTCCAACTCCGTTTCCCCATTCCTCATTCCCCTCATTTGTCCAAGTTTCCACGTCCTATCCATTTTTCAAATATAGGTTCTTCTTTTGACTCCCCTGAAAATAGTAACAATTCCAAGAAGCCAACCAGCTATGTAAAACTTGTGCAATGTTACGCATTCCGATAATCCCAGGTATAAGGTGATGATGAAGACATACCTACCTATAAAACAAAGCAACATATTCACTCATAATTCCATATCCATAATATAATTATAATATTATAACAACATATCTGACACACAACGCCATCTAGTTTTAAAACTAAGCAGAGCTTGCACTAGGAAAACTAGATTGACTGATAGAATATTTGTATACTTTTCTTTTTGTAAATACATACATATTATACATAAAAACTACCCAAACTGATACTTTTACTAATAGTCCTATATTGCATACTTTTAATATAAATATTTTGTTTGTTTGTTATGTTTTCACGCCACTTTTAAAAATTTTAAAAATTCTTTCACCAATGCGAGTAACATAGGCTACTTTTTACCGAGAAAACATATATGAGGCGGCAAAAGCCAGCTACATTATAAAATCGAATAATAATCTTCCGATCCATGCAATAAGCTACCTTAATGAAACGATATATACGTCAAAAAATAATAAACAAACATGTAAAGAAAAAATGTATTTGCCAACCATGAATTCCAACGTAATTATCAAAAACTTAATACATTTATAAATTTAACTAAACGCTGCGCTAACGCTGACTAGTCTAACAGTGATGTGTTATCTTAATTCTTTTATCTCATAATTATAATGGGTTATAATGGGTTGTGTGATATCATTGAGTTAAAAACATCAAAATCAGTCGTACAATATCAGGTACCTACTATTTTAATGAAAACGCATTGACTAGCACATTATTTTAAGTAAGTATTTTCAGAAGAAAAAAATATTTCTTGTAACCATAACAATAGCAGTATAGAGACAAAATTACAGGTCACCAATGGTCTTGCTCTATGGCCCGTGGCTGCGCTCAAAGGAAAGTAATTACTTCAATTTGCTAGAACAATATTTTTTTCTATATCTCTGGTAACATATACTTTTATTAGGTATTATTTTATTAGTTCCATCACATATCTCACATATCTCGGATAACACATGAGTCACAATCTTTGTACCAGAAATGAAATGCTGTTTGTTCTTAAGCGCATCGCTAACAATCGCAAATTTCTGGACAGATTTGGCTGTTTTTTTTTAAATATTCGATTGTATGAACTACGTTTTTAGACAAAAAGGTAAATAAAATTTTCACCTTACGTCCATGTGACGGTAGCGAATTAAATTATTCACCTTAGGCCCATGTGATGGTTGCGAAACCGCCAAGCCACATATTTTGACTAAGATGTAGAGTTTGGGAAATTAGGGCTTGTAGAGTTAGGGCGTGTAGAGTTAGAAGCTTAGCTCTACATGAGATCTGATAACTTGCACCGTCGCCTAGCGTCTGGCCCGATTCAGATACTCACCAAAGCAACCATGCTCTGTGAGTACCTGAGTCAGTCGATAGGTGACGTGAACTCCCTCCCTACCGACCCACGCTTCGAGATTAGGCAGAACGGCACCAACAGCTCGTGGACGCGCATTCCGCGGCTGATACAGCCGCGCGCTTCCCTTCACCAGTGCCTGTTAGTTAGCGTTCCGCCGCATTTCGAGCCCGTCCTGGATCTTCCCGCCCTCATCCCTGCGGATCACCTTACGTCCATATCGATATCGAATGGCGAGAGACAGCGTATGACGGTCGGTAGCGACAGATCCCCCCCGATGACTGCAATGAGGACCCGGCGCTGCGGCGCCCAAGCCGGGCAAATTGCCAGCTTGTGCTGAGCCGAGTCCTCACTGCAATCGCAGTGATGACAGGCAGGACTATTGAGTCCGGCCTGTCATCACTGCAGTAAGGGAATTGTCCCTTCCAAGGGTTTTTCTGAGATAAAAAAAGTTCGAAAGTTTCACTTCTACCGTGTGTGAATTGTACACATACTCTTTTTTATCTATTACAAATATATCAAGAAAACTTCGACATTGTCAAAATCCCTACTAGCGTAGCCGCGGGTACAAGCACGTATCTAATATGTAGAAAATACTCGTCAAACAGAGTGGAAATCGAAGAAATATTTGCTTCGGTTATGAAAATGCTCGTACATAAAAAAATTCATCCAAACGTTCATATGTTATATGTTCATATGCATATTTATGATTCCCATCGTGTGGGAAAGTAAATATAGCTCCTTCAAAACCGATTACCTTTTAACCTTTTTATTGTTGTAGATATTGTTTCCACAGTAATATGTCGTTCATATTCTGAAGTACATCCTACCTACATCATAAATCGTCTAAAAAGAACAATGGCAGAAACATATTTACCTAAAACTTAAGCGTTTAAAAAATCGAGTCACAGTAAACTTAATCAAATTTTTTTCGATGATTTATCATTACACCACCATGTGTTGTATAAGTCTTATAAGAGATAAGACATTTTTGAAGATTTTATTTGACCTAAGTACGTAATGTCAGATTCGCCATCACGTATAACTGACTAGGGATGCGTGGTGGCAATATTATATTATGGAACAATTTATCGATAATCGATTCTTATAGCTTTGGCTGAAATATTTACCAAAGGTTCACTATTATGATTATGAATTTGCTTCTGCCCACGTCTTCACTCGTACGGTAGAGTGACTGAATCAACATAATTAGAAATGATTTAAAATATTTTTGACCCTCTTTAAACGATTTTAAACACACTAAAGAAATAGAATGTAGTTACGTTATTTTCCACTACACAGTGTGATGAGAAAAATACATTGTCATTGATAACGGCACATAAATAGACATACATCGATATTTTCAAAATGTCGATACGTCGTCGTTTAGTACATATCTCTTAATCTGTGGTTTAGATCCTGTCAAGTTCCGGACTCACCACGTTTGTTATTTTATTTTGTTTAATTTAGTATTAAACTCGAATAGATGTTATGCTTTTATTTTTTTTATTTCATATACTGTAATAATAATGAAAATAATATTTTCGGCTATCTGACACACAACGCCATCTAGTTTCAAACAAAACATTAACAATATGTTAGTACTTAACCTCGAAACATTCAAAATCCAATATCTTTTTTCCTAGACTTCTTTCGCAAGTAATTTTGATATGAGAATGGTCAAGAATAAATTCTCAAGTGTTAAGGATTTTTTGATATTTAAACGCTAACATTTCAGTTCAAATAAAATTATGTATGGGGACCTGCCATTGTCCTTTAACACAGCCATTTTTAGTATGCAATAATAATATAATATATCAAGGGAGATTTTGCTTAGCTAACTTAGCCTCATGTGGTTCGCCTCGACCGGTTACCACTCCGGTTTACAGATGTGTTTAGATACCAACTGAGTTCAGTCAGCGGAGGCCCAGAGGGAGTTTCCCCTTTCTGTATATTTCTACAAAATTACTATAATGCTGAAATTAATAAACTGGTATTCTATTCTACTCTACTCATCTCTACTCTACTCCACTCTACTTCACTCTACTCCACTCTACTCCACTCTACTCCACTCTACTCCACTCAACTCCCCTCTACTCCACTCTACTCCACTCAACTCCCCTCTACTCCACTCTACTCCCCTCTACTCCCCTCTACTCCATTCCATTTCTACTCCACTCTCCTTCCACTCCACTCAACTCAACTGCACTCAACTCCACTCTACTCTACTCTACTATACTCTACTCTACTCCACTCTACTCCACTCTACTCCACTCTACTCCACTCTACTCCACTCTACTCCACTCTACTCCACTCTACTCTACTCTACTCCACTCTACTCCACTCTACTCCACTTCCACTCCACCTCCACTCCACTTCCACTCCACTCGACTCTGCTCTACTCTGCTCAACTCTAGTCTACTCTATTCTATTCTATTCTATTCTATTCTACTCTACTTCACTCCACTCCACTCTAGTCTACTCTACTCCACTCTACTCCACTCTACTCCACCCTACTCAACTCTACTCTACTCCACTCTACTCCACTCTACTCAACTCAACTCTACTCTACTCTACTCTACTCTACTCTACTCTATTCTACTCTACTCTACTTCACTCTACTCCACTCTACTCCACTCTAATCAACTCTACTCCACTCTACTCCACTCTACTTCACTCTACTCCACTCTACTCCACTCTACTTCCACTCCACTTCCACTCCACTTCCACTCCACTTCCACTCCACTCTACTCCTCTCTCCACTCCACTTCCAATCCACTTCCATTCCACTCAACTCTGCTCAACTCTACTCTACTTTACTCTACTCCACTCTAATCCACTCTACTGCACTCTACTCCACTCTACTCCACTCTACTCCACTCTACTCCACTCTACTCCACTGTACTCCACTGTACTCCACTCTACTCTACTCCGCTCTACTCCACTCTACTCCACTCCACTTCCTCTCCACTCCACTCAACTCTTCTCTACTCTACTCTATGATAATCTGCTCTACTCTACTCTACTCTATTCTATTCTATTCTACTCTATTCTATTCTACTCTAATCTATTCTACTCTATTCTATTCTATTCTATTCTAGTCTATTCTAGTCTATTCTACTCTATTCTATTCCATAGGCAGCAGTAGTCACTTACTGTTATGATACTCTAGCTTTTGCCTGCGGCTCCGCCTGTGTGTATGTCGGTTATCACGGTCAAAATTTCCTTCCTTAAGAATCAAACTGTCTCTATATCAAATTTCATCAAAATCTGTTCAGCGGTTATTGATTCCCCATACAAACTTAAACCCTTCAAGGATAATTCCCAGAAATTTTATTAAAAAATCTCCTTTGTCCTTTCTCGAGACTCAAACTATATCTATACCAAATTTCATCCAATGCGGTTCAAGGGTTTAATCGTGAATAGGTAACAAACAGACAGACTGACGGACAAACAGATAAACAGACAGATTGGATTACATATATATTTTTCAAATTGCCGTTAAGTTAGCATCTAAAAGTTACAGAATTTTCAACATCCTATCATGAATTTCTCTAAATACAAAATCAACCACGTTATATTTTTTATTACTTTCAAAAAAACACGACCTAACTATGTCTTTCACCTTACGACCCAAACTTTACTAAAGAAATTGTTTTCCCTATCAGCTTATTTTACTCTCAACGGGTATTGTATAGATGACCGTATCTTTTAATTAAGCGTTGATTTAGAGGCTGAATTTTCAAAATTTTAAATAGGCTTTAGGTTGACATATACATATGTGTGTGTTGTTGACTGAGATAAAGTATTTTAACCGACTGACGAACGGAGAGACACAAATTACTAATTGTTAAAAAAATTGTTAACTTTATTAATAATACATTTTCTAATCATTAATTCATTTCAGAACTCATTCCTTAAACATTTTTTTGTTAGTATAACTTGAAAGAAAAATATTTTACTATTCTCTTAAGTCTTTTTATGGTTGGTGTAACTCCAAATAAATTATTTCCTCATTATGTTGACGTGTCTAGGCCTTTTTAAGCTGAAGTTCACTCAAATGCTGAAAATTAATGTGAAGGACCGAAAAAAATGTCAGTTTATGTTATATTAAGCAGAAAAGTAAACGTACCGTAACTTAAATATTATATAATAAAAAAAAAATATCAATACCTATATAACGAGCCTAGCAAATCTCTATGAGAATTTTGGCCATTAACAATAAAATATCGCACCCTTAATCCAAAACTGTAACTATCCAAAATTCTACGAAATCGACTTTTTAATGCCACCTGTTGTAAAACGGAGATTCGCATATAATCGCGCCAACACTGATTTGAAAGTACATAAATAACCGCTAGATGGCAGTGGTCCATTTCGTCATTTAACAAAATATTTCCTTCCCCTCAAAGCAAATTGACCTTTAACGTAAAATAATATGAAGTCGAGAATCAATTTTACGATTTTTTTGTGCAAAAGTGTCACTTTAGTGATGAAGCTGGTGCATGCTATTAGTAAATTATACATTTTTTTCATTAAAAAAGTGACATTTTACGTTTAGTGAAAAATCGTTTAGAATTCAACAAATTTCCTTTCTTTGCGTGCGCTGCTTAATTGGTTAAAGATAAGACGATATAATGTGCTAATGAATTGTATTACTAAAAAGATCTACAAAAAAGTACGCGAGGTGGTATAACTACGAGTATAACAGCTAAGCTATAAAAACCGTTTTTATACTTTTAAAATTATTAAATATCCAATACATACTTTAGATGTATTTTTGTGTGATTATATGAATCCTTATTCAATTAAAGTATTTCATCATCGAGATAATTTCAAGTAGAGAATTTTAATTCTTTACATCATTAACATTGGTCAATTCGTTAAGCAGATATCATTCAATTATTAACATTAATTTTTAAAGTTATCATGACTATAAAAATGCTATACAAGAAGTGTAGCACGCCCACAGGCCAGGTGGAGTGATGATTTGCGCAAGGTGTCTGGCAGGAGCTGGATGCGAGAAGCCTAAAATCAATCTAAGTAGCGTGCAATGGTAGAGGTCTATGTCCAGCAGTGGACTGCGATAGGCTGATGATGATGATGATACACGAACCGATTGCGCGCGCCGCCATGTTCCTTTCTCTTTAGAGAGGGCGTTGCTTTAAATTGCCTTTAACTGTGCCTTTAGAGCAACAATCTGTATGCTCAATTCAAAAAACCGGTCCTTTGGAAATCCTATTACAAAATAGGTGCCTCATAACATGGGATGAATGTGCAATGAACCTTAGGGCTCATGGCACATTCAGAACGTATGTAATTTAGAACAATGTAGAACGGACATTAAAAGACCTTCGTAACCCAAGTACTGTGATGGGAAGGGTTAGTTTTGTCTATGTTTGGAGGTTTTAGGCAAACACTACCTGTTATCGCCAAGGGAACACGTCCCGATATCGTAAAGGCTTGCCTTAAATCGTCTGTTATATGGAATTCATTGGAAACGTTCAATTTGCGCACCAATATGAGAGCATATCTAAACTTTATGACAGTCATTTTCCAGAAAAGTTTCTTAAACTTGGAGAAGGAAAATTTCCATCTACAGATGTAAACTGCCAACAAGAAGTATTAGATAACGGATTACGTAAAATTGTTCACAGCTTAGAACATCTTATTAATGCTGTTTATCCCGAAATCGAAAATATACCTATAATGGACTAAAACTTGCTGAAAATGATTAATGATGATGAAATATTATTATTATTATTATTAATGCTACAAGTCCGAAGACACTGTACATTACCCTTAAGAATTTTTAAACTCTTTAAATCCACCTGGTCTGCTGCCACACGTGCTGAAGTTTAAATCTAGAATCTCCGTAATGATATTAAGAAATTTATACCCTCCAAATCTATGTAATGGGACAAGAGTTTTAATTAAAGAACTTCGAGACAATGTCTTTGTAGCCGCTATCATCACCGGGCCCGCAGCCGGACAGCACGCAAACATTCCGCGTATTCCAATGATACAGATGGATTTGCCCATATCATTTAAGAGGCTTCAGTTTTTTTTTTTTTAATGGGACTAATCCCACCCACACGCCCACCACTGTAACTCCTGTACGCCAGGATCCACAGCAGTGACCCACGAACACACCGAGTTATGACACTCGGGAAGTCCCAGGAAGAAATTAAACTATCTTGGAACCCGCAACGAAATTAATCAGAAGAAAATTGGAGGAGTTGGAAATACAGTAAATCCACTTCCCTCCTTAGCAAAGCGGGAGACAAAATGAAGTAAAATAGGCATACACCCTTTTAAACAGGGAAGCCACGGCCACAAAATATTACGGGTCCTACGTGAGCTCTATTTGATTTCTATAATATGTATGGCAGAATCGCCTAAACGCACGGAAATTCACCCTAGTTGACACAAGATCCCCATAGTATACCGCCCCAGATGTCACCTGCAAGCTATTCAGCATTATATTACGTTCATTATACCAAAGACTACATTCCCAGAGGATATGATGAGCAGATTGTTCATAGTGAGAGTTAGGTGTTGAGCATTGACACAATGGTGACTCGACTAATTTAAATGAATACAACTTGCTCTTAAAGTTACTATGACCCGTAAGAAATTGAGCGACACAGTGATCCACCTCAAGCCATGTCCTCGACAACCGTTCGCGAACAGATGGAAAGAATTTGTAAAGAGGCTTCAGTTCCCGGTTAAAGTATCATTTGCACTAGTAAGTCAAAGGGACAAAAATTTTCATTGGTCGGCACTGACTTTAGAAAAGTGTGCTTCTCCCATGGACTACTATACGTTAGCCTGTCTCGAGTGGGATCTACGGAAAATCAATTTGTTTTGCTTCAAACGATTAGTACATCAAATATAGTTTACAGAGAAGCCTTGCAATAATATTTATGGGTATTAACTTTCTTTTTTACCCGACTGCGGAAAGGTTATATTTTATTTAGCTACGGACTAATCTCACTAATATTGTGAATACGAAAGTTTGTGTGTGTGTATGTTTGTTGCGTCTTCACGCTAAAACGTCTGGACAGATTCGAATAAGATTTAGTACAAAAATAGAATATAACCTAGAATAACACATATGCTACTTTTTACAGCGGCAAAATACCTTATCGTCAGGAAAAAACCTAGTAAGTCAATATTTTTTAAATAGGTGGCGCCATCTATACTATTAGGTTTTGCACAATCTTGCCAATTGATATTAAGTATCGTATCGTAAGTAATTGATTTCTTCCACACGGCAGTCCGATCCCAAATTATTCTGAATTTGTACTTCTTCTTTCTCTTCTTCTTTTCCCAAACTGGGTTGGGGTCGGCTTTATTACTACTATGATATGGTTGAACTTCGATTTGCTTATCAGGTCGGTTACCGGTTGTCGGTCTTACACAATTGTGAGTGTAAGTGAGATGCGGGGTTGTGAATGACGTAGTGACGACCGAATGGCATAGTGGTTTGTGTAACGAACTGCTATACCAAAGGTCGCGGGCTTGATTCCCGCTCAAGTCCAACATTTGTGTGCATGAACATTTAATGTTTGGTTTGGTCTGGGTGTTTCTATGCATAATAAGTATGCATTTACAAAAAAAGGTATGTATGTATTTAAATCAGTTGTCTAATAGCCATAGTACAAGCTTTACTTAGTTTGGAAGTAGATGGCGCTGTGTGAATGTGGTAGAATATTGTTATAAAAAAAAAATTGCCGAGAAACACACAGACACCTGAATATTGGCTATTTAATTCAAATTATCACAACAGTGAGTACTACGCGCGTTGAGTAAAACGACAAAAGAAAACAGTTATTGAATCCCATCGCTCTGGCGTGACTTCGAAATGCTATTGCGGTACACGTGGTAACTACATAATTACTCGGATGGAACTCACTCGGGGACGCGCCAGGGTTTGGTAAAAGATAGAATCTAACAATACCCTAGGCCAGGTCTTACAATAACCTAAGACGTGCTCCTTAACAGTGAGGTCGGCACATCCTCAATACCTACTACACCTCTACTAGGTGAACACGAACCTACTAAACAGCTAGTAAATTCACTAAATATAGGACTGAAATCCATGAAGGAAATGCCACGATCTCTGATATACAACTTTTGAATCAATTTTACAGACAAGTAACATACCATGTCTATTAATAAAACTTGTGGTCAAATTTGTAATTTCTTGTAGCCTTCAAAGACCATTAAACTTCAGCTTTGTTTACAAACAGACTAGACTCATTGTCACACATTAACC
The DNA here is from genome assembly GCA_902825455.1 of Arctia plantaginis. Lineage (NCBI taxonomy): Eukaryota > Metazoa > Arthropoda > Insecta > Lepidoptera > Erebidae > Arctia > Arctia plantaginis. Next base: position 400,550 of record CADEBD010000041.1, on the reverse strand, counting down.
TTAGACCATTTGAGTCTGGTACGCATTAATTGAAAGTGTTCAACTGCTGCATGTAATCAAATAACCCTATCAATAAATGGTCCCGATTTTCATTGAATGATGCAATAGTCAATAAGAATTTCACACACCGCAGTAATTGAGGTTAACACAGCATAAGCCCTGTCAATATATTACAGACTAATATATAAAAATGTTGTCTTTATTTGAGGGGACAAAATGGAGGAAAGAAGACGGAGTAAGACACCAAAGTGCTTCAGGGCGGCTTTAATGATGTATGGTAATTTTTATGAATTTTAACTTAAATGTTTTTATAAATAATTACGGTAAATACCTGTAACAAAACGGGCGGGAAAGCAAAAGTGATAACGATATTTCATTTTGAGTTCGTCCTTATCCGTGTCCGTGACTTGTCGAAGACCAACGACCTTATCAAGAAACGCTTGACAAACTATTTTAACAGTATTTACAAAAGCGTCTTATGATTATTTGGACCTGATTCAAATAACTGACTATAAACTGGAAAAATGATACTAAAATATATCTATTAATCTTAGAAAATAGGAGAGCAATTATTTTATTATCGGAACGAAATAATGGTATTTGTCTCAATTTTTAAATAATCAATCCGCGTATTTTCTTTATTTTTAACTTTTTTAATGTATTTTTTAATCTTAAGTTACACATTACAGATGTAAACATTTCAAATCCATTTCATACATGTTAATGTAACTTATTAGTGAGTAACTTTTATTTAGAGATTAAATCAAAAATTATCTTTATATACATATATTCTTTACATTTACTTTATTTGAAGTTAGTTAGTTACGCCAATACATTTGACATTAATCTAGAGCTTAAAGTTTATTACCGGTGTTGTAGATGTTTTGGTTTTGCTTCTGTTGAAAGAATGAACTCCCAATTCATTTATATTTTTAAGTTATTAGTCTACATTATCATGTTCTTATTTTTTGCTATTTTTCATTCGTTTCTTGTGAAAATTAAGGTGTTTTTAATTTAATTGTGTGCCAAAAAAATCTTTTTTTTTCTTTCCTTCTGTTAGTTTACACAAAAAGTGGAGTTAAATGTTGGAAGTAACAGTCAATTTGTGGGTACCACTATACTGTGTAGAAATTCCTGAGTGAGGAGTCCGGTAGCCCTGGAATAAATATTTCATAAATATACGTAATTCGAATAATGGAATGGGCATATCAAAACAAGAATAAAAAGAAATAATAATACTAAAAGTCTTGACATCATAAAACAAAAGTAGAATTTTAAAGGAAATTATGAAGCCTCCAAATGATTGCGATCAACGGAACTACGATGCAATTATTTCAGTAAATTGTATAAATTACTGAAATCTGATAACCATAATAAAATACGGAAATTATATACAGAAGCATTTATAACATTCCGTGTTCCTCAGTTCAAAAAAAACCATTTTAAAATGTTATATATTTTTAACAATTAGTATCGGCAACACGCGTTAATGTACATTTATTTATTAAATTAGAATGAAGTGGCATTGAAAACTAGCTTTATATACCGAAAGTATATAAAATTACATTTGTGCGAAAGGTGATGTTTTAAGATGCTGGTTTATTCTTACAGCCTAGTGCCAGATAATGCGACGAGGTACCACGAAACTATGAGATACAAACATATGAAAAATCTTATTTTATATTTATTTTAATTTATTTTTATTTATTTCAGAATCGAGCTAGCATACAATGGGTCAAGAGAAGATTTGGATCCCTATGTGCCAGCAGACCACAGACCAGTCGGCTCAAATACATCGTGAGTTATAATCAAATATTATTTATACATTTTTATTCCATTGTGAAGTATAAGTGTTATAAGTGAAGTTTTCATACATAACATTGAAATTTTAAATAAATTTCTTAAAAATATTTATATGACAGTGACAGTATCAGATAAAATAATATAATAGAAATGTCCTAATGATGACGTTTGAACAATAAGGTGTAAGTGATGATTTAGTGATAAACACAACGTCTTATAATATTGTAGTACGAAATTTTATTTCTTTTGCGTAAAACTTATTGCAGTATAGGGTTTAGTGTTAGAACAATAAATCATATTTAAGTGGATTATTGCAAAATATTACATTTAGCTAAATTTATGGTGAAAGTAACCTATCGAATACACTATTAATAAATTTATATTGACAAAAATTCCTTCACATTCATGGACTTTAATAACTGCCCGACAGACTTCGATCTGTCAAAAAAGATTTTATCGCTTTAAGTTATCACACTCTAATAGAATAAATAAATAAATAAAACGTATTTCAGAGTAATCACTTTCAAACTTTACTTTGAGCAGGCATAGAGTAATATTTCTATAGCCTAATCAATTTGAAGGCATACCAAAGATAATTCTAACGCGCCTTTGTTTTGTTTCGATTGACGTCAAATATTTGACAGCTAGGGACAGATGTTTGAAGTTACTCTATGGATTGTATGGCAAAAGAAAAGTGTTGATTTTTCCCGCAATTTTTTTTTGGTTTCTCTCAATAAGAACCTTTCTTGTACCTTAACGAAAATATGAAAAAAAAAATTGCCGAATTGGTCGAGCCTCTCGAGTTTTGCGCTTAACAACGCTCCGTTTAATTTATGTTTCACACATATATAAGTCTTTAATACTCTTTGTTTCACTCATTATTGCAATCAAATACCTACATATAAAATTTATTAATAGTTTAAAAAGAATAAAGACTGAACGTACGTCAAATTGACCTCCATGATTTAACCTTTGCCTAACAATTCAATTATATTAGGGCATTCAGAATTTCAATTTACCAAAAGTAAATTATACATTTTTAAAGTTATCATTAAAACACGTTAATTACTCGGATTTTATTTATATAAATGATTGTTAGCTGGTATAACTATTGAAGTTCCACTAATATTAGCTATATTAATGCAAGGTCTGTTCACAAATTTGAAGGTAAAACATTTATACTAAATTAAAAAAATACATATTTAATAGATATTTCGATCCCAAATACAGAGAACATAAATAAAAAATACACAGAGAAGATACAAAAGTACATACCCCTTGCAGATAAAATCCGACAGATGGGGCATCAACATGCGGTTGAAATCATATCAATCGTTATCTCATCAACAGGCCTCATTCCGAAATCATTACACACCTCACTTAAAGAAATAGGAATTCATAAAAATTCATACATTTCATTGCAAAGATCTGTTATAATCGACACATATTCCATTGTTCGACGATTCCTTACTTGCATTACACAAACACCCGCAGTAATTGCTAACGAACCAACCCACTTGGCGTAAGTCCGTGATAGGTTCGCATTGACTAGCATTAAAGGCGACTAGAGTTAAAGGATATAATAATAATAAAAGCTTTATTGGAAACTAAAACAAAATAAACAGTAACATTTTATGAGATTTTTTTTGCATTAGTTAAAAGAACCGTGTCGCAGACATTAACGCCACCTCCGCCCTGAGGCCGTCAGAGTTCCATCAATAACCATACAGAATTAACAAAACAAACTATACTAAATCAGAATTGTTAGTGTGTGTGCATGTGTTATGTGTGCGTGTGTGTTTAGTATGTGTGTTTGTTTTGTGTGATGTGTGTCTGTGTGTGTGTTACTGTGAGGGTGGAGAATTTTGGAGGAAATTTCTATTTACAATTTTGTGGTTTAGCCATAACTTCAAATTCTTCATAGTTCTAACATAGTAACTAACTTGCAAGTTTTAAGCGTAACTGGATTGACATACAGTATTTTATTTACTCGGTTATATATAACACGGCTTATAAAATGATATTGATGCTTAAGGACCACAAACCTGGCCATTTCAATACTGGCAATATGGCACACTCTCTCTGACCTCCGTGCCTGGGAAATAGATACCGCGTCAAATGGCAATTCTGCATGCTTGCGCAGTATGGGGCTCAGCAAGCATGAGTGTCTGACTATAGGGACTTTAAATAGGTCATATAGCTCCCTAGTTAGCAAAGGAATAGGCTTATGTGTACACAGCCCAAATGCTGTGCTATGGTAACCAGACTGCTGATAAACATATAAATGCATTACTAAATATATATATATATATATATTTTAGATAAATTACACCCAGACACAGAATAAATCATAGTGCTCATCACACAATTATTTGACCTGGGTGGGAATCGAACCCACGACCTCTGGCTTAGCAGTCAGGGTCACTAACCAGGTGGTGTAGGGTCTGCCTTGATGGCGCAATCCGTCAGTCGGGGCAAGTAATTTTATTTGAATACTTATAAATAGACAAGCTTTTCCCCGCGGCTCCACCCGCGTGTAAATAGGTTATCGCGGTTCAAAGTAGCCTTTTTTTTTTTCCGTGCGGAAATCCCCTCGGATACCACCTGTCGGTGGCATGTCGGACTCGAACCGACTAAAACCGCACCCCCAGGCCTGCGCTTATGGAGGACGGAGGTCGTTCTGCGACCTCCGGCGCCTGTGTCGCCTGCGGTACCTAGCCCGTTCCCGGGCCTGGCGGGCCGGGAGAGTTCTAAACCTCTCCCGCTCCGCCCGCCGTCCCGCTCCGCCGTCTCCTTCGCGAGCATAACTTGCTCGCAGAAGGAGACGGCAGAGTTCCACGCACTCTCGCTCCGCACGATAGCCGCAATCAGGCTATCGAGCGAGAGGGTTCAAAGTAGCCTATGATTGTATTTACTTAGAAAAATATTAATATTATGTTTATAAAAACACCAACGCAAATAATGCAATATTTTAGAACAAATTTGATTATCGTAAAAAGGTTATAGCGAGCCATCCTCAAAAGATAGTCATATGCTGTCGCGGACTTTTATAGAACTTTTAAAATTGAACAATTCTGTCATACATGATTTTTGCGAAACCGTTTACTCATCGCACGCAACGGAAGCTCTCAAAAGGAATAATTTTTAACCGTTTTTGCAATATTTTTTGTTGTTACTCCGCTCCTATTGATCGTAGCGTGATGGTATATAGCCTATAGCCTTCCTCGATTAATGGGCTATCTAACACTCTAAGAATTATTCAAATCTGACCAATATTTCCTCAATCAAACAAACTTTACTTTACTTTATAGTATGGATTAGGATAGTCACGCCAAAACATCCGAAGAGATAGATTTAGGCGTACAAAATATCCACATCAACTGTATTTGAGTCTGTATTAAATAAAAGTGGCAACAAACTATTGCTGGTAACCTGTAATATTTGGTATAAGACATGGTACAATAGACAATACGTTAAAAGGATTGCCGTTGCCTTCCGTGCTAACTTCCCATAAGTTAGCACGGAAGGCAATGAAAAGAAACAAATGAATCTGAGCGTATACTAATTTGAAAAGGCAGGCCTAGTTGCCTTCTTTTAGGCAACTACAGCAAAGTTTTACCTAAACAGAGGCCACAACCTTGGACTGCCAATGCACAAAATTATTATAACTAGGTAACTAATTAATTATTATTTAATTTTATTTCTTTTGTTTTGTTCCAACCTTCATTGTTTTAACACATTTATAAGTGTTCAGGGTTTTGTTTAACAATGTAGAGCGTGGCTTGTTTGTTTACTACAGTGAATTTTTCACTTCGACCGTCTGATCCCAAACTAGGCAGACCCTGTACTATGGTAATCAAATATACCTATAAACATAATTATTATATATTACTTGATACATACATATTACAGATAAATCCGTGTGGTGACGGATTAAGAATACGGAGTGTCACCACCCCTATACATCCCGCGGGTGTCGTAAGAGCCGACGACTGCAAAGAGAAGAAATAATTGAAAAAAACCCTATACTAACCCGTCTGGCCAACGTGGTATATTAGGCCAAAACCTCCTTTCTAAGGAGAAGCCTATGTCCAGCAGTGGACTATTATTGTGATAGTGCTACTAAGTGCTGTGGGTCCGATACCCACAGTGGACTACACTTTATGTGATAGACAAATTGTTGTTCTGAGTCTGGGTGTTCTTTGTGTCCGTTGCACGTATGTTTGTAAAGTCCTCCGCGACACAGGATATACTTATTCCTAATGCAGGAGTTGTAATTTTTAAAAGAACAAAAAAGAAGAACATTTCAGTTGTTTAGTACTCATAGTACAAGCTCTGCTTAGTTTGGGACTAGATGGCGTTGTGTGAATTTGGTAGAATATTTCATATTGTTTGTATGACTGAAATTCTTTTAATTGAATTACGAATATTAATCAGAACAAGCTAAAGAAGCTTTAAAATTAATATTACGTCATCAAAATGTTAATCCTTCTAGTTTATACGGTCCATTAAAAGGAAGTAATTAAGAAAGTAAGTGATTAAGAAAATTCATCCTTCACAAACGCGTCTATCGTTAAAGATTACTATTACCTACGTTTATAGATTGGACAATGACGACAAAGGCTGTTTTCGTGTACGATTATCTAATAGAATATATTACCCTTTTCCATTAGACCCAATGACCCGTGCTAGTCGATAGAGTAAAGTGCTATAATGTACTTTATTTTAACATAGAGTTAAGGAAGAAAGTCTGGGTACCTAGACATTACGTATTATTACGTAATTCAGATGAGATATGAACCTTATTGCTGTCCTAAAATGCTAAACCACTTGGTTACATACACACGATAGGAGTTTTGCCTACTCTGATATTATAATCAGAAAAGGGTTATTGATAAATTCTAGAAGAAAGCTCGACATACAGCTCTATGTTTGATGTTCTCTTGTCATTAAAAGTGTATCGAATTTTTGGAATAACTTACACGCCTTTTCTTATCCGTTCTCTTATCTGAAATACTATCCGAGTAGTGACGGATTAAGAATCATCATCATCATCATCATCAACAGCCTATAATAGTCCACTGCTGGACATAAGCCTCTCCTGAGAAAGGAGGTTTTGGCCTACTATACCACGCTGGCCAGACGGGTTGGTAAATGGTTTGTGTCAAGTTTTCCTTCTCTCTGCAGTGCTGTTGTCCTGCTTAGTTTTTTCCCTTAGTCGGCTCTTACGACACCCACGGGATGAATAGGGGTGGTGACACTCTGTATTCTTAATCCGTCACCACACGGACCAGAATCATCAACAGCCTTTAATAGTCTACTGCTGGACATAAGCCTGTCCTTAGAAAGGGGGTTTTGGCCTACTATACCACGCTGGCCAGACGGGTTAGCATAAGGTTTGCGTCAAGTTTTCTTTCTCTCTGCCATGCTGTGTTCTGCGTAGTTTTCTCCCTTAGTCGGCTCTTACGACACGCGTGGGATGAATAGGGGTAGTGACACTGTATTCTGACGGATTAAGAATAGAAGTGTGTAACCACAACCCCTATTCATTCCGTAAGTGTCGTAAGAGACCTAACTAGGCAGGACAACAGCAATGCAAAGAGAATTAAAACTTTAAACAAACCCTATATCAACCCGTCCGCCACACGTAGGCCTACATCTCCTAGGAGGTCCTATGTCCAGCAGTGGACTATTAAAGGCTGTTGATGATAATGATGACCGATTACAATAAAGAAGAAAGATTCGACTGATTTCTTTGTGTATGTTAAATGTTTCGCAATTTGTAAACAAATTTTAGTAATCAATTATGTAATTGCGTTTATTATAACTAATGTTGGTGCTGATTGTGTTGTTCGAAAACTCTCTAATCTAAACTAAAAGTCACAAAAAAATTGTTAAGTTCTGTCAAACAAGGTTTCCTATTCTGAAAACGTAATATTTGACAGGACAAATTTTTTTTAGTGATTTTTAGTTTAGTTTAGAGAGTTTTCGAACAACAAAATTCTAAAATACAATAAATCTTGAGAAAATACTTCAAACTTTATAATTATTTAAGTGCATTAAAGACGGTGATTTATTTTCATAGTAAATAAGACTCAATTTTTTATTTTATTTTTTATTTTATTTTATTTTATATTATTTTATTTTATTTTATTTTATTTTATTTTATTTTATTTTATTTTATTTTATTTTATTTTATTTTATTTTATTTTATTTTATTTTATTTTATTTTATTTTATTTTCAGGACTTTCGGGGCTCTGGCTCATCTTCTTAAGGCGTCACTTGGCTCCGGTGTGTTGGCGATGCCACATGCCTTCAAGAATGCCGGTCTGGTAGTCGGTAGCGTGGGCACCCTGTTTATTGGATTAATTTGCTGTCATGTCATCCATGTATTGGTGAGTTTGTTTCAAATTAGTAAGCCGAACATATCAACAGATGCCTACATATATTTTCAGTCAATGATTATGTTTAATTTAGTATGTTTACCAAATAAGGAATTCTGTCATAAGAATTCGTGTACATTTTAACGTAAGCTTTTCTGGCAGTCTATGAATACGAATGCTCATACAGCGTCTTAATTTAAGACGATAGTGTTTTAGATCATACAATTCGTGTTATAAGACTTTTTGATCTCTGATCTTTAATGTTATTATTATTATAATAGGTCTCTTAGTAAGCTTTTAGAAAAAAATGATTTTACTTGTGTATTTATGAATATTAGTATTAGGTTTTTGCCCATTTAGCTTCTGAAGACAATCTGCTAATGACCACCACTACTCGTATTCTTACGGAACAATCATTGAGGCTCTCTAGCTAACCCGCATATTTTTACCTTAATAATAACCTCTCACATCTCACACACGGCAGTCTGATCCCAAACTAGGCAGAGCCTGTGCTATGGTAACCAGACTGCTGATAAACATACCTTATATATTTCTAAATACATACATATTATAGATAAATTACACGCAGTCACAGAACAAACGGCTCATCACACAATTAGGTTTTCTGCGTGGGAATCGAACCCACGACCTCCGGTTTAGCAGTCAGGGCCACTAACCACTAGACCAATAGGCCCCAAAATGGAATCGTATATAATATGGCATCGTATATGACTGTAATACATCGTTCTCTTTCTTCTCGACTCTTTTTCTCGATTATTCGCAACACAATTTTATTCAAAAATTAAATGAAGTCTGGAACCTAAAAATGTTTAAATATTTATCATCATGCCACGTGCTTTAGGTAAATTATTCAATATCTTAATGCAATTAACAACAATTAATTATATTTCCTTCCGCAGAAGAATAATGACGTAAAAATAAAATAAGGATTTAAAACAATGCAAATATTCATCTATACTTTTTTATGTTTGACTACTCGTAACTTTATGTCCAATTATGACTTTTTAAAGAATTGATTTATATGCAAAGTAGTTCGAAGATGTTTCTATTTAAATTTTAAATTCCTCAACAAACAGGATTAATGACTCCATTGAAATAAATGAAATAAATTATAAATTTATGATTTCATAATTTATTTATTTGCCGAAAGAAGGTGTACAAAATTGTTACATTTTTATTTACACATTTGGTTTGATTTAAAAAAAAGCAATCTGAGTGTATTTTTCATTTGTAAACCGATTCTTTTGTGCGTTTGCATTAACGTAAAGTTCTAATGACAACACAAAATGACGGAGACCTGTAGGTGATCTGATGACGGAGAGAAAAGGCAGTCGAAGAAACTCCTTTTGTCTTATTTATTTACTTTAATAACACGGAACTTAAAACCTAAAAAAATAAATAATATAATAAAAATATCCAAAACTATAATTATTTCTTACTTCTGAAAATTAAAAAGTTTTTATTACTTATTATGATTTTAAAAACGTAAAAAAAATACTAACAAAAAATAAATTTTGTAAGCCTAAGTAAACTTCACCGATGTACTGCTAGAGCGCAAAAATCGAGAACGGTTCGACCAATGCGGCTATTTTTTAACATATTTTTGTTAAGGCGCAAGGAGGATTCTTCATCATCATCATCAACAGCCTTTAAAAGTCCTCTGCTGGACAAAGGCCTCTACTTAGAAAGGAGATTTTGGCCTACTACACCAGCGTGGCCACGGGTTGGTATAGGGTTTGTGTCAAGTCTTCCTTCTCTTTGCAGTGCTGTTGTCCTGCGTAGTTTTGCTCCCTTAGTCGGCTCTTACACCCACGGTTGAATAAGGGTGGTGACACTGTATTCTTAATCCACTCAATCCAATCCATCATGTGGTGATCACACGGATTCTTAAGGAGTGAAAAACGTAAAAACAACACATTTCTTTTTTCATACTATCCAGAGTAGATTAAAACATGTATCTGAACATCTAGCTGATGCTCCTGATGTCAAACATTTGACGTCAACCAAAATAGAACAAAGCCGCGTTAGGATTATCTTTGATATGCCTTCAAATTGATAGTGCTGTAATCTATGCCTGCCCAAAATAATGTTCAAAGAAAAGAAATCACTCTTAAATACGTTTTACTTATTTATTCCTTCTATTGGACAGGCGAATAAGTTTTAACAGAACGAAGTCTAGCAGGGCAGCTATTAAATAAATAATTTTAAGTCTGTGCGATATTCAACAACAAAATTAAATTAGTAAACGTGACGACAAAGGTACGCATAGTATCACCTTCACCACGCAATCTGTTACCGTCATAAGATAATTATAATAGGAGGTAATAAATTACATCCGTCAAGACATTCTAGTCACTTGCTATGATAACATTTCCGCAGTTATTTTAAACAGCATTTATAAATATTAAAATTCTTGAGTTAGCCGCAGAACCAATGTCTGTCATCATTAACTTTCTGCTATTTTCTCAATTTTATTAGGGGTCAATATAATGCGTGTTTTACCTTGTTTATGGTATAAGGGAGCAAACGAGTATACGGGTCAGCTTATGGGACTACGGCTGCCCATGGACACCTGTAACACAACAGTAATTGCCACCCCTTTCGTCGTCGTCGTCGTCGTCTCCTACCCAGAGTCAGGATTTTTGAAGTGAAAACTTCTTTAGACAACAGAACAACAAACAAAAGAAAGCTACTGTTACCGTTACCGACACCTCTGTTGAAGTGAACAAGTGACACCTCTTTAGGTGCGTTGGGCATTTTTTGAGATTTGAAAAAAACAATTGAACTCGCGACACTGTAACTGTTACCGACACCTCTGTATATTTGGATATAAGTTTTCACTTTTGTTGGCACTCCCGGCGTGCCACTGTTTTTTTTTCTTCCGAGCCTTCACTGTTAATCACATATCAAAATAAGGTTGTATATACAAATTCAAAGTGACAATAGAATACGGCCGGGTACGATCCAAAAACCTCTTTAAAGATTAAACAATGAAAATATACAAGAAAATGTACAAGAAATTTCTCACCGATGCAATTTTTTGTCGATAGTAATCTCAACAAATACTAATTTAAAAAAATTGAAGATACTACCAACTTTGAACCCCCTTTAAGGCTGAATAAATTTTGAATGTTACAGCACTGGTATCTTTAATACTCACTATCAAGTCACCTTTGGAACAAAAAAAGAACAAAATCAAAATCGGTCCATCCTAGGACGCTATAGGTACATATATATACATATAGAGGTAAATCTCATACACACGCTAAGCCTATTACACTTCTTCTTTATACGCCGGAGATTAGATATACATACATCTAACTCAAGCTACGATGCCGAGGCAATTTTTAGAATTTACTGTCAAAGTTTTTATTACTTTTTAAGTAAGAGTGGTTGTGTAACAGGAAGCTGGAGAAGCAAACAATGATTTGATTTGACCAATGAACGCGAGCGGTGCTAAAGCCATCAGATTATAAGCGAAATGTAAATTGTACATTAAAAGTAACTACTATGAGACTCGCTCGTTCTTTGTATATTTATGTGAAATTGAAATACTGAAACAAAGTTTTTATGACATTATTTTGGTCAAATTGAAGACTCTCAATCCTCTGTCTGCAAATATTTTACCAATTTTTACCAACTCTTTGTTACCAGCTTTTTATTTAGTTTTTTTACTCTTTTAACAGCGTCGATTGTTGTGTATTCATCCTTAATTAGTGAGAACATTTTAATTTTTCCTGATTTTAGGTTCACTTTTTATATTATAATTGTTTGTTTGTAAAACAAACTATGAAGATAATTTTTACTGCATTTTAGAGGCTACAGATAAATAATGTTTTTATCAGATAATAATTATAATAATCTCAGTACTCTGTTTTAATCTTTTAAATCCTAAATCCCTTCTATTAGTAAGTTTAACCATTAATGCGGTTAAGTGGCGTAATCTCTAATTAAACTTAATGATTACGTGAATATGGTATTACGTATAATTAAAGTTCTTGTGAGATAAACTATTCAGGGTGAAATATTGTCATCTATATGTTAAAGTACTATATAATATAATCGACTGCACGGATGGCGTAGTGGTTTAAGCGGTGTTGTGAGTTCGATCCCCACATGGAACGTCACTTTGAGTGATCCATAAATTGTTGTTCTGAGTCTGGGTGTTCTCTGTGTCCGTTTCATGTATGTTTGTAAAGTCCCTCGCGACACAAGATATATTCCTAATGCGGGAGTTGTATTGGACTTAAATTGAATTGAGTCTGAATTTAATGTGAGCATTTCAATCAATCTAGCTTTTATAGTAAAGGCTTAGTTTGTAACTAGATGGCGTTCTTTGTTAGATGTCCGTGTAAATATAATTATCATCTTGTAAACATCTCTGTACCTCTTTTAATTTAAGTTTGAAATTTTGAACTCTTAATTTTTTAAGTAACATGTGTTAGAAATTCAATAATTATATCAAAAGGAGTGGATGTGTCGAGTCCAATACGTTGGTATTGGATTCGACACATCCACTCCTAACATAGTATGGAAAGCTATAAAATGCCAATTATAAATTGTAATGGTCAACTTTATAAAACATAACATTCGACCTGAAGGAAGGTCGAAGGAAGGATTGCACCTTACCAAAGCTATTACATAATAGCTAAATGATTTTTAAATTGCCATCACTGATGGTGGTTATGACAGCGTCACGGATAATTGGCTGACACTTTCTAATGGCTGCCATGGAACGCTGTTATGGCATATTGAAAGATAATTACCTTCCACAGATTATCGCTTCTGTGTGAGTGTTTATCAAAAGGTTGTGGTTGTGTGGTAATCTGAGATAAAACATGTTGCAAATATTTTATTGAATTTGCCGGAGAATGCTGTTTCGGTATAGAAAAGGGATGCTAAGCAATGATTTCGTTGCTTCTACAGCTTCCTGTTACATAATTCCGTCCCCTATATATATATATATACTCTCACAGATTGGAAGAAAATGACAGGAAAGTTACACATATAAAAATGATGAATATGTATATTTATACTAGCGGACCCGACAGACGTTGTCCTGTCAAATTTGACACTGCGATGGTAGCGCCGTCTGTCTGATCTAATGTAAAACATTCCAAAATCAACAACTACTAATAAATTAAAAATTAATTAAAAAAACATTGTCCAGCGGACAAAATTGTGAATCTAAACCATTCCCAGATCCCCTTGAACACACACAAAAAATTTCATCAAAATCGGTCCAGTCGTTTGAGAGAAGTTCAGTGACATACACACTCACAGAAGAATTATATATATAAAGATAATCTGGGATAATACAAGTTGCTGAATTGCAGGCTCGACTAGAGTGATACATCCGGTTTCATAGAAAACGGGTGCTAAGCAATTATTTCTTAACTTGATACCGACTGAGTGAAGTGAGAAGAGAGTTGGCGGTTGGGCTGCGGTATACCAAAACTTCCTTTCGAAGGAGAGGCCTATGTCCAGCAGTCGACTATTTAAGACTGTTGATGAAGCCCAACCCCTAACTCTCTTCTCCCCCTGATAATTGGGGGGTGGCTCAAAGGACGGTACCGCACTTGCGATTCTTGAGGTACATTCCACTTAGTTACACTTACAGTACAATTAGTAGTAGTTAATTACACTTACATTACAATTAGTTACTTACCATCAGGTGACCCGTTTGCTCGTTTGACTACTATGTCATAAAAAATGGTGTAACGCTGTGGCAATTCATTTTAAAAAATACTGGAAATTAAAAACTCACAAATTACACTTAACGATCAAAGCTGAACTCTGCTAGGCATAATAAGTATCTAAAGCTATCCGTGTGGTGACAGATTAGGAATACGGAGTGTTATTACCCTTATTCATGGCACGGCTATCGTTAGAGACGACTAAGGGAGCGAACTACGCAGAACAACAGCACTGCAATGAGAAGGCAAACTTGACACAAACGCAAATCGTCTGGCCTGCGTGGTATACTAGGCAAAAACCTAGTTTCTAAGAAGAGACCCATAGCCAGCAGTGGACTATAAAAGACTGTTGATGAGGTGATAATCCAACAAGAGTTTCCAAACTATAGGTCTCATAAAAGCATACATCTTTCGAAATAGGGTACGCAGATGATTACGATGATTGTGATATTGAAGCAAAAACCTTTAGAAATGATGTAGAAGCAGATAGCTATGTCCCTTAAGTTTCAAATACACTGCACACAAATCATTCACTGTTTACTTTACCGCCCACAGTTACAAACACAACAATTCGAAAACACTCTCTTAATTAAAAGCCAGTTTTAATTTTGGGAATTCCATATTCATGAACTGATGAATCGACTAAAATATTAAGTCGCTTAAGTAATTGCAATCTGAGGTAGCCGATATGGTTTGTTCAGTACTAAAAATAAATTCCCTCTTTGTTGTACTTGTGCTTGGACTGTAGGAATAATATTTATACACAAAAACACCTAGATCAATGCAAATAGACATTCATGAATACATTATAAATTTATAAAATAAAGTAAATGAAAAATATTCATATTCATTCATTCATGAATACATAATTAGTTTATAAAAAAAGTATCGGCGGTAGTATGCGGTAACTATGCCACCACATTATGTTGAGTTGTTTTTAACCGAATTAATTTTCTTCAAATTTAAATGAGATCAAACGGGCAGAATTAATTTCCAAATAAAAGAAGAATATTTCAAATCGTTTAATAAATGGCAGTCCTTGTCCGTGTGGTGACGGATTAAGAATAAGGAATGTCACCACCCCTGAGAGATCTAACAGGACAACAGCACTGCATAAAGAAGGAAAACTTGAAACAAACCCTATACCAACCCGTCTGGCCGGCGTGGTATAGTAGGCCAAAACCTGCTCTCTAAGGAGAAGCCTATATCCAGCAGTGGACTATTACTGTTGATGAATAAATGGCAGAGTTCCAAGGAATAAACATGAATAAAATTCAAAACCACCTTCCTTTTTTATAGCGGCTTAATACTTATACTGGGCGGGAATCTAACTAACAAGCCTTCGATGTTGGAGTTGAATGCTCTAGTGGCACATATCATATTAATGTTTTATTTAATAAAATAACATAAATTATAATAATTTACTTCTATAATACGCAGGAGGATATAATTATCTGCATATATGTATATTCTGTGTCACTGCGGAGGTGATTATGTAATTCTTATAGATTTCGTTAATGTTTGTTGCAAAACAGAAATAAAATTTCACGCCCAACTGCCTTTTATATTTCCAATAACTATTGCCTCTATACGTTCAAAATATAGTTACGTAATAAAACGTACCTAACTTTTTACACAAAGGAAGATTTGTAATCTTTACTTGCAAATATGGCATTGATTTAAGCAAGATTATTTGAAAGGTTCCTTTCCAGTTGTTAAAATTATTGCGATACTAATGACGGATTTTATTTGGTACGCCTATTATTGAATACACTGATACAATGATATAATACTCCACTTATAACCTAGTGTAACAATTTGTTGCGGACAAGATAAACCATGCCTTATTTGTTGAAAATGTTGCGTAGTTAAAAATAAGTGAGAGATTTCATTTAGACGCCGAACATTATTTCGTAGAATTAGTTAAGGCACAAAACTTGGTTTGTTTTACAAGTTTCTTATTTGTTTGATGTTGAATGAGCTATTAGTTTAGTGGTCAGTGATCCTGAATGCTAAGATAGCCAGGTCATAGGTTCGATTATAACCGTTAGTAAATAGTTCGGTTATTATGTCTGTATTTAGAACTAAAATGAACTATTAGAATACTGGTTACCATACTGGTACAGACTCAGCCCAGTTGATATTATAATTTTTTTAAAGTGAACGAAACTTTACCTAAAATGTGTATGTTTATGTTTTAGGTAAAAACATCCCAACAGTTATGCGTGGAGTTAAAAAGGCCGGCGTTGGGATACGCTGACACTTGTGACTTGGTATTTCAACACGGACCGAAGCCCATTCGAAAATTTGCACCTTTTGTTAGGTACGTACCTATTTTTGTACACATTGAATATGGTTTGAGGAACCAAATTGAGAAAGGAGAAAATTAATTTATAAATTAATATCCATTATTCCAGAGAGCTGGCAGATTGGGCTTTGGCCCTTACACACGCGGGTGCGTGCTGTGTATACACCGTAGTTATAGCAGAATCTTTTAGACAAGTAAGTAAATATTGCAGTAAAATCGACGACCGGATGGCGTAGTGGTTTGTGTAACGGACTGCTATTCCAAAGGCCGCGGGTTCGATTCCCGCTGAAGTTAAACATTTGTGTGCTTGTTTACAAGCTCTGCTTTATTTTGGGACTAGATGGTGTTGTGTGAATGTGGTAGTGGTAGTCCGTGTGGTGACGGATTAAGAATACAGATTGTCACCACCCCTATTCATCCCGTGGGTGTTGTAAGAGTCAACTAAGGGAAAAAACTACGCAGAACAACAACACTGCACAGAGAAGGAAAACTTGACACAAACCCTATACCAACCCGTCTGGCCAGCGTGGTATAGTAGGCCAAAACCTCCTTTCTAAGGAGAGGCTTATGTCCAGCAGTGGACTATTAAAGGCTGTTGATGATGATGATGAATGTGGTAGAATATTATCATTATTAATATTATTGCATTAAAATTATAACTTACAAGAAAATTCTCAGAATGCATTTTAGTTTAATTACGGCACTAAGTTTTCCCGTAATGCTTAGGTAATCATCAACAATTCAATCCCCACCACTTGGACACTCTGGCATGCCTCCACTGTACGATTTTCAATATAAGTCTTGCATCACACAAACAATCTGGATAATTAATTATTGACTATCTTATTTCCGGACTGGTGGACCACCTGCAAACCTACAAGAAATGAGCGTACTCCTAACTAAAAGAGTTGGTCCATAGTCGACAGTAATCACTTTTCAGCAGGTGACCCGTATGCTCGCTTGCCACTAAAAGAGGAGCGTGTTCTATCATGTTATGTCATTAAGAACCATTTACAAATAAGTAATAGCCTACATTCAAAGTATTCTTTCACTCTGTTAAGTACATTGAGAGCTTCAACTCTCAATTACTTCAAATCTTAAAACCTTTAAAAACTCGTTCTTGATACTTGAATCTTTACAAAAGTAATTTCAAAAGGGGTCAAGAAACTCAAAAAAAAGAAAAGTTTACCTTTAATTCTGCTTTGAATACCATAAAATTATTTTATCTGCGACAAAGTTGTCAAACACTGGGAGTGTTTGACTACTAGGAGTACTGCTACTACTACTACTACTACCTGTTATAATATCAAAGGAATTGCCAATGCCATGAGTTCCTGACGCTTACCATCTGACAAGCATCAACCTTGTTTAATAAATTGTGGTTTATTTAAAAAAAAATATGGTATATAGTATTGTGTATAGAGGATTCGATCCCGGTCGATTTTTATAATCCCGGGATTTCGGGATTATCTACAGTTAATCTCGGGATCCCGGGATAGCCCCCGGGATTGTACTGGCAATGGAAAGTGGTAACAAAAAGACAGTAAAACATATCAAAATATTTTTTTTTTTTATTATTTAGTTTTGTGAGGACAAAGAATATTTAAGCTTTTAATCTCCAAAAAGGCGGTTAAACAAAAATATACTTTCTTCTTATAAAATAAACAAACTAGCGCCTAGTTTGTTTTGTGTTTCGGTAAATAATTTACTTAAAATTAGTAATTAAGTAAACTTCTTTAGACTTCTTTAGATAAACTATAAAAAAAAACTATATGCTTAGGAGATGTTTGCAATGTTTATAGATACCTACTCATATTTTTTAATTAAATTGCCCAGAAACTTTATAAATTACACACTTTTACGCATAATCCAGAACCGGCCAGACAAGATGGCTTTCAAAACGTCAAATCAAGACAAGTGCGTTTCTTTTTACGCAATTTTTTATTGACTTATGTAAAAAATGTATCAATCCCGAAAATCCCGGGATTCATTAAATTCGATCCCGAACATTTCGGGACTAAAATATGACCGGGATCCCGGGATCCCGAGATCCGGGATCCGGGATCGAATCCTCTAATTGTGTATAAACTTTATGTATTGTAAGGAAATAAATGTGCAATAACCATGAATCTCAACATCCAAAACGCTTAATTCAGTGTACTTTCTTTTGTTTTTCAGGTTTCAATAGCATATGATGGTCCTGCATGGTCTGTTACCATATACTGCGCCTTAACACTTATCGTACTTATACCGTTGACACAGATCTCCAAATTAAAATACCTAGTGCCATTCTCAGCGCTAGCCAACGTCGTCTGGTTGGTGTCTATATCGATCTCATTATACTACTGCTTGAAAGATCAGCCAGCGATATCTGAAAGGAATCTTGCCGCTTCTATCACCGGGCTTCCTACTTTTATAAGGTGAGAGAATATTTGGATATACTGAAAGTTAAGTCAGTAAATTTTTCAGTATCACACTTGTTTTACCGCATTCTTTATAAACAAAATCTGTACAATTGTTAAAAATGTTAAAATGTTACAAAAGACAACTCCCGAATTAGGAATATATCCTGTGTCGCATGGGACTTTACAAACATACATGAAACGGACACAAAGAACACCCAGACTCAGAACAACAATTAGTGGTACACACAAAGTGTCGTCCCATGTGGGGTTTGAACCCACAACTCTCGGTGTAGTAGGAAGCGGCGTGGCGACCGCTTAAACCACTACGCCATCCGTGCAGTCTAAACAAAGTCTTTATAAACAAAATCTGTACAATTGTAGGAAAATTACGAATTCAAACTCATATTTTTGATGTAGCTTTCATCACGGTAATGCAGGTAACTGACGATCGTTTAGATTTTTTTTTCTATCAATCGTAAAAAGCACTTTTTCATTACATACCGTGTATTCATAATCTCATGATTACTGGTTTTGTAGTTCAGGTCTTTTTAACGTTTGTAAGGATTAGATTCCTAATAAGTAAGACAATTTAAAGTGCTGTGCAAAAAGTGTGTGTTACATGGAGAGTTATTCATTTTGTTTTGTGCATACCTTTTAATTATGACTTCATTCTGGCATCATCATTTAAGCGAATTCAGTATCACACACTAAGGAATGAATGAAGGAAATACTTAGGTACTGTAAATGCAGACTACACTAAAATATATTAATATATATATATTGGTACATATATGTCGTATCGTGAAAATTTCCACCGGGTTGTCACTGGTACAAAGTAACCCCTAAAAACGAGAAGGATAGACAAATAATTTTCTTTAGCTTAGAGTTTACTTTCGAAAGAAAATAGGTGTTCTTATAAACCATTAGGCACTAGTAACTTGGCTTGACAGAGACAGGTCTAAGACTAAGCTTAAAAGTCTAGACGTGGAATGTACGGTAGACGTGACTTTAATACCAAATCTAACGAGATAATATTCGAAATCATAGATTGTATTTTACTATGAGGTGCTACTTTATTAGACAAAGAGTATTTTTATACTTACGTTTCTATTTGACAGCAGTCGGCTTGTCCTCTATGCTTACCCCTCTCTAGATGCAGGCGGTGCTATGTTTTTTAAATAGCAACACTAGCAATGTATGTCACGTATTTACTAGTATTCTTGTTTGGCCCTCCAGCTAAGCTAAATGCTTGTAGTAGAATTAGGTTCACATCGGTAGTAGAACGGATGGGATTTGAACCTACAACCTGATCTTCATCACATCAACAGTTTTTAATAGTCCACTGATGGACATAGGCCTCTCCTTAGAAAGGAGGTTTTAACCTACTATACCACGCTGGCCAGACGGGTTGGTATAGGGTTTGTGTCAAGTTTCCCCCGGCGATGGCCTCCTTGGCCGGAGACGACGGGGAGCACGAGGGGGATGATGTTCCGCCCGTCCGGGATTCGGAGGTAGGGGCGGCTGTTCTACGGATCCGTTCCAAGAACACCGCCCCTGGGCCAGACGGGGTACCGGCCCGAGTGCTAGCCCTAGCCCTCAACCACATGGCAGACCGCCTCGGGGAGGTTTTCGACGCTAGCTTGTCGTCGGGACGCTTCCCTGAGTGCTGGAAAAGCGGGAAGCTGGTCCTATTGAGGAAGCCGGGACGGCCTGCCGATTCGGTCGCGGCCTACAGGCCCATAGTGCTGCTGGACGAGGCGGGTAAATTGTTTGAGAGGGTTCTCTCTGCCCGCATCGTCCGGCACCTCTACGAGGTGGGCCCCGATCTGTCGGACGCCCAATTTGGTTTTCGGGCGGGGCGTTCGACAGTCGACGCTGTTTTGCGCCTGAGGGCCGTGACCGAAGAGGCCGTGAGCTGTGGCGGCGTGCTGTTGGTGGTGTCATTAGACATCGCCAACGCATTCAATAGTCTGCCATTCAGCTGCATCAGGGAAGCACTCCACTATCATGGGGTGCCAAAGTACCTGAGGTGGCTAGTGGCAGACTATTTAGAGGAGCGTACCGTCGTGTACGAGGACCGAGATGGTAATTTGAGGTGTCGGCCCATGTCGTGCGGTGTTCCACAGGGGTCTGTTCTTGGACCCCTCTTGTGGAACATAGGGTACGACTGGGCCCTTCTAGCCGATTTCCCCCCCGGGCTGGGTGCAATTTGTTAGTGCAGATGATACTCTGGTTACAGCCCGGGGGGGCGAACTTCCAAGAGGCGGCGCGCCTGGCCACAAGGGGAGTCTCCCTGGTGGTCGGGCGCATTGAGGCGCTGGACTTACGGGTGGCCCTAGATAAGACGGAGGCTCTGTTATTTCATGGGCCCCGTCGTGGTCCACCCCCTGGCGCCTCAATCGTGGTCAACTCGGTCCTCGTACCGGTTCGGGCCCAGATGAAATATCTGGGCCTGATCCTCGACGGGAGGTGGCTCTTCGACGAGCACTGCCGACAGCTTGCTCCAAATCTGGTCGGCGCTGCGTCTGCCCTACACAGGGGTTGTCCGGTCAATGGCACTATACGGTGCACCGGTGTGGGCGGCGCCTCTGGCGCCCTCAGAGGGTAATGGCGGTCAGAGCCATACGCGGTTACCGCACCGTTTCGACGGAGGTGGCGTGCGCGTTGGCCAGAACCCCCCCGTGGGATTTGGAGGCGGAAGTGCTCGCCGAAGTTTATCGGCGAGTGGCTGACTCCCGGGCGGAGAGCGGATTTCGCCTTCCGCCCGAAGACGTGCGCGAGTGGCGCGAAGCCGCTCGCCGAGCCACGATGGCTGGCGCCGTGGAGGCTCTCCAGCCGGTCATCGCCGAGTGGGCAGGGCGGCACCACGGGACCCTTACCTTCCGGCTGACGCAGGTGCTTTCCGGGCACGGTTGCTTCGGAAAGTACCTGCACTCGGTCGCTAGGAGGGAACTGAGTCCCGCCTGCCACCACTGCGACTGCAGTGAGGACTCGGCCCAGCACACGCTGGCGGTCTGCCCCGCATGGGCGACGCAGCGCCGGGCCCTCACTGCAGTCATCGGAGTGGATCTCTCGCTACCGGCCGTATTACGCTCCATGGCCGGTAGCGACAGTTGTTTTACCGCGGTCGCAACCTTCTGCGAGGAAGTAATCTCGCAGAAGGAGGCGGCGGAGAAGGCCCGGGAGGACGACCTCCACTCGGACCCGATCCGCCGCGCGCGAACCGGGCGGCGGAGGCGCGCTTTCCTGCGCCTCGTGCCGCCCTGAGTGTGTGTGTTGCTTCCTTAGTCGGCTCTTACGACACCCACGGGATGTTTTTTTTTCAAATTGGGGTAGTGACATTCCGTATTCTTAATCCGTCACTACACAGACACTACAACCTGATGGAAGAGATAAAGTCTTGACCGGTTTTACCGGATTACGCTTCCACCGCAAAATGAATTATAATTGAGATAAAATGTACTAATTGGCAATATTTTCATTTCAGTACATGTCTCTTCGCCATGGAAGGCATAGGTGTGGTGATGCCTATTGAGAACGAGATGACCAAACCTCATCGTTTTCTAGGCTACTCAGGAGTCTTGAACATAGCCATGGCTATTGTAGCCATAATGTATGGCTTCGTGGGTTTCTGTGGTTACTTGAAGTTTGGGGAGACCGTCAGAGGCAGCCTTACCCTCAATTTACCTCAGGATGAAGTGTAAGTTTATTTTTATCAATAAAGTAAAGTAAATGGACGGTCGTAGTCACTTACGATCAGGTGAAACTGTGGTACTTCACCACTGTGCTCGTCTGTTACGTAACGTATGTGTGTGTATTTTCTACGATTTTTTTTTTGAATCAACGAATAGGGACATAATGAAGTTTATCAAGATGGCTTCTAGCCCTATTCATGTGTTTTGGTTCTGCTTAAAATTTTAAAATCTTTGTGTATTAATTACGGCTTTCTTTTTTTTAAAGGCTTGCACAAGCAGCTAAGCTCATGGTAGCATGCGTGATGTTACTGTCATTCGCTCTGATATACTACGTGCCAGTGGATGTCATCTGGAGGAAGTTATACCACCGTATCCCATCGAGTAATCATACTTGGTCCATCGCTGGGCTCAGACTGGTGGGAACGATAGTGTTAGGTACGTACACCTGGAAACTGTCTTATTGAAAAAATTGTAAAAGTTCTGACCGTTCTAGAGGGCGACCATTTAAATAAATAGTCCAATAAACAATGTGAAAGATGATATGGCTTATCTTCTATATAATATAACTTCTTCTATAGGGAGAGGGTAAGTAGTAAAACATTTATATTGGGTCGTCTCCAAAAAAAATATGGTAAAAGGTTAGACAACTGAGAACGGAGAGGTCTGTTTAGTTTTTACAGAAAATTAGTGAAACTGGGGTTTTCTCACAAAAGTGAAAAAATTAATACATTGTTTTGTGTGCTAATCTCACTGGTCGCGAGTTTGAAATGTATATTGTTTCTAAGTGTTTCAATCTATACTAATATTATAAAGCTGAAGAGTTTGTTTGTTTGTTTGTTTGTTTGAACGCGCTAATCTCAGGAACTACTGGTCCGATTTGAAAAATTCTTTCAGTGTTAGATAGCTATATATCATCACGCTAAGACCAATAGGAGCGGAGCACCAATGAAGAATGTTTCAAAAACGGAGAAAATTTATTACTATCGAGAGACGCAGACGAAGTTGCGCGGGTCAGCTAGTTAAATATATATTTAACGATACAGTACTATGTTAACCAGACTGCAGATAAACATACTAGTAAATACGTACATTTTATAGATAAATTCCACCTAGATCCAGAATAAACCATCTTGCTCATTAGAAGTAAATATTAACTGCATTATTACTATCAAAACAATTCCTTATACAAGTGTTGTACTAGAATATATTAAAGATAAATAGAAGCACGTTAATATAACAAATCTTTACATTTTACAGACATTTCTATTTTCACGCCTAAGGGTACATTGCTATTAAACGAACGACAGGCGCTTTCGAAAATTATATTAAATACATAGATATTTTAATAACAGTAGATAGTAAGTATATAATGTTTTTATTCCTTATTTAATTATTTATATTATCTTTTTTTACAGTGGGTATAGCCTGCGCTATCCCAAGACTGGAACTCTTCTTGGAGTTGGTTGGAGCTATCTGTCTTTCCATTATGGGGCTGCTCCTTCCAGTGGTCGTTGAAACCGTGTACAGGTGGAATAAGGATATAAGCCTCTGCTCCTTCACGGTGCTCAAGAATATCCTTATAGGAGTATTTTCCATCGTAGCTATGGTGTCAGGCGTGACGTTTGCCATTATTGGGATTATAGAAAATCTGTGATGCTGTGATATTTTTTTTAATTAATAATAATTATGTTAAGTTATTTAATAATTTAGTTGTTAAGAATTTAAAATGTATTATAAAATTAAATAGTTTAAAATTAGCTAATTATTAAAAGTTGAAGTTGCAATTTGTGTGACAAATTAGGGGAAATTGTGATTTCCCCGAAGTGAAGTAAATGAAAATAATATTTACGAATATATATTTAGGAGTTCCTGGCTAGTGATTTTAGTTTCATCAAAAACTCAGAATTATTGGCAATTTCACTATAGCTTTAGATAAATAAAAGATATCTCGATATATATTTAAAAGTATTTACTTAATAGTAATATTAAGGATCCAACTAGGTAAATTTAAAATATATATCGTTTTTATTTTATTTTTTAAAGGTTCCCATAAAACACCTGTATATAACTTAACACTAAGCAATAGAAATCGTAAAGACACCATTTGATGGCAAAAACTTTAAATAACAAAGCACTTAACAAATATCATATATATTACACTAATATGAAATGAAATATTTTAATTTCATTTGAAGTTTCAACAACTTTTTAAATTGAATTGAACTTAAACAGTTTCAAAATTGTTGAATTGAAATGAAACTGAAATGAATTGAAATTGATTGTCAACGCGGTATCTTTACTGTTTTAAATTATTTTTTTCAATTTTTTTATGAAATGTAAATAAGCACACAGATATATTATGAAATATTAGAATTTTGAAATCAGTACATTTTATTTCAAAGAGAAAACACCTTCTAAGCGACTTTTACTTCCTTATTTTTTTATTTTGCGGTGTTAGGCTACAACTAGTAAGGCCCTACTTTATACATTACATGTTTTACATTTTTATGTATGATAAAACTTAAAAGAATTGTGTACAAAAAAGTGTTTGCCATCTATTTCAAAATCACGACGGTTTTTCAAATCGAAGTTTAATTTTGAAATTATCGAATGTAAAAATAAAATGGATCGAACGTGATAGAGGACTACTGTGGACGCCATCTGCCCCATCTTGGGGACTTAGGATATTAAGTCAACTAAATAATAAAATAAATTTAAACCACGCGTTTTGATATGTTTCATGTAAAGTTATGTAAATAAAACAAATACATATATATCGACATAAACCTATGTCGGTCTACAGAAATGTGTGCGTGGTTTTCTACAATGAGAGTAAAATCTCGTGTGAGTGGTATTTATAGTCACGTGTATATTTCGGAGATGCCCGACTTTTTTTGGCGTTACTCTGTTGTGGCAGGACGTTTCACTCCTCGCTCCGAAGGCCATTGGCAAGCAGAGGAACACTGGAGTGGTTTTTAGTCGGTATGAGTCCGACACACCCTTGCTCCCCTCCGACCAGTAGGTGAAGGACATCCATGAGGATTTTCCACCACGTTAATAAAGAAAGAGGACGTTCCACTCGACAGAACGTTAAAAAAAATAGTTTTTTTCTTTAATACAAGCTTTTATTTCCAACTCCTTTATCAAATCCTGGATATCATGTAGCACCAAAGCACCTATCAAGATAAACAAATGAACCTAAACTCGATGGGTTTATCTTGTTTGGTTCTTAACCAAACAAGATAAACCCATCGAGTTTCTATGGCCGTCTTCTGACTCCATCATCAGAATAGCTCCATGGTACTATATTATTGTACCTTCCCTGAAGTTACACATTTATACGAAATTAGAGACCGATTGGATATCTGGAAGTGTTTTTAATTTAGCTTCCAAGATGCGTTCCGAACACATACCTACATTGCTAGTGAAAAAAGCTTGTCAAAAAAGCCCCTCCGGTCCGAAAGCAGCGGGGCATCCCCGAAATACGCACGTGAGTAAAATAGTTTATCTTTTCTTTATTAAATATTCTAAATTTGTAAAGTAAAACGGGATAGATAAAAGATAGAGAAATAAGTAGATATGTGAATTAGAGTATTTATTAAAAGAGAAGAATAATATAAAAATATTTTGGACAAGATGTGTTTGCTTTTAATTATCTTTTTCTACTTCTGGAAGAGCAATTACTAGAAAGACAAAGGATTACAAGAAAGATAAAGACAAGTGTTTATTTTTATGGTATAAGGGGGCAAACGAACAGACGGGTCACCTGATGGTAAGCAACAACCGCCGCCCATGGACACCTGCATCTCAAAAGCCACAGGTGCGTTGCTGCCATGGAGTCCCTCCCGCTCAAGTCAGCTGGAGGGGGGATTTGGGCTCCGGTAACCTCACTCAGTAAAGGGCAACGAAAGAAATACTTAACACCGGTTTTCGGTGAGGCCGTGGTATCACTCCGGTCGAGCCGGACCATTCGTGCAGAAGCATGGCTCTCCTACTTTAGAAGTTTAAAACATTTTCTGTAAAGATCAAATTTGAGTAAAAACTAATAACAAACTAAAGATTTCTGTACCATGACAGGTGTTTTCATATTATTGAGACCATAATATGAAAACACCTGTCATGGTACAATAATCTATAGAATGGCAGTTTAAGTTATACTGGTCATGAAATAAAACAAAATATTCAACCGCTACGAGATCTCTAAAAGAAGATGTAAACGTTCTATAAAAGAAGTATCCGAAAAAGAACATGGTGTAGGCTCTGACTGGTTAACGATCCAATATATCAATTTCTTGTTTGTATTATTGAATAGTAATTGAGAGTAAAGTTATGCAGAACTGTAACAATTAGAAAGCCACGATATCAGTCAGTTTTTTTTTTTTTAATAATATCCCCCACTCATCTCACACACGGCCGTCTGATCCCAAACTAGGCAGAGCCTGTGCTATGGTAACCAGACTGCTGATAAACATACTTATATATTTTTAAATAGATACATATTATAGATAAATTACACCCAGACACAGAACAAATGACCGTGCTCATCACACAATATTTGTCCTGGGTGGGAATCGAACCCACGACCTCCGGTTTAGCAGTCAGGGTCACTAACCACTAGCCCAACAGGCCCGTCAATAATTTTGTCTTCATATTATAATAATATAATTTCACACATCTCTTACACGGCCGTCTGATACCAAACTCGACAGAGCCTGTGCTATGGTAACCAGACTGCTGATAAATATATTTCTAAAAATACCCTCAATATTTGTATAGTCTTGTGAAAAAATATCTTTATTTGAAGATATTCTGTAGTACAATCACAATATAAAATTATTAATAACACGACCTTGAACACGAGTGAACTATAAAGGGACTGTGACAGATAGTTATCAAAAGCTGTCACAGTCTAGGTAGATTTCATCAAACACTACCTAAGTCTATTCACAAAAAAGAATAGATTTTTTTTATGAAACACACAATAATATTGTTATTTTAGTATAAAATCTTCCACACTTCAACGGAGTCCACAATTATGTGCCTTAAAAAAACCTCCATTTGGTTGGTTTCCCATATGAATAAACATTTTTACTTACTGGAATTGGGGCCATTGCCTTAACTGAAATAATAATAATATATATTATATCCGCCATCAGTCCATTATTGGGTATTCATTAAAAATATACATATATATTAATTTCTTTCTAAGTATTTTAGACACGTCTAAGTATATTGCATACACAGACTAGAGAGTACCTGTTACTTATAAATTTGAAACTCAGTTTGTTTGTTTCGCTTTATATAACGCCTAAACCACTTAACCGATTTAAAAAAATATTTCACCAATGGAAAGCTGCATTATCAGCGAGTAACCTAGGCAACCGC
This sequence comes from Arctia plantaginis, assembly GCA_902825455.1. Lineage (NCBI taxonomy): Eukaryota > Metazoa > Arthropoda > Insecta > Lepidoptera > Erebidae > Arctia > Arctia plantaginis. The sequence goes on along the minus strand of CADEBD010000041.1, from coordinate 372,853 downwards.
GACAACCGACAGCTAGTCATATATAAAACATTCTTATACTGGTTTATCCGTGAGAGTGTCAGCTTGCCGGCTTGATCAGTGTGATACCAGGGCTTCACAGAAAAACGGTGTTAAGCAATTGTTCCTTTGTTTTTTTACTGAATGAGTGAGATTATTAGAGCCCCATATAGCTCCCCCTTCTTCTCCCTAGTTCTGGGGGAGGGGGCACTTTATATCTTTTGAGTTGCAGGTATCCATGGATGGTAGTAGTATTGGTAATATTTTGTATTGGATAGATGGTAATATTTTGTATGTATAATGTATGGAAAGTAGACGAGAAGAGTGACGACTGGATGGTGTAGTGGTTTGTGTTTCAGACTGCTATTCCAAAGGTTACGGGTTCGATTCCCGCTCAAGTCAAACATTCCTGTGCTTGAACATTTAATGTATGATTTGGTCTGGGTATTTTTATGTACAATAATGAATAAGTATGTATTTACAAAAAAAAGTATATATGTATTTATATCAGTTGCCTAGTAGCCATAGCACAAGATCTGCTTAGCTTGGGAGTAGATGGCGTTGTGTGAATGTGGTAGAAAATTATTATTATTATTATAATATAATGTATACAAAGTATATGGTCGTGCAGTGGTAGCGTATGCAACGGCTGTGCTGAGGTCTCGGGTTCGATTTATATGTTTGTATGATCTGCAAGGATTTATTTCGAAGTTTGGGTGGTTCTGCAAGTATTCTATCAGTCAATCTAGCTTTCATAGTAGAAGCTCTGCTTAGTTTGAAACGTTTTGAAATGGTGTTCTGTGTCTAATGTCCGAAAATATTATTGTTATTATTAATTATTGTGACCAAGTTTGTTTTCAAGTGCAGATAGTGTATACTAGGACTAAGAAAGAATTCAAAGGATACAGAGAACTCTAAGAAAAACATCTCTACGTGTAAAAATAACACATAGTTATTTTTTTAACTTTTTTTCCTCGTTAGACAGAGTTCAAGCTAAACCGTGTAGTTTATTATGAACAGCACGTAGGCAATAGAAAGCTGTCTTGTCAGGAATAGTCTACGTACATGACGACGCGCATGTCTAAACGGGGAACACACAGTCCGACACAAATTGTGCAATACAATTAAAAAATCTTAAAGTGATAAAACAATAAAACTGCACGGATGGCGTAGTGGTTTAAGCGGTCACCAAGCTGCTTACTACTACGTTGAGTGTTGTGGGTTCGATCCCCACATGGGACGAAACTTTGTGTGATCCACAAATTGTTGTTCTGAGTCTGGGTGTTTTTTGTGTCCATTTCATGTATGTTTGTAAAGTCCCCCGCGACACAGGATATAATCCTAATGCGGGAGTTGTCTTAATGAATGAAACTGAATATGAATACTTCTCGAGACATGGAAGAAGGTGGGTATTATTCTTCTTCTGAGAATAAGTATTTGCATTCAACGTGAAAATGCTGCCATGCTTCTGGAAACGCTAACGCTTTGCATTTACGTGAAAATTTTCAAGTTATGTAGTTAGATCACATCAACAGCCTATAATAGTCCACTGCTGGACACAAGCCTCTAATTAGAAAGGAGGTTTTGGCCTACTATACCACTCTGGCTAGACGGGTAGGTCTAGGGTTTGTGTCAAGTTTTCCTTCTCTTTGCAGTGCTGTTGTCCTGCGTAGTTTACTCCCTTAGTCGGCTCTAACAACACCCACGGGATGAATAGGAGTGGTGACACTCTGTATTCTTAATCCGTCTCCATCGAGTTAGATACCTATAATTATTTTCATTCAAATAAATAATACTTTTATTGACGAAAAATATCCAATTTACGTAATTGTTTTCTTATTCCATGCAGCAGTATGAGCTCAAATTCAACCATAGTAAGACGCAAGTTACTGATTGGTTTATAATACCGCAACTGTCTTTAATACGTAATAAGTATATAAGACACTAACATATAAATGTATATTTATATAACTCGCTGGATTATGACATACATACAGGTATAATCACATATAACCTTACATATAATCTCTGTATGTTCTTGTTTTTATGTTATCGGGGGCAGACGTAAATTATTGAAGATCACATCACGGACTTATTTCGGAGGGGAAGAATAACGAACTATTTTCCTATGAAATGGAATTTGTTTTTGAAGCAATTAGTCTTTCAATGTACTTAGTTCATCTCCAAAAACAGGTCTCTAAATGTCTATGTGCCACAAGTACTTCTGTTACCTGAATCTCTGGGAGTAGAGCCGGTAATTTATGTGTCAAAAAAAAGAAATAACCATAATATTTTAAAGGACACTATGTATTCCAATAAGAACAAGAATGAATAAATTTGAAGTTTTATTTTTAATAACTTTGGACATTCCATCAACCTCTTTCGTATAGAATACCTACATTTTAAAGCATATGAACAGTTATTTTTTTTATCTTTACCAGATCTTTTTTATTTTAGAGGTTTCCTCCTACGTGGGATCTAAAACACGACTTAATTTTTTGTAACAGCATGATCCGAGTATGGTGTAGGAAAATAACTATTGTGTAAATTCTAGTATCATATACCTATGATGCTTCTCAGGAATGTATCTGTCTGAACGATTTGGAATCGAACCAAGTTAACGGAATCGAAATTGACAAAGTGGCTCCCTATCTAAATCAACTGTACAACTACTTACATACAAACGACGAGACTCATCGTGACTAGAATAGCACAAAATATACGGTATAAGCTAGTTAGCTTTTAAAACAATGCCATCGCAATTATACTTGGAATTAGTGAAGCTGGGTTTTTGTAATTAGGTGTAGATCCAGCATGTAACCGTGATATTCGATTGATCTTTAATTACAAGACATGTAATTAATAAAAGGTACAAACACGCAAAGCACAATGGCAGAAATATCATCATCATCATCAGCCTATCGCAGTCCACTGCTGGACATAGGCCTCTCCCATTGCACGCTACTTAGATCGATTTTGGGCTTCTCGCATCCAGCTCCTGCCTGTGGAAATATATTTACCTAAAACTTAAGCGTTTAAAAAATTGACTGAAACTTAATAAATACCTTTTTCTTATAAGAGATAGGATATTTTTGAAGATTTTATTTGACAAGTACGTAATACGATGCTATCGCGCATCCCTAGTAAAAACTGATTGGGAATTTCGATTGCATCGTATTATGGAACGTTTTATCGATAATCGTTTTTTATAACTTTGGCTGAAATATCTATGGAAGGTTCCACCTTTTATGATTATAAATTAGCTTCTGCACACGGGTTCACTCGTACGGTAGAGTGACTAAATCAATATATACTGGTCAGCAAATAAACCGAGCCACCCGCTACCTAGGAACTCTGATTCGATTTTCTCAAAAAGTATAAAACTTACAACTATCAAAGTTATACCTACAAAAAGTGCGTTTCATGGTGATTAAAATGACAAAAAATTAATTCGAAAGTACCGTCAACTCACATTGTAATCAAGCAACAAACACAATGCTAACGATTTGCTCTGTTTTCACCAGAGTTTGAAATTAGCGTTCTTTTTCTCTACAATGAGGGTAGTCGGATATTTCTTATCATTTCTTTAGTTTTTGTCCATCGTTTGCTCAGACGCGTGTGTTTTTGCTACTTTTTTCGATTAATAATGGATACAACACCTCAGGAAGCAGCTCAAGCTGTAGCATTACTTCAAGCAGGCATTGCGCAACGTGAAGTCGCTCGAAGGCTTCGAATCAGCAGATCTTCGGTGCAACGAGTTTACAGACGATACCTAGAGACTGGAGCATTCGATCGGATACAGACCTAGGGCTACATCAGCAGCATATGATCGTTATATCCACCTTACTGTTCTGCGAAATCGCCACCTCAACGCAGTTCAAGTCCAACAAAGTCTGCGTGACGAACGCCAAGTGGTCATAAGTTCAGATACCGTCAGAAGAAGACTTGCTGAACGGAACCTGACCCCAAAAAGAGCTGCAACAGGCCCAGCATTAACGGTAGCACACCGTCGAGCACGACTTGAATTTGCTCGAGTGCATAGGGATTGGACATTAGAGCAGTGGAGTAATGTACTCTTCACTGATGAGACCAGGGTGAGTCTACATGGAAGTGATCGACGTCAGAGAGTATATCGTCGCCCTGGAAACTGTTGCTTATGGAGGAGGATCTGTAATGGTCTGGGGCGGCATCTCGTTAACAGCACATACAGCGTTAGTTTTCATCGAACCGACGGGCCGTACACGTGGACTGATTTCTCATCGCTACATTACTGAAATCCTCGCAGACCATGTGGTACCTTACGCAGGATATATCGGACAGGATATGCAATTGATGCATGATAATGCACAGCCTCATGTTGCTCATGTGGTGACCCAGTATCTACGCGACGTCAGCATTCGTACGATGGACTGGCCAGCTCGAAGCCCGGGTTCGAGCCCGGGTACCTGCTCCAACAAGGCTTCCAGAGCTGCGAATCGCAATTGAAGAGGAGTGGAATACAATTACGTAAGGTCGATGAATACAAGGATGCTGGCAGTTATCCGAGCAAGGGGAGGGAATACGGAATATTGATCAAAAACTTTTTTTTGATTTTATCTTTGTTTTTGGCTTTAATTTTTTTTTTCACTTTATCATTACTAACGATTGTCACGACTGGAAAACGACTCTTCTTTGTAAAATCCTTAATAAACACTGAAATATTGATTAAACCCAATGAGTTTCCTTTCATTTTAATCACCATGAAACGCACTTTCTGTAGGTACAACTTTGTTAATTGTAGGTTTTTTAGTTTTTGAGAAAATCGAATTAGAGTGCCTAGGTAGCGGGTGGCTCGGTTTATTTGCTGTCCAGTGTAATTAGAAGTAATTTAGAATATTTTGACTCTTTTTAGATTATTTATTAAATTAATAGAATATTGTTACGTTAGCTATCCAATAACTAAATAAATAAATTTCTTCTACCTTATGTAAATGTGTATTGAAGTATAATTATTCGAATTATTGTTATTAATTTATTTATTTATAGCTACTATTACACCTTCTTGGTGAGCGAATGCGTTTTCCATTATTTTACCATGTATTAGTAAAATAACCTCCACCCTTTTAGAGAGTCGGCTAACACTTTCAACAGCAAAATAGGGTTGTTTATGAGTAATAATAATATTTTCGGTTATATGAGACAAACATTGGTAATATGTTAGTAGGTACTTAACCTCGAAACATTCAAAAAACAATACCTTTTTTCCTAGACTTCTTTCGCTAGTAATTTTTTTATGAGAATGGTCACGAATAAATTCTCAAGTGTTTAGGCATTTTTGATATTTAAACGCTACCATTTCAGTTCAAATAAAATTATTTATGGGGACCTGCCATTGTGCTTTATTGCGAACTCATTACAATTTCAATGATTCGTCGGTCGTGTGAATAAAAAAGCAATTATGGAATTCGAAAATGGAACTCTTTGGGAACATGTTACTTTTTAATTTGCGAGACTGTCATTTGGTTTTTTATTGTGACGTCCTTTCGAAAATTGTGTGTCGCTATCAAAATGAATTTAACTCGTGAATATAAAATATTTTTTTATGATTTTTATTGTAGCTGAAGTCAACAAGAGAGTTGCCTGAGACTTCAATTGGCATTTGGTGATGAAGCACCATTTAGTGTTTTAAAAGACACGAATCTCGAAGAAATAGGACTTAGAATCTTTTTTAACACTAGACTCAAAAGTCGCAGCTTAAGATGTTTTTATTTCTGTATCTTTTACAAAAAGCAAGTCTTTTGTAAAAGACAGAGACAGACAGAGTCCCTTTTATAAAATACTTACTTAGAACTAAAGAGCTACTTAATAATAAAACTAATAAAATTTATTTGCAGGTATAAGGTCTTGGTTAGATTTTTTTTATATCTTATTTTCATTGGATTCTTATGTAAAGTTAACATAAGACTAGTATATAACTATTCAAAAATGTGAGAGTGTGATTAGAAAAAAGTAAAATCTAAATATTACAAATTCTTTTGCAAACAGCATGACCTACGTGTGTGACCTGTGTTTTAGTCAGTCGCTTTACTCTCATGTTTTATTTTAAATGCGTTCATATTTTAAAGTTCTAATAGATTTATAATATAAATGATATATTACTTATTATTTAATAACCTAATTATAGTTAAAATTATATCATTTTAAATTGCTAAGATGTTTTCTGTGTATGCGTAATTAAGCTTACCTAGGTAATCTCCTACTAGAGTATGACACTTTGTATACAATACGGCATATATTTTCAATACTTTGTTTATCTGATTATGCTAAGAAAGGATAAAATTTGTTAAAGTACGTATGTTTTGTACAAACCTCAAGGTTTGACACGTCCAATGTCGTTCTTTCTCTGGATGGAATGGAACCCTGGATTTAATGGTAGTTCCACTTGTTGTTTTAGTATGATGTATAATAAAAATAACTGTCAAACTGGTAATACTTTGCATTCCAGATAGAGTTGATGAGTAGGAAACCTAAATGGGCGACAGGTGACTACTTTTGGTATTGCTCTTTGAGCACGTTCAAATGGAAGTAAAATGTTCTTAGCAGCGCCACCCCACAAAGCTATGCAATATGTTAGTATGGACTGACACAAAGCCAAATAGGTTTGTTTTATTACATAAAAATCTGCAAAACGCGTAAGTTTTTAAAAATGTATATGAGTTTGCGTACATACATAAAAATTCTATGTGTTTGTGAAAATTTAAATTTGTGTCAACCGTGGTACCTTAATATTTCACATCATCAGTTTTATTTAAAGCAGGGCAAGTGCATGTAATGTCAGCTGATGGACAATTATGTGCAGAATCATTTAGGTTAGGTGTCACAGTATTTGTGTTCCGCATTTTGAATGAAATATATTTTGTTTTCTCCGCATTTAAGATCAGTAGATTTTTACAAAGCCAATATGATACCTGATTAAAGCCATTCTGTTCATATTCATATACTTTAATTAGTGACTTAGCTGAGAATAATAGAACTGTATCGTGCGCGTGTGACAATATTGTACCATTTTGTAGTTTTAGGCTTCATAGGTCATTAATATAAATGAGGAATAACGTTGGTCCTAAAGTGCTGCCTTGTGGAAAGCCATAGCAGCTATTTTTACCCTCAGAACTCGTACACTGACTGATTTTGACAGATTGACAGCGGTCACTAAGATAATCAGTAAATAGCTGAAGTTGTGTTCCCCTTATTCCAAGTTTTTCTAGCTTCTGCAATAGGATAGAACAGGAGATAGTATCGAAAGCTTTGGCAACTTCTAAAACGATCCCAATAGAGCACATGTCCTTGCCCAAATTGTTGGTTATATAATTTGTCAATTGATGTACTGCTTGGTTAGTAGATCTTTTTGGTCTAAAACCGTATTGGTTTTGTGAGAGCAAATGGTTATCTTCAATAGTCCCCTATTAATATTTTTTTCTAGGATGAGAAGGATGAGATTTTTTTCTAAAATAATAAAAAAGTTTAACGGAGCACACTGGATGTCAATAATATCGTAACGGGTGACGAAACCTGGGTGTACTGCTTTGAACCCGAAAGAAGAAGCCAATCGGCAGAGTGGGTTTTTCCTTTTGAAAATTGTAACATACTCGTAATAATCAGATAACAAATGTAACTATATAGCCATAAGCAAGAAGGGTTATTTTTAAAGACAATGACGCGTTAGTAAAACATGCTGTGACGAGGGGGACTTTATAAACATACATGAAACGGACACAAAGAACATCCAGACTCAGAACAACAATTAGTGGATCACACAAAGTGTCGCCCCATGTGGGGATCGGACCCACAACACTTAGTAGTAAGCGTACTTTTTTTTTTTTTTTTTTTTTTCCGTGCGGAAATCCCCTCGGATACCACCTGTCGGTGGCATGTCGGACTCGAACCGACTAAAACCGCACGCCTTTGCCGGGTACTAATAGCCGGGGAACCAGGTATACCCTAGAAAGGAAGGCCCTGGTGCCCCGACATACCTCGGGTCATCTACAGACGAGTAGACGACCCCCGCCCCGTGTGGGAACCCCATGTTCCCTGTGCTCCCTGGAAGCGAGCGCGCTTCGCAACGCGCTCGCCGCCACCCCGGCCTGCTTCTGCTAGGGTGACAGATGGCCTCACCTGTCACCCCCAGGCCTAGTAGTAAGCGTACTGGCGACCGCTTAAACCACTACTCCATCAAAGCAGTTATACAGGTACATCACAATGTATAAACAAATAATAAATAGAACAGTAAACTATATAAACATCATCGACAGCAATATAACCTCGGCCTTACACGAGTAATGACCCGGTCTCACAGAAAACCGGTATTAAATAATAATTTCGTTACTTTCCACATAGTGAGTGCGGTTACCGGAGATCCAAAAAGCTCACTAATTCTGAGGAAGGCAACGTAGTTGTGTCTATTGAGTTCCAGGTGTCCATAGGCGACGGTAGTCACTCACCATCAGCAGTGCTATTCTCTAAGGAAACATCCTTGCGTACAGCGCTGCCACAGCGTCAAACTTCAAACTAAGTGCAGCAATCAAATAGCACTGCAGGTGACCCATCTCCAAAACGTCGATCATTTTAAAATAGGTATATTTGTAACTATAAAAGCCCTAACTACGGCAAATCAAAGGTTTTACCAAAAAATCTTAAGATTTACCGACATATTTTTAAAAATGTAAGTATTAATAAAAGGGGAACAATTTTTTCGGGCGTATACCATTAGATACTGGTACATGCTAGGTTTTACCGGTTGGTAAATGTTGGTTTTGGGAAGAAAAGAAGAAGTACTTTAAAGTTAAATTTGGGTTAGGTTAGGTTAGCACAGTGCCACCTGCCCCCTCCAACGAGGGCTGGCAGGAGGCGAGGGGCTCCAAGAAGTCCCGAAGGCGGGCCAGAAGGGCTGCCCAAAAAGCAGCCCAAGCCCAGCCTTCGCCACCGGTGGCAACGGCCTCTGCAAAGAGGCCGCGGAAGCTGCAGCCGCCCAAAACCGCGGCTGTAGTGGTGACCGTATCCCCGGAGGCGGCTGACGGCGGGCTGTCCTACGCGGCCGTTTTTAAAAAGGCCCGGGACAGCCTCGCCAACGACTTCGGGACGGTGGGGGTCAGGATGCGCCTCGCCCAAACGGGAGCTCGAGTTCTCGAGTTCCCAGGGGCTGAAGGCGCCAAGACGGCGGACACTTTCGCTGAGAGGCTGCGGGGTTTATTCGCGGCCACAGATGGTGTCAAGATCGCCAGGCCTACCAAGTGCGCGGAGCTGCGCATCTCGGGCCTGGACGACTCTGTGACGGCCGAAGATGTCCGCGCTGTAATCCGGGAGAAGACGGGGTGCAGCGCGGACAACGTCAGGGTCGGCACCATCCGCCCCGGTCCAGGGGGGCTTGGCGCCGTGTGGGTCAGCTGTCCCGTAGCGTCGGCCAAAGTATTGGCCGACGCCGGCAGGCTGCTCATCGGTTTCGTGAGCGCTAGGATCACAGTCCTGGCGGCGAGACCGATGAGGTGTTACAAATGCCTAGCATCGGGGCACACGCGCGTCAAGTGCCAAAGCTGCTTCGACTGCAGCGGACTATGTTTCCGCTGTGGTCGACCGGGGCATGTGGCGGTGGAATGCTCTGCCGCCCCTCACTGCCCGGTGTGTGCGGCGGGTAACAAGCCCGCCAATCATCAGATGGGGCAGGGGGGCTGCAAGCCTCCCCGCAACTCTCAGCAAGCATCGGGGGCTAGCCAGTCGACCCAGGCTGCCTCCGATGTAGTTCGTGCGTCGACGTCGTCGCCCATGGAGGAGGCTGTAGAGACGATCCAGTAATGGATCGGGTCTCCAGCCTCCTGGTCCAGACGAACCTGAACCACTGTGCCGCGGCGCAGGATCTCTTCCTGCAAACCATGGCACAGTGGTCGATAGGTGTTGCCGTAGTCGCGGAGCCCTATTCTGTCCCTCCCCGTCCAAACTGGATGGGTGACTGGGACGGCTCCGTGGCAGTCGTCGGTTCCACGACGGCTCATTCCCCGCCCTTGTCGCTAAGAGACAAGGGCACTGGATATGTTGCCGTCGAGTGGGGGGGGATCACCATATATGGTGTTTATTTCTCCCCCAACCGGAGTTTGAACGACTTCGAGGTTTTCCTAACCAGCTTGGAGACCTCGATACGGCGACTAGCGTCTGGGCACGTCCTTGTGCTGGGGGACTTCAACGCAAAGTCCATTGCGTGGGGTTCCCCCAGGACGGACGCAAGGGGCGAGGCCGTAGAGGAGTGGGCGGCCTCGGTGGGCCTCTGTCTTCTAAACAGAGGCTCCACCAACACGTGCGTGCGACAGCAGGGGGGGTCGATAGTGGACCTCTCGTTCGCTACCCCTGCCCTCGCCGCACGAGTAAGGAACTGGTGTGTCCTGGAAGAGGTTGAGACGCTCTCGGATCACCTGTATATCCGATTTGAGCTCTCCCGGACCCAGGACTCCAGTAGGGGTCACGTGGCGCGGCGTTTATCCCGCTTTCCTCGGTGGGCTGTTGCCAGACTGAACCGGGACCTACTAGAGGAGGCAGCCATAATTCACTCGTGGCTGTCTCCTCAGGCTCCGACCGAGGAGGTCGACGTGGGGGCTGGCCGCTTTCGCGATGCGATTACGCATATCTGCGATGCGGCCATGCCCCGCATTCGAGGTCGTCGGCCTCCAAGGAAGGAGGTCTACTGGTGGTCCCAGGAGCTGGCGGACCTCCGTGCGGCCTGTACACGTGCCCGGAGGTCCTACACACGCAGTCGGCGGCGTCACCGTGGAGACGGTGAGGAGGACCGGCTTCATGAGGAGTACCGGCGGGCGCGGAAAACTCTGAAGCTGGCCATTAGCCGCGCCAAAGAGGAAAAGAGACAGGAGATGCTGGAGGGTCTTAATCGTGACCCCTGGGGTCGCCCTTACCGCGCGGTGCGACAAAAGCTCCGCGCGTCGGGCCCCCCCCTTACGGAGACTCTCCAGCCCAGCTTCCTGCAGGAAGTGGTCGAGGGCCTATTCCCGCAGCGGGCGGAGCACACACCCCCGTCAATGGCTGCATCAGCCGGAGACGACGGGGTCAGCGAGGTCGATGTTCCGCCCGTCAGGGAATCGGAGTTGGGGGCGGCTGTTCTACGGATTCGATCCAAGAACACCGCCCCCGGGCCGGACGGGGTTCCAGCCCGAGTGATGGCCCGAGCCCTCGACTACATGTCGGACCACCTCAGGGGGGTGTTGGACGCTAGCCTGGCGTCCGGACGCTTCCCTGAGTGCTGGAAATGCGGGAAGCTGGTCCTGCTGCAGAAGCCGGGACGGCCTGCCGATTCGGTCGCGGCCTATAGGCCCATCGTGTTGCTGGACGAGGCGGGCAAATTGTTTGAGAGGGTTCTTTCTGCCCGCATCGTCCGGCACCTCTGCGAGGTGGGCCCCGATCTGTCGGACGCCCAATTTGGTTTTCGGGCGGGGCGTTCGACAGTCGACGCCGTGTTGCGCCTGAGGGCCGTGACCGAAGAGGCAGTGAGCTGTGGCGGCGTGCTGTTGGCGGTGTCATTAGACATCGCCAACGCATTCAATAGTCTGCCATTCAGCTGCATCAGGGAAGCACTCCACTATCATGGGGTGCCAAAGTACCTGAGGCGGCTAGTGGCAGACTACTTAGAGGAGCGTACCGTCGTGTACGAGGACCGAGAAGGTAATTTGAGGAGTCGGCCCATGTCGTGCGGTGTTCCACAGGGGTCTGTTCTTGGACCCCTCTTGTGGAACATAGGGTACGACTGGGCCCTTCGCGCCGATTTCCCCCCCGGGCTGGGTGTAATCTGTTACGCAGACGATACCCTCGTGACAGCCCGGGGGGCAAACTTCCAAGAGGCGGCGCGCCTGGCCACAGGGGGAGTCTCCCTGGTGGTCGGGCGCATTGAGGCGCTGGGCTTACGGGTGGCCCTAGATAAGACGGAGGCCCTGTTATTCCATGGGCCCCGTCGTGGTCCACCCCCTGGCGCCTCAATCGTGGTCAACTCGGTCCTCGTACCGGTTCGGGCCCAGATGAAATATCTGGGCCTGATCCTCGACGGGAGGTGGCTCTTCGACGAGCACTTCCGACAGCTTGCTCCAAAGCTGGTCGGCGCTGCGTCTGCCCTAGGGCGACTTCTGCCCAATATGGGTGGACCCAGCGTCGCGACAAGACGGCTGTACACGGGGGTTGTCCGGTCAATGGCACTGTACGGTGCACCGGTGTGGGCGGCGGCTCTGACCGCCCAGAATAGGGTACGCCTCTGGCGCCCTCAGAGGGTAATGGCGGTCAGAGCCATACGCGGTTACCGCACCGTTTCGACGGAGGTGGCATGCGCATTGGCCGGAACTCCCCCGTGGGATTTGGAGGCGGAAGTGCTCGCCGAAGTTTATCGGCGAGTGGCTGACTTCCGGGCGGAGAGCGGATTTCGCCCTCCGCCCGAGGATGTGCGCGAGTGGCGCGAAGCCGCTCGCCGAGCCACGATGGCTCGTTGGTCGTTCCGGCTGGAGACTCCACGCGCTGGCTTCGCCGCCGTGGAGGCTCTCCAGCCGGTCATCGCCGAGTGGGCAGGGCGGCAGCACGGGACCCTTTCCTTCCGGCTGACGCAGGTGCTTTCCGGGCACGGTTGCTTCGGAAAGTACCTGCACACGGTCGCTAGGAGGGAACTGAGTCCCGCCTGCCACCACTGCGACTGCAGTGAGGACTCGGCCCAGCACACGCTGGCGGTCTGCCCCGCATGGGCGGCGCAGCGCCGGGCCCTCACTGCAGTCATCGGAGTGGATCTCTCGCTACCGGTCGTAGTACGCTCCATGGCCGGTAGCGACAGTTGTTTTACCGCGGTCGCAACCTTCTGCGAGGTAGTAATCTCGCGGAAGGAGGCGGCGGAGAGGGCCCGGGAGGACGACCTCCACTCGGACCCGATCCGCCGCCGGCGAACCGGGCGGCGGAGGCCCGCCTATCACAGCCTCATGCCGCCCTGAGTGTGGCCGCGGGTGGACGGGGTGGGTTTCCCCTCCACCCGCATTAGTTTGGCCAGCCGCGAGGGGGCGGCGTCCGCGTGTGCCGGACGTCGCCTAAAGAGAGGAAAAATATACTGAGACGGAGCCCGCACCAGGAGCGGGCTGGCGCTAGGAGGGGTCCGGATGTCTTAACAACAGCTGTTCCCGGATCCCTCCTGTTACAGGCGCAGAGTGGCACACCGTGTGGTTTTAGTCGGTCCGAGTCCGACACACCACCCCGCCGCAAACCCCGGAGGGGTGACGGTCCGAGGGGATTTCCACACGTAAAAAAAAAAAAAAAAAAAAAGGTTAGCACAGTGACCATTAGAGCCAGATCGCCTCTGTTGTTAGTGAAACATGTCTATTTATCGACGCTTACCGTGTATTTGAAGTAAGTCTTAAGATTTAAAAAGTGAATGGTGGTAAATGCTCTAAATTTGGACTTTTACCATAACTCGTTATTAAATCTTAGATTTCATTGATAAGTCTTAGGATTTATCGTAGTTCTGGATTTTACAGTAACATATTCACATTTTAAAAAGAGTCGAAGAGGTAAATAAGAACCTTTCTCTACGTAAAAGGAACCGATTGTGTTAGTCATTCGTGAACGTGGCTCACATTATAATTTAAAATGACGGTAAAGTAAGCGATCGACTTTCAATCGATGTGAATATAAGAACAAAATTTAGTTTCAAGGAATAAAACAAATGCGTTCCGAATAGAGAATATGTGCAGGATCCGTATTTGTTCTTGTCTCATATTGTATAACTCATTCATTTGGTTCTTGTCTCTTCAATTTCACTTTCTTACTAGTTATTACCAGCTGGTTTGTGTTTAATGACATTTTAATCTTTGAGTAAAAATATTTGTCTCCAGCTTCCACTATCATTATATATTAGGCCTCAGTCAGACAAAGGAAACTAGTTGCTGTCCTCTTATGTCATGATGCCGCGCAGACGGTTTAGTCCACGTTCAACCCCCACAATCTCCACCCCCGTCCATGCTCAACCCCTAAATGTTGCCCATGTTTAACCCCCAGGGGTAGAACATAGATTTCAATCCATTGGTCATCTTTCTTTGACCGAATTTAACCCCCAGTGGTTAGGTTTCTAAAAATGAAAGTAAAGTAATGACGAGAGCAGAAGTGTATTTATTTTATTTTTTAATCTTTTTTGAAGTTAGTTTATAACAATATCATTTATCATTATTGTTTAATGTCCATAGATGGAGAAAATACCGCCAAATATTCATAATAAAAATATACAGCCAATTCTTAATTATTAGGATATTATGGAACCATTATGAGACGTAGCTTCACTCTGCATTCTCTATCGCCTATATCATGGAGAGAGCTCCGAGGAATTGTTCGGACTAATACCGGCCACAGCTTTCCGCCATCGTTACACGCTGCAAAATTTCCATCCACTTGGATAATTGACACTCCTGCGCTGTGCGCTTTTAAGATACTTTTTGCCTCGCACAACCAATACATAGAACAAAACAACAGGCAAAGGCGAGATCTGGACCCTGTTTTATGAAGCTGATATTTTGATAAATATGTCAAAAAGTGTCAAAATTGAAGAATTATCGCGATTAGGCTGTTTTATAAAAGTGACAACTATGTCAAAAATCGGCAGGTAAAATCTTGACATATTCGTCATTTAAAAAGCGTTTAATAAACCTCGACATATGGGCAAAAATGACAGTCAAATTATTACTGACAATGGTCGGATTGTCGTGAGAATTATGTCGACTTTTGACAATTTTTGGCAGATTATTATATTTTCTCAAATATTAATGCATCAATCACTGAATGATGATTGTTTGGTTTGATACTACTACGGGCCTTATTTATGAAAATAAAAAATACCACTCTTTATGAAGTTTAGTGACCCACGATATAAAAATGAAAAAAAAAATGGAAGGAAACAGCCGAACGGTGACACTACATGGCAAAAAAGGTTTAGTTCATTTTAACTAGTTTATTCGTCATCAAATTGTATTTTTTTTTTGTTTAGACCGTTAACCAACATTAACTAAAAAAGAAGAATCTTTATAGTGATGCTGTCCTTTGTATTTGTATTGGTGTATAAGGCGTCATAAGGCATTTTTTCAAACCATTTTTAACGACAAATTGTCACCTGTCGCTCAAAAGTTTTATAAAACAGAAAAATTGTCTAATTGTCACTTTTTGACATATTTCGGAATGGTCGGATTGTCAGCTTCTTAAAACGGGGCCTTGATTGAAACATTTAAAATATTAACTGGACACTACAATGTAAAAGACATCCGAAACCGCTATACTATGAATTCAAATACCCAATTGATCCAAATACCCAGGACACTCATTGAAGCTTACTAGGTCTCCGTCTGTTAGCAACCCTAGAAGACTCATTACTAAATCGCAATGAGACCATTTGGAATAGTTTACCGGAAAGTGTAATTAGTGCTGGATCAGTGATCATTATTGAAAACACACTAAGCGGACATTTTAAAACAAGTGCAGTGATATGCACGCATCAGATTTATGATCTGCTAGACTGATACAATAACAACACGACGGCAGGTCGTATTATAATATAAATCTTCTGTCTGCAAGAATTAACCAACTGAAACACAAAAGTGTCATGTACCATACTCTAGTTGAGTAATTTTAAAAAACGTGATGTTAGTCCTACCATTGTTGTAAGTGTCCATTACTCCTATGATCATCTCCCATTACGTTTGCCGTATCGCCAGTATGTGTTATTGTTCTATATATTGCCAAATTCTCTGTAGGATGAAATATCTCAAATCCCATCAGATTGCATTACAGAATAATAATAACTTGTCGCCTGCGGTATTTCCAGCCTGATGTAAAATTCAAGAAAAGGCTACCTCAAAAACCGGGAACACGCTTGTGACTTATGAGTTGCAGGCGTTCATAGACGGCTCATATCGTAAAAAACTAGGAGTAATTCAAATCACTTTATTTATAACTATTACATCATGGGAATAAATAACATTCACAATTTCTATAGAACAATACAATAAATGTACAAAATATGTCTTACTAGCAAAGCAGTTTCGATTTAATTTTAAATTAATTAAAATTTTTACAATCCAGTTTGTTCAGTGATGAAATCTCTTATGGCAGGAGCTGCAATATCAGCGAACACACTCGGGGAAAATGGGTAAGCACAGCCGCGACCGAACGACACGATGCCTACAGCCATTCCGTCCTGAGTCGCAGCACCGCCAGAATCACCCTGTATAACAAAAAAGCTTTGTAGTAATATCCAAACCAAGTAAATATTCAATATAATTACTTTTATTATAAATCGGATTCAATGCTTATTCTGTATAAACATTGAATCCGATTTGCATTTATATTATTTTGGAATAAAAACCAATTTGAATTATCTCTGTGTTCTTCTCTTTTCTGACCCTTCTGTATTTAAATACACAAATCTTCATTCAAAAGCATGAATCAATGAAAGAATATGTGAACGACAGAATAATGAATGAAGAATAAAACATTTATGACAAAACCTACTTGGCACGTTCCTTTTCCACCAAAAAAAAAATTGCCCCCGCACCACATATTATCAGTCAGCACTGAGGGGTACATAAAATAACAATATATGTGGTTCACGACCGGTATCTCGACGGCCATTAGACGTTCAGGGATACTGTTAGCTCCGAACTAAAATCAACAATAGTAATTACTAGTAAAACATACAATAATACAGACATTTTCGTTCAAAACAAGCAAAAGTTCAAGTTTTACCTTAGCCTTTCCCCAGCCACTGACTAGAATTTTAGATTTGGCTTCCATTGGTCTCCCTTTAGGCGGTAGTTTAATGGGTTTTATGACGTCATTAAACTCTATCGGGTTAGTAGTCTTTATCACTGCTACGTCTTTGTCAAAAGCCGGGTCATCGTATTGTGGATGGGGTGTAACTTTAGACACTGGTATTACAGTTCCATTTCCCCGAAAACTGCTACCGGCTCGAAGGACCACAGTTGAAGGATCTACTCTGCAATATCGATTTTCAAATTACTCATAAGTAATCACTGCATTATTCACAATACTGTAAACTGTAAAATAACAATCAATGTGTGTTAAATATAGAGTGAACATGAAAAAAAATCTTCATTATGTGCTTTGTTCACAATGGTCTGGATGTAATATTATATTATGTAGCAGAACAAATTTATCCAGGAATTAAAGATTTTGTTTCCGTTGATGACAAAACGATTCGATTCGGATATTTATAACTCTCTCAAAGCTTTTCTGCTGACAGAGCCAGGAGGAGGACAGAGGATTGTTTTGTACACTTTAGTTGATTCGGTATGAAAGAGTGTATTTTTACATTTTCTAACTATGTTTAGTATTATTCTGCTTAAAACATCTTTTTTTTTTAAACAAAAAGTCCTTTTAAAACATTTCAAAAAGCTTTCAGTTCAAAAAGTTCAGTTCTGTGTAGTTTAGGATTTCGTTTATGATACGATTCGTTTGGCACTGAGATAGTAGATATATCTACTATCTCAGTGCCAAACGAATCATAAACGCTCACACGTTGTTGTGGCTTGCAAATAAATACTTTTTATTTGGTCTTTTTAATATTTGAGACCTTTTTTTTTTTTTTAACGTGTGGAAATCCCCTCGGACCGTCACCCCACCGGGGTTTGCGGCGGGGTGGTGTGTCGGACTCGGACCGACTAAAACCACACGGTGTGCCACTCTGCGCCTGTAACAGGAGGGATCCGGGAACAGCTGTTGTTAAGACATCCGGACCCCTCCTAGCGCCAGTCCGCTCCTGGTGCGGGCTCCGTCTCAAAATTCTCCTCTCTTTAGGCGACGTCCGGCACACGCGGACGCCGCCCCCTCGCGGCTGGCCAAACTAATACGGGTGGAGGGGAAACCCACCCCGTCCACCCGCGGCCACACTCAGGGCGGCATGAGGCGGTGATAGGCGCGCCTCCGCCGCCCGGTTCGCCGGCGGCGGATCGGGTCCGAGTGGAGGTCGTCCTCCCGGGCCTTCTCCGCCGCCCACACCGGTGCACCGTAAAGTGCCATTGACCGGACAACCCCCGTGTACAGCCGTCTTGTCGCGACGCTGGGTCCACCCAAATTGGGCAAAAGTCGCCCTAGGGCAGACGCAGCGCCGACCAGCTTTGGAGCAAGCTGTCGGTTTAATATTTGAGACCTGTCGTAACTATCGGTGTAATAGAATATAATAATAATAATAATTAAAAATAAACAGATTTTCCATAAATTTACAATACCGTAAAATAAGAAAAACAAATTAAAAAACAATAAAATGGATAATTCGCTCCGTCTTGCCATCCCTGAAAACCAGAACAGAAGTTCCGGGCGTGGCTGAGGCGTAGAGCTCAACTTCAAGCGACGAGTTTTTCTCTTCGCCGACGTCGCCAACACCTGTACGTCGGCAGGGGAGAGGCCGGCCACCGGTTTGCCTGGATCCCGAGGCCCATCGGCTTCGGATAGGGCTCCCGCTATCGGTGGTAATGTGCGTCGCATGAAATGGACTTCTTCAATGAACGAGAACGTCATGCGAGCATATTTTGTGGCTACAGAGGGAGAAGCTAATCTCACTGCGTATCGTACTCGTTTACTGACTTTGTTTCAGGAACTTGAACCAACTGTTAACAGATTAAGTGCGAGCTATTAAGCGATTTCATTTGTTGGATACCTCTGTGCTTGAAAGGCTACGCTCCGACTTACAGATAACTAACACTACTTTTCCTTCTTCTCATAATAATATACATCAAGATCTTGAATTACTACAGGCGTCTCCTGCTGGAGGAGAGGAAATTGATGCTCTTTCCGTAAGTACCCAGTACAATGATATAATAAGGAATACTTTGGAAGGTGCTATCCTGGAATATGGGTCCATGAATTTTGTAAACAGACCACGTTTACCTCGTTTGCCGATGCATTAGCGAAATAAAGCCCTAGTGTGTGCCCTTGATTCTATAATATTATCAACATATTTTGAAAAATGTGAAAACCTCGGTGAAACACATTCAATTCTGTATTGTGAGGTCATTACTTCATTTCGAGTAGCTCGTGTCAAATTCCCAAGAGTTGACATGGCTCCTCGACCTAAGTCTCTTAGGATAGTAGTAGTAGAAGTAGGATTGAACGTCGTATTGCTGAGGCAAGGGTACTCATTGTCAAGCTTATCTGTTTCAGATCGGGCAACACACGCCCGAGAGTAATGCGCTTTGTGAATCAGGCTTTTTTGGGAACTGATATCAGGTCCTGTGATTATATGGCACGAGTCACAGAGCGCATTGACTTTCTGAAACAGAAAGTTAATGCATGGGCAAAAAAAGAGTGGACCGATATACTCAGAATCACACATTCCGAAGGGACGAGAGGTGGGTTTATAGCAGGTGAGAGCAGCCTGATTTTGTGAGTGATGGAGATTTTCCAGATGGTAAAATAATAATAATAATAACAAATAATATGTACTAGGGTTCAGGGCTAGGCTATCGTTTGCAGAGAACTGGTAAGGTTATATCACACCTCCTTTACATGGATGATTTAAAACTGTTTGCTTCCAGTAATTCCGTACTGATAAATTTACTAGAAATAACTAAAACTAGTAAATGTATCAGGATGGAATTTGGTGTAGATAAGTGTGCAATCATGCATGTAAAAAGAGGCAGGGTTGTGGAGTCTGATAGGTTGGACCTTTCAGATTCCACGCACTTTAGGTGTCTCTCAGCTAACGAAACATACAAATATCTGGGTATGTCACAGGCGTTAGGTGTAAATGAGTTGACTATGAAACAATCGTTACAGGAATGCTTCTTTGGCCGCCTGAGAAAAGTATTAAATAGTTTTTTGTCAGGTGGTAATAAGGTGAGAGCCTATAATGATTGGGTCATACCAGTTCTAACATACTCTTTTGACATACTTAGATGGACTCAGACTGAACTAAATACCCTTTTTTTTTTTTTTTTTTCGTGCGGAAATCCCCTCGGATACCACCTGTCGGTGGCATGTCGGCCTCGAACCGACTAAAACCGCACGCCGTCTCGGGTACTAATAGCCGGGGAACCAGGTATACCCTAGAAAGGAAGTCCCTGGTGAAAAGGAAGTCCCTGGTGTGAACTAAATACCCTGGATATAAGAGTTCGTACATTGCTTACTGCGTACCGAATGCATCATCTACGTTCATCGGTGATGAGTTTATATATTCCACGAAAATGTGGTGGTCGTGGTTTTCTAAATGCTAAGACCCTCCGTCCGTGTGGTGACGGATTAAGAATACGGAGTGTCACCACCCCTATTCATCCCGTGGGTGTCGTAAGAGCCGACTAAGGGAGCTAACGTAGGACTGGCCAGCGTGGTATTGTAGGCCAAAACCTCCTTTCTAATCAGAGGCCTATGTCCAGCAGTGGACTATTAAAGGCTGTTGATGTGATGATGTGATGTGAAGACCCTCCACAATCGTGAGATATGTAAGCTCAGAAATTACTTCCTGTCTATCGATGTGGATATGCATAGGGATGTAGTAGCAGTTGATAACGGACTCACTCCGCTTGGTCTAGGTAAAGAGAACTGGCGCAAATTTGCAGTACTCAACATTACTGATCGTAAGGAGATATGGAAGGGCAAAGTGCTGCATGGACGTTTTCATCGGGCCTTGAACAGGCCTGAGGTAGACCAACTAGCGTCTGTATTCTGGCTACGATTCGGTGACCTCTTCGGGGAAACTGAAGATTTTGTCGTTGCAATTACTGATGAAGTTGTTATGACGAATAATTATCGGAAGTATATCCTGGAGGACGGCACAATAGACATTTGTCGGGCATGTCATTGTCCTGGTGAAAGCCTCAGACATATAATTTCCGGTTGTTTTCGTCTTGCAAACGGCGAGTACTTGCATAGACACAACCAAGTAGCCAGGATAGTCCATCAGCTGCAACTGCAGCAACTGTAGAGTTACCGTACTATAAATATGTGCCCGACCTAGTTATTGCAAATGATCGTGCAACGTTGTACTGGGATCGCCCTATTATCACTGACAGGACTATTGTTGCCAATAAACCTGATATAGTAGTAATAGACCGATTAGAGCGCCGAGCAATGATTGTTGACATTACCATTCCACATGACGTCAATCTCTTAAAAGTTGAAAAAGATAAACAAGTAAAGTATTTGGAATTGGCCCACGAGATTGTCGACATGTGGGATGTTGATTCGGCAATCGTTGTACCGATAGTCATATCGGCCCATGGATTAGTTGCTAAGAGCCTCGACCAACATCTTCAGAGGATCGCGTTAGGCAGTTCTCCTCGATACGGCACGTATTGTGAGGAAGTTTCTGTCTCTGGAGTCCTAACCACCAATATCTTGGTCCCTGTACCCCATGCAGATGGGACACTATTTTTTATATATATTTTTTTTTTTTGTTTTCGTATATAAATATATTTAAAAATGTAATTTATATGTTTATTTTATAAAATAAAGATAATAATAATAATAAAATAAATGATTTGATTTGCTAGATATGACGTCACGCAATAGTATTTCATTCAAAAATGTACATCACTCTATCGTTTGACGTTTAATAAAAAGATACTGATTTGACATGACAGTCTTCTACCCTGTGACGCCTTTTTTTTTCCGTGCGGAAATCCCCTCGTATACCACCTATCATGTCGGACTCGAACCGACTAAAACCGCACGCCGTCTCGGGTACTTTATTTATAGCCGGGGAACCAGGTATACCCTAGAAAGGAAGTCCCTGGTGTACCCTGTGACGCCTAAACCTCGTGCAATAAAAGAATCGTAATATTATTGCGAGTAAGTCTCAATTGACATGATCTTTCTCATGATTCTTTCAGACCTTAATACAAAATCCTTATACTTACTTTTGCGCACAATGTCCTGCTGTCATCACGTATTTCTCACTAAGAATGATTCCCCCGCAAAAATACGATTTATTCACAACTAAGTTTACTTGGTAGGGAAAGTCTTCTATGGACGCATTATGGCCCCCCACGATTCTGTCTGTGTATGGCTTTGTCGTTCGTTCTGAAGGTAGCAGAAGGCCGCCTAAGTTTAATATACTGGATAAGTCGTATGATTCAACTGGAATAATGTAAAGTAAATTAGAGTGTGTGTCATTTATCGATGGTTTCGCATCCATCACAGGATTTGTGTGCTTATTTGTTTACAAAGTTAAGAAATGGTTACTATACTTTACGTACTCGTACCAAATTACCAATCAACAAATTATTCATAATTATCTCATTATTATCAATAGCCTTTGGTAATCCACTCCAATCCAATCCAGACATACGCCTCTCCTAAGGGTGCGTTTCCACTGACGCTGCTGGGCGGAGTGGAGAGGAACGGACTAAGAATTGGCCAATCACAGTACTCAAAATCTCCATTCCACATCAGTGGAAACAGTATGGAGAAGAGTTTAGATAAGCGGACTTTCAAATAAAGTAGAAGAACACGCGGCCCCGAGCTGGATAAAATAGAGTCTTGCAGGCTGTGGTGCCATCCAAATAATATGTTTCAAGCATTCTTTTCTTTACCGACATCATGTCGTATGATGTCTCCAAGATATTTGACTAATCGGGACGCTGCTCAATGCACCTTTGGTCTGCTCAGCTCAACTCTACTCCGCCCAGCTCCGCTTCAATAGAGTTTCCATTCTCACCACTTTTAACTGCTCCTCACCTCTCCACCTAGGGCAGCTCCGCGTCAGTAGAAACGCATCCTTAGAAAGGAGATTATGACCTACCTATACTTAAATTATACCACACTGTTATAATGTGCACATGTTATAGGGGTATTTTATAGGTTGAAGCTGTATTACAGATCATGACACCTGTCCCTCTGCAAACAAATACTTATATACATATGTCTGACCGTTTTTATAACACTACTAGCTTTTGCCCGCTGCTCCGTCCGCGTGTAAGTCGGTAATCGTGGTAAAAAGTAGCCAATGTTACTCGCTGATAATGTAGCTTTCGAATGGTGAAAGAATTTTCAAAATTGGTTTAGTGGTCTGGACGTGATAACGTAACAAACCAACTCACTTTCACATCTTCTATATATATATATATATATATATATATATATATATATTATAAGAGATTTCCACGTATATAGTCACTCATCACGATATCTCTGGAACCATTAGAGCTAAAGACTTGAAATTTGGTAGGAATATTCTTTTCACCGAGTAGAGGTCAACTAAGAACGGATTTTAAGAAATTAAAAAAAAAAAGTTAAATTAAAATATGTAAATAACAAAACCACGTTTGCAGGGTCAGCTAGTTCATAATATAAGTATGGAAGTATAGATAGATAAGTAGTATAGATAATAATTACATACAATAAAAATTAAAAAGAAGAAATTAGTAAGTTACAGTATCATGTTATGTGTGTAAATTCATGTTTTTTTTATGTAAGTATGTGTTTTGTGAGAATTAATAAAAACGAAAGCATAATTTTTTCCTTAATTAGATAACGTAATATTTGACAACAGAATTGGCACCAATATATTGGCGAAAGGCCAGCCTTAACGCATGCTCATCTATACTTTACTATAAATTTTCATGACGACTATGAAGCTAATTTCTTGTTTAAATTAAAGTATATCATAGTGCAAAAAGTCTACCATACTATGTCTCATATATTCTTTCTCTTTAACCCAAATCTGCGACTTTTATTTAAAGAAAACTTTTTTCAACATTGCCAAAAACACAACCGTCAGGTTCGTTCTTACGGTTATTTTTGATTACAACTTTTTGATTAAAACTGGTATTTATTTCTTAAGTTGAAAACAGAATAATAATAAAATAAATATCATTCACTCACCTGAACTAAACACTAAATGAATAACAAACCCAAATAATTTCATAGATGTCCACATTGTCAGTGCTTTACAAATACGAATTTAAAATGAAATAATGATATTTAACTCAGTTATATAGGCACTTTATCTATAATGTTACTAGATTACATATAAATCACCCACATAGAACTTAATAGAATTTGTCATAACACTTGTTGATAGTGACAGCCTTCGGGGCTTCTATGAACATATGTGCTCGTCCTAAAGTAATGTCAGCTCAGGCTGTCTACACAATTGCGACAAATACTTGCGAATTATCGACACCATTGCGACAAATATTTGAGGATTATTGAAGGAATTACGACAAGTATATACAGATTAACTACATCTATATATAAAATAAGAAGCTAACAGACTGATTCACTGACTGACCGATGAACGCACAGTTGAAATCGCTTGGTCTAGAAGCATGAAATTTAGCACAAATGATCCTTAGGTGAACATTTTGAAAAATAGTAAAGTGTTACTAAGACTAGCAGATTACCTATTCAATCCTCGATCCCAATATGATATAATCACATTACAGTGAACGTTGGATGTTTAATACTTTACTACGAAAATACCTTTTATGACAGCTGTGAGATCGAAAGTTGATCGGACCTAAATGGAGACCGAACTTTTATTACGAGAATTGACCTTCTGATGCGACAAAAAATCGCAGACGTATACACGCTTTAAGGCATTTAAGCTACCGTTATACTAATAAATAATGGAAATACTTGTATCACATCGACGTGTTGCGTGCTTTGCATAACGACTAGACTATTTTATTACCCAAAGCGGTACCATCAGGTACCATCGGTAAATTAAAATGGTTGTCGTGAAATACAGGAAATAATGCAAGTGCTTACGTCCTGATCCTGCCTTCCCTCAATCTCGAAAATCTACCTCAATCTCTCTCTGCCTTCTCTATCTTTAGTCGAGAATTATTGATATCCTACCCTCTCCAATCTTAATACGGGTATGTAATCTATTCTTGTTTGAGCTACTACAGTTGCCGTCCCGCCTCCCAATCAAAGTCTTGCTTTATTCCTTACTCTAATTTTCTTTTTTGTCCGTTCCTATCTATTTTGTTACAGAAATTTAGCTTCATCTTTTCGTCCCGTCTATAAACCATAAAATTTCCATACAGGCTTGGTATCATGCCAGCTTTTTAAATAACTAGCATCCAAATTACGCCGACCATAAAAAAAAATGGAAAAAGGACTGGAACAAAATGATGATTCATTTTCACAGATTTTTTACGAAACGCGAATCCTGTCCACAAACTACCTCAACTTATATGACCACGAGGTAGGTAGTGCTCTCTTCCCGCAGAAGACACAAAGGCGTCTCCATTCCTGTTATAGCGAATGTGATGGAATGTTTTGCCAAAATGCTGTCAAAAAAATATCCATTGAAAAAAACTAATTACAAAAATATGTTGAGAGTATTTATATTATCTTTGTGGCAGAGAATGTACACAAATTACCCACATGTATAAATTGGAACAACTGCTTAATATTTAAGTTCATAACATATATTTTAGTACCTAGATATTGTAACTTTACCTTTATAGACGATGTGTTTGTTTATAGCAGTCAAAAAAATCCAAATATAAAAATACCAGTTCTATATTATTTATCTACAATTTATGTGTGTGTGTTTTGTTCGATAATATTACTTCATGCAACTTATCTCAACTATTGCAATACAAATGTCATCATCACCGTCATAAGTATCCCTTAGTATTTAGTCCACTGCTGTACATAGGCTTCTCTTTAGAAAGAAGGTTTTGGCCTATTACACAACGCTGGCCAGACGCGTTGGTATAGTGTTTGTTTCAAGTTTTCCTTCTCTTTGCAGTGCTGTTGTCCTGCGTAACTTGCTCCCTTAGTCGGCTTTTACGAAACCCACGGGATGAATAGGCGTGGTGACACTCCGTATTCTTTGTTAATCCGTCTCCACACGGACATACAAATGGGTATGTAATAAATTTATAAGATTTACAATTTTTTTGCTTTTTGTTTGCATAAGTCGTACATATGTGTAAAAAAATATAGTTTTAAAAGTAAAAAACACGCTTTCTATAGAAAACCAAACTAAAAAATAGAAAATAAATTTGAAAAAGAGCGTGGGGTGCTTTTTACTATTGACAACAGGCACTCAACGCTTTTTTTCAAATTTATTTTCTATTTTTTAGTTTGGTTTTCTATAGAAAGCGTGTTTTTTTTTTTTTTTAATTAGTGTATTGTCATCGGTCCTCGATATATCTACAAAGTTTGAACGAATTCTGACCGTTTAAATTCAGTCAAAATCACACCCAAAGGAGTTGGTTACAAACATACAAACAAACATTCATTTGAAGCTAATAAAAAGCGTGTAAAAAAGAGATGATTTGTTTAAGTGTATGCAGATCGCTAGATTTTACTCGCAGCTCCGCTCGCTTATATGTTGGTTATTGCGGTGAAAAGCTTATATCCTTCCTCAAGAATCAAAGCATCTAAATGCCAAATTGCATTATAATCTAGTCAGCGGTTTATAGTGCAGTCATTTAAGCTTAAATTAGGTAAGAATCTCGGAATTCGAGATACCCAGCTGTAAGTCTGTAAATACTTGTATATTGACACCCTAAAAGTTGTCTCAAAACCTACATATGGTAGGGTGTAAGCAACTATTAAATTTCAAGGTCAAAGGTCACAAAAATCGTTTTTTTGCGCTTTTTTTGGAAATTTCTCATTTCCTATGAGTTTTTTGCTATTTGTATTTATTATCAATATTGTACAATACAAAATTCTCTACAAATTTTGTTTAAAAAAATGTTTTATACGGTGAACCGCTTTCGAGATAGAGGGCGGAGAGCGCGCGGTCACAGCATCACTTCAGGTCAACCGGTGCCTCCGGTCGAAAGCACGCCATATATGTATAGTTGATGAACTATCGATAAATCAATGATTATAAATATTTGACAATTTTTATTAACTATATTATTATATTTTATCATGTTCTTCATGCATTAATTCTATATCTATTCAATAATACTGATAACGGTTTACTAAAATTAAAAAGTAATTAACAGAAAAACTTAAATCACAATTTAATTATATTCCCATTTACACTAATGACATTTTAAATAGAAAATAATTTAGTGCCTCTTTAAAATCTGTAAATTTTAAAATTTTTCCACTACGTCAAAAATTATACCTGGGAATTATACGATGCAGGAAAGCGGGCTTGCAATGCTCTTTAGCTTGTGGCCAATGTAATGGGCAAGCTTGTCTCAATACTCTAATATATCAGAGCGACATTAACGAAGATTGAACCTTTGACCCCGAAATCATGACGACGACGACCAGTTTGAAATTTACCAGCAGCCAGAAGACGACGATGAAGAGGAAGAAGATGATTAAAATTATAAATTGTAGTTTTTGTACCCTGTATTCCATTTTTTTACTTTCAATAAAAATAAATGTATTCAATGATATTTTTTAATAAAAAGATTAATTCATAATTTATTTGTTTTTTTTTCATCATGTAAGAAGTTATTAATATTAATTAGGTTAAAATTCAAATATAATTCCTATATTTTCATTAACAATTCTGCAATTACATGGGCCCTCTATCTCGAAAACGGTTCACCGTACAACAAAATTTGTAGAGAATTTTGTATTCTACAATATTGATAATAAATAAAAATAGCAAAAAACCCATAGGGAATGAGATATTTCCAAAAAAAGCGCAAAAAAACGATTTTTGTGACCTTTGACCTTGAAATTTAATAGTTGCTTACACCCTACCATATGTAGGTTTTGAGACAACTTTTAGGGTGTCAATATACAAGTATTTACAGACTTACAACTGGGTATCTCGAATTCCGAGGTGAACTTACTATACTCGTAATGACTGGACATTAGCCGTGATAGCGTGACAGACAGAGTAACTTTCGCATCTATGATATTAGTAGGGATTATGACGGCTAGAAGCAGTAGAAAAGTTAGGGTTTCATAACTCACTTTGTTCAACTCGTTCAAAGCTTATTAAATAGCCTAGGGATTATAATTTTAAACTCTCCTAGCTATTGTGTGTCTCCATAGTACTGTTTTCAAATCTCGTTTTCAAGTGCTATTGTGACTGTTGCTGAGATTTTTTATATCGGGAATCTACTTATCACATGTACTTTCTCTTAGTTATTGCGTAGTTGGTTATTTATACACGCATTGTCTTCAAGCTTTTTTCTCTTTAATCATTCTTTTGAAACTGAATAAACACGTCCCTTATCAAAAAAACTGTACAAAATTTTTCAGTAGCAAATTATCATATCTATACAAATAAATAAAATTGAAGTGTCTTTTTGTAATGTCAAAATAATAGATTTTTTTTCATGCCACACTATTATTTGCACGCATACCTATGCCTAAAAACCAGTTTAAATATTTTTTGTCTGGCTGTCCTTCTGTATCTCTGTCTGTCTGTTTGTTCCTGGTAATCTACAAAACGGCATGACCGATTTTGATAATATTTTACTACTAAGTAGCTGTCTATAGAAGGAGTAACTTAGGCTATTTTTCTCTCAGAAAAACCCTATAACATTTTGCCTGGTCCGGGAATCGAACTCACTAATGCAGCGCTTTTCAAATTCCACGCGAACGAAGTCGCGGGCACCAGCTAGTATAGTATATAATTATAAATAGGAATAACAAGGTGTACACAAGTAATTGAAATTGTATAATTTAATTTACTGGCGTTCACTTTCCAGACATTGTCAATTAAATAATATGACTCTTTTTGATTTGATTGATTTCAATCAATCAAATCAAAAAGAATTATTTTAAAAGCTCAATTATTTTAAAAGTACAATGAGGATTTAAATTTTACTTCCATTGGATATTACCTAACTATTTATATAATTGAATAGCTGGGGTTCTATTTATACTGACGCAATAAGATTGATGAGTTTTTTATTTGTTTATTACGAATGAAATGAAACAGATATTAGTTTATTTTGCGTGTTACTCACAATTTACAGCACCTTCCAGAAAACACATGGCAATAATACTCATACAGTTACATTGAAACAGATATTACATGATATAATTAATAAGTATGATGTAATTAATGTGAAAGTGCGTTTATTCGTTTGTTACACTTTAACGCAAAATATCTAAATCGATTTTAAAATTACTTTTAACAAAGAAAGCTACATTATCAGCGAGTAATATTGACTACTTTACTTTTGAAACCGATAAATACGCGGGTGGAACTGTGGGCAAAAAAAAGTATAATATATATTTTAAATTCTTATATATATATATATATAATCCGCCTTATTGCGTCTATATATATATATTTTCATCTAGAAGAAGTACAGAAAGCTTAAATGTTTGTTCTATATATACATAAAGCTAGAGTTTTAATTAGTTAAAGTATAGTTTAAAATTATTCTGGCATTCCCATAGTATCAGGAATATTTTAATTTTTAATATTTCATTGCATTCAAAAAAAGAGTGGACTCCAGTCTATTAGTCACTTACCACCTTTTTAAAATTGTATTACAAAAAAAAAAACAACTTTCGCACTAGGAATATATTTTTCTGCTCGAGGGACTTTATAATGCAACGGATACAAAGAACACCCACACTAAGAACAACAATTTGTGAATCACATACAGTGTTGTCCCATCCGAGGATCGAACCTACAACTCTGAGAGCAGTAAGAAGCGGCGAGGTGACCGCCTTTTAACTGACTTGTTAAAGTTTCACAAGCATTCCATACGGGAGAGTAACCAATATTGAACCGGCGCTTAAATTGGACCACTTATGTATTTCTACCAAAATGGCACTATTTGGTATAGTCTACTGGCACAAAAAGGAGCGCTACAAAATGACGGAGTATTAGCGTCGCTGCTTCTTTTGTTGCTAGTAAAAAAATTGTGCCATTTTGGTAGAAATACCGAAGTTTTGCAATTTAAGCTCCGGTTCAATATTGGTTACTTTCCCTTTTTTTTCTGTACGAAAATCCCCTCAGATACCACCTACCGGTGGCTATGTCGGACTCGAACCGACTAAAAACCGCACGCCGTCTCGGGTACCAGTAGCCGGGGAACCAGGTGTTAGTGTTAGAAAGGAAATCCCTAGTACCCCGACATACCTCAGGGCATCTACGGCGGGTATATGACCCCTTTTAGGAAGGAGTACGCTTTTTTTTTAAGGTTTGAAGGCGTATCGGTCCGGAAATACCGCAGAATAAATAAATATCGTATGTATGTATGAATACAACATACAGGTGAATCTAATAAATGCGTGTTAATAAAGTATCATTTAGTTGATTGAGGTCTGTGCTGTAATATCATAGAATTACGCCTCCAAGTACAGCATGACAACAATTTCCTCCACTATAGTATGCATTGTCATCGACCTTCACTTGATTTACGCTCTTCCTCGGACGTTATGTAATCAATTTTTTTTTTAATTTACTTTTATGGTATAGGAGGCCTGACTGTGGTTGCGGACAATATTGTTCCCTGTTTGGTTGAAAGGAACGTTCATATTTTAGTGAAGTTAGGAAATTTAAGTATCTGTTGTACTGTAATTTATTATTTTAATGTAATTTTTACGCATTTTGTCGACTCTAAATATAACAATAGTTAGGATTTTGAGTTGGCTTTTATATAGCCTTTCTTCTTGATATGGGAATGAGGAAAACGGATAGACGTTTTCGTTAGAGAGTCATGCTTCGGCGCAACTGAGCTCAACCGATATGATGCTCACAAAAAATCGGTTTTGAGCAAATCTTTCGGTGCTTTTAACCGATAGAGTGAGGTTAGCGGCGCCCAAACCCCACCTCCCTCTGATTCTGGGGTGGGACTCAAATGGTGGCATCACGTCTGCTTGTCTATCTCCATATCATAAAAGAAAGAAGGCAGCTAGGTTAAGGGATGCCGAAAGTTTCGGATGGCGAAATGAGACCAAGATTGCAATAACTAAAAAGACCAGAATCACGAACCCTTATCCTCTAAAGAATTATTCAAGGGCCGTGTTCAATTACAAGGATTAAACACGCCCCTTGGATAATTTTCTCGTGTTTCTCTTACAGTTATAGGCCAAACCTAGCTATTTCTCTCGGCTTCGCCCGTACCTATGATTATTTCTTACTTTGAAAATGACGAACTTCCAAATAATTGTTCATCCTTTATTTTACCCCTTACGGGTGAAATTTCCAGAAATCATTTCTTAGTGGGTGCACATAACATAAAGCATCAGCTGTATCAGCTCAGTATCAGAACCTAAACCGCTAAAAACTTGAAATTTTATTTCAAGCTTTTAGCGGTTTAGGTTCTGCTTTGATGAAAAAGTTTGTCAGTCAGGGCAAATAATTTTATATGAAAAATTAATTTACTATTTCAATAATTTAGTTAGAAATTGATCTACAGACAAATTTTAATTTAAAAATAATCCCAACGGACCACATCAAGTCCTGACAATATTAATAAACGCTATTATAAAACAATAACATTGCTCCCCTAACATATACGAGTTGGTAGATAATTGTTGGTAGGTATCGATTTATAGTAATTACGACCTTAATCTAGGTACATATTACGGTAGACGACCGGATGGCGTAGTGGTTTGTGTAACGGACTGCTATTCCAAAGGTCGCGGGTTCGATTCCCACTGAAGTCAAACATTTGTGTGCATGAACATTTAATGTTTGATTTGGTCTGGGTGTTTCTATGTATAATACGTATGTATTTACAAAAAATAAAAGTATATATGTATTTATATAAGTTGTCTAGTAGCCATAGTACAAGCTCTGCTTAGTTTGGGACTAGATGGCGTTGTGTGAATGCAGTAAAATATATTATATACTGTATTATATTATATTATTTTGACAAGTTGTACATAAAACAATGCATACTTCACTAAATGTTCGCAATTACATTCACGCTAATGTCAACTAACCTTGGCAGTGGCAACGGTGATGGATCAATGAAGTCTGCCGAGGTCAATACAGAATTGAATAAATATGTACAAAAATTTTTAGATAGATAATAATTATTGCAATTTCAACTAAAACTTAACCTAAATAAAACTCAATATGTAGATCATTCCATAAAATGATATTTTAAAACTTGACGGACTAAAATAAATCGGGCCCGAGTATTACATGAGACGCCTTCGAGTATCACTACTAGACATTCTTCTTTGTTCTTGGAAATCCATTAAAAAAACCTTTTATATTCAATTCATCGTATGTTTCACTTAATATGTGTTTATATTGAAGTACCTTTGAGCCGTAAGTTTTCATTCTAGACCTACAATATAGGCGCGACGGGGGGTGAGCTGAAATCAAATTTTCCGGGTCCGACCCAAAGTATTAGTGCGCCTGAGACGGGCCGTGTCGGAGTGGTTTTTAGAGGAAATACCACATACTCCTGACTCTTGTGTCACCAAGGAGCCTGCGATCCCAAAGGATTTACCACCCCGTCACCAAAAAAAAGACCTACATAAAAGGATTATAGTGCGGCAGAAGAAAATGCTTTCATAAAATCCGGTACCGTCATGTATCGTCATTTTTTATAAGAAGACTTTAACCTGCTTCTTACACCTGTAACCTGGAATTCCATCAAATACGCTATGCTCCGGGACATATGGGTCGGCTCGACCGGCTTCACAAAAAGCCGTTGTTGAAATTCTGTCATTGTATTTCACAAAGTGTCCCAACCTCCCGGGGACACGAACAGATGCTCAAAAGCGTTACATATTACTCTAAAATTGCAGGTGTCCGTAGTCTTTATTAACCTTCAAGTTTACCCATATAATTCACCCAAAGAAAATGCCTGTGGCATTAAGTCCGCCTTATGCAATATGTTTGCAGCAAGACTCAATAATATAAAGAAATTATATAGTTAAGAAAAATACGGATAAATAATCTGCAACCTACATGTTTTATGAGATTTCAAGTTACCATTTGCAATGTAAGTTTTTATAATCATTTGCAGTCTCAGTTTTTATAATCATTTGTAGTCTCTTCCTTAATGCGCTTGGTGGGTAAAAGCGCTGATGGTAAACGGTTAAACAAATTACTAGTGGCTATATAAAAATTCGCAATCGTGTCTATGGTGAGTATATTCTTCTTCTTTTTAGCCGAAAGATGTACACAGCTCTGCAGCCCGCATCCAACAGTTTCCCGCAACTTACACCAGGTCATCGGATCACCTTGTGGGTGTCTTCCGGGTAAGTGTCGTGTTATATGAGTTCTATCTTCAATAATCAGCTTCAGATACACAATGTTTACATTGTTCACAAAAGTACGCATTTTTTGTTAAAGTACATTTGATTATAAGTATTAAATATTAATTTTAAAGAGTTGTTGAGTTTTATCAATGTTGTTATTTGCATAAGGCTCTCATGACCCTGGTGGGTTTACGACAAACACGGAAAGACATTTTGATATGTGTATTATGAAGAACACGCTTTAAGTTAAGTATAATTTTGTCGCTGTTATTGCAAAATATTTGTATTTACTCGTTTAATGACTCCAAAAAACGAAGGTTTTCAATTCAGCTGCATTTGTTATGTTTCTTAGCTCATAACTCCGTCATTTCAAGACTGATTTTGAAAATTCTGTTATTATTTGAAAAGGTATTCTTTCACCCACTGATGTCTTAAAACACATGGATAGCGTCTTAATATTTACCTTCACATATAAATCCATACTGGCCTGTTGGTCTAGTGGTTAGTGACCCTGACTGCTATGCCAGAGGTCGTGTGTTCGATCCCCACCCAGGAAAAATAAATTGTGTGATGAGCACGGTCATTTTTTTGTGTCTGGGTGTACTTTATCTACAATATGTATGTATTTGGAAATATATAAGTGTGTTTATCAGCAGTCTGGTTACCTTAGTACAGGCTCTGCCTAGTTTGGGATCAGACAGCCTTGTGGGAAAATATTATTATTATATTTTATTATACTAATATTATAAATGCGAAAGTGTGACTGTCTGTTATCTCTTCATGCTTAAACTGCTGAAATTTGGTACGGAGATACTTTGATTGTTTATTAAGGACATAGGCCACTTTTTACCGCGATAACCGGCAGAAGCTATGTCAATATGAACGTCATTCATCTTTATATTGAATAAGATGTTTGTATGGTTCAATTCTCTTATAGACGAATTTGTTACTTTCAACTGTTGTTATGTAAATTCTTTTCTTTCTTTTTCTTTATTAAAAGGCAACTCCCGCATTAGGAATATATCCTGTATCGCGGGGGACTTTACAAACATACATGAAACGGACACAAAGAACACCCAGACTCAGAACAACAATTTGTGGATCACACAAAGTGTCGTACCATGTGGGGATCGGACCCACAACACTCAGCGTTTAGTTAGACCGCTTAAACCACTAAGCCATCCGTGCAGTCATGTAAATGTATATATCTTCCTCAGCTTTTCATCGTCTACTGCTGGACGATGCCTGTCTCAATAGTCTTTTTTTATGTTAAAAGAGGCAGACGAGCAGACGAGTCACCTGATGGAAAGTGACTAACGCCGCCCATGAACGTCTGCAATTCAGGAGTAGCTAACGCGTTGCCGGCCCTTTGGGAAGGAGTACGCTCTTTTCTTCGAGGTCGTATCAGTCCGGAAATACCGCAGACGATAACCCGTTCCACAGATCTGTTGTGCGATCCAAAAAGTGTCTCGAAAAGCGCACAGTAGTGGAGCGCCAACTATCCAGGTGATGGGCATGAAAATCACCACTGTTCGCCACTGAACTCGATCGTCAGAGCTTCTCGTCCAGTCTTTCCATGCGAGAGAGCCTTATAAAACAGAATATAGTTTTATCATGGTCAATCATGACCATCATAATATTTGAAAACATTAGGTCCATAACTTCACTCTACGGTTTGATTTTGTTACGTCATTTGTTTTAAACTTTTATCTCGCGGCACTTTTACATTGTTGTATTGTAGGTCCATTTTTG
Organism: Arctia plantaginis; assembly: GCA_902825455.1. NCBI lineage: Eukaryota > Metazoa > Arthropoda > Insecta > Lepidoptera > Erebidae > Arctia > Arctia plantaginis. The sequence continues at coordinate 337,984 of CADEBD010000041.1, read as the reverse complement.
TGTCCGTGACAATGCACGTGCAAAAACTCACTATGATCTATTTAATAGTAGGATGTAATTAAACCTGTTAAACTAACAAGAACACTTTCATCCTCAGCAATAACCTATAGTAATCCACTGCTGGACGTAGGAGTTTACTTAGAATGGAGGTTTTGGCCTACTATACAACGCTGGCCAGACGGGTTGGTTGTTCTGCGTAGTTTTTTCCCTTAGTCGGCTCTTACGACACCCACGGAATGTATAGGGGTGGTGACATTCTTAATCCTTAATCCGTCACCACACGGACCTCTTAATCCTCAGCAATAACCTATAGTAATCCACTTCTGGACGTAGGCCTTTCCTTAGAATTAAGATTTTAGCGTAGTATACCACGCTGGCCAGACGGGTACGTATAGGGTTCGTTTCAAGTTTTCTTACTCTTTGCAGTGCTGTTGTCCCGCGCAGTTTGCTTCCTTAGTTGGCTCTTGCGACACCCACGGGAAGAATAGAATTCATTATCAAACCGTATTTCTGTCGATGATTGTGGTTACCAGTAGTTGTATGCACCTTATATCTACAGCTGCGACGAGAACATCTCTTTTCTAGGGTAGAAAAGCTTCTATTCTTCACCACCTATTTCTCTACTCTAATTTATCTTGAAATGGACTTTTGTATAACTTTGGTATGTCCAGTTTTACTTCCAGAAAGAGATTCTCGTTAAGTGTAGCTGTATATCGTTTTAAATGTTTATGATGAAAATCAAGTTGCATGGAGACTTGTTTTTACGATATAGGGGGCAAAATAGCCGTAGGTCACATAAGGTGTTTGTGCGTGACCAGATTGGTTATATGGATTGCGAGGTAAAAAGTTTTAAAGTTGGTAAAACAATTCAATACTTTAAGTTAAATAACTGTCTTAAAAACCTACTATGAGTTTATCTATTCGTAATATTATGTGTTATCTAGAGTACAATTTAAAATTAAAAACAAGTATTTTGTCAAGTGCTTACAAATACAAAAAATGTACATTAAACAATAACAATAACTTTATTATTACACGATTGTATATACACACATTAATGAGGTTGGTTGAACTTTAAACTTCCTACTTTAAGAAGTCAAATCTTTAAAGTATTCTTCAAATATTTGCTTAGGATAGCGTCATAACTTTAAGTTGACAAGATATTATTGTAAAAAATAGACGGTCGGTGTTATCAAAAGTAGCTTTTATATGCACATTATTGAACAAAGATCCTCGGACCCACGACTTAGAGAAAATAGTGGGCAGTGGATGAATGCGGAACGCCCAAGACCGGGATAGTTAGCGCTCATTGGGGACTGTCGTTCAGCAGTGGCCGGTGATAGAGTGATGATGATGATGATCAAGAATTAAACATCTAGCGCATATCGGTTTAGCTATTTACGGGTCATTTACTAGACGTCACAATTACACACATATACACAAACACAATCACGTTAATTAATATTATTTTAACGGGAATTAACGCGATCTCTTATTTAGGGTATTACATACCTCTGGTTTGCCTGACGTTTCGACCAGGTTGCACCGGCCGTGGTCACAGGCTGACTCGACTGACAGACTGGTCGAAACGTTATCATGGAACGCGAAAGTTTAAAAGTTAGTACAATCACGTTAAACTCTGTTTGAATAGTATTCCTGATGCATTGTTAAAATACTAAAAATCTCACACCTCAATAGCAAACAGACTGGTGATAATTATACTTATATATTTCCAAATACAAACATCTTAGAGATATGTACGGATGGCGTAGTGGTTTAAGCGGGCGCCACGCCGCTTTCTACTACGCCGAGTGTTGTGGGTTCAAACCCCACATGGGACGACACTTTGTGTGATCCACAAATTGTTGTTCTGAGTCTGGGTGTTCTTTGTGTCCGTTTCATGTATGTTTGTAAAGTCCCCCGCGACACAAGACATATACCTAATGCGGGAGTTGTCTTTATTTACACTATTTAAAAAAAAACACTCAGATACAGAACAAATTATACTCAATAATCGTGCTTATCACACAATTATTTGTTGTGGGTGGGAATCGAAACCACGAACTCTGGTTAACAGCCAGGATCACTAACCACTAGTCCAACGGCCCCCTTAAAGGGATAACTTTCATAGATTTTCTTCCTTTCTTTGTAGACTATCTTGTCTACTAACTCCTTGTTTCGAGTAACTGCTAATCGTGTATCGTAATATAAAGAATTTTTACGCCGATTAGCATATATATAACTTCCCAACATCAAGCATTGGGCCGCGGCCCGCCAGGCATGCTCAAGTCTCTGCCGTCTCCTTCTGCGAGCAAGTTATGCTCGCGAAGGAGACGGCGGAGCGGGACCAGGAGAGGTTTAGGACTCTCCCGGCCCGCCAGGCCCGGGAACGGGTCAGGTACCGCAGGCGACTCCGACCTCCGTCCTCCATAAGCGCATGCCTGGGGGTGACAGGGTCCATAAGCGCATGCTCACCTCGCCTGGTCGGAGGATCCTCCCTTTATGTTGGATTGATATGACACCCATTTCTCCACAGTGGTGACCCCGACGTGATTGGAAGCAGCCTTCAAAAAGAAGCAGATCAATAGCAGCATCATCACCACATCCTAATTCACTAAGTACATACTAACAAGTACCCAACTGGGTAACAAATTGTTCATAGGCTAGTGCGTAACTACGCACTAGCCTATGAACAATTTGTTTTAGATACCCAGCCAGCTAATGTTAAACTAATCCTTTAGTTCACCTTTTATTTCATAATATTTAAATGTAAAGACATAATCATCATGACACTCATAATAAAAAAGAAACGTACCTAAGACAAAGAATTAAATTTAGTATGGGAAACAGTGTTTCATATAAAAATATTTTAAAATACTATTGAAAGCTTATCCGTATAGATTAAACGTGTGGTGGCGGATTAAGATTACGGAGTGTCACCACCTTTATTCATCCCGTGTGTGTCGTAAAGCCGCCTAAGGGAGCAAACTCTGCAGGAGCACAGAAATGAGAAGGAAACCTTGATGTAAACCCTTTTTTTTTTTAACGTGTGGAAATCCCCTCGGACGGACGGTTATTAAGACATCCGGACCCCTCCTAGCGCCGGCCCGCTCCTGTTGCGGGCTCCGTCTCAAAAATTTTTTCCTCTCTTTATAGGCAACGTCCGGCACACGCGGACGCCGCCCCCTTGCGGCTGGGCAAACTAATGCGGGTGGAGGGGAAACCCACCCCGTCCACCCGCGGCCACACTCAGGGCGGCATGAGGCGGTGATAAGCGCGCCTCCGCCGCCCGGCGGCGGATCGGGTCCGAGTAGAGGTCGTCCTCCCGGGCCTTCTCCGCCGCCTCCTTCTGCGAGATTACTTCCTCGCAGAAGGTTGCGACCGCGGTAAAACAACTGTAGCTACCGGCCATGGAGCGTACTACGGCCGGTAGCGAGAGATCCACTCCGATGACTGCAGTGAGGGCCCGGCGCTGCGTCGCCCATACGGGGCAGACCGCCAGCGTGTGCTGGGCCGAGTCCTCACTGCAGTCGCAGTGGTGACAGGCGGGACTCAGTTCCCTCCTAGCGACCGAGTGCAGGTACTTTCCGAAGCAACCGTGCCCGAAAAGCACCTGCGTCAGCCGGAAGGTAAGGGTCCCGTGCTGCCGCCCTGCCCACTCGGCGATGACCGGCTGGAGAGCCTCCACGGCGGCGAAGCCAGCGCGTGGAGTCTCCAGCCGGAACGACCAACGAGCCATCTTCGGGCGGAGGGCGAAATCCACTCTCCGCCCGGGAGTCAGCCACTCGCCGATAAACTTCGGTGAGCACTTCCGCCTCCAAATCCCACGGGGGAGTTCCGGCCAACGCGCACGCCACCTCCGTCGAAACGGTGCGGTAACCGCGTATGACTCTGACCGCCATTACCCTCTGAGGGCGCCAGAGGCGTGCCCTATTCTGGGCGGTCAGAGCCGCCGCCCACACCGGTGCACCGTATAGTGCCATTGACCGGACAACCCCCGTGTACAGCCGTCTTGTCGCGACGCTGGGTCCACCCAAATTGGGCAAAAGTCGCCCTAGGGCAGACGCAGCGCCGACCAGCTTTGGAGCAAGCTGTCGGTTGATGTAAAACCTATGCCAACCCGTCTGGCCAGCGTTGTATAGTAGGCGAAAACCTCCTTTCTAAAGAGAGGTCTATGTCTGTATTCCGTATTCTTAATCCGTCATCACACGGTATCTATCATAGCATAATACCATGTGTATATTAAGATATTTTTTGTCGCAAAAACCAAATATTAGAGGAAGTAATCTCCATGTCATTTGATCCGTGTATGATTGATCAATTTTGTAATTTTCTTAATTTTACATACAGACTAATAATAGCGTGTATCGGATGATTGTATTTTTAATATTTAAATCTGTATACTATTATGGTGGGATAAACAACGGGAGGAACTACAGCTTTTTATGTTAATAAGGTTGCTAAAAAGTATTGACTTCGGGATGGTAAACGACCATTAAAGACTAAACAATCTCAATATCGAAGTAGCAAGAAATATTATTTGTAAATGTTTAATTCAACTACCATTGGCCATCGTTATAAAGTCGTCTGTTTTTAATTTTTATAGAATACACATTGGTGAATGTGAGAAAGTTTTTTACTCAAATCTTCCTCAGAGCCTTTTTTCCCAAACTAGATTGGGGTCGGTTTTAAGTCCGCTGCAATATTGCAGACCGCCGATTTTTTAAGCGGAACGACTGCCGACAGACCTCCACAACCCAAGAACTAGACGATATCGAAGTTCTGCAGATAGACTGTTGTCGGACTTTGTAGGGCTATGGGGGGCTTTGTAGGGTGTCAATGTGTTGAGAATGGTTACCCATCCATAGACTGACCTGGATAGGATTGTTTTTCTTCGAAATGTGTTAACATACTAGGTTACCACTTAGCCACGTGGCCCCTCAACCACAAACTAAAAGCGAAAATAATTTTAAAAACATTAAACCCACGCCTGTATCCCAGAAGGGCGGATTAAATGCCTGCATTTTGCCATTATTTTATCATTTTACTTCCGTAATAGGCACCAAGGCTATTACCGAATACTTTTTTTTTACGGTATAAGGGGGCAAATGAGCAGACGGATCACCTGATGGTAAGAAACTACTGCCGCCCATAGACACCTGCAACTCAAAAGTTGCCGCCCTTGGAGTCCCTCTCGCTCGAGTCAGCGGGAGGGGGGATTTGGACTTCGGTAACCTCACTCACTCAGTGAAAGGCAACGAAAGAATTGCTTAACACCGGTTTTCTGTGAAGCCGTGGTATCACTCCGGTCGAGCTCGTCCATTCGTGCCGAAGCATGGCTCTCCCACACTACTATAGCGAGAACAGCCTAATAACCGGACAGTTTAAGAATTAAATGGCAAGATTGGAAGTAAATTGAAAATAATTGTAGATTAGGCTTGGTTTAAAAATATTGATGTTTTCTATTTCAATGAAAATTTAGTTAGATTTTATCATAAACCTTCCTTGAGAAATCATATAACTAATGGTGAAAACCACATCAAAAGCTGTTGAGTGTTATAAGACAGGTATACCGATAGACGCGTAAAGCTACTTTATTTCATACTTTTTAATAAGAAAATGATCTGAATTAAGGAGTAAGAGGAGGATCTACCGCAACGTCTTAAATAGTCTCTTCATCGACAGCCTTTACTAGTCCACTACTGGACATATGCCTCTCCTTAGAAAGAAGGTTTGGCCTACTATACCACGCTGGCCAGACGGGTTGGTACAATTTTAATTCTCTTTGCAGTGCTGTTGTCCTGCGTAGTTTACTCCCTTAGTCGGCTCTTACGACACCCACGGGATAAATATGAATGGTGACACTGTATTCTTAATCCGTCACCAAACGGATAAATAGTCTCTTAGTTCAAGTCTAAATCTCATTTATTTCATGTTTTTTTTTTCATTTATTTTAAAGATAACTCCCGCACTATAAATATATCCTGTGTCACGGGGGACTTAACAAACATTCATTTAAACGGACACAAAGATCACCCAGACCCAGAACATCAATTTCTAAATCACACAACTTGTTTGCCTATGTACGGAATGAAAGGAAAAAAATGTTTTTGAACATACTTGAGTTGGGTGATCCCAATTAATATTATACCCTTTTAATTACCCGTCTTTTAATTAAATCACAAAACCGGATCGTATTTATTGATCAATAAGAATTAAAATGATTGGAATCATTATGCTAATATCCATTAAGTAGTAAAGCAAACATATATCTCTAATAAACTTAATACTTTGTGGTGTGCAATTATGTGTGACAATGGCGTGACCATGGTATATTACCATTAACTGAACATACGTTCATAAGTTCTAGTGCTGTGACGATCGTATAGCTGTGTGATTCTATGGTGAAGTGTTCACGTGTACTGAGTTGTCTTTGATAAAGAAACAAATTTAAAATAAAAATCATCGTCAAAAATTTCAATTCGGAAAATAATAATTAAATATTTTGCGTTCCATAGCACGCTTATACTTTACCGGGAAATAACGCGTTGGTTTAACAAGGTTTGGTTGTACAAGTATACTTATTTTAACGGCCTGACGTTTCGACCAGGTTACACTGACCGACTGCAAACATTAAATTTAATTTCAAAAATATCTAGGAAATATAATATTGATCCTTTAAATATTGATTAATCTTTTGTTAAATATTAGTTTCTAATTTAAGGAAAATATAAATTCTATCAATTAAATGTAACATATTATATTACTATTATATATATTAGCATAGCATTATTTATATTACATTAGCATAAATACCTAGTATTTATATTTTATACTAGGTATTTATGCCGTGTGCTGTGAGTTAAACAAATAAATAAATAAAACAGTCGATTGTTAGGAAAATACAGAAAATAATATAATTTGAACGACTACACGAACATTTTAGTGATTGGTACGTCTTTACTAATGATTAATTAGGTAAGGATTAATTAGTTTTCAAAAGGACAATACAATTAATACAGACAAAAGCCTTTTCAAGAAAGAAATATATTTGTGTAATTGAACTTTCAATTACGTCCAAAAAATGTTTAACTATAAGATTTATCAGAGGGACACGAAATCAAAACAGTGTAAATAAAAACAGGTTTAGGATAAACAATTAATATTATCTTTACAATTGTCAGCTGCTATACCTTACGTAATATCGGAATAAGAATACAGAGTACCACCCCCAATATTCATCTCGTGGATGTCGTAAGAAGCGACGATAATACACAGTTTTTCCCGTCGTTAGTTGTGTTTTACGTAAATATATTCGGGAGCTTGTCAATAGAACAATGAGTCAAGGAACCAACTGTTTTAATGGCGACACAGTACGCCATAGATAATGTACGTAACAGAATCCATAAATTACACAGATACTTCAAATACTACTTTGTTTTATTATTGTTTTTTTTTTATTGGAGTATTCACACGTCATACGTCCTACTTTTTAAATTGACTTTCTTAATTTCACGAATGTATAATGTATTTCGTGTATGTTTTACATTTGAATCGATCACTATCTCTCTATCTTTAATCAGTATCAAAACTTTACTTAGCTTTCCCCGTTTTGACACAATAATTTTGGACCAATTCCGCACATCTCATGCAAACATGTACACACGTATTTGCGACGGCGGAAGAAAATCTTGAAACAAATCCTATACCAACCCGTCAGGCCAGCGTGGTATAGTAGGCGAAAACCTTCTTTCTTAGAAGAGGCCTATGTCCAGCTGTTTACTATGAAAGGCTGTTGATGACGATGATGATACCTTACATCATTTTTTCAGAAACACATTTATTTATAACTAGCTGACCCGCGCAACTTTGTCTGCGTCTCTCAATAGTAATAAATTTTCTCCGTTTTTGAAACATTCTTCATTGGTGCTCCGCTCCTATTGGTCTTAGCGTGATGATATATAGCCTATAGCCTTCCTCGATAAATGGGCTATCTAACACTGCAACAATTTTTCAAATCGGACCAGTAGTTCCTGAGATTAGCGCGTTGAAACAAACAAACAAACAAACAAACTCTTCAGCTTTATAATATTAGTATAGATTAACCTATTTGGGCTCTCTTTGCCCAGCAACAGCCTAATCAAGTTACAGGAGTCCTACCTTTCAGAAGATTCTGCTTATATTGCCCAATATGGGACACACAGTATGGGAAATATCAAATTCCTAACACCACTTTCCCTTCCAATCTACTTTTCCTTTCAGTATACTAACTTGCCTATATGATTCCTAAAATGCTTGATAAACGGTTGCCACTTATTTCGTAATTGGGATAAAAATTATAGTTGAAAAACGTAAAAGTTTAAAATGGCTTTTCTTTTTCCATTCGTGGACACAAAAGTAAGTCCTTGTGTGTATCTGTGTTCCTGGTGCAAATAATAATAACTTTAATTAAATGCTTATTAAAGAAGTTACATTATCGGATTTTAAACATATTAGTATTATTTTATTACAAATGTATGTACGTAAATACAAAAATCTCACTATTGTATACACAATACAATGAAATATTTTTTGTGATCGTTTAATTAGCAGACAGATACTAATTAGTTATCAGTTTTACTTACCACAATAACGACGACCTTTGAGTCAAGAGGGTAGCGACTGCAAAGTCAGAAATTTAATTCCCTGTAATTATTACATTTAGAGGAATCTGTATATTTATTTTGAAAAAAAAAAACGGTTTTTGTTTTTTCCTATCCAAGAACTCATCGAATAATTTAAACTTTGTTTGGGTCTAGATAGAGCTATAATACAATTAAAATATTCACAATACGTGCATATAGAATACTAGCTTTTGCCAGCGACTTGGTTCGCGTGACATCCGAAATCGTAGAGGATACGCTACTATCCAAAAATAAAGAAGTTTCATATAAAATTTCAGTCCACATTTTGCAACCTTTGGGGTGAAATTTTTTAAAATCCTTTCTTGCTGCACACCTACGTCACCTAAGGAACATGTGTACAAAATTTCATGCTTCTAGACCCATCGGTTGGAGTCGCAGATCGATCAGTGCGTGAATCAATCTATCAGTTTCTTCTTTTACATATTTAGATACTAGCTGAGACCCGCGGTGTTACCCGCGTTTGTTGTTATAACCGCGGGCAACGCCGTGGGGCGAAGCTAGTCTATAAAAAAGTAGCCTAAGTTACTCCTTATGTCATCAGCTATCTGCCAGTGAAAGTCCCGTCGAAATCGGTCCAGCCGTTCCAGAGATTACCCGGAACAAACAGACAGACAGACAGACAGACAAAAATTTTAAAAAATGTTATTTTGGCATATGTACCGTGTAAACATACATATGCATTTAGTAAAAAGCGGTTATTTTAATATTACAAACAGACACTCCAATTTTATTTCTTTGTATAGATATGTTATCGCATAGCTGACGTTCTAGATTCAGTAAATATTTTAAAAAAAATACACAAGCCGCAAAAAAACGAAATGAAACCGATTGTACTTTGACTCCTTTCAAGAACTTTGAAGAGTACACTTAGTTTTTCTAGGAAACTTTGAATAAAATCTTTTTTATATTCCAAGCAGTTTTCCTCTTATCGAATAGGCAAACACTACGTCGTCCTCAACAGCCTTTAGTAGTCTACTGCTGGACATAGGCCTCTTCTTTGATAGGAGGTTTTAACCTACTATACCAGACCAGGTCAGAAGTGTTGGTATTGGGTTCGTTTAAAGGTTTCCTTCTCTTCGCAGTGCTATTGTCCTGCGTAGATTGCTCCCTTATTCGGCCCTTACGACACCCACGGGATGATGATACTCCGTATTCTTAATGAGTCACCTCACGGACGTACAAATGTACTCCTATTTAAAAAAAAAAACACCAAACTAATACTTGTTGTCTATGCGTGTAATTAGACATTATTTAACATACAATGAAACCACCGTGAGAGCCTGTCTTTTCAAATAATATTAATTTCGTATTTTTATGTACAATTTTCGTTGTCCAGTTTTTTGTTTTTCTGTTTACATATTTCATTATCCTCGTTCGCTTTTCTTAATTTTATTTGAAGTCGGTCCCATGAGTTCCTCAAAGGGTTTTAGCTGGATTCTCTTTCGGCAAAAGGCTTAACATGTCTACCAAATCGTAGTTAAGGGAATAGATATTCACAAATAAATATATGTAACTAAATATTGAAGTACAATTAAATACAATTAAGTACTACTAATTAATGTAATAAATATTTATTTTTTAATCAAACCCAGAAGTCAATTTATATAATAATGGTATAAAGCTAACCAGTTTTTTCTTTCGGTTTTTTTTGTACTGGTTTGAGTTGAAAACTTGTTTTAGTTTTGGATAGTCAATTTATCGAGATAGGCTATCCACATTAATATTATACCTGTTACTGTTACCTCTTCACGCTTTAATCGCTGAACTGATTTAAATGAATTTTGGTATAGAGAAAAGTTTCGGGAAAGGACATAGGATAGTTCTTATCCCAGAATTCATCCTTTAAGGGGGTAAAAAGGGTTGTGGAAGTTTGTATGGGATAATCAATAACCGCTGAGCCCATTTCGATGAAATTTGGTATGGAGAGAATTTGATTCTTGAGGAAAGACTAGTTTTTAAGGCTACTTTTTACCGCGATAAACAACCTATAGGGCGGAGCCGCGGGCAAAAGCTAGTAGGTTATATAACATTACGCTATTAACAAAATAGGAGCCGACCATCAATTAAAATATTGCAAAAATGGGGTAAATTACCAAATTTACCCAAATTTACTACTACTACTACTACTAGAGAGACGCAGGTGAAGTTGCGTGTATAAAAAATAGCTAAAATACTGTTTTGCACCGATATTCACAACCGATAACTTTTGATAACACTTACTAATAGTATGTAGTAGCCCATAATGCTAAATGAGGATTTACTCGAGTATTATTGGGACCTATTACATTTGAAAAATGTGGTAATAGATTGAATAAAAGCTATAAAATGTTACCAATTTCAGCGGTGAGAAAAGCTTCTACATGTTTTCAAAAATATAAAAGGAAGAAATCGAAAAAAATATTCGGGCGCATCAGATATTTTGGGGATATATTATTTGGACGCCAAAAATGCTCCCATTTAAAGGTATGACGATTTTAAAGTGACACAAGCTCGTAGCGAATTATGAAAAATGCAAACTGCAAATTCGAAAAATCACCATTTCGAAATATCCGAGCTTGAAAACTATGATGATGATATGAAAGCTAGCTTGGCCGATAGAATACTTATATACTTTTTTTTTGTAAATAGATACACAATATGCATAGAAAACTCCCAAAACTCCGAAACTAATATTTGCAGAGCATACAAACATTTGGTCCGACCCGGAAATCGAACCCGAGACCTCAGAACAGCAGTCGCATACGCTACCACTACGCCACCGAGGCAGTCATTCTATGAACGCAAATGAAAAAAAATAACGTTGTACTCATTTTTTTATCAGCGATAACTAGAATAAGTTACCCTATTTAATAAACCTGTTTCTTTATCTGCGACAACTTAGTTTAGGTCGCCATTGTATAAAAAAAAACAAGGAGCTGTGAGAACTAATCCTTACACAATTATTGCTGAGATCTTAAGCGAGACGGTCTTACGTTACACAGTTGAACAAAATCGCACGTTAACGAAAAAGGTTGTGTGAAAACTGAAGTGTTCAAAATGTTGGGCAAACATACGAAAATATTCTTCGCAGTGTCTGTGGGATTTTTGATCCTGGCAATAGTTTTAGCGTCGTGGGGTTTCCAGAAGATTATCAATAGACAAATACAGAAAGTAAGTTCTTTTTTTAAATTTTATATAATTCATACACAACTCTTCCTGCATTTTTAGTATAGTCTATACGAACTGGTGTGGTTTTTTTCTGAATTTTGTTTAAATTACAATTCGATGGATGGTTTATTTTATGTCTTACTGTTTAAGTATAGTGTGCATTCTAACTTATAGATTAACTGCAATCTATAAATGATACATGTATCTACTTACTGTTTATACTTATGTTTTTTTTTTACTTTTGCGTTTTCGTTCATAATTGAACAAATTAAAACGTACTGCTCGGCATTATTTGAATGAAGACTGCATTTCCAATTATCTCTATTATTAATGATCAAGTGAATAAAACAATGTTGGACATTTCGATTCTTAAATTGTTAAGCGACATTTTTACGAGACATCAACAAAAGATTTTTTTATTAGGTTTTAATGCCTTGCATATTTTATACATATATTACTTCTTTTTTATCGTATCATATCCCTCGTGGTAGTTTTATTACAATACATGTTAATCAGGTAACTCTCAATAAGAAATGGGTCTGGTATGTATGATTGCAAGTAGGTGTCCCATGGACGCCTGCCATTTGGGTACCATACGTGCCTTGCCACTTGTTCTCTTAACCCCCCCTCATCATAACTCCTCCAATTTTCTTCTGATAAATTTCGTTGCGGGTTCCAAGACATTTCAACTTCCAACTCATAACTCTTGTGTGGTCACTGTTGTGAATCCTGGTGATTAATCCCTTAAAAGATCCCTTTTTTTTCTTTGCGGAAATCCCCTCAGATACCACTTACCGGTGGCAATGTCGGACTCGAACCGACTAAAACCGCACGCCGTCTCACCTACCAGTAGACGGGGAACCAGGTGTACCCTAAAAAATAGGAAGGAAGGCCGTGCTGTCACTCCGGCATAGCTGGCCCGTATACTCACTTTCAGTTACAGTATCCACCTACTCAGTTAGATTTACCGCAAGAAACTATATATAAAACATGGAGCTTATCGTAAACCAGAACTATCAAGCCAAAGTTCCCCGACAAGTATTTCTGGGGGGAATAGTCAAAGGGCGGCAATGAACTTTAGTTCTTGAGGTGCAGGTGTCAATGGTCCGTGTGGTGACGGATTAAGAATACAGAGTTCACCACCCCTATTTATCCCGTGGGTGTCGTAAGAGCCCACTAAGGGAGAAAACTATGCAGAACAAAAGCACTGCAGGGAGAAGGAAATCTTGACACAAACCCTGTACCCAACCCGTCTGGCTAGCGTGTTTTAGTAGGCCAAAACCTCATTTCTAAGGAGAAGCTTATGTCCAGCAGTGGACTATTAAAGGCTGTTGATGAAGGTGTCAATGCGCAGAGATAGTTACTTACAATGAGCGGCCCAACTGAGAGTTTTTTTACATCTACTTGGTCGTCACAGTGAAATCTTTACTAATTGCAACGCCGAACGCACTCGCCATCGAAAACAAGAATTGAAATAAACTTACACTAAGCCCTTTGATGACCCGTCTACTCGTTTAGCGCCATTCCATAAAAAAAAATAGAGCTTATACCCAATGCTTTGCCATTAAAAGCAAGTTCCATTCAAAGAGCCCCTATGTCCTTTGTCGAATAACAGCAAAACGTATGCAAAATTTCACGATGACCAGTTGAACGGTATTTCTAATCATAAAATGCAAACAAACATATGTACATTAAAGTTTATATGCGTTAATTCTGAGTCGAATGAATAAAATATGCACGTATATGAAAACAACGTTGTGTAAAAATTTCAAAACGATTAGTAATGAAATTTATGAGATTTACGATTATGAAGTAATGAATTTTTTTTATATCCATAGATACGATTATGATGGTAATGGGACTCACAAAGAAATACATTAATTCCTTTTTTAATTCGTAAATGACACTTATTTGTTTATTGACTGCAAGATTTATCTGTTCATATATACGAGTAGAACTAGCAGAAGTTACCCTTTTTTTTCCGTGCGGCATTCCTTCGCTGTGGCACATTGTGGATGTGTGAACTTAATGATCAAAGCACTGTCTTCCAGTGTACTTTAGGGTGATGTGTAGATAAGTGAGAGTAAGTGCGTTAGGGAGTATAAGAGAGTATCGTGGGAAGAATAGAATAGAGCAAGTAAGAACATGGATTTATACATATAAAAATATATATGTATATTAAAAATATAATTCTAAATGTCTACTATTGTGAGAACTCAAAAGGAGAGGAAAGACTAAACCTAAACTTTAAATGAAAGCCCACAAGACAAACTGAATTTACAGGTAGAATAAAAGACATAAAATATAAAAGAGAAAAAAGATATTAAATAAAAGACGCACGGTGTATTACCTGAACATTAAATGAATTGTAGAAAAAAACAGCTTTTATAGACCCTGAATACACTCACTAAGATAAAACAAGTGAACACAAACAGGACGGGTTTATTTTATTTAGTAAAGAAGTTCCTATGGCCGAGTGCTGGCTCTAACATCAGAACTGTGTGTATTTGGAACTTGGAAGTTTAATTAGGACCACTTTCCGATGTCCTATCGGGAAGTGGGGTAATTAAACTTACACACACACATACTCTTTGTGTGTTTGTTTGTTTGCAAGTCAAATAGAAGCTTGTAAAATCTTCTTTTCACATTTATTTTAAAGCTCCTATCGTATTCTAAATAAAACTAAAGTAAGTTAGTTTCCGTAAAAAGTAATAGTTCCATTCAACTGGGTGAATATCAAAAGACATCTCACGTGGTCTAAGAATTGAATAAAAATGAAAACACCTTCAGAAATACCTAAAATAGAGAGAAAATTATATTTTTTTTACGTAAAACAATACTTATATCGTATTGTACACCCTCACGTCTTTTATTTCTAACTACGAAGGGGTAGATAGACGGGTATTAAACGCCACAAAACTTTTATAGTTAAGCATTTATCAACATTGTTTAATTTAGTTACGTTTATCAAAATGTACCGATAATTATTTGATATAATTGGGTGACGTTCAATCAAGCGGTTTAATAAAATGAATATACTGTTATCACTTTTTTAGTACTAATACACTAGTAATGGACATTAATGCTAATTTTATTTAAATTAATTAATTAAATCTAATTAGCATTAATCGTCAATTCGTCACTTAACACTATCTATTTACAAAAAAATCCCTACATATTTACAACGCACGTGTTGTGACATGTGCGTTATAAATATGAAGGTATTTTATGAATAGATAGGGATATTATTTCCAAACTTAAATTACCTACCTATACCTACTCTATAATTAAACTTTTTATTAATAAATACTATACCTATTAGGTACCAATTCTATGAACAACTTTAAACAATTTAACAAAACACTACGAGAATACAAAGTCATTCAAAACAATACCTAATTTCCCGGCCCCTTGCTATTACTAGCGAATGCTATGTAAATAAAATATTCGATTATTAAAAATTCAATGAATGATATTAAAAATATATTTGTGCAATAAACAATCTTAAATAAATGTATTTCTTTTAAAATAGACATTAAAATCCTTTGCACTCTCAGAAGCAGCATCAATCGCGCCGCGCTTGGTCACTGTTCCGAGCGACATAGGTATTTATGCGAATGAGAAAGCACGCGCTATGAGAATGTGAAGCGTTAACGAATGAAGCGACGAAATTTCGTGTACGTATTAATTCATACGTTCACGAAATTGCACGACTACAATTAATTTTGCGAACTGCTAATTGTGAATTCACAATTAAATATGAGTGTTAAGACTAATTAATCTGTCACTACTAGCCACCCTTCGCGACTTCGCACGAGTCATCTCCACACCTAGTTGTATTTGTTGTTTAATTACATAGCCCATATTTTTTCTCAAAGTTACTCATCTAGAATGAAAGTTATCCTCAAAGTTACTCTCACGTAGAGATGTAGCTTCGAGGAATTGTTCGGACTAATACCCGCCGCAACCTTCCGCCGTAGTTGCACACGGCAAAATTTTCATCCCCACCCCTTGGATAATTGGCGCTTCACCACTTTGCGCTTTTCAAGACACTTTTTGCCTCGCACTACCAACCTGTGGAACAAGTTATCGGCTGCGGTATTTCCGGACCGATACGACCTTTAAACCTCCAAGAAAAGAGCGTACTCCTTCCTCAAAGGCTGGCAACGCGCTGGTGACTCCTGAGTTTGAGGCGTTTCTGGGCGGCGGAAGTCGCTTTCCATCAGGTGAGCCGTCTGCTCGTTTGCCCCCTATTCCATAAAAAAATAATTCAGCAAATATGACTGATTATTCCAACCAACAATATTATAGACTGAGACCAAAGAATCGAACAAAAAAGTGAGCTGAATAATATTTTAAATAACACATCTAATTAATGAAAATAAAATAATTTTAAAACTGCACAGAGCATGTTGACTCGAGCATTTATATTTCCTCAGACATTTATTTCACTTACTGTGTTATTTTGAGTATTCTCCAGTCGCTATAAACCATCACATAACCTCGTAAACTTTACCAATTTGTGCAGAATAGGTATTACAAATTAACATACAATAAAGACAAAAGTTAGAAATAATTGATTAAAATAATTTAATAGATTGTCTTCTATATTAAAAAGAAACAAAGCGAAGTTAATTGCGGTCATTATCCTCAAACAACAAATAACATTTTTTATATTTGAAAATAGTGACCTTGACAGTTCAAGTTATGCTAGAGAATGAAATAAACCAAAATAATTAAAACTGAATAAATGCAAGCCAAAATCCGACCAGTTGTTTTTATGAACAGTTAAATCGACAGTTAAAGTTTTTATAGAAACCATTAGAAACCAGTTGCTATGAATTAAGAGTTCGACAGTGGTGCTAATTCTATTGTTCAAAACCTCTCTAAACTAAAGTAAAAATCACAAAAAAAAATTGTCCTGTCAAATATCATGTTTTCAGAATAGGAAACGTTGTTTGACAGGACTAAACAAATTTTTAGTTTAGTTTAGAGAGTTTTCGAACTACAGAATTAGCACCAATAGCAAAATAAAAATGTGGTTAAAAAGTTATCAGCCTACGAGCATCTGATACGGCCACAGATAAAGATCTTTGTTTTCTCTCGAATGTCCACGGATAATGAGTTTCCGTGTCGACGGTTATTTAAGTTAATGAATAGTGAAGTATATAAAAAATATCTATCATGGAAGAGCCATGTTTCGGCAAATGTTGCACGGCAGCTGACTGGACCGGAGATAGCTCGGCCTCACAGGAAACCGGTGTTCAGCAATTCTTTCGCTCTTTGCACCGAGTGGGTGAGAGGTGAGGTGAGAGGTCTGGAAACCTGGGGACGACTCCGTAACGGCTGAGGACGTCCGCGTTGCGATTCGTGAGAAGACGGGGTGCAACGCGGACAACATCAGAATCGACACCATCCGGCCTGGTCCAGGAATACTTGGCGCTGTGTGGGTCAGCTGTCCCGTAGCGCCGGCCAAAGTTCTGGGCGACGCTGGTTAGCTTCTCGTCCGTCTTGTGAGGTGTTTTAAATGCCTAGCGACGGGATACACAAGCGTCAAGTGTAAAAGTAGTTGCCCAAGCCCAGCCTAAATAGCGGGAAGGAACAGCTACTTCTGGGGAGAACGATTCAGTGAGTAGTGGCAACACGCTTGTGATTCTTGAATTTTAGGTGTTTAAGGACGCCGTGTGATGACGGATTAAGAATACAGAATGTCGCCCCTGTTCATCCCGTGGGTATCATAAGGGCGACTAAGGGAGCAAACTACACAGGCCAACAGCACTAAAAAGAAAAAGAAAACTTGACGCAAACCCTATACCAACCCGTCTGGCCTAGTAACCTAGGCCTACCAAGCATGGTATAGTAGGCCAAAACCTCCTTTCTAACGAGAGGCCTATGTCCAGAAGTGGACTATTAAAGGCTGTTGATGATAAGGGGAGCAGTCGGTTGACCTATCGGCTCGTTTACCCCTATATCATAAAAAATACTCTACTCAAAATCACTTACATAACCACGCTACACTTCACTTTTCAACACTAAACAGTTTCTATATGGTCTTTTTATGATAAGTATGCGTCATTATGTAATGTATGTTTTCTAAACATTGGCGTCACAATACAATGGGGATATATATGTATGAGATACTTTGACAACGACCTTGAACTGGTGTTGAAGTGAAGAGATTATCTTGAACACAACATACACCTAACTTATCTTTTTATGTATATTAATACGTGAGGAGGATTCTTAGTAAATATTTTATAAGTAAACGCGAACAGACAAGGATATGAAGTTAATATGTAGGATTTTTAGGGCCTCAATTCTGCTATTTTATGTTAAAGACGTACGAGGAACAAAATATCGGTATTCTCCTAACATAAAGTACAGTATCAATAGACTGTCGATGTAGTGACAATGGTTTATCAATGGTAATATCAACGACATTGCCTATCTGGAAAATTAAATATATCATTCCTCTAAAAAATTGAAATGTACCGTTTACAGTGTACTGTAGTTCAGTGACAAGTCATCCAAGTCATTAGTCTTACATATTTAGTAGAATACTAAAAGTGCAAAACTCTGCCGTAACGATTAACATAGGTTACTTTTTAACCGACATACACTCGGGGCATACCCATATAATTACCGACATACACATAAAAATTGAAAAAAAATATGCTATTGCATACTTCCGATTGCTCCAATTAACAATAATAATATAAATTTGCGCCCACATAGACGTGCACCACGAAGCTCGAAAATAATAACTACTCTACTTTATTGCAAATAATAATGAACTACAGACTATCCATTGACGTTTTTGTATCAACTATCACAACATTTTATACTCACAAAAACATTAAATATATGGTATAACAAATGTATGTATGTTAAATGTGAGAAACTATCGAGTAACTACCACTATTTGACGCGTTTATGTGTTAAAGTGTGTATCTACGGTATATTTGATCTAAGTAAATGCATAATTAATTCATTTATAACAGGTTTAACTAGCCAAGATGCAACGCATATGTTTTATCATACTAGTTTCAACAAATACATCAATTATAATGGCAATGAAATATATCTCAAAACATTCTAGTAGAATACCGGCTTGTCGGCTTATTCTACACAGCATTCTTAACTTTTATGTAACTCTGATTGACTTAAATGAATACAGACGTCAGTGAGATAATATCACGAGTCTAGATATATTTATATAACAAAAGTAGCACGTTTTGAATGAAAAACATTTGACCCACGTGTTATGACGGCAGAGAACCGCCATTCAAACAAAAGGTCTGCCGTGTAAATTGAATCCTTTAATTCTGTGATAAAGAAGTGATGACACAGAGATTCGATGCGAAATGTGTCCAGCAGTGGACTATTAAAGGCTGTTGATGATGATAATGATGATGAATTTTTCCAAGACTACCCCACAAAAGGAGTGTAATCAACGACCGAATGGCGTAGTGGTTTGTGTAACGGACTGCTATTCCAAAGGCCGCGGATTCGATTCCCGCTCAAGTCAAATATTTGTATGTATGAACATTTAATGTTTGATTTGGTCTGGGTGTTTATATGTATAATAAGTATGTATTTACAAAAAAAAAGAAAAGTATATATGTATTTATATCAGTTGTCTAGTACCCATAGTACAAGCTCTGCTTAGTTTGGGACTAGATGGCGTTGTGTGATTATGGTACAGTAAAAAAAAAACTTTTTAAGATACATACACATACATAAACATTTATGTACAAATTTTCATATCATCGTAACTAAAAAAATAACTGAATTGTTTTCAAAATATTGGGTATTTTATTTATTTATACGACTCAGTTGGTCTGTAGTGCGATACTTCATCATAGAAATGATCTAAGATTTGGAGTGATGTTAGAACTGGATTGATTGACTGCCTCTGCGGTGCAGTGGTAGCGTAAGCGACTGCTGTGCTGGGGTCTCGGGTTCGATTCCCGGGTCGTACCAAATGTTTGTATGATCTGCGAATATTTGTTATATGTATGTACGTATTTACAAAAATAAATAAAAAAAGTATAAAAGTATTCTATCAGTCAATCTAGCTTTCATAGTACAAGAGCTCTCCTTAGTTTGAAACTAGATGGCGTTGTGTGTTAGATGTCCGAAAATATTATTATTATTACTGGATTTTAACTAACACATACATTATATTCTCTTCCTTAAAACTACGTCAACGAGCTAAAGCGACAATATTTGTAGTATAAATACATTAAATTTGCTTTAGTCGTTTATTGCAAGCTCTTGACATTGAAACAACGGAATAGTTTGTCCGTACTTAGTAATAGATCGAACTTAACACGGAACAAGCTTCACGTCATTATTACAAATACACTCGAACAGTAAAGTGTTTACATTTCACATATTTTTTATTTTTTTATTCATTTCATCATCATCATCAACAGCCTTTAATAGTCGAAAGGAGGTTTTGGCCTACTATACCACGCTGGCCAGACGGGTTGGTATAGGGTTTGTGTCAAGTTTTCCTTCTCTCTGCAGTGCTGTTGTCCTGCGTAGTTTTTTCCCTCAGTCGGCTCTTACGACACCCACGGGATGAATAGGGGTGGTGACACTCTGTATTCTTAATCCGTCACCACACGGACCTTATTTATTTATGGACAGAAAATTCTTGTACTGAAAGAAAGAGAAGAAAAAGAAAAAAATAGTTATCAGTTCTAATGCTTAGAGATCCAGTTTGATGAGTGTGATGTCATCTGTGTGTGTAACAAGCACGATTTGTTGTGTGTATTGTTTTAATTTATGTATAACACTAGTACTAGGGTGTTTTCTGTATAGTTTGAGGTTATGGGTGTGGATGAAGTTATAGTTATTACTAGCTGGTACCCGCGTCTTCGTTCGCGTGGAATTTGAAAAGCGCTGCCTAAGTGGGTTCGATTCCCGGACCGGGCAAAATTTTAAAGGGTTTCTCTGAGAGGCAAAATAGCCTAAGTTACTCTTTATATAGACAGCTACCTTGTACTAAAATATTATCAAAATCGGTAAAGTCGTTAAGAAGATTACCCGGAACAACCGGACAGATAAACAGACAAAAAAATTAAACAGGTCTTTAGGCATAGATATCGTGAAAATAACCGTGCAAGCATGAAAATAAACTATTATTTTAATATTACAAACAGAAACTTCAATTTTATTTATTTTGTATATCTACATATGTATACTTATATTATCACTAAAAGTTATTTTTACACAAATTGTTTTTAAACAAAAGAAAAAAACAATAAAATTTCAAGAAAAAAATGTGTTCAAATTAATGTCTCGCAAAGAATTTTTTTGCACTAAAAAAAGTTGTGAGTTATAATTGTTCCCTAATTAGTTAACTAACAATTACCTATACATTATGACAAAAGAGTATTTTACCTCAAATACTTAAGAACAACACACAAAATACAACATTTTCGTTGCAGAACGTTTATATTCTGATGTAATGGCTGACAGCTTGAATTACTGTAGAGATATTTGAACTGTTTAGTAATCATCAGCTCCAAAAGGTGTCTAACAGCCCTCAATTCCCGTTACCCTAAATTCTGGGGGTGGGTTGGCTCTCTTTCTCTTTTCTTTTTCTCTTTTTTAAAATCACAACGCCCGCATTAGGTATATATCCTGTGTCGCAGGGGACTTTACAAACATGCATGTAACGAACACAAAGAACACCCAGACTCAGAACAATAATTTGTGGATCACACAAAGTTTTGTCCTATGTGGGGATCTAACAGACAACATTCAGCGCAGTAGAACGCGGTGTGGCGACTGCGTAAGCCACTACGCCATCCGTGCAGTTATTTTTGGTATTACTTGGTGCCTTTTATTGGTTAAACCATACTACTTACACCTTATTTTACTGTGCGGAAATCTCCTAGGATACCACCCACCGGATAACCGGGATGTCAGACCTATGCCGACTAAAAACCAGACGTTGTCTCGGGTACCAGTAGTCGGGGAACATTTTCTAAATAACAGTTACTGCGATGCTGTTCATATCTTCATCAGCACTCAAGTTATTTTATTAAACTTGTAATGGCGCCTAGACTTTTTATCACCCAAGTCACCAAAGTTTCTAGGGGCATATGACGTTGTACCAGGGACTTCATTTCTAGGGTATACCTGGTTCCCCGGCTATTAGTACCCGAGACGGCGGTTTTAGTCGGTTCGAGTCCGACATGCCACCGACAGGTGGTATCCGAGGGGATTTCCGCACGGAAAAAAAAAAAAAAAAAAAGGGCATATGACGTGGGATATCGACATAAAGTATTCATAATATTGTCTATCAACTCATTTTTACTATATAGTAACTGCTTTAAAACCTATAATATTGTGTCCCTATTTTTATAAAATAAATACCAGAAGGCCAATTCTCGTTAAAAAGTCGTTAAAAATTCAGTTCCGATCTGCTTTCGATCTCACAAATATCGTAATTATTATCAAATAAATTATTATTAGTAGAAAACCGTTTCAAGTTTCGGTCACAATACGATATAAGAACATTACAGTCAAAATTGGACGTTACTTTACCATGAGAATATCTTTTATGAAATTTGTGAGATTGAGTACTGGGTAGATGGGAAGTGAATTGTGAACGAATTTTTATTCCGAGAATCGACCTTCATGTGACGACAACACTCTTACCAGAGTTTTCCATTCATTTTATTTGTTACAACAAAAGTGCAATTTTGGTTGTGAATTTAAGAAAGTTACAATAGTCGACTTTCACGCATATTATTAGGAAAGTCAAGAACTTGATTCGCAATTGACATTAATGTTAAGAATTTGATTATATGGGTTTTTCGTCATTACATATGAATTATTATGAAAGTTCTAATAAGGAGACTCCTAATCAAACTGCATTATTATCATCATATTGGCAAAGTTGTAAATAAACTCACTAGACTACACTGGCCTGTTGGTCCAGTGGTTAATGATCCAATCGCCAGACTGCCAGGCCAGAGACGTTCTCTGTCTTATGAAGGTTCGATTCCCGCCCAGAACATATGTATACTGTAGAATGAACATGATCCTTTGTTCTACGTCTAGGTGTAAGGTCTTTGACGAGCTAGCAAGACCTTAAATACAGTCAGTACAAACCTACAGTACATCGGGTGCTTAACCAAGATTTCTTTCTCCCTTTCTTGTAACTAAATGATAGCATATGTGTAATTAATGTGATACATACGTTGTCCGCACGAAATTATGTAAAATCTTGTTTATCTGTGAAGACGTTTAATTGGCTAAAAGTTTTATATTATTGTCACTATTTCAATATTAAAGCTGTTGGTTTTCCTTCAAATAAATAAATTTATCTATTCTTAACAACTAGCTGACCCGAGCAATTTCATCTGAGTCACTCAAATTGAATATATTTTCCCTGTTCTTGTAACATTTTTTATTGATACTCCTATTGGTCGTAGCGTTTTATTATAGCCTAGAGCGTTTCTCGATAAATGGGCTATTCAACACTAAAAAAAAATCAATTGGAACCAGTAATCCTTGAGATTGGCGCTGTTAAACAAACAGACAAACTCTTCCGCTTTTTAATATTAGTTTAGAGTTTTGTATATAAATTAAAAGTATGTTTATTTGGAAATAATGTGCTCAGTTATTGAAAATTGGCTTTCCCCCTATTACGGGGATGGAAGGGGTTAACCCTGACGGCTTTGCGGCTAGATGTTGATTATGTTATATTGCACTAGCTGAGACCCGCGGTGTTACCCGCGTTTGTTGTTATAACCACAGCAACGCAGCGGGGCAAAGCTAGTCTAAAAAAGTAGCCTAAGTTACTCCTTATGTCATCAGCTATCTGCCAGTGAAAGTCCCGTTGAAATCGGTCCAGCCGTTCCAGAGATTATTCGGATCAAACAGACAGACAGACAAAAATTGAAAAAAAGTTTATTTTGGCATATGTACCGTTTAAACATTCATATGCATTTAGTAAAAAGCGGTTATTTTAACATTTCAAACAGACACTCCAATTTTATTTATTTGTTTAGATATATGTATAACCGTGTAACTATTTAAGTCAATAAGGGTTTACTTTACTTTGCTGGAACTGTAGTTGGTATGTGGACGTTTAGCACGCCTTTATCCACCCCTTCTAATAATCTTCTTGTATCTTATCGTATTGTTCGGATTACCGACGTGTACTCGTATGGGTGTAAATTAACCGTAAAGCTTTAACCGGCTTAACAGAGGTTATATTACTACAGTATAACCAATTAATTCACACACATGCTGATATCCATATATCGGAAGTTCGAGGAATCGGAAAACAATGAAAACCGGTTGGATTATTGTGGTAATTACCTCTGTACACGAGCATATTATTGTTCTTTTATATAATACTAACTATTGCCTATCGCCTCGTTAGCGTGATGATTCCTTATTTCGTATTTCAATCTTTGAAAATGACAGACTTTTAAACAACCGTTCATTCTTTATTTTATCCGAATAGGGTCAAAGTGAATAAGAAATTCCAAAAATCCTATCGCTGTGGTTTAGGCTCTGTGTTGAAGTCAGGACAAGTAATTGGAACGAAGTTCCTTATCGCGCATTGTGAAAGGGGAAAGGGGGGCTAGACGGAAAAAATTCTCACGAAAAGTTGTAACGACACTTTTTATTTTGAATTGTCACTTGTCAGTCATTCAGCGCTATCTATCGAATAGATAGGAAATCATTACTTTTCATCTCAGTAAAATTAAATATTGTATTCGACATCATTTCTCAAGGAGATTTTACCAATGTATAAATTGTTTTAATTAGAAACCAACTGAAAAATATGTAGGTTATAGCCGCTTTCATAGATGGCGTTATAATTAAAATCGTGTCGAATCAATTTTACTCGATCGTCACAACTTCGTTCCTATCGGGTGTCCCACGACACCACACGCCTTTTTTTTTAAATGCATGAAGAATTTCTCGTAAGAATTTACAAACGTCACGTTACGTCACAGTCAAGTTGAAGTCGCCGAACCGGTAGGTTTTAAGCCCGCTTTTTACTACTCACGTGTTAGCAAGCCTATCACGTGAACTGAGCACTCTGAAATTATATTAGTAAATTGTAAACCAATCATTTCATCAAATGAATATGATTTTAAAGTAGCAATAATTTCCATATCTAGCTTTCACGCCAAAATCACTAAACTGATTTTAAATATTCTTTCACCAATGAAAAGATACATTATCAGCGAGTAACATAGGCTATTTCTTACCGCGATAACCTGTCGGTTTCACTGTTACTGGCAAGCAGAACCGCGGGCAAAGGGTAGTAAACAATAAAAGAACAAATAAATGAATAAAAATACATTATCCATACTTAGATACTAACAAATCAATTGAATAATGAAACTGTTGCTACAATGTATGTTTATAGACCATTCAAGATCAGATTAAAATGTTTTGATCTCCCGGATCAAAAAGCCAGGTATTGCAAGTTAAGGCAAGTTTATAGTGGTACAAATAATATAAAAAATAAAATCAATAACTGGTTCTTTTGGTCTAGACGTTAACGATCGTGACAAACCAGAGGATTAATTCGCTTTGATTCCCACTTAGGAAAGATCAGTGTCATAATATGTATGTAAATATATAGAAATGTTTACCAGCAGTCTACTTACCGTAGCACAGGTTCAACCTTGTTTGGGATCAGAAGCACGTGTGTGAGATGTTTCAAGTTATTTTTTTTATTGTTATAATGTCTTCTAACATGAATCTAGTTTAAAATACATACATTACATATATCTAATCTACGCACGGAAGAATACTGATATGGAAATTATCTCTTTAATCAGCGCCGTTTCAATGCTAGCAGATTTAGATATTCATACCTGTACATAATTGTTACATCGCCTGACATGCTCTTTTTGCGTCGGTCGACATGGTGACATGCAAAAATGTCTCCAAGTGAAAACTGGTTTTTAAATCACTTGGGTATTCGACAATCTATTAGTATTTAATGTATACTGTCCATGCTTTAAATACGTTTATAATAACTATGCTATACTACCTTCGTTCGTGGCTTCGTTCGCAGCTTCGTTTGCGTTATTCTCGATAATAAATCGACGGTGGTGACGGATCATCCGTGTGGTTCATCCCGTGGGTGTCGTAAGAGCCGACTAAGGGTAATTCATTTTAGTAAAAAGTACCTCACTAGTTTAATTTGATATCTTTAGTACTATAGTTACTGCGAGAGTGACACTCTGCGTCTGAACGTGAAAAGTGTAATCAGTGTCACTATCGATTGGATTATTGGGATTAGTCTGTTGTTCATCGAATGAATAGCGTCAGACTAGTTACTCGGGCAATATTGTGGTTGCAAGTCGACTATCGTTAAGTTTTAACTGTGCTAAGTAAGTAAGTAAGCTACAACAACACTGCAAAGAGAAGGAAAACTTGATACAAACCTTACACCAACTCGTCTGGCCGGCGTGGTATAATAGGCCAAAACCTCCTTTCTAAGGAGAGACTTATGTCCAGCAGTGGACTAGTAAAGGCTGATGATGATGATGATAAAAGCCATAATTCTATTGCAGACTAATCTATCTCTGTCTTCTGTGTGTCTTGCTGTTCCAACATAATTGTGTAACAAACATCAATAGTAGTTTATAGTTGTCGTAAGATTGTAGCATCTCTTTTTTAAATCGTGATCATAGCCTGTCATAGGAAGTTCACTTTTAAAAATTTCCCCTTTCAAAGTCTCTCACCTCACAATAACGATACTTATTTTACAATATCAGTCAGCTTAGTGGAAACATGTTTAAATAAGAACAAAGGAACCCTTAGAAGGAATAAGTACATAGCTCGAACTGTTGCCAAAATAAATGATATTTTATATTATTTGAAATAAACAATCGCTGAAAAATAAAGGTTCTCCTTTGGGATCAGAGGCCGGAAAACAATGCTCAGAAATGTTAAATTCGGAAGTCCATTGATATTAATAAAATATTTACCTTCCGTTATGTTATTTAAGCGATTATGGGTCGTGGTCCAAATTCATTCTTTGTTTTTGTTTGTATTTAAAAAGACAACGCCCGCATTAGGAATATATCCTGTGTCGTGGGGGACTTTACAAACATACATGAAACGAACACAAAGAACACCCAGACCCAGAACAACAATTTGTGGATCACACAAAGTGTCGTCCCATGTGGGGCTTGAACCCACAACAATCGGCGTAGTTGGAAGCGGCGTGGCGACCGCTTAAACGACTACTCCATCCGTGCAGTCAAATTCAAATATAATATAATCATTATTCAAATTTAAACTAAAACACGGTATGAGGGGTCTATGGACCCCCTTTCGGAACGATGTTCCTTTCGCTTTTTGGTAGACGTTTGCTATACAGTCTGCTTTTAACACGGTTACCTACAGATTATTTAGATAATAAATTTGCTTAGGATTGATGCTGCTCACTCCCACATTTCAAAGTGATGAACATATAATTTTTTGTTGTAATTTGTATTTCATTTGTTTTCAATTTGTTTATTTAAAATTGAATTGTATGGTCTTTTTTTGTGGCAGTAGGTAAATGTGAGCACAGTATAGGCTTGTAATGAAAGTTCATATTTTAGTAACTTTCTGGTGGTTTTGAGTGTTTCCACGACCGACTCAAGTGTCCTGCAGGCGGTAGTGTCATGTTCCGGATTGTTGATACTGACTATATCAGTTAGGCTACACAATAGCTAAGGCTCTTATGCTGTCTGTATGGACGGGACGACTCAAAACTATGGTCCTTTCTTCAAAAGCCCAACCCAGACCCTATACTGCACTCACATAGTTCTCTTTAACATTATACACGGACTAAAAAAAAAAAGACACCTCTGTGGTTTGTTCCGGCGTTTCTTCCCAGAGCGAGTCTTAAAAAATGCCGGTGCTTTCTAGCTGTAAATTCCGACTTGTAAAAATATCTGAAAAGATTTACTTGCAGAAATAAATATAATTTCATCATCATTTCATTTCAAACCTTTTTCGGATCAGTTTAAAGATGAAAATAAAAAAATGAAATCGAAAAATAAACATAATTAACCGGGTAGGTGGCGCTGCGACCGAGAACATAATAATTTTAATATGAAAAAAAAACCAGAGACCCAAACACACCGAGCATAACAAAAATCTATCACGCTGCTTCGAATTATAAATGAATGCACACAAAACAAAAATGCACAATGGCAGATACAAAAGATTTACGTACACGAGGAGCACAATTCCGATTGAATTAGCATTTTTAATATTATTATGTAGAATTTCCAGGTAAATAAACCTGAATAAAATTGTGATCATCATTTATTGGCGTCGAAATGCATATTAATGTAAAAGTCATCAAAAGTTCAGCCGCTTAGCTGTACGATATTTCTTTTTTGGTTTCCTGTAGGGCCATAAATATTTTCAGTACCAGCTATTTCTATAACTAAAATAAAGACATTTCGGCAAATGCCAAATTTGTTTAGTGTATTTTTATGTCTTGGTCGGAAGACCTTCAATTCAACTGGTAAAATAATTACGAAGATTTAAAAAAAAACCCTACCAAGCTGTTCCAGCTTTGAAAATGCTCTGACAAACATTTGGATTGATTTATATTTGAAAAAATCGTAATTGAAAAATTATAAAAAACGTTTAAAACAGCTTGATGTGTGAAGTTATTATTTTAGGACTGTAGTTTATGATTGTACAGGATACTTATATTTAATGCAACATATCACGGAGCTGTATAAAATCTACGTCATCTACTGATCCAATGATCTTGAACTCGCTACAGCTTTATAGATTACAAGATCGTGCCTTTACCGTATGGTAGTATTTTGTTTGTCCAAGTTTGTATTTGTTGAGAATTTTCCTCTATGAAATTGAATCATTAACTTTAAAAAAGTATCAAAGACTTCACTAAAAAATGAGCTGTAAAATTCATGCCTTCCTTTTCCAAGGCTGGTTTTTTTTCTTTTAATTTAAATTTTGACTCCAAGGGCGGCGACGCACTTGTGACTTTTGAGTTGCGGGTATCCATGGGCAGCGGTGGTTGCTTGCCATCAGGTGACCCGTCTGCTTGTTTGCCCCCTTATACCATAAAAAAAAATTTTAACTAACCTTCACTTCCCTGCCTACACATTATTATTTTTATAAAAATAATACAATAGTAGCTGAATACATACTAATATTATAAATGCGAAAGTGAGTCTGTCTGTCTTTCTATCTGTCTGTCTGTCTATCTGTTACTTCTTCACTGCTTAAACCGATGAACCGTTTTGGATGAAATTTGGTGCAGAGATCGTCCGAATAAAACCCGGGAAAGTACATAGACATTTGTATGAGGAATCAATAACCCATTGAACTGACCCATTTAGATGAAATTTGCTATAAAGATACTTTGATTCTTGAGCAAAGACACAGGCTTCTTCTTACCGCAATAACCAATATTTACGCGGGCGGAGCCGCAGCAAGATATTACCTACTCGTTCCATTCTCTATTTGACTTACAATACCGTACAATACACTCAAACTTGTAACTGAATACCTGAGTACTATAAGACAAGGCATATTTCTGTACTTCAACTATATTATTATGTTCAACAACACAATTTGCCACCGCAAATCCGATCTTAACCACATTACGAACCGCTATAATTTAGAAACCTAGACTATTGCCCAAGTGAGTAATGACAGTTAGATACTTTGGGTAAGTACTTCGTAAGCTCATGTTTATTTTGTGAAAATTGAAGTTTATGAGACTAAACATTATTTCATACAAAGTGCCTATTTTGGGAATTTCATCATCATCATCAACAGCCTTCATTAGTTCACTGCTGGACATAGGCCTCTCCTTAGAAAAGGAGGTTTTGGCCTCAAATAAAGGAGGGAATTTCAATTTAAACTATTTTTTTTCAAACTTTGTTTTTTACCCTTTGGAGTAGAATAAATAAAAATAAAATTAGGAGTCCTGATTTTTTATAATTACCAAAGAATTTTCAAAATGTTTTTTTCAAGAAGTCATTTTTTTTTAAATGTTTATCATTAATTTTTTGATTTTTTTTTATTATAAACGTCTTAATTGCCTGTCGTCTTTTCTGGTTATATGTTTCCTATGTATAATTGTATGTCACACAAAGGAAAAAGTTATTGGGTAAAAGATATTACAGAGTCATGTCAACAGATATCAATCATGAAAAATGCCAACCATTACAATTTTGTGAGTTTTCCAAGTTATTTATCTCAAAAGAGGGGACGCTTTTATTAAGTTTCTGCCCGGGTTCGAATAAATCGTAGATCCGGGACTGCCGTTAACCTTAATCCACAAAATGATTTGGGTTTAGCAGCAATCTAAATATATGTATATTTAAAAAAGTTGAAGTTTTGCTACAGTTTTTGGTGCCTAGAATTTTACATGGGTCACCATCCTACTGAGACTAACAGTTATGTAGTATTTGGGAATCTCGAGTTAAAGCTACACGGTGTTTCGTCACAAGGGTCTAGTTCTGAAGCTTGATAGGAACCCTGATCTGGAAATATCTGTCATACGTCAGTAACATCTAGAAAGCTCCAATTATCAATATAACTAGTTTCAAATATTAAATTATTGAAATTTTATTGATGTAACTTGTTTTTATACTGTATAATATTTACATTCGTGACAGTAATTATCCCATAACATGGCAGTTTTTATCTTCAGTAAAAATGGTCGCTTGTAAAAAACTGGATTTTGTATAATTAAGAAACAGTTTTTGTATAATTATACATCTACATTGATGTATATTTGATTCATTCCGATGAAAATAATTTAAATGATTCAAAAAAACATCAATTTTCTTAAATGCATATAATTATTTTATCATCATAATCACCGTTGAACTGGATATACTCGTAGTAATGTCGTAACATTGTAACGTAAATCGTAAAAAATTACGTTAATAGTATTCATATTTATAAAAATAACCTTTTTTACTCGCATGTGTATTTTGGGGATGCCCCAATAGTTTTGTATAAAATTTTGGCATTGTATGATTCGGTAATTAATTGTAACTTACTAACCCAAATTTCGTCCTTGTAATCCAAATTGTGTCCGTGCTGACGGATTAAGAATATAGAGTGTCACCACCCCTATTCATCCCGTAGGTGTCGTAAGAGCCGACTAAGGGAGTAAACAATGCAGGACAGCAGCACTGCAAAGAGAATTAAAACTTGAAACAAACCCTATACCAACCCGTTTGGCCAGCGTGGTATAGTAGGCCAAAACCTCCTTTCTAAGGAGAGGCCTATGGCCAGGAGTGGACTAGGAAAGGCTGTTGATGATGAAGCCAAATTTAAATTACGCGCTAAGGAAACAGCCGCATCGGGATTTGCGGCGGGGTGGTGTGTCGAAATCGGACCGACTAAAACTACACTCTGTGCCTGTAATAGGAGGGATCCGGGAACTGCTGTTATTAAGATATACGGACTCCTCTTAGCGCCTGCCCGCAATGACGCAGGCACCTTCGGGTACATTCTCTATTTAAGCGATGTCCGGTACATGCGGACGTCGCCTCCTCGCGGCTAGCCATTATGGCGGTTGGAGGGGAAATATTCCATAATATGCTTAAGTTTTAAGGACTTTTACTACGAATTCCAAGATGGAAATAAGATATAGTTTAAAAAAAAATACTTGATCACAATGACAATAGTTTTATCAAATTACATGATTAATATTAACTACATAGTTTGCTTCCGTCTTTCAATAGTTCATCATCAATCATTGAAATGGTTAAATACGGATATTAAAAAGTCCATCAAAATGGGATCTGCTGTATAATTTGACACAACTAAACATACTATTATTTACCACATCCAGAGGAAATGATAAGCAGATTGGCGTCATGCTCAATAGCATGCTAACACGTCATGTCATGTCATTAAAAAAGTAATAACAGAAAATTAAAATGAAAAATTACCATAAACAAAATAAATAGTAAATCAGAAAACAAAACTTACAATTTCATGACCAGCTTGTCAATTTAATTAAATAATT
This sequence comes from Arctia plantaginis, assembly GCA_902825455.1. Lineage (NCBI taxonomy): Eukaryota > Metazoa > Arthropoda > Insecta > Lepidoptera > Erebidae > Arctia > Arctia plantaginis. Next base: position 306,121 of record CADEBD010000041.1, on the reverse strand, counting down.
GTGTTTTTATAAAATTTAACAATTAACTTTTATAATTTGTATGTGACTTAACTGAATTATTTCAGAATTCTATTGTTGGTTAAGTTTAAAGATCAAAATTCTCTGCTTTAATTTTTTTTGTTCTCGTTTCGAGGCGAGTTGGAATGCCTTAAATAACCTGTCAATTTTTTTTTTTATTAGTCTATACACAAAATTTAAATCAACACGTATTTTATTACGCAAAATGCTTTTGTAGGTTTCATATGTTTGTTACTAAAGGTGTATTTTCTTTCTCTTTAAAAAATATCTTTCTCTGTATTGCGTTAATAGTTTGTTGTATGCTTCCATTCCTAACAACTCGAGACGCGTAAGTGTGTGTGTAACAAATTGTGTGAATTGTTTTTTTTTATGGTATAAACGAGCAAACGGGGGCAAACGAGCGGACGGGTCACCTGACGGTAAGCAACTACCGCCGACCATGGACACCTGCAACTCAAAAGTCACAAGTGCATTGCTGCCCATGGAGTCCCTCCCGCTCGAGTCAACGGGAGGGGGGATTTGGGCTCCGATAACCTCACTCACTCAGTGATAGGCAACAAAAGAATTGCTTAACACAAGCTTATTTTTGGCAAACCTCGATGAAATGTTTACGTATAACTTCTTTTTAATTCCGTTTTATTAGAACATTTAGTCTGCTTACCTACAATTAAGTGATATTGCCTGATGGACTCTAACAGGAGGAGATTAGACTTATATGAAGCAACGAGTTTTTCTTTATCATCCGTTGTGTAGAGAATATTCGATGTTTAAAATCCTTTTTGTATTTCAGAATGTTCAACTGGAGAACAACTCGATGATGTTTGACAAATGGATGAAATTGCCAATGCCTATGGACTTCAAGGTGTACTTGTTCAATGTGACGAACGCCGAGGAAATAAACAGGGGCGAGAAGCCTATACTATCGGAGATCGGCCCATATGTATATAAGTGAGTTTAAATAATACTTTCTAAGACTCGAGGAGCTCGCAGACAAGTGGTAACCGAGTTGTTTGAACACATTGTCACAACAACATCACATCATCTGCCTTTAATAGTCTACTGCTGGACATGACCCTCTCCTTAGAAAGGATGTTTTGGCCTACTATACCACGCTGGCCAGACAGGTTGGTTTAGGGTTTGTGTCAAGTTTTCTTTCTCTCTGCAGTGCTTACGACACCCACGGGATAAATAGGGGTGGTGACACTCTGTATTCTTAATCCGTCACCACATTGTAAAGTTAAGCAATCCTAGCCAGGACAGTCTAATGACGGATGATCATTATTAACACATTAAGACCCCCCGTGCTTCGGAGAGTATGTTAAGCGGTCGGTCCCGGTTGCCATACGAAGATCATTGGCAATTCGATTCGCTTCGATTTCGCCTAGTACTTGGGTTGTGGTTATCTGATGGCAGTATATTGGTAGACTTAAAACTGGCCTCAACCTAGTTTGGGAAAAAGAGGGGACTTTACTGACATACGTGTAACGGTCACAAAGAACACCCTAACTCAGAGTAACCATTTGATGATTACACAAAGTGTTGTCCCCTGCAACCATGTAGGGATTGAACCTACAACACTATAACGTAGAGAGATCCATGCAGTCTGATGCAACATGCACATTTACAGCACGACATGGCTACGGATAGAACTATAGCTACATATAGACATAAAATATAAATACAGGTGTTTGTTTTCGGAGCAAACAAAAGGTCATTTATAAAATTTATCTAAATTATACAGTCGTCAATTTTTTATTATAAGTGCTAATTTAATCATCATTACTTAAACAATGTTTTATCAAATAATAATGTGAACAAAGTAGAGTTAGGCGACGGACGCACGCGACGCGCGACTCCTCCATTTTATAAAAAAAGATAATAGAGCTGCCTGAAAGACACAAAAATATAGTATCGTTTATGAGATTGTGTATATTCTATAAGCTCTGGCTGGCTGATTTTGTATGATTTGCTGGTTTCTTAAATCAATACATTGTTTTTAATGTTAGTTTATTGGATGGTAGCCATAGCTGGTTAAATATTGTAAAAATACGTACGATAGTTCAGACTACTTATGTACAGATAACTTCTCAATGTCTTTAAGTATTTAGATAAGGCACGTAAACCTTGTTTATCAACTAGGCAACTGGAAGTATCCAACTTACACGTGAGAACTTGTATTTTCTGGTGAGCAGGTAAAAACACACACATACATGTATACGTTTACATATTTATATAACTTTATCAAGTTTACTGCAGTTTTTAATTGCCTAATTTACTGTTATTGACATGAACTTAAAAAGCAACGGATATAAAACATGTTAAAAAGGAAAAAAGAGTGTTCCTGGAGTTTTCTCCAGTTCTACTCTACAGGGTCCACGCACTACAACAGGCTAATAGCTTTAAGTTTTACTTATACTTCTGACAATTTAAAAATACCTATTACTGGTGTAATCAAAACAAACGATTTTGATTTCGAATTCAGTCCTCCATCATGGAATAGATTGTTACCTATATACGAAATTAAAGTGTTAAATATCTGTGTCTCTCAGTCTGTTATTCTACTGCATTTTACACATATAAACACAGTATTATTATTCCTTAAGCTTAATACAATAAGACATGATTTCTTGACAAATAAAAAAACACTCACTCAAAATTGTCTGTTTGTGTGGAGTTTTAACAATTGCATAATGATTTTTATTTCTGATTTTACCGTGGGAGAGTTACACACACACACACAGCCGTAAAGAGCCGGTTCAGGCTCGACAGGTCATACCAGGGCCTCACAAAAAACAGTGTTAAGCAGTTCTTTCGTACTATTAAAGAAATCATAGCTTTAACTCGAGCATAGCTATAAAAGTCGATATTTAATTTAAGTTTAAGTTTTTGAGATCGAAATGGCACTGCACTAAAGGCAAAACACATATATCACGACCAGTTGCTGGCCATAATTTTAGTGTTGCCATTCTCTATGCCAACTAAATCCTAATTGTAGCTGCTATATATCAGTGTAATTTGAACCCTAATGGTTTTTATATTCATACAAAAAGTTTACATCTTCTTTATATAAAGTTACGACAAAGTCAGAACCACTCGTGAAATGCGAAAACAACCAAAGTATCTCATGCACAATACAAACATAAAATACAATAAATACAGTAAAATTTTAAACTTGTTCATAAACATAAGAAGCAATAGCGATTGTCGAAACAGAATGTTTTATCCGGAGAGTTAAAACAAGTTTGAGATACATTGACATCACATAAAAGTGTCACAAAAATGACACTTTATTTTTATTTTAAATTGAAAAACAGGCAAATGTAAATAATATAAAATGACGTTGAAAGTGCAAGAGCATGTTATGTACGGGTATGCTCATGGACGGTTGACTTTATAGAAATTAAATCCTATTGTGCCACATTTAGGACTCATTTTAGGACTCGCTAGCGTGGTTGCAGGTATAAACACGATCATAGGGATATGGAGGCCGATTTTACTCTTGATCAAACAAATTAATTCTCGTAAGTGTTAGTCTGGTAAGTGTAGTTCTAATGGTAAGTGACCCTGACTGCTAAGCTAGAGATCATGGGCTCGATTACAACCCAGGACAAATAAATGTGTTATGAGCATGAACATTTGTTCTGTCTGGGTGTAATTTATCCATAATATGTATGTATTTAGAAATAAATAAGTACGTTTATCAAGAGTCTGGTTACCCTAGCACAGGCTCTATCTGGTTTAGAATCAGACTGCCAGGTGTGAGATGTGTGAAGTTAGAATTTAAAATAATCTAATTTATCTGTTTAAAATTAATACCTATTTTGTTCTATCTTTAGTAAAAGTTACGGTTGTCGAGAATCAAACCTCGATCCTCGACATCACGGTTTGCCGGTGCTTACAAGCGGCTGAACCGCGCAAACGACGTGCGGCGCGGGTGACGGGGAGGCAGCGAGAAGCGGGGGCGCGGACGCAACGGCTCCCACCAAGATTGCTATTATGTACTCGCACTCGCCTTATATACTCGAACGGGATCACTGCTCCTTCAACGTAATCCTTGTGATCATTAAAAACCAGCGCAACATACAGTCCACTTTTATTTAACACCGAGACCTTAACAATTTGGTCCTTCGCGATAGTGTTTGCAAGTAGAAATACGGTGGACGAGCGGACTTCGACCCTCTTTTTCGAGTCGTGTTGGCCTTTTCAACGACAGAGGACATTTGAAAGACGAAGACGAAGAGAAGAATATAGTGGTTGGATAAGACATTCTGTGAGTTCGTTCCATTTTCCTTTTTACTCCTGCTTATCTCTTTTACCACATATTTTTTAAATCTCTTTTCTGCCTTGCTTCAAATAGCCAAGTTGAGCCAGCCATCGCAGCCATCTTAAACTTAACATAAAGTTTTTAGCATTGTTAAAGTTTCATTAGAAATCAAACACATTTTACGTTACAGATAAATATAAATAGTATTAAATTTAACATCGTTGTTTCGCTTATGTATTCATCGTCGCATTTGCAAAACCGGTTTGTTACGCCGGCTACGCACGTGGCTTTTGTTAGCGGACAGCTATTCTTTGTATTATTTTATTACGAGTCTTCATAAATACCCTTTATTTTAATAGTTCATCTTATTCATTTTATTTTTAAACATATTTGCTTACTAAATAACTATAAGTTAATCGTTTTATTAGTTTATAAATCTTTTCCACGGCCTTTCATCATGCCTGATCATATTAAAACATTAATTAAGAAAAGATCTGCCTTAAAATCAAAGCTTACTACCTTCAACAAACATCTTAATATCCTTAAAAGCTGTAAAAGCCTTAGTGAACTGCAAACTGCTGAGTTGGAATGCCGTTTAAGCAAAATTGAAAATTTAAATTGCGAATTCGATACGTTACAGGATGAGATCGAGGCACTTTGTGATGAGTCCAGCGGTGAGGAAGACGAGTCCATCTCCGAGCGTGAGCATTTCGAGAATGAATATTTCGCATTAGTAGCGTGTGCGCGCTGCCTTCTCTCTTCGAATAAACGTCGTGAATCTGTAGCAAGCTTCAATGATGCTATATCAGGTGACGATTCCAAGATTTGCCACGTTAGGTTGCCTAAAATAGATTTACCTCATTTCAGCGGTAGCTATCAGCACTGGCTTGAGTTTAGGGATACTTTTACATCAATTATCCATAACAATAAAAACATAGATAACGTAAACAAATTTTATTACCTACGCGCTTCTCTTCATGGGAGCGCGGCCTTAATTATTAAACATATTCATGTTTCAAGTGACAACTATAAAATTGCGTGGGATTTATTATTGGAGCGTTACGATAATAATCGTTTACTCGTTAACAACCATGTACAGGCATTATTTAGCATTGAACCTTTACATAAAGAATCCTGTAAGTCTATCCATTACCTTATTGACACTACTACGAAGAATATTAGAGCACTTACTACATTAAATCAGCCTACTCAGTACTGGGACACTTTAATTATTTTTATGATGTCTTCTAAATTAGATAAAATTACCCTGCGTCACTGGGAAGAACATAGAAACAAGATGAGTGATAGTCCAACCTTAGACATCTTCCTTTCCTTTTTAAGAAATAGGGCTGATTTATTAGAAAGTTTGGATGACCACGATAACCGTTCAATCTCTTACAACATAAACAACAAGTTTAAATCCAAATTAAATGAAAATAATAATTGTAAAACCAGTTCCGTACAATGTCCCATGTGCGATCAGTCACATTACTTATTTAATTGTGAATCTTTTAGGGCACTTACTGTAGAAGCTCGCATAGACAAAGCTAAGCAGTACAAAGTTTGTTTAAATTGCCTACGTCCTGGCCATACGAGTAATAAATGTAACTTGACTCACTGTAAATACTGCAAATATAAACATAGTACTTTGTTACACCTCGAACGTACCGATGCTATGCTTGGTTCTTCCAAGTCTCACAGTGAGGGCGTCATACTAACTAGTGATACTATCACAGACACTACTGCTTCTCGTGTGTTTCTATCCACAGCGGTCGTACGAGTGATTGATGGCAACAACAAAGAACACAACGCCAGAGTATTGCTGGACAATGGCAGCGCGATTAATCTTATATCGCAATCCCGCGCTGATATGTTGCAATTGCCACTACGCAGCGTGACTACGGCGGTATCGGGTTTTAATAACTATTTAACCACTAGCACGCAAACTTGTAACATCACAATTAAATCCCTTTGTAGTGACTATAGCGTAGATATAAACTGTGTTGTTTTCCCTGCAATAACCCCACCGATTCCATCATCATATATAGACACCAGTAACATGCGTCTACCAGTAGGTCTTTCTTTAGCCGATCCTTCTTACAACGTTCCCTCGAGTATAGACATTCTCCTGAGTGCGGACGTATTTTGGGATGTATTAGGCAGAGAATCTATTGACCTAGGTAAAAATAGGCCAGTATTGCGGGAGTCAAAGTTAGGGTGGTTAGTCACTAAACATATCGCAGCGATGCCACATTCCTCTAACCTCTGTCTTTTGTCCCAGGTTGACTCTAATCCCGATCTTTCCCGTTTTTGGGAATTGGATACACTTCAGGCCGAGCATTCTTTGTCATTAGAAGAAAAAGCTTGTGAACAAAGTTTTGCTGATAACACCTATCGTAATGATGACGGTCGTTTTGTCGTAACCATGCCTCTGAAATGTGATCCTCTTATTTTGGGTGACTCATTTCATATGGCGAAAATTCGTTTTTTAGCGTTAGAGCGTAAATTTACTCGTGATCATAATTTCAAAGAAAAATACATAGCTTTTATGCATGAATACGAGTCTTTGGGACACATGACCGAGAACAATAAATTGTTTACTAGTAGCGGTTCAAATATAAATTATTTTTTACCTCATCACGGCGTCATTCGCGAGTCGAGTACCACTACGAAGCTACGTACGGTGTTTGATGGCTCCGCTGCCACCACAACAGGAGTTTCATTGAATGACTTGCAAATGTTAGGCCCGACGATACAAGACGATCTTTTTTCTATTATTTTACGCTTTCGACAGCATAAATATGTTGTATCCGGAGATATTGAAAAGATGTATCGTGCAATAGAAATTAATCCGAATCAACGATATTTACAACAAATCATTTTTCGTTACAATTCTTCTCAACCATTAAAAACTTATACATTAAATACGCTTACGTATGGCATGACGTCAGCGCCTTACTTAGCCACAAAATGTTTATTAAGTTTGGCATCTACCACAGATGATGATGATGTTAAATACGAAATTAAGCACAACTTTTATATCGATGACTATTTAGACGGAGGTTCTACAGTCGACGCGACAGTAAAGCTGTGTAAAGGTGTGATTTCAGCATTATCAAGTGCAAAATTTAATTTTCGGAAATGGCAGTCAAATAGCATTGATGTATTGAAAGCTATTTCTACGTGTGAGCCTTCTTCTATTAGGGATTTTACGGATGCGAAATCTAAAGAACAAACAAAAACTTTAGGATTAAATTGGGAGCCTAGTGCAGATACTTTTTCATTTTCTATAAAAATTGACAATAATAGAAAAATAACCAAAAGACATATTCTTTCCATAATCGGCCAAATCTTCGACCCACTAGGATTGATAGGGCCATGTGTTGTAGAAGGTAAAATGGTCATGCAAAAATTATGGATAAAAAACTATTCATGGGATCAAAAATTATCTGATGAAATAAATAATTTGTGGCTTGCTTTTGTAAATAAATTATACCATCTTAATACCTTAAATATACCTCGTTGGGTTGTTTGTAATGATTGTCAAAGAATCGACATTCACGTTTTTACAGACGCTTCAGAGAATGCATACGGTGCATGTATATACATTAGATCGTCGGACAGTTTAGGTAACGTTAATGTGCAGCTACTAGCGTCAAAGAATAGGGTTGCCCCTATAAAACCAATCACTATTCCGCGACTGGAATTATGCGGTGCTCTGTTAGGTGCAAGGCTGTATTTTAAAGTTGTGTCCGCACTAACATTAAATATTAAATTAAGTCATTTCTGGTGCGACTCGACTGTAGTTTTAGGTTGGCTATCATCGCAGCCTAACCAATATAAACAGTTCGTTTGTAATCGTATAAACGAAATTCAGGAAAAAACTTTAGGCCACACCTGGAGATACGTGCCATCTAAATTAAATCCTGCTGACCTTGTATCGCGAGGCTTACCAGCAGATCAATTAAAACATTCATTGTTGTGGTGGCGAGGTCCTGAATTTCTTTTGTTAGACCCGTCTTAATGGCCCCAAATGCCAAACACAAATAAATCGAATAAATTAGTACGCGAAGAAAAAATATGTCTATCTACAAATAAAATATCAAATAAAAATAATGAAAACTGTAAGATAATATCTTATCTTATTAATAAATATTCCAATTTTCATAAATTACAAAGAGTAGTGGCTTACATACTAAGATTTATATTTAATTTAAAAAATAAAAAGGAATCAAAAAAGCTTACCAATAGTCTTAACAATATAGAATTACAACAATCATTGAATATTATTGTTCTATATGCTCAGTCTGAGATGTTTCCTATTGAGTCTCTTATCCTAAGAGCAGGAAAGACTCTTCCTAGAAAAAATCGATTACTGTCTTTGTCACCATTCGTAGATGAAAACCAGATCATTCGTGTAGGTGGTAGATTAGATAATTCACCTTACTGTTATAACGTTAAACATCCAATTTTGATTTGTAGCAAACATCAATTTACAAAATTGATATTTCAAACTTACCATATTAAATTATTACATTCAGGCCCACAATCTCTATTATCAAATATTCGTCAAATATATTGGCCGCTGAACGGCAGAAATTTGTCTAAAGTGACAGTCCATAACTGTTTGAAATGTTTTAGGGTTAAGGCTCAAACAGTGCACCCTTAATGGGCCAACTTCCTCTTAACAGAACAAATTTAGAGTTTCCTTTCCTGCATTGTGGCGTAGACTATGCTGGACCGGTGCTGATAGCTGACCGCAAAGGTAGAGGCTGCAGGCTCTTAAAGTCCTATTTGTGTATTTTTGTATGCTTTTCTGTTAAAGCTATACATTTGGAGCTTGTTACAGAACTTACGAAGGAAGCATTTATAGCCGCTTTGAATCGTTTCATCGCTCGGAGGGGGAAGCCACAAAGTGTCTCCTCTGATAACGGAACGAACTTTGTTGGCGCATCCAATGATCTACAAAGGTTTCTTCTTGAATCTAATATTCAACATGACATGGCCCAGGAAGGCATTGATTTTAAATTCACTCCTCCTTATAGCCCACATTTTAATGGAATGGCTGAGGCAGCTGTCCGCTCAACAAAGTATCATCTTAGGCGTCAATTACAAGCCGTTCATTTTACCTACGAGCAGATGGCTACCTGTTTGGCTCAAATCGAGGCTATTTTAAATTCTCGTCCCCTCACTCATCTTTCCACAGACCCCCTCGACTTTACTGCTCTTACTCCCGCTCACTTTTTAATAGGACGACCACTCACTACTTATCCACATCCACAAGTTTTGGAGAAAGATGTTACCATCATTGACCGCTACAAAAGGATTGAGTACATCCGACAACATTTTTGGGTCCGTTTCAGAAAGGAATACATCTCCACTCTTCAACAGCGGACGAAGTGCCTTACGTCTTCTCGCAACGAGCTTAAACCCAACGACTTAGTCCTCATTAAGGATTTCACCCTTCCACCATTAGTGTGGCCTCTAGGAAGGATCATCAAGGTTTATCCTGGTGTCGATGGGATCAGTCGTGTCGCCGAGATTAAGACGAAGAGAGGCATCATACGAAGAGCCTTTAATAATATTTGCCCTCTTCCAGCTCAAGACTCTTGATTCCTCATCCTGGGGGGAATATGTCGAGAATCAAACCTCGATCCTCGACATCACGGTTTGCCGGTGCTTACAAGCGGCTGAACCGCGCAAACGACGTGCGGCGCGGGTGACGGGGAGGCAGCGAGAAGCGGGGGCGCGGACGCAACGGCTCCCACCAAGATTGCTATTATGTACTCGCACTCGCCTTATATACTCGAACGGGATCACTGCTCCTTCAACGTAATCCTTGTGATCATTAAAAACCAGCGCAACATACAGTCCACTTTTATTTAACACCGAGACCTTAACAACGGTATATAATAAAGATTTTATTTTTGTGCGTAATTTTTTGTAACTCGAATAAGTCATTGAGTACTTACTTAAATGTATTGAAACCTGACAGGTTCAGTAGTAGAGAGTGTGAACTTTTAAAACATATTTGACGGGCAGGTGCATCTAATGGCTTCTGATGCTGACTGTTAAGCCAGAGCCACGGCTTTTTTCTCTGTCTGGATGGGTGAAATTAATCTATAATGTATGTATCCATACTCCATACTAATATTATAAACGCGAAAGTATGTGTCTGTCTGTCTGTTAGCTCTTCACGCTTAAACCGCTGAATCAATTCAGATAAAATTTGGTATAGAGATAGTTTGAGTCCCGGTAAAGGACATAGGATATTTTTTATCCCAGAAGTCATCCTTCAAGGGAGTAATATGGGGGGTGGAAATTTGTATATAGAATCAGTAACCGCTGAACCTTGAGGAAAGACGTAAGCTACTTTTTACCACGATTACTGTCATACACGCGGTCGAAGCTGCAGACAAAAGTTAGTTTAGAAATATAGAAGTTGGTTAACCAGCAGTGTGGTTACCCTAGTACAGGCTCTGCCTAGTTAGAGATCAGACGGTCCTGTGTAAGATGCTACAGGTTATTTTTATATTTATTTACTAAATACTTCTTAAAAATTAAACTTATTGCAAGTGTTAAAATTTGAATGCATAAAAAAGACCCCTACAGGTAATAATAACAATTAAAGTTTACATTCTTTTTAAGGAAAACTGACAATATCGCAATAAGCTCATCAAATGTGATAAAAAAATTCTAAAACTTTTCCTTAAATAAAACCGATACGATAAATTACCGGATTCTAGAGGTTTATATAATTAATTCGAGAATTAACGCTATTAATAGGTATTAAATACCTATAAATTGACTCACGTTTCGACCTGACTGTAGTGATATTTATAGTAGGTATATTACTAACTGCGCTCTGACTGACTATTAAATCTGTGATAAAACTTAAGCATAGATTTCACATTGGAATAGTTATACTGGTTGAAAAATTAGACCAATATCATTCAATATTAAGACCTTTTGACCGAAGTACAGACTAACAAAAAACAATAATAATAATATTTTTGGACATCGCCACACAACGCCATCTAGTTTCAAACTAATCAGAGCTAGTACTATGGAAGCTAGATTGGCTGATTGAATACTTTTTTTTTCACACATCTCACACACGGCCGTCTGATCCCAAACTAGGCAGAGCCTGTGCTATGGTAACCAGACTGCTGATAAACATACTTATATATTTTGAAATACATACATATTATAGATAAATTACTCCTAGACACAGAACAAATGACCGTGCTCATCACACAATATTTGTCCTGGGTGGGAATCGAACCCACGACCTCCCGGCTAGCAGTCAGGGCCACTAACCACCAGACCAACAGGCCCGTCAAAACTTACATACTTTTTTTTGTAAATACATACATATTATACATAGAAAACACCCAAACTCCAAAACAAATATTTGCACATAACACAAACATTTGGTCCGATGCGGGAATCGAAACCGAGACCTCGACATAGCAGTCGCATACGTTACCACTGCACCACCGAGGCAGTTATAGTAAAAAATATATATTTTAGAGAACATTCCGTTTGGTTCTTCTCAAATTGGAGAAAAAATACAACCCTAACGATGAAAAATTGATAAACAAAGACGGTTTTTTACGTTTTTTTTTTTTTCAATTTTTAAAAACAAACTAATAACTCTTTGGGTAAAGGTTTGTCTGAAAATTGATTCACGTCATATGAATTATGTTCTAGTCGGGTAAAATACAGCAATATCTTAACAAAAAAATCAGCGTCACAGAATAAAATATTATTTATTTAAATTTAAGTACTAATATTTAATCACAAACTTAGTAGACAAATCAGGTAATCAAAAACCTCGGTTTACTCATAGTCTGAGTCATATATTATAACTTATATTTTAGGTAGGAAATTTTAAGGTAATTTTTAACTATATTTCACTTCACAAAGTAATCAACGGCTTATTTTTTTTAATAAAGACAGAAACCCATTCACTTCCTTAAATACCATAATCAAAGTTAAACTGTTTTTTTTCAGAGAATATCGGGAACGCACAATTCTAAGTTACGGCGAAAATGATACGATCAAGTACATGTTGAAGAAACATTTCGAATTCGATCCAGAGGCTTCTGGCGGCCTGACGGAAGATGATGAAGTAATAGTGGTGCATTTCGCATATTTGGTGAGAAAATTTATGAACTAGTAATAAAAATAACAATGCAAAGAATTATTGGAATAAACCCAATAAAATTTCGTAAGTGGTAAGTGTGGTGACGAATTAAAAATACGGAGTGTCACCACTCCTGTTCATCCTGAGTCGTGAGAGCCGACTAAGAGAGCAAACTCAATAGCACAGCAAAGAGAAGGAAAAATTTGAAATAAATATTACTCATAAGTACATAAGGTATGTACTAATGTGTGATATTGATATGTATAGGTGTAGTACATGACAGATTTGTATATGTGTATGTAATATATGATTTTGTACAAAGTACACATACAATATTAAATGTCTAAATCAACTGTAACTAAAATGCACCTACTTCCGGTTTTCTCTGCATCACCCAATGGTTGACTGGTAAAGAATGCCTTAGGCATTAAGTCCGCCAATGCACCAAATGTGCATGATGTATAAATAAAATAATTAAATAAATACCAACCCGTCTGGCCAGTGGGGTATAGTAGGCCGTTTTGGCCTATTCTCATATCTAAAGAAAGGCCCATGCCGGACAACTTCATCTGCTTCTTTCTAAAGTAAAAAAAAAAACTATTTTCTCAACATTTTTCATTGATACTCGGCTCCTATTGGTCATAGCTTGATATTATGTAGCCTATATCCTTCCTCGATAAACGGGCTATCCAACACTAAAAGAATTTTTCAAATCGAACCAGTAGTTCCTGAGATTAGCAAGACCATACAAACTCACAAACTTTACCTCTTCATCTTATCTTATCTTATCTTTAAAAAAGACAACGCCCGCATTAGGAATAAATTCTGTGTCGCGGGGGACTTTACAAACATACATGAAACGGACACAAAGAACACCCAGACGCAGAACAACAATTTGTGGATCACACAAAGTGTAGTAGGAAGCGGCGTGGCAACCGCTTAAACCACTACGCCATCCGTGCAGTCAAAGTTTATAATATTAGTACAGGTAAGGAGTATTTACTGTGAGTCCTAAAAGGCTGCTACGAAAAATAGCGAAGTTTCATAAAAAAGTCTAACCTCCATTTTGCAACCTTTGTGGTGGCATTTTAAAAAATCCTTTCTTAGTGCACACTTACGTCACCTAAGGAACATTTGTGCAAAATTTCATGCTTCTAGACCCAACGGTTTCGGCAGAGCGTTGATCGAACAGTTTGACAGTTTCTTCTTTTATACGGTAATCTTCTATCTATGCTTCTTCTATACACGATTTTAGTCACGTCTGTGTTTCGAAAATCGAAGAATGATTTTTCTGACTCGTTTAAGCAGCAAAAAATTTCAACTTTCTGAATCTGGACATTGGCTCAAGCTGTTTATATTAAGAACGTCTTAAAATTGGTCAAACCGGTTAGGTTCATCAGTCAACCCGCTTGCTCTTTTACCCTCTATGGCATAATATGTAGTGAGGCTGAATTAAGTAAAAAAATATGTTCTACGTGCTTTGCAAAGACGAATTGGACATATTACATAAATCCAAATATGATTGGCGAATCCATCAAAACTTATTACCAGACAATTTAACTTTTATATTTCTCATAAAAGAATGTCGTTTCAAAGTTCTGTTTCAAAGCGTTCAAAGTTAACTGAGGGTGATAATAACTTCCGATTTCAATAAAATTTGTAAAAAATTGAAAATTTTAAGGGCTCTGCTTTTTTTTTGTTAGAGGGACAGACGAGCAGACGGGTCCCCTGATGGTAAGTGACTATCGCCGCCCATGAACGTCTGCAACTCAGGAGTCACAAACGAGTTGCCGGCCTTTTAGGAAGGAGTACGCTCTTTTATTGCATTAACAGGGCTTTAAGTCCTGTTGAAGGCATCTGAGATTTGGAGCATGTCAAATATAGTGTGCATACTTTAGTGAACAGAAACATCAAATCATATAACACATCGAAAAGAAAAAAAAATACGCAAATGTTTTTCCAAACTATTCATATCTATTTGTACCTACATAAGAAAGTTCTGTTGCGTATGACTAATACCAAATTAAATTTTCAAAGACGGTATAAAATAATACATAGTTTATTTACCTTTCAAATCTGTTACGAAAATGGAAAGTGAAGTTGAATAATCTTTAAAAAAATACCATGGGGTATTCTTTATTGTTTAAAACAAAAATATAAAAACAAAAAAATGCATACCATAAAATGCACAAAAGTATCGCAAATAAGCAAAGTATCTTCTAGGCAACCTCGGGACGGCCAAGAGCGAACGTGTATAGTTGTTATCAAAATATTTATGCCAAGAATGGTTGGAAATTTAACAGAAAGCTCAGGAATTTTAATTTTAAAAAAGTTCTTTTATATTCAAGTGAAATCTAAAGCTGCTTAAAATGTTTTTCTAGGTATCTTGTCTGATACAAAAGCAGGTAGCTGTTTTTTAAAAGGCACTGATTCACACTATAGACATTTTTTAATCACTCTTAAATACACTTAGAATTAAAACATTCTATTCGTAAATATTTTTGCAGATATTTTCAAACTCATTGTATTACGCTTATCCGTGTTGTGATGGATTAAGATTACGTAGTGTCACCATCTCTAGTCATCCCATAGGTGTCGTAAGAGCTGACTAAGGGAGCAAACTACGGTGAACAACAGCACCAACCCGTCTGCCCAGCATGGAATAGCATGCTAAAACCTCCTTTCTAAGAAGAGGGCTATGTCTAGCAGTAAACTATTAAAAACTGTTGATAATGATAATTTTCAAAGCAATTTTCCCAGATTTTTGTGAAATTTTGTAATAGGTGTTTATTTTTTATTTATTTACAGGGGGCAATTCTAACGGTGCACGATATGATGCCTTCTCTAGCTAGTGTATTGAACAAAGCCTTTGAACAGTTTTTCCCAAACCTTGAGGATGGTTTCTTGAGGATCAAAGTGAGGGATTTGTTCTTTGACGGCCTATATTTGAGCTGCGATGGAAATAATAGCGCTTTGGGTAAGAAATCTTTGTGTGTGTTTGTTCTAAGTGCATAACTTTAAATAACTATGTATATGTCGTAAAAAGAATAACTTTAATTTAAAAGATTAAAACTTTTAAACGATCGAGATGAAGTACGATGTAATAATTTTTAACCAAATTAAACAAGGATTTTATAATTTAATCCGGTTTTTTTTTTTCAACTATTATGCCACATTCTTGTAATTTTTGTATATCAGATCAAATACCGTTTAAAATCTTGAATACAATTATAAGCTGTTGCGATTATTATTGTTTGAGATATCGATGTGGTTTCGTATATAACTTTCAATACGTCTGTTTGTGTTCTCTGTAAGCCCATGAGATGTTTTGTCAGCTTCACCCTACAATATAATGCCGTATTGTTACATGGATTAATTTAATGTTTTCCATGCATACGTAGTTGCTGAGTGTATGGGTTCCAGAAGTCATAAAACAAAAGAGTGTTTGCTTAGTAGTATGTAATTAAGTTTGATGCAAGTTTTAACAGCGATTCAGCGGTATTTTCTAAAAAAAAACAAGAAGTGTTCTACGATAATATCCAATCAGAATTTCAGAGCACGCTCCACAAAATGCTGACTTAAAAAGTATAATCAAATAAGTCAGTTAGAAAAGTCGTACAAAATACCAACAAAAATTTTAGATCTTTTTTCTTAATTTTTCGGTCTTTAGGCAATATGATATTTGACTTTCTAGTCAAATCAATTTCAATATCAAAATGTTGTTTGCGTAAGTTTGCTAAGTATAAGTGTTAGATTACTTTTAATTATTTTGCAACGAAATCCATGTATAACGTAAAAATTTGGAGGAAAAAATACAACAGTAACAAGGTTAAAAATATTAAGATTGTGTAGAAAGTCGTATAAAATAAAAACCGTTTGCATTTAATGTTTGTTTTAACTTCAAAATTTAAAAAAAAATGCGTCTTTATCTTTTTTAAGTTTTTAAATAACTTTTTATTTCAAAACGGTGCATGTTTAGATGTTTAATGATTTACATATTTGATAAGGGAGTACTCTATGACAGTATCAACAGCAAACAACAGCCGTAACATTCTACCTTAAATCTGCAAAATAAGTTTAAAGCTTTTCGTCAATTTTAACATCACTAATATATTCAACACATGTTCTCTCGTTCCCAGGGCTGGTGTGCGGAAAAATAAGAGCGGATACCCCACCGACGATGCGAAAGGCTGACACTAATGGATTTTATTTCTCCATGTTTTCTCATGTATGTTTTACGTAGCGTGCATTTTTCTTTTTAAATCTTAACACAACAAACAACAATTTTGATATTTTTCCTTAATATTTGCGTTATTTAACCGTGGGATTCCTTGACCATTCCTTTTTCTTCTTAAGTCTCATATAATGGGGTTAATTGGTTAATAAAATTAAACAAAATTAAGATGTAAATTGAAATTCATTACAAATAATAAATATGCTTTGTTTGTAGATATTTCATCGGCGTATTTAAGCATTGTTAAACAATACGAGTAGTTAGAATTTTTTCCTTATCGGATCTTTTTTAAACCAAATATTTTTTTGTGAGAAAATTGTAGCTATCATATTAATTAATTTTCCTTTGAAAGCCAATATTAATTAGTCTCCTATGATTGATTAATTGTTAATCGTCTTTTAAAACTCAAACGTCATTAAAACTTTGAGTTATGTTCACGATTTATAAAAATATTACAGGTGAATTCTTACAGTATTTTTTTCTCAAATATAAGGGGGCTATTTGGAAAACAAGGGGCCTTGTTTACCAAATAGCCCCCTTATTTTCTAAATAGCCCCGTGTTTTCCAAATACGGTTAATCTTTTTCGTTAAATGCTCTTCTATTTCGCTACATAATGAGCCTGATGATTTACTTTTATTAATTAAATCAACCGAACTCCTTCTATCACCAGATGAACCGGTCAGAATCAGGTCCGTATGAAATGGTCCGAGGCAGAGAGAATGTGTACGAACTTGGTCATATAGTGTCGTACCAGGGCAAAGACAGTTTACCGATGTGGGGTGACAAGTACTGCGGGCAAATCAACGGATCCGACTCAACAATATTCCCGCCGATCGATAAGAACAATGTACCTGCTAGAATTTATACATTTGAACCTGAAATTTGCAGGTGAGTTCTAGTAAAGCTAAGTTTAGATCAAATCTAAGAATTTACTGTACATTTTGTGCTGTATACCGTACACACTTGAGGTTTTTAACCAATATCTACGTGTGAGTCAGAGTAGTCCAAAACCTTCTTTCTAAGGAGAGGCCTATTATAATATATTTAAGAATGTTACATTGGTTTGTGTACGCTTCAAAAACTCAAAAATTCCTGCTTCAGTTGTGCTCATATTTAAAAACGATACACAACCCCTTTTCATTGAATCCACTGCTATCACAAACTTTAACAAACCTTTGCTGGAAGTTTAAGAAAAACCCTAAAATTGTTATAGTTTTTTTTTAAATTTTAATAGTGATCTTTTTAAGCACAGCTAACATTGCAAATCTACAAAAAATTTAGAGTCAAAAAAAATTAGAACTTCATTTATAACCAGAGACACGTGCCTAGCAACTTCAAAGTAAGTCGTTTACCTGGCTGGCTTGTCATTTTAAATACTCAATAGCCCACAAAACTTCTGTTCGATTAAGTTTTCAGATAAATACGATTTATATTTATATACTACAAAGAAGCTTTGGAAAAAATGTCCCATGAAAAGAACAAAATCAATGACACCCGACAGTGAATGACCGATTGAAATACTCAGATTACCAGAGTAGAGATTTATATAAAATTAAAAAAAGGAATTAAGGAATAAAATACGAGAAATAAAGAACTATTGCACTACATATTGTTGGTACCACTGTGATTTTTGCTTTCATCTTAATAGTCTTATACCTTTTAAATTCTTCTCGTAATCTACAACACATTTTGTTTACCCTTTTTTTCCGTGCGTAAATCCCCTCGGTTACCACCCACCAGACAACCGGTGGGGTGGTTATGTCGGACTTGAACCGACCAAAAACCGGACGTCGACTCGGGTACCAGTTGCTGGGGAACCAGGTGTACCCTAGGAAGGAATACCAGGACGTACCTCAGGCCACCTACGGTGTGTAAATAACCCCCTCCTATGTGGCTACATATTGTCCTATGTCCTCTTTGTACTCACGAAAGGGCGCGCGCTTTGCAGCTCGTCTCGCCACCGGGTGGTGGCTTACTCCTGCGGGGTTACAGATGGCCTCACCTACCGGGGGGTAGGTGAGGCCATCTGTCACCCAGGCCTACGCTTATGGAGGACGGAGGTTATTCTGTGACCTCCGGCGCCTGAGCCTGAAGTACCTGGCCCGTTGCCGGGCTTGGCGCACCGGGAGAGTTTTAAACCTCTCCCGGTCCCGTTCCGCCATCTCCTTTGCAAGCATGAACCCATTTTGTTTACCCTGCAAAACTGCAAAACGAAAACGCTTAACATAATAAGCAGAAAATTTGATGCCATCTTCATAAAATACACCTCTACACCAACACCAAGAAATAAATTAATAATGTACATACTATTGAAAAATATAATTTTTGGATGCGTTCTTATACCAGGTATTAGTAACAGAAGGAAGCACTACGTAATACTAATAAAACCTGTATCATATTTCAGGTCCGTCTACGCAGAATTTGTCGGTAAACGGAACCTGTTCAATATCAGCACATATTACTACGAAATCTCAGAGTCCACGCTCGCAGCCAAGACTGCTAACAAAGACAACAGATGTTTTTGTAAAAAGTAAGTTTCTTTATCATTATTATTGGAGTGAAACTTCTTTAGAATCATTGTGATTTGAAACTCGATGAAACGAAAATGCGTCACGATAAAGAAACAAACACGTAAATGTATAGGAAAGAATGAGATAGAATACATGTTGGTGGCCACCGTTACGTCATTTATTGGTCGTTCGTTCGCAGGTCGCAGTCGTACTCGTTCGTCTCGTATTATTGACATCGGTCGTTGACGGTTATGGTCGGCATTATTTGGTACCTTTGATCGCATTGAATTTGGGTGTTATAATTGTACTGCATTTTGTACTGCCTCTCGGGAATTGAATTTTTTAGCCTTGCACCTACCGACTATTACTTTTTCCAAAATTTAGCCAACTTTTTAGTGGGTAAAAAATTCAATTCCCGAGAGCCAGTACCAAATGGAATTGAAGAGTTTGTTGCCTCCCGTCCATCTGATTTTTACAAGAAGGGCATCAATAAACTGCCAATGCGTTGGCAAAGATGCGTCGATTGTATGGGTGATTACTTCGAATAACAGAAATAAAAAAGTTTGAAAAAATAAGTACTTTCACTTATTGCATTCAAAACGGCAATTTCATAGGTCATCTATTATAAGTATGGATGTATGGATATAGTTAACTTTACAATAAATGTAAAAAAAAATCTCATCATCCAGGAATTGGAGTGCAAAACACGATGGATGCCTACTCATGGGACTTTTGAATCTGATGCCGTGTCAAGGCGCCCCCGCATTAGCGTCCCTACCACACTTCTACTTAGGATCTGAAGAGTTATTAGAGTACTTCCAGGAAGGCATAAAACCAGACAAAGAGAAACACAATACTTACGCTTATATTGATCCGGTAAGTGAATAGAAGTTCAAAGTGACTATTACAAATTGTCTTCTCTTTTTTTTCTGTGCGAGACAGTATTTCTAATATTTAGTTCCTTTTTTTTCACTTTAAAATTCTCAAGCAAAGTGTAGTGCATGTTTTCATTCATTTCCACATCACCCTGCGGCGAACTAGTAGAGAATGCCTATGGCATTAAGTCCGCCATTGTACATTTCATGCATAAAGTTTTTTAATAAATAAACAAATTGTATCACTTTACAAAGGTTTAAGTTTTTTCGGTCGTATTTTACTTTTTTTATGGTATATAGGGGAAAACGAGCAGTCGGATCACCTGAAGTTAAGTAAGTAGTGCCACCTTTGAACAGATGCAACTCAAGAATGACGTGCGTTAAGTGCGAGTTCGCCCTTTGTTCCCACCATCATCATGGGGAGAAGGGGTATGGGCTCTGGTAGCTTCATTAACTCGGTAAAAAGCAACAAAACAATAGCCTAACACCGGTTTTCTGTGAGGCCGTGGCATCACTCCGGTTAAGCCGGCCCATTTGTGCTGAAGCATAGCTCTCCCACATTAAGAGTAATTCTTCTATATCCTTAAGCTTAAATTCATACTATCAACACATCTTAAATTACACAGCCGTATGTATACATGTATGCAACCTCACTCAGGTGTGGACGTAGTCGAGATTCAGGTAGGTAGTAATATTATCCTCACATTTATAGACGAAACTTTCAGCTTTTCTGCTGGATACAAGATATTTGCAGCTTTTAAAGCTGGATAGAAAGATATGTGGTCGTAATTTCTTTCGTATACGATATTAGGAGGGTTAAGACTCCTATGAACCCCTCCCATTCGGGCACACTACCAATCTTTCTTTTTAAATAGTCAGTTGACTTTTCTCTGCAGATAACTGGTGTAGCAGTAAAAGGCTTGAAACGAATGCAGTTCAACATCGAGTTACGAAGAATCGAAAGCATCCCGCAGTTAAAAAATGTTCCCACAGGAATTTTCCCAATGCTGTGGGTTGAAGAGGTACGTAAGGCATCAGTACCCATCAAATATTGCGAATGCGAGTGTTCATGCGAATACGACACGCTACGATGCGACACGTCGACTAACAAATCCGACAATTTGGCAGATCTTGCTCGCAAGTACCCTAGCGCTCTACCTGCCAGTGTACTAAGTGAACATTTGTTTAGACGGGTTACACTCCTCACTTTTATAGAAAATTCTAGTTACTTATTTATAAAGCGTTTTTATTAAAATCACTAAAATCTTCCCAATGAAAAAAAAAAACAAAAAATTGATAATTTTAGACTACTGTTATGTTGTTGTGTACTTTAAATTCTTATTTATGAGAGTAAGCCCGGGATACTTCGCCGTTGTTCATCCCAAATACTTTGTAGACCTATTTCTTAGCGTTCCATGGATTCACCTAATAAGATAGATCAAAATAATGTACTACAGAATTCATCAACATCATCAACAGCCTTTAATAGTCCACTGCTGAACATAGGCCCCTCCTTAGAAAGGAGTTTTGGGCCTACTATACCACGCTGGCCAGACGGGTTGGTATAGGGTTTGTGTCAAGTTTTCCTTCTTTTTGCAGTGCTGGTGTCCTGTGTTGTTTTGCGCCCTTAGTCGGCTCTTACGACACCCACGGGATGAATTGGGGTAGTGACAATCCGTATTCTTAATCCGTTACTGCAAGGATCATTTTTCACTACAGAATTATACATCTTAAAAAGATCTACATAAAGTCCCCGATGGTATATGTCTGTCTCCTAAGGATAACCCACAGGAACCATTTTTATCTTTAACATACCAATTACAAAAATAAAAGGTTATTTTGAACAATACAGTATTATTCTTTATCCAAATAAATACGATTTGTATTTAATGTAGATCAAAAGGCAAAACCGCCGCGTCGAGCCGTACATCTGATCCCGGTGGCAGCGGCCGGCAATAGCCGAACTGACCTGTAAATAGTGTACCTATATCATCAACAGCCTTTAATAGTCCACTACTGGACATAAGCCTCTCCTGAGAAAGGAGTGTACCTATATAAAGATGTCCTCTAGTATAGTCTTATTATAATAATAATACAATTAATTACTCATCACTGACACCACATTAGCAGTATCGATATTGCAACCATGCGAACTAGCTCGTAAAATAAATAGTTATTCTCAGAAATGTAATCGTAATTAACATAATATTTACATAAAACTTGTGTCGAATGCAAACATTATCAACTGTGAATCACTCGCTAGCAGGTTACTTATCTATGCTAATATTGTAAGGAGGTAAAGTTTGTGAGTTTGTATGTTCAGGGTAATCTCCGGTATTACTGATCCGATTTTGAAAATGATTTCACTGTTAGAAAGGTATAATATCCCTGAGTGCTATAGACTACTTTCTACCGCGATAATCGATATATACGGGCGGAGTCGTAGGCAAAAGCTAGTTATAAATAATCTACCTACAGTACTACTTTTGACTATAAATAATTTTGATTTTTAGATTATATTCCGTACTCATATCTATAGACAACTAATCAGTCACATGTTAAGATATGTATCTTCGACGTTGTCATTCGAATTGAAGAGGTGGCCGATAAAAGAACGAATAGATGTCGCCAGTAGTATCCATTCATGTGACATATGAATATATTTATATGTACTTACATTCATTTGAATAATTCTTAGGAGGTGACAGAGAGAAGGCCTGGGGGTGACAGGTGAGGCCATCAGTCACCCTAGCAGAAGCGTGCCGGGGTGACGGCGAGCGCGTTGCGAGGCGCGCTCGCTTCCGGGAGCACAGGGAACATGGGGTTCCCACACGGGGGGGGGGGTGGGGGGGGGGGTCGTCTACTCGTCTGTAGATGACCCGAGGTATGTCGGGGTACCAGGGACTTCCTTTCTATGGTATACCTGGTTCCCCGGCTATTAGTACCCGAGACGGCGTGCGGTTTTAGTCGGTTCGAGTCCGACATGCCACCGACAAGTGGTATCCGAGGGGATTTCAGCACGGGAAAAAAAAAAAAAAAGGAGGTGACAGAGAATTGTTAAAAATCCATATTTTGTGAATTATAAATAGAGAAAAAAAACTATTACTGTCAGCCGGTCTGCAAGCATTAGAAGGGATAATTAGACTTATATTGAAAGGAGGATAGTTAATGCAATGCCTCTGTTCTGAAGCGCATCGTGGATGTTTGCGGATGCACACTGACTGACTGTTTTTACGCAACAATGCGGAAGAGGTGTGCATCCCTGGTGTGCAGGGTTCGAGCCCGCACTAATAGCATCCTAGGCATGATATCTAGCAGGTTGGATTGTACGTATGTGGGTCGCTGCCGTGCTGTCTCTGCCACACAGCGATGACCCACATACTATCTATTTAGATATATAACTACTAACATAGACGTAAGTATTACTAACTACTCCGTGTGGTGACAGATTAAGAATACGGAGTGTCACCACCCCTTTTTATCCCGTGGATGTCGTAAGAGCCGATTAAGGGAGCAAACAGCACTGCAAAGAGAAGGAAAACTTGACACAAACCCAACCTGTTTGACCAGCATCTTATAGTAGGCCAAAAGCTCCTTTCTAAGGAGAGGCCAATGTCCAGTGGACTAATAAAGGCTGTTGATGATGATGATGATGATTACTAACACTAATGAGTTTGTGCGTTCGAATAAATAACTTGAAAAAACAAAAAAAATGTAAGAAAGTTATTTTGCTGACACGAAAGGATCGAGAAGTTTATTTTTATGGTATAAAGGACGACCAAACAGGGCCTCAGTTTTGCTATTTTATGTTAACGCCAAGCCACTGTCATTCCATTGACACGCTATTGAGATGCCATTGAGAGGACATTGACGTCCGGTATAAATATAATATATAGTATTCTACTAACATTCATTCACAGGGTCAATAGACTGTCGATATAATGATATAGGTCATCAATGGTGAGATCAATAACATTGCTGAACCTGGAAAACTAATATATCATTTTCCTAAAAAAAAAAAACGTACCGTTCACCAAATTGTTACAAAGACATAGGCGACATTTGTATCAGTAACAAATCATCGGGATATCGGCCATTGGTCTTACATAGTTAGTAGAATAAGAAAAGTGCAAAACTATTCCGACGATATTCCATCGACAGTCTATTGATACAATATTAAAATAGCAGAATTGAGGCCCAGGTAACGTGCTGGTAAATGACTACCGCTGCCTATGGACACCTGCAGCTGCACGGACTGCACGGATGGCGTAGTGATTAAGGCGGTCGCCACGCCGCTTACTACTATGCTGAATGTTGTGGGTCCGATCCCCACATGGGACGACACTTTATGTGACCCACAATGTGTGTGTTCACACATGTGTGTTCTTTGTGTCCGTTTCAAGTATGTTTGTAAAGTACCCCGCTACACAGGATATATGAGGGAGTTCTTTACAAAAAACTAAAGTCAGTAAAGAGACACAATTGCGTTGCAGCCTTTAACCCCCCTTCTTCACAGAGTTAGGGAGGAAGGGGGGTTATGGGACTTCGCTAACTTCACTCTGCTAATCTTCATTAGACATCGAAATTATTACTACTTTTAAATCATATTCACTTAATGAAATGAGAGGGTTTAGTCACAGCGATTTCACATGCGATTGTGATTTTGTCATAAACAAAGATAAATGGCATTAAAAACAATCAAAATTCCTTTTATAAAAGATTACGATTAATAAGGATTAGTTACAAATATGTAGACGTAACAATCGGCGGTCTTATCGCTCACGACAATCTCTTACAGACAACCTTAATACGGATATTAGGTATTTAGAAAATATATATATATATTAAATATTCAAATATTAAAAGAATATATGTATCGTAGCATGACACTCCCACGGAAAACTATACTCGTATAATAGCTGCACACCTTTAAGTCACACTGGCTTTTACCGGATAACCTTAGACCTCTAAAGAATAAAAATTATAATAATTTCATTCACCACATACAAAATCACTAGTGTATGCGTATATGTCTGTTATATATTGTTATAAAATTGCTAAAAGTAAAAAACAAAAGTCTTTAGCTTTAAGACATGTTTATTACACTAATAAAGGCAAATAGGATAAAGGCAAAAGCTTGTGAGTGTGTGTGTTTGTATGTTTGGTACTTCTTCACGCTTTAACGGCTGAACCAATTTTGAATGAAGTTGCTTTTTTTCTTGTACGCTTAGATCTTTTAAACCACGAAACGGATTTTAATGCGGTTTTAACTAATGGCGAGTGTGATTCAAGAAACAGGTTTATATAATATAATGCATAACAATTATAGTAGAAAAAGTCGTAAAAACATATTTTTGTGCATTTACGTTACAGAACGCGGACTAAACTTATCAAGATAGATCATAATAATTAACTACGGAATTATACATCTTAAAAAGATCTACAAAAATGATCGGATCTACCCTAAAATACTAGATGAAAGAAATAGACACAAAGAATGTAAAAAGGTCACCAATAGATGCAAACTCACAACACCACAAATCCCTGAACTACATAAACCTACACATTGTGTAACATTACATTGATAAAATTTATCAATAACATATTCTCACATATCTTTGACATAAAAAGATAATATGCACTAAAATCGGGCCCCTAAAGTTGGGAAGACTATAATTTATTTATAGAACATTTACGATTTTATTTAATTAATAATTTAAATTTAATGAAAAAATACAACCTCGCAGAGTGGAAAATTAAGTAATAAATAATACGGTTTAAGCGAATAAATCTTGGTGTAAGCGAATGATTCTTTTAATAGTTAATTACGCAAAAACTTAAATACTAGTGAAATGAAGATTACAATATCATCAAAATTTATAGCGAGGATTATCTAGTTACAGCTTTGATTAAATACTGCTTACATACTTTAATCTTTGCTTTGTCAGACATCTACTGCATCACAAAAGAATTGGAATGCGCTGGTTGATTTAATCTCTCTTTAAATATTTTCTCATTTTCTCATTCATTGGATGATAATATTTTTCTGAGTATACTCATCTGTTTTATAGAATTCAGAGTGCTAGCTTTGCTCGATTTGGGTATAGATAGTGGTGCCTTATAATGATATTATAATTATTAAATGATACAAATGAAAATGAATGCTGTATATAACTTGAATATGAAACAAAAAAGCCTAGGTTTTTACTATACGTAGCATAAGAAAGTATGCCAAGTACAGTTAGTATTATTTAATAATGATAAACTAATATTAGGTGATGAATGGTAGTGAACAATTCGGATATTAATCAAGTCGATTTGCGGAGTTTAAACTCTTACTAAAACAACTTATACATAATACAACAAATTAATAGACAACTCTCACTAATTAATTTGGTAAATTAGAATCTTGTACTCGTATGAGATTCATCTATTTAAAATGAATGAGTTTCAGAAATCCAACAGATGGAAAAGTTTTATAAGAAAAACTCAAAAGTTATGCTACATAACAGTAGGTGCCATGTTTATCACATAACGTAGAATCCGTCAAGTTAAACATAAGAATAAATCTTGAAATTAGAAACGGCGTGAGGGGTCTATGGACCCCCGGTCGGAACGAAGTCGAAGATGAACTTTGTTCTAATAATAAAAGATGATATGATTCTGAAAAAAGTATACAACCTTATATTCGTTAGGCATTACTGCAACCATAGTGCACCTCACGTCCTCTGTGAATGCACGGTAACACAATACTAGCAAGAGGAAAAATCTATGTAAACTTAATGTGTTGTGTATATTTTGTTCTTTCATTCTGTTAAATATATACATTAATTTATGGAACTTTTATAATATTCCTTTAATAACTTTTTTGTATAAAGCTGTATAAAAATATTATACGCAAATTATTAACTTTGAAAAATACCTTGACCTAAATTTATAAATGATATATTTAACAAATAAAACTTCGTACTAGTCGGGTGACCCAAGACACCACACGACTTTTTAATTAAATTAAAGATAAAAATGATCTCCCTGTGTTATCTGATAACAACTTGAAGAATGAATTAATGAACTTCTATTTTCATGAACTAAATATCTCACATTTAATAGACTACAAACTAAAAAGAACCCCCACTCCTTTCTGCTGTAACCCTAACCGTATTTGTTTGGTATACCAACAGCATACATACACTACATTCTGAATTCAATATTTCCATGGTATGCATTTCCATTACTGGTAGGTACACACAATATTCACCATAATAGAACACCTAAAATTACAATATTACGAGGTAAATAATACAAAAACTAAATAGAACTTAATACTACTTAAATCTAGATTACATATAAGCTTACTCCACTGACAATATTATCATTGATGAACAAAAAACATCAAAGGACAAACAATAGGAAAAAAAAGAAATAAAGTACGATAAGCATTAGTTTGTATCTTATGCTTTAGCGCTTCTAAATTTATTAATACCGATTTATTAATATAGAAGTACCTTAAACTACGAAAATTTCTTTTTTCATTTCAGGGCGCAGAGATACCAAAATCAATCCAAGATGAACTCCACGCCGCCCACAAACTGCTGACATACGTCGAAATCGCGAAATGGTTGATACTCGCGATCGCCATAGTTGTAACGTTGATAGCCGCTGTCGCGGTCGCTCGTGCAATGGCGCTGGTGTCGTGGCCACGCAATAGTAATTCTGTTAGTTTTATATTGGGACCGAGTATGATGGAGGTAAATAAAGGACATTGATAGTTCTTTTAGTTTTATTTTAAATAAACGTGGTATAAGAATAGCGGTACGATTTAAGGAAAAGATGGATGAACAGCGTAAAAGAGGATATGCCTAGAAATGGAGTAAACAGTGAACTAACGAGTGATAAAGGAGAAGATAAGCACAAAACTCATTGTGCAACCGCAATAAAAAAATAACTAAAAAACCTAAGGCTTTGACAAAAAAGGTCTAAACACAAGGTAATTTTTGACAAAAAAAAGAAAAACCCGATAAAGTGAAAATGTATACTTAAATTTCATAAACCGGCAAATCTACGTAATTTTTACAAATGTTACTATCCAGTGTCACTCATAGTTAAGACGAGTCTAACGACACCTCAAACGTCAAAATTCATCAAGGCCTTTAGGCCGTTTAGGCTACAGAGCATGTTAAAGAAATATTAGACTGCACGGATGGCGTAGTGGTTTAAGCGGTCGCCACGCCGCTCACTACGCCGAGTGCTGTGGGTCACATGGGACGATGTGATCCACAAATTTCTGAGTCTGTTGTTCTGAGTCTGGGTGTTCTTTGTGTCCGTTTCATGTATGTGTGTAAGTCAGGACTTATTCCTTGTACGGGAGTAGTCTTTTATAAAAAAAAAACACAACCCACCTTTTAACGCAGTCAGGCAATTTTTTTTTTTAATAAACATAAAAATTAAAAAAAAAAACAGTTTCGTTTTCAATTACCGTAACGTCAGCGTCCGAGAAAATAGTAAGCTTGTCTAATAAAAATAGCAGGAAAATCTTTAACAAGTCACAAAGTCAAGCATCTATGCGAGTTCTAGTGTCTTATTATAACGATTTATATGCAGACAACCTTCGGATGAACTACACTGTGTGTTAATTTTCATATTTAATAAACACCTTAAAATATTAACAGACCGGTGAAAATAAACATCACATCACACCACATCATCACATAAACAGCCTTTAATAGTCCACTGCTGGACATAGGCCTCTCCTTAGAAAGGAGGTTTTGGTCTACTATACCACGCTGGTCAGACGGGTTGGTATAGGGTTTGTGTCAAGTTTTCCTTCTTTTTGCAGTGCTGGTGTCCTTCGTTGTTTTGCGCCCTTAGTCGGCTCTTGCGACACCATCGGTATGAATTGGGGTAGTGACATTCCGTATTCTTATAGTAAAATTTTGTGAGAGTGAACTTTTTAAACACACCATTTTAAATGAAATGGGATCCCATCATTGATCCCACATCTATAAAAATAAGTTTTTCAATGTTCAAGTTCGGTGTTTATATATTTTTTTCAGCCTATAGATAAGTTTGATCACAAAATAGGTCAGAAAAGCTGGTAATCGTGCAATTGGTTATGTACCTACCTACCCGCGAAATAAATTCTAAGTAGATCATAGAAAATAACTTAAAATACTTTCTTTGAACTTATCGTTAAATAACAGTAAAAGAATGACGTGTGGTGACGGATTAAGAATACAGTGTCTCCACCCCTATTCATCCCCTGGGTGTCGTAAGAGCCGACTAAGGGAGAAAACTACGTAGAACAACAGCACTGCAGAGAGAAGGAAAAGTTGACACAAACCCTATACCAACCCGTCTGGCCAGCGTGGTACAGTAGGCCAAAACCTCCTTTCTAAGGAGAGGCCTATGTCCAACAGTGGACTATTAAGGCTGTTGATGGTGATTGATGAAAAGAATGATTTGATAATACTAAGGCAGGTGACATCATGCGTAAGTATAACATACCAAAAATGTACAGAACCTACCATTTTAATGTCTTGTGGAGGAACGGGTGTCTCCAACACAAGGGAGGATCCTCCGACTAGGCGAGGTGACCATGCCTGGCGGGCCGCAGCCCAACGGTTGACGTTGGGAAGTATATATGCTAAGCGGCCAGAAAATTCTTCATACCGCGATACAGGATTAGCAATTCTCATTCAGGAGTTACTTCGTAGTTCGCTATGTCTTCGTTAGATGGCGCTGTAGTATGTTTCTGTTTCTTTGTATGTGGGAGTAGCCACAGTCTAACAAGAACAAATTAATTTCAATTGACAGTCTTCTACCCTATTATATACGAAAATTTTCCATACACCATTTCCCTATAAATTGTTATATCTAACATATTGAGATTTAAACAATCGGAAACAGCGATATTTTCAGTAACAGGCACGTGCACGCCTACACAAGGCGGGTTTACTTTTAATAAAATAAAGCATATTTTGCATCCTTAGAGTACAACTGACCTAATTCAAATTGTTTTCTTTATGGGATAGGGGGGCAAACGACCCACGTAATTTGTTCCGACGGTGACGGAGGGCATGAGGGACTCCCCTGGTTCCTGGGGAAGAGGGTATCTACCACTCTTCCTACAAACTCCGGGTCCAAGGTCTGCGTCAGTGGTGGGACCCACGGTCTGAGCTTGCCCAATACAATTTTGTACGGGCGCCCCCATGGGTCCCTGTCCAGTCCCTCTACGAGCTCCTTCCAGGAGGCTGATAGCCTTCGCAGCGGCGCCGTACTCCCGCCTCACTTCGGCGATCTCCTCGGCTGTGGCTCGCCGTCTTCTTCGGGTTCTCTGAAACCGGCGACGGGCTCTCGAGCACGCTGTGCGAAGCTGCTCGAGTTCCGATGTCCACCAGTACACAGAACCCCTCCTGCCCCCCGGCCTGACCCGTGGCATTGACGCGTCACAGACATCAGTCATGATGCCACGGAACCAGGCCGACTGCGCTTCCGGATCGGACGAGACCCGTTCTTCCTCTTCCTCTGGCCAATCCACGACGATGGCTGCGGCGACGAGCATATCTCGGTTCATCCGCCTGAGGGCCCATCGTCGCGGAGGGCAGCTACTGCGACGGTCTGCTCCTACGTCCGGGCGGCGAATAGCCACATCGAAAAGGATGTGGCGGTGGTCAGATGAAGTGACCACGTCCTCCGCCACCCTCCATCCTGACACTTGGTCGATGACCGAGGGAGTCGCCCACGTCAGGTCGACGATCGACTCCCCTTGCCACCGCACGCAGGTGCTGACGGAACCCCTCTTGCGTTGTCCAGGCGATCTCCCCACTGTGTGGAGCGGGCGTTGAAGTCGTCCAAGACAAGTACCGGACGGGACAGGAAAGTGCAAATACAACTCCTGAGTCCGTCCAAGTACGCCTCGAATACGGTGAGGCCGCAGTTCGGAGATATGTAGCAGCCCACAATGACCATGGGGCCCCACTCTACTGCCACAAACCCCAGCCCTCTCTGAAGAAGAGTGCAGGGGAGGCCATTCTCCACCCCTGCCCAATATATAGCAGCGGTCCCGTCGTCCGCCCCAAACCACCGAGGGTGATCCGGTACGTAGTACGGGTCCGCCACCACCGCTAGGGCAACCGACTGCTCAGCGAGCGTCTGCATAAGCAGATTTTGCGCTGCGCGGCAGTGGTTTAGGTTGCCCTGTAAAACTTTCTGTGGAGGCGGGAATTTTAGGCCTCCATTGCCTCCTCTGCCGGACGGGTTTCCAGCTGTGGCGCTCTTGCGGCTGGCGGGTTCTGACCGGTGTTAGTACCCGCCAAGGCTGGAGCGGGTGTGGTCTGCAGCACCATTTTCTTTCTCTTAGGCGGGGAACACTTCTTGCTCCCCAACTGGTGGTCTGCGGGGCGACCAAGGTCTGAGCAGACCGGGCACCTCGGCGTTTTCGCGGTCCATGTGCGTGCCACGTGACCTGTGCCACCGCACGCGTAGCACTGTGCGCTACGGTCTGTCTCGCTGGGCACTTCGCTCTTACGTGCCCCATTTCGAGGCACCGGTAGCACTGCAACGGACGTGCTACTAGTGCCTCGACCCTGGCCGAAACCCAGCCCACCTGCACCCGTTTGGCATTCGCAACTTTGCGAACCGCCGCAAGCGGACAGCGGACCCAGGCCGTGCCTAGCCGCGACGGGGAAACACGGATGTTCCCGACTTTGACGTCAGAAATAGGACATTCCCCCGCCGTTGCTATATGTTGCCTTGGCGACTTCCATTTGGGTGATGGATTCCTCCAAGTCCATTACCCGTATATCACCTGTTCTACACGGACGCGCAATATTTGCGTCCGTGCCGGTTAATACTTCCCGCAGGCGTGCTGCCAGCTTGTCCGCCAAAGCAGCGCTACCTTCGCCGGGGACCTGTAAGATCAGGGCTCCGGTCACGGCGCGCCTGGTACGGAGCCCGCCTGTGATACCGAGGTCACCCAGTCTGATGTTGGCCTTTGCAATCTCCATCAGCTTGGCTATCGTCGTCTCCGAGCCTGGGAGCACGGAGACAGTGACAGCCGCAGCTGTTGGAGGCCGTGGCACGACCCTTTTATTTTGTTTGGCCGGCGTTGGGACAGCAGCTCGTCCCGTCGACTGGGTCGTGTTTGCCGCCTGTTTCGCGGCCTTGGCTTTACTCTTTCGACCAAGAGCCAAGGCCCAGGTCTCCCCTACCGACGGGGCCGCGGATTGCTGCTGCCCCATTGTCACAGGGGTAAGCGGTACTAGTACTTCCTGGGTGAACCGCTGTCTTCCCTTCCTTCTCCCCTTTTTCTTGTTTATGGGCGGCGCTGCGCCGTTGACCCCCGCTATCCCCATACTGGTTGTGGTTGGAGGGGATAAGGTATCCCCTCCTGGAGACTGCTCCTCTAACATCTTTGTCCGAACCTCGGCCAATACATGGTCTAGTGTGGCCGCGTATTGGTCTCGGTCCGGAAGTTGGCGTGGCTCGGGCTGAGTCCCTGGCCCCCTACCCTTGTTTGAGGTCGTGGCCCTACAGGTCCCCTCTCCGGATCCCGCTGGAGTTTTTAGGTGAGGGTTGGGTTCCCCACGGCGTAGTTTCTCCATTTCTTTTTGTAGGGAGGCCATCTGGGAACGGAGTGCCTCATTTTCTAGCTCTAACCTCCCTACTGCATCTGTCAGGACAGATGTGTCAGTTCTTCTGAGGAGTTCCGACACACCAGCCCTGATGGTGGTCATAGCCTCTTTGGCGGCAGCCCTTTTGCCGCCTCTGAAGCCCTTCGTCCCCAAAAAGGCCTTCTCAACCGCCGACAGACATTCCTGGATTGCGGAATCCACGTCGGCAGCGGATTGGCCTCACGTGGGACTGCTCTCCTCCTGAGGCAACTGGGGAAGTGGACGGACCCCTGGTTGCGCATTCGCGCTCCGTCTCCGTCCCTGTCCCAGTTCCACTGCCTCCGCCACTTGCTGCGCCCCTCCGTGGCCGCGCTACCTTGGTGGGTCGGGTCTCTTCCACCGGTCCCTTCGGTTTGCGCTTGCGGGCATATGATGACCGCGAGGAGATAGAGAAAAACGACGAAGCGTCGCTATCCCCAGAATCCCCCCGCTGCCACTCCATCCCTGGGCCTTCCACAAGCTCTGTAGTTGGCGCTCGCCTACCTCCTTTTCTTCGTTCGCCCGACTGGGCGAGGGAAGACGCCGGACTCGGCGTTCTGGGACGCACAAAACTGGGCGTGTGCACCCCGGGTAATGTGCCCGGACTCGGACACCTCTGTGCACGCAACTGTGCCCCCCCAGAATACGATGGGCTGAACACTCCGATCTCAACCGGAGTGCTGAGGGATTCTCCTGGGGTAATTAAATTTTTTTGGTAGCGTCCATTATTATTTTGCTCTTTTGCGTGAGCTAACGCTGTGTTGCCCTAGCGACTGGGATACCCCCCCAGCCGTTAACCTCTTCACCGGGCTTCCTCAGCTTGGGTTAGGGGTGATTTTTTATAGAGGTTTTCTTCCTCGTGGCCTTCTCTACCCTCCTCCCCGTTCAAGAAGGCCCCCGTTCCCGATTCCTTGGTGTTTACGGGTTGGGCCGATCGGTTGCCGGAGTTCGGCAGTGACTACCGCCAATTGCTCCATGCAGAGCATCCGACGGCGGTCCCGTCGCCCCCGTGAATCGTCGTCCTCCGACGTAGCCCTCGCACATGCCCTCTGCGCGACAGAGGGACACGTGGAAGGATATGTCTGGACATATGGCCTACGCCATTCTGCCCGGGTGGTTTTTTATAGAGGTTTTCTCCTCTTAGCCAGTCTCCTACGTAAGGAAAAAAGGCCCCCGCTCCCGATTAGTCGGCGTCTGCGGGTCAGGCCGTCCGGTTGCCGGTGTTCGGCATTGACCGCCGTCAGTAACTTAGCTCAATCAGAGCCTCGACAGCAGTCCCGTCGCCCCTCTCGTGGCCGGTGGGCCACCCGCCCCGTGCCAGAAACCACATTAGCCGCGCCAGTAATATAAGATCGCGTGTACCGCCTTCCGCGTGCAACTGTTGACGTCCGACGACTTCGACGTAACGGAGGAAGAGCTGGACCGAGCCGTGAAACGACTCGCTGCCCGCAACACCGCCCCGGGCCCTGATGGGATTCCGGGTCGAGCATGGGTGTGCGCTTTGGCGGTCCTAGGGAATAGGCTGAGGCGGCTGTTTACCAGCTGCCTCCGTAATAGCATATTCCCTTCCGGCTGGAAGGAAGCCAGGCTGGTTCTTATCCAGAAACCTGGCAGGGCTGCAGATTCTCCCTCGGCGTTCCGACCGATATGCCTGCTGGACGAGGCGGCGAAACTCTTCGAAAGAGTTATTGCCGCCCGTATCAACCAGCACCTGTCGCGAGTGGGCCCTGACTTATCAGACAACCAATTTGGCTTCCGACAGGGACGATCGACGCTAGACGCGATCGAACGCGTCCGCTCCTTGTCGGAAGAGGTTGTCTGTCGGGGGGGAGTGGCGTTGGCCGTCAGTCTTGACATAGTCAACGCCTTTAACTCCCTCCCATGGTGGGCGATTAGGGAGGCACTGGTGTATCACCAGTTGCCCCGTACCTGCGAGACATCATCGGGGTTTATCTCCGCGACAGGTCCATATCGTATATGGGTCGGGACGGCGAAGATTGCCGAAGGGAGGTCACATGCGGGGTTCCCCAGGGGTCAGTCTTAGGACCACTTCTGTGGAACCTCGCGTATGATGCCATTCTGAGGACCAATCCTGGGGGAAGGCTCCCCCAGGATTGAGTGTCGTCTGCTATGCGGACGACACTCTGGTACTGGCTGGTGGGCATGGCTTCCAGGAGGTCCTAGAGCTCGCCGAGTAAGGGGTGGCTTGTGTCGTCAAAAAGATCAGCGGTCTGGGTCTAAGGGTTGCACCTCATAAGACGGAAGCCCTGTGGTTCCATAGGAAACGCAGAGGTGCAGTTCCCACCCGCTCGATTATCAGAGTGGGGGGAACAGAGGTCGAGGTCGGTCGGTACATCAAATACTTCGGCCTCACCCTGGACAGCCGTTGGAGCTTCGAGGAGCATTTCGAGCGGTTGATCCCCCGAGTTCGCGGGGTGGCGGGCTCCATACAGAGGCTATTGCCTAATCTGGGGGGTCCGCAGGAGGAAGTTCGCCGCCTCTATTGTGCGGTGATACGATCCATGGCCCTCTACGGAGCGCCGATATGGGCAAAGCGCTTATCGGCCTCCTCCCGCTGCCGAACTAAGCTCAATCAAGCGCAGCGGGTAGCGGCCATTCAGATCGTACCGGGATACCGCACCATATCGTCGGAGGCGGCGACAGTCCTGGCACGTTTCCCGCCTTTTGATATCCTGGCGGATATGGACGCTAGGGTCTACGACCAGACTCGCGCGATCCGCCTGGGTGAGAGCGGGAACGACCTCGAGATCGGGCGAAACGCTCGCCCTGGTGCAGTGGCGCGAGCGGTTGGAAAAGCCGCGGAATGCGCGCCAACGTGCTGTCGGTGCCGTTTTGCCTAACCTCGAAGCTTGGGTAGGAAGGGAGGGAGGTCGCGTCACCTACCGACTGACGCAGGTGCTCACTGGGCATGGCTGCTTCGGTGAGTACCTGAATCGGATTGGACGCGAGGAGACGGCACAATGCCAGCACTGCGCAGCCGACTGGGACTCCGCCCAGCACACGCTGGAAGACTGCCCCGCGTGGGCATCTGAACGCGAAGTCCTGATCGATGAAATCGGACGAGACTTGTCCACGCCAGCAATCATTACTGCCATGCTGGCGGGTGAGGAGGGCTGGGGCGCAGTGGTCTCTTTCTGTGAAGCTGTAATGCTCCAGAAAGAGACCGCTGAACGGGATCGGGAGAGGGCCGATCCCGAGCGAAGAAGACGTCGACGACGTAATGAGCAGCCGACGGGACCGCGGGCCGCCAGAGAGTGGGGACCTCTGGTGGCAGATTAATTGCTGCGGTAGGGGAAAGGATGGCAGCCTGATCGCACTGAAAATGTGATCGGGCTGCAACATCTGGATAGGCTGAGAGGCAGGGAGAAGCCACTGGCTTTCCCTGAGATGGGACCTAGCTAGGTGCGGCGTCGATCTGGGGGACCTGAAATCACATGGCCCGGGTTCTCCCCAGAGCAGGGCGCCTAAGGCTGGCCGTCGGAGTGGTTTTTAGTGGAATCACGACATACTCCTGGCTCCTATATCCCCAAGGAGCCGGAGATCCGAAGGGATTTTCCACTCCGTCAACAAAAAAAAAATAAAAAAAATGGGGGCAAACGACCCACTGGTACACCTAATAGTAAGTGATTACCGCCTGCAACTCACTTAATTAAAAAAACTGGATTCTGTATGTATAGCTAGCTATTCTGTAAAAAAATGTAACGAAACTTTGTTATTTAATATTTTTATTTTATTTCTTTTAATTCTTTATGCACAAATTACAAGTCAATTGTACAATGGCGGACTTAATGCCACAGGCATTTTCTCCCAGTCAACCTTTAGGTGGTGGAGAATTTACTGAGAAGGTGCTCTAGAAATTAAGTTTCGTTTTTGTTTTAAAATATTTTATAGGTATTGAAGAATTACAATTATAGGTGGTTGGTTAGTATCTTTTGTTACTAACTTACCAACCAGATGCAGGAGTTGGCCTATATGTCTACCTAATCGATATCCAATCCAGGAAATTTAATCGAAAAAGTATTATCTTTATGTTTGCTAGTTGATGAAATATGTAAATGAAACACACGATTATAAATGATCACTTTATTAATCACTATCAGAGCAAGTGCCTCTCCCACTTGAGTCTTTGTCGCTGTCCTCTGCCTCGTCCACCTCCATCTTGAGAGCCATGTCACCGACGCTCTTGATGCACCTGATTGTGTACTTGTTGAAGTCACAACTGTAAAGAAGATAACATATTTAAAAAAAAAACGAATATGTTAAAAAAAGCGATCTCAATTTTAAAGGATTTATTTTAAATATTTAGTACTCAGTAGCTATTTTGCTACACTTAAACGAGCTTGATGAAACCTGCAATTCTAGAAATATAACCTTATTCAGTATAAATATAATGTTTAAAACCTGTAGTCTCTAAACAATCTTAGACTATCAAAATTTCTAAATTGGTTAATAAAACCAAAACCAAGCAGTGTAGTGCAGAACACAATAGATATCTCCCCGAATAAGAGTTACAAGAGTGGCAAAAAAAATCCATGCAACAAGAAAAACGTATGCAAATCCCTATACCGACTTACACGAGATTTTAGAAAACCTACTCAATTTTACAACAATATGGTTTAATTTAGATTCTATCAAACTATAAAAGTAATAATAACCTCACACATCTCACACATGGCCGTCTGTTCCCAAACTAGGCAGAACCTGTACTATGGTAACTAGACTGCTGATAAACATATATATCTAAATACATACAGTTTATAGATAAAAACACCTAAACACAGACCAATTGATCATGCTCATTACACAATCATTTATCGGATCACTAACCGACAGTCCAACAGGTCTGACAAAGTATTTCAAAGTATTTTTATCAATAATAATACATAATATATTCGTACATTGACACACAACACCATCTAGTTTCAAACTATGCAGAGATAGTACTATGAAAGCTAGATTGACTGATAGAATACTTATATTTTTTTTTAAACATACATATTATACATAGAAAACACCTAAACTCCAAAATAAATATTTGCAGAGCATACAAACAGTCGTAACGTACTTAACGTATCCATATCCAACGTGTTGCAATTCCTGTCGCTATTCAAAATCCACCGCCTGTTTAGGCATCAATCAATGTATAGCAGACACTAGCTTGATGACAATTCAGATAGACAGACATTCAATCATTGATACTAGATAGTAATGTAACTTATAGGCGGTTTTAAGAGTTTGAAATGTGGATAAATTTTTTCATCCGTGCTAAAAATACATTGCGGACTGCCTTGGTTGCATCGTATGCGACTGCTGTGCTAAGGTTTCGTTTTCGATTCCCGGGTCGGACTAAATGTTAGTATGATCTGCAAATGCGGTTGCGGTGCGGTTTTAGTCGGTTCGTCGGACATAAAGAACACCCAGACTCAGAACAACAATCTGTGGATCACACAAAGTGTCATCCCATGTGGGGATCGGACCCACAACACTCAGCGTAGTAGTAAGCGGCGTATCGACCGCTTAAACCACTACGCCATCCGTGCAGTCAAGTGCTTAGGCCTTGAGTTACGAATAGTGTTTACACAATTAATTTGACAAACATTTTTAACCATGAAATATAACAAATTCTGTTGCTACGTGGAAGCACGTCACGGAGACTTGCATAACGTAATCTACAGATAACACTATTTTGATAATGAATGATGAATGACAACGTCTGACGTTAGAAACTGAATTCCTAACTAATATTATAAATGGAAAATTGAGTTTACTTATTTGGCACTCCTTACGTTTATAAGAAAAAAAAAGCACAATATCAGTTTCTAAAGGCTTTTAATTAACGCTGCGGTAAAGCTGCGGACAACTTAGGTCACTTCTTTTCTATTCTTTTCTATTCTTTTCTCGTCTTCTTTTTTGTTTTAATATTTCAGACATGTAACATACAACGCCAAAATGAGTTTGACTGATAGGATAGTTATATACTTCTTTTCTGTAAAGACATACATAATATACATAGAAATACCCAAACTCCGAAACAAATTTTTGCTGATCATACAAACATTTGTTTCGACCCGGGAATCGAACCCGAGACTTCAGCATATCAGTCGCACACTTTACCACTGCACCACCGTCCTTAATTTTCGAGTATTTTTTTCATAGTAGTCATTTTTTTACATTTGATTTTACTACTTTGCACACCTGCATGTAAAATTACAGCTTTTTTGATCTGCCTAGAGCATTCAATGAATTCAACAAATTAAATGTAAACAGTGTTTTTGATTTTGTTTTACTAAGGGTGCTTCTACACGATGCAAGTAGTTGAAGCGGGTAAAGACGCGGGTTATTTGCGTTAGTAGTATGCATAAGTTGCTTGCACGTTTGGAAGATATGACGTAGATGCTGCTGACGCGGGTTACCTGTATGTGGCTTACCGTACCCTGGTACTGAGCTGTTTCAAATTTGGAACGAGTTCCAAATTTGAAACGGCTCAGTACCAGAGTACTTGTACACGGTGTAAGTAGCTAGAGCGAGTTATCGTGATAAATGTCTCGACGAACGAGAATTCTTTTTGAATTATACCAGAGTTAATAAATACGCGCTGGTACATATTCGAATCGGTGGACCCGTTAGGCCTTCCGCACAGAGATATTTTACCACGCGTTTTATTTCGCAAAATTCTGTAACACATGGGATCTACATATATATATAGGACCATCCGCACTGGCGGAAAAAAAATCGCGCGAAAAAATCTGTGATTTGATACAAAATGAACGCGAGAATTTAGCGATAAAAATAAACGCGCGGTGAAGTGCGGAGGGGCCTTAAGTAGTACGCATAGTACGACACATGTAACTTGGACAAGTGACATGTGCAACCTACTTGCATCGTGAATAAGCACCCTAAATACTTTTTTGATAATATAATGTGAAACGGTTGAACACTATTGGCTCAAGCTTGTATCGAGTAGGTACTTATTCTTAAAATCCTTTTGCTGACTATTGTGGAAGCTTATTATTGGCATTCATTGATCTAATTTATACACCAAACTATCTTTAGCTTACGGCTCCGCCCGCATTACTCACGGATGATATAGCGTTCCTTTATTAAAGAATGTTTAAAATCAGTTCAGTGGTTAGGCGTGAAAGCGTAACTAACAATAAAGGAACTCACTTTCGCATGTATGTTATAAATATAGATTTGTATGTAGCTGTAAGATTCCTTTATAAAATAAATTTTTAGTACTTCTTCTATCTTGTATACAGTACAGTTCTGTACACCAGTGTCGTACTAGACACACTCACCTATTTAATATACCTAATCACCGCACTGGTATAACCCGTATAGTATAACC
This sequence comes from Arctia plantaginis, assembly GCA_902825455.1. NCBI lineage: Eukaryota > Metazoa > Arthropoda > Insecta > Lepidoptera > Erebidae > Arctia > Arctia plantaginis. Next base: position 266,051 of record CADEBD010000041.1, on the reverse strand, counting down.
CGGCAATCTCGTGCGCGACCGTCCCGCGGGGTGACAGACGGTGGCGGGGGCGAGGTAGCGCGTCATTCTAGCACACGGCTACACACGAAGAGAAGCGTTTCCCTTCCCCGCTACACCACCCGCTACCCGCTGACATCTTGAGTACCTCGTCCCCGCCACCGTCTGTCACCCCGCAGGACGGTCGCGCACGACGTTGATGGACTATAATTTATTATAGTAGTAATGCTGTAATGACACGACTACTTCGCGTCTATACGGCAAACTTTGAGGGATGTATTTCATTTATGCAATGAGTCATATCGGAAACAAATCGCGAGTATACTCACTCGTAAATAGATAGATAGATAAATTAAGTACATAAAATGAGTAGATAAGGTTCATTTCTCAATTTCTTATTGTTTTATTGCGCTTTAATTTGAGTCAGTTGGATGTAATTTGGTTTGGTCTGGTTTGATTTATTTTGATTAAATGGTTTGGTTTAATTCTGATTGTTTTTTTTTGGTTGAATTTAAGTTGAATTTGTTTTGATTCGGTTTGAGTTGATATAATTTAATTTAATGTTTTATGATTATTTATTGTATGTTTTATGTTTATTATTATTAGCGTAATGTTATAAGATTCCTTATTTTCTTTTTTATATAATGAATGCCGTGAAACTTTGTAATAGGTCTAAGAATTTAATTTAATGTAAATATGAATGTATAATGTAAAAAGCTGTTGAGTTTTCTATCAATTAATAAATAAATACTAACAGTCTCTAAGCTACTACAGACGGAACATAGCACCAGACTCAAGGTCATATCAAAACTATAGCGTATTATTAAGGACTATGGAAACGGAAAAGCTATTTACAAAATCACCAAAGTAACAGAGCAAGATCTCGGAAATTTTCCCGGAAAAAAAAGGTTTGCGATCACATGTTTGAGTGCAGCTATAAATCACACCCGATACGTAATCATATCGTAAAATGTCAAGTGTACGATAACGTCGGGGGCTAAGGCAGCGCTTAAATTTGACAGAATCAGCTGATTCTATATTATAAGTGATATTGTTTTTTTTTAAGTATGTAGCTGTCGTCATCGTTAACGGCCTTTAATAGTCCACAGCTGGACAGAGGTCTCTAAACAGAAAGGAGGTTTTGGTCCGGTTGTATACCAAGTACTAATACTAATAGTATAAAATGAAATCGCTTTTTTTCTTGTACGCTTAGATCTTTCAAACCACGCAACGGATTTTAATGCTGTTTTAACCAATGGCGAGAGTGATTCAAGAGGCTGGTTTATACAATATAATGCATAACTATTATAGTAGAAAAAGTCGTAAAAACATGTTTTTGCGCATTTACATTGCAGAACGCGGACTAAACTTAACAAGATAGATCAAAATAATTAAAAAGATCTACAAAAATGATCGGATCTACCCTAAAATATTAGATGAAAGAAATAGACACAAAGAAAGTAAGGTCACCACATCAAAAGCCTATGATAGTCCACTGCTGGACATAGGATAGGCCTCTGAAAGGAGGTTTTGGCCTACTATACCACGCTGGCCAGACGGGTCAGGATAGGGGGATAGGGTTTGTTTCAAGTTTTTCTTCCCTTTGCAGTGCTGTTGTCCTATGTAGTTTGCTCCCTTAGTCGGCTCTAACGACACCCACGGGATGAATAGGAGTGGTGACAACACTCCGTATTCTTAATCCGTCACCACACAGATGACATATATGGAGGTCTAACAACTCGTGAGTGCCAGCACCTCATAAGTTAAAGCTAACAAGCTAGTTTTCTCCAAGCTAGGCAGAATCGGAGATCATTCAGATATGTGTATGTGTGTATGAATGATGTGTACATATATTTCTAACACACTTATATATTTCTAAACAAATTCATATATATATAGATATATTACAAATATCGTGCTCATCATACAATACCAACACGATCCGTACTTATACCACAGCTGTTGTCAGTACCTAGTAGCAACAATAATGTATCACAGAACAATCCAATCTCCCGAATGTGCAGTCATTATAGCGCTAGTTGCTCTGAGCTCGACATAACTCACAATACTTATAATTCATTCATAAGTTTATTACTAAAAGAATGTGCCCCACAATTGTATCTGTATAATTTCTTCGGCTTTTTATTTCACCTTTTCTTTGTTTTTTTAATTAAATCTTAAACTAATTATTTCGTAATAAAAAATGGAACTGAAGTTTATTTATTTATTTATTTTAAACTTAATGCACATATTGTACAAAGGCGGACTTAATGCTATTAGGCATTCTCTCCCAGTCAACCTTCAGGTGATGTAGAAATATGATGCGGTAGGTGCAAAATAAAATATGATATTAACATAATTTAGGTCCAGAAACATACACAATATAAAAACACACATGCATACATAAACCTACATAAATTTAATAAAATATATAAATACTCAGTCGGGAACTAGAGCTGTAACTATTTCGCTAATTATGTTAATTATTATGTTAATACTTTAGTCTGTTAACATACTCATATAAGCTTTTTAATAGAATATTGTATATAGTTATAATTGGGCTTCAGATTTAAGTATTGTATATTGTCAACATAATTGTGTATGTTCTGTTCAGTTATATGTTACTGTACCTATTGAATAAAAAAAATCTGAATGGCGTGTCAATGTAATGACAGTGGTTTGTAGAATTGAGGCACAGATTGATGTTTGCTGTATGTACAATAAATATAAAATTGGAATATTACTGCTGGAGAATTAAATAAATTTAACTGACAAAAATTGAAGGCATAATCAATCAGGCATTTTCGTCAATATCATATTAACTAAAAAAAATTCATCACCACCGTCGCCATATCATCATCACCGAAGACGTCGTAATCAGAATTATCCTTTCACCATTTTGCCACAATCTGTCTTTATTCACTGCTACATCCCCTTTTATACAATAATTTCTTTCTTTATGTATTGTATCTCATTAAAGCACCACACGTGCATAATTTTCTCAAATAAAAACAAAAATCAATTTAAAAAATACTTACATCTTACTCAACTGCGAGTATTTGACAGTTAAAATTCTCTCGAGCGCCAGTAGCGCGGTGGGGGGGAACTTGCGCTTCCTCGCTGACACTATGGCCTTCACCCACAGCAGCAGGTGCTCCAAGTGCCTGCTGTCTTCCAGGAGACGAGCCATGGAAGTCAGGAGACGGTCGGCGTATTCATCGTCCAAGTTTGATACTGTTAGGTTTACTGTGGGAGATAACATAGTGATTAAATACTTTAACTCAAATACTGTAAAAGCAGTGAGTATTTATTTACTAGGTTTTGCCCGCTGCTCCGTCCGCATGTATATCAGTTATCACTGTCAAAAGTGTTCTTTATCAAGAATCTAACTATCTCCATTACAAATTTCATCTGAATCGGTACAGCGGTTTTTGATGCCCCATACAAACTGGAATAAAAACTATCCTATGTCCTTTCCCGGGACTCAAACTATCTTTATACCATCATCATCACCAGCCTATAACAGTCCACTGCTGGACATAGGCCTCTCCTTAGAAAGGAGGTTTTGTCCTACTATACCACGCTGGCCAGACGGGTTGGTATAGGGTTTGTGTCAAGTTTTCCTTCTCGCTGCAGTGCTGTTGTCCTGCGTAGTTTGCTCCCTTAGTCGGCTTACGACACCCACGTGATAAATGGGAGTGGTGACACTCCGTATTCTTAATCCGTCACCACAACATACCAAATTTCATTTAAATAGGTTCAGAGGTTAAAGAGGTAACAGACAGATACACTTTAGCATTTATAATATTAGTGAGGATATGGATTATAAATACAAGGTTACTACATATGTTACAGTATATATACAACTAATACACTTAAATACACACAACAAGTTTAAATTCATCGTTTGCAAAATATATGACCTCACGCTAGGGGTTTCACAAATGTGGCTATCACATCACATCACATCAACAGCCTTTAATAGTCCACTGCTGGACATAGGCCTCTCCTTAGAAAGAAGGTTTTGGCCTACTATACCACGCTGGCCAGGCGGGTTGGTATAGGGTTTGTGTCAAGTTTTCCTTCTTTTTGCAGTGCTGGTGTCCTGCGTTGTTTTGCGCTCTTAGTCGGCTCTTACGACACCCACGGGATGAATAGGGGTGGTGACACTCTGTATTCTTAATCCGTCACTACACGGAAATGTGGGTATAGCCATTTTCAAAAAACCATGAAAATCGTGTAGATGGCTCTTAATAACTTATTCATTTAGCTTAATATGTTTTGTTTCAGTTTTAGCGTATATTTCAATATTCACGTTGAAGCACTTACTGTCTCTTGGAGGTACAGCTTCCACACACTGTTGTATATAGGTGTGCTCGTTGAGTTGTATTGCTGCAACCAGTGCCAAACCCCAAGACTCTTCGGCCAGGAGCTGTTTCACAGCATATGGTGTTGAACTTGACTCGAGGTGGAATGGTCTGTAATACATTAAAAATTTTAATTTCTGTGCTTTTCTTATATAAAATAGGGTTATTTTTTACACGTTACATGAATAGTTAAAGGAATTGAGTGTTGACGAGCTTTCTATTTTCACGATTTTAGTTTAACTAAGCTTCAATATACTATTCACTCAAGAGTAATCACACAGCCGTTAGATGCAAGAACAAACAAAATGTATTTATTCGAAAGGTTAAAGCTGGAGCTGGAGAAGGTTAACACCGCGATTCAGCCGACCGGAACAACGCCATCTATAGCGTGTTGTTTAAATTAGATACATAAACGTTCGATTGAACACACGGTTTTTAACTAACAAAATTTAGTACTGAAACTTTTTGACTTGGTATTTCACACCAGTGAGACGTCAGATATTGCAAACGTCCATAGGCTACAATTATCAGTAATGACTTTTTAACTTTTAAAAAACTATAAATATTCAGTTTATGCTATATACAGGGTCCGTGTGGTGACGGATTAACAATACAGAGTGTCACCACCCCTATTCATCCTTCGGGTGTCGTAAGAGCCGACTAAGGCAAAAAACTACGCAGGACAGCAGCACTGCATAGAGAAGGAAAACTTGACACAAACTCTATACCAACCCATCTAGACCGCGTGGTATAGTAGGCCAAAACCTCCTTGCTAATGCTTATGTCCAGCAGTGGACTATTAAAGACTGTTGATGTGATGATGATGATGATGTTGTATACAGTTTAATTCACAAGATATTTTTTACAATTAGTTTGGAAACTGAAAGAAAAACCCTAACGAAGTAGATAACAAAAGGAAAATTCAGGGATTTAGACATAAATAGTATAAGTCGCAGTCCCCGACGAACAAAATCGTTAACAATTTTACAGGAGCAAATAAAAACTGAATATCTTGAATACTATTAAGACTAAAAAGAAGATTCTTTTATCAAAGTAAGGAAATATTTTTTTGCACTAGATTTTTACTAAATTTTTATCATAAATTTTCTTTATCAGTAAGAAAATTGTGAAAATGTCCATTACTGAAATAAGCTATGGAAAAAATTAACGCAAACTAACTTTACGATAGTGTTCGACTGTAATCACAAATCGGTGTTGCTGTAGTAATCGTTCATTATGATATTGTTCCATGGTAAATATGAATATACTTTATATTCGTAAAATGACATTGCAATCGTATTCGATGATATAACTGACTTTAATATTACGGTAAACATAAATTACATGCTTATTCGTTGATCATTTTTAGGTGTTATAACCATTTCGGTACCTATGTATAAATTCTGATTCTGATTCTGTCATTTTTCCCTCGAACAATATGGTAATAGCCGCTTACTCTATAATGTTGACTTTTGAGATTTGATAATAGGTTTTTGCGTTATTGATCGTGTAATTTTTTCACTTATGTTATATGTTGAACAAAAACATAAAGATCATTATTGAAGCGATAAATCCAAAAGTATTCATCGCCCGATCATAAAAAAAAATCAATGATTGTAATAGGGTGTGTAGATAACGAATATCTAATAAACCCGATTCTATCGTAATAGCGATTACCATAGTGTTCGTCGGGGACTGCGAAGTATATATAGAGTAAAGCTATTGACCTGAAGGTCCCGTCGAGGCCGGCGCCCTGCCCGTACAGCAGCAGCCCCTCGGTGGCCGCCACCGCCAGGCTGTCGCCGCTCGGGGAGAAACGCACCCCGTGCACGCGGACCTACATTGGACAATAAATGAACGGAATTAAATCATAAATTTAACATTTCAAATTAATTACATACGACATTCGATTCTGGAAACTTTCATATGCAACGAATACACACCGAACTACGAAGTAAATCTATACTAATATTATAAAGCTGAGGAGTTTGTTTTTTTGTTTGTTTGTTTGAACGCGCTAATCTCAGGAACTACTGGTCCGATTTGAAAAATTCTTTCAGTGTTAGATAGCCCATTTATCGAGGAAGGCTATAGGCTATATATCATCACGCTAAGACCAATAGGAGCGGAGCACCAATGAAGAATGTTTCAAAAACGGGGAAAATTATTACTATTGAGAACGCAGACGAAGTTGCGCGGGTCAGCTAGTATTTAATAAAACTACATCGCGCAATAAAAATTCTCTCGCCGATTAGCATACATACTACTTTGCGATAATAGTAAATGCCTGGTCCAGCTGTTAACTGGGACACCAGGCATTTAACCAAGACCAACTACCAACAAATAATAATTTCTATATTTTTATAACTTACTTCAGGTTTAGAACTCCTATCGGCCATATCGCCCTCTTTCACTCCCGGCAGTCGGATATTAACATCTCCTCCCTCCAAATCCCCTCTCTCTTCTACGAGAGCCATATTCCCAAAATCCGTCATTAATTTTCTGTTTATAAAATCCTGAAACAATCAAACAAAAATAACAATTAAAATATACTTAAAATTATATGAAAATAAACTTAAGACACATTTTACCAAAACATATTTATTATATACAGAACTCACATAAAGTCAACTAATAATTGATATCAATAGCAATAAATATATTCCTTTGGGTCCTTAATGATAGACATACTGGCACACATCGGAACAATATTGTGGTATATTTAATGATGCCATGTATTTATCTGTAAATTGCAAAAGATTGGCCATGAGTTTGTTTGCCCTTTCTTCTTATAAGGCTTAACCCATTAAAAACGGATGGTTGTGGATCGGTACAGGCATATCATAGATTTTGTACAAGCATAATTTTTATAAAAAAAAAAACAAAACAGAGATTGTTGCCATTGTGTTTGTTGATCTACGACTTTAGAGTATACATAAAAGACGATTTCAAACAATTCAAAAAAAATATATGAATAAAAGATATTTTGAATTTGAATTGAATTAATATCCCGATTGCTGAGCCAACGGTCGTGAGTTCAATTCCCACCCAGAACAAAATAATTGTTTGATGACCACCTGTTAGAACAATTGTAATTAGGGTACAGTGTGGGTGTAATTTACCTACACAAAGTGTCTATTACATATAGAAACATATAAGTATGTTTATCAGCAGGCTGTGTACCATAGAACAGGGTCTGCCTAGTTTGGGATCAGATGGCCCTGTGTGAGATGTGTTAAGTTATTATTATTACAATATATGAAATGAAATATGGAATACTTTTATATAGAAATAGAGTTATGTTGTCCAGAAATAATCCAATCCTCAAAACTCACCTAATTAATTTGTATAATTTTGCCTATATTTATATTGAGAAATTTCCATAGTTAAACGACCGGATGGTGTAGTGGTTTGTGTAACGGACTGCTATTTTCCAAAGGTCGCGGGTTCGATTCCCACTCAAGTCAAACATTTGTGTGCATGAACGTTTAATGTTTGATTTGGTCTGGGTGTATTTACAAAAAAAAAGTATATATGTATTTATATCAGTTGTCTAGCAGCTATAGTACAGGCGCTGCTTAGTTTGGAACTAGATGGCGTTGTGTGAACGTGGTAAAATCTTGTTATTATTATTATAGTTACGAATATAAAGATTTTTACCATTATTACAAAAGGTCCCTTTCTAAAAAAAATTAAATACATATAATTATTGATAGTTTAGCAACTTACATTAACAGCATCCAGAGATCTATTCTGAGTGATCACAAATTTGTGTATGAGTATAGACTCTTTGACGCTGTAGAGGCACACGTGCTTGGAGTTACCACCGCCGAGGATACAAGACCCGTCCGCTGAGTAACAGATTGTCGTGAACGCCCTGGAAACGATTACATCTCAGGTTAATACAGCTTGCAAATGAAAGTACTTAATACAATTTTATATTTTGGCAACACTGTCAGGAGATACCAGTAAAAGTAATACAATTTTAAATATGGCAACACTGTCGGGAGATTCATGAATCGTGTTTTTGGTGTACTTTTCCTCATTGGTTTTATCATTTTATGGTGTAGTTTCGTGTTAGTTACTGTTCCAAAACCTCTATTAGTTTGTAATGTAGTAATTCGTGAAAGCCTGTAATTGGCTTGATGTTGTATTTGAAACTGTTGGTTTTGTTAATTTAATTAAATAAATTCCTCTTGTTAAAAAACAAAATCAAGAGATATAGAAACAGCAAGATCGCATGTGTAAAAAATTTGTTTTGAATTTAGGAAGAATCTTTTGAGTATAGCAGTCAGGATAACTTTAAATCATATATCTATACATAATATAAAATTACTCGCCCTGAGTGACTGATTCATCAACATAGAGCCCAAACCGCTGGGGCTACAAACTCTAAGGGGATGGGCAAAATAAGGGATGAACTTGTATGGAAATCATTCCACTGCGGGCAGTAGCTATTATTACAGGCATAAGGCATGCTCAAATTTTAGAAGTCGTATATATCTCTTCGCGATATATAGAGACAACATGCCGTCACATGTCCCGTCTCTATTTAAAAGCCTCTACAAGCCGTCTGATTTTATTTTTCTATCATTTTTTATCATTTTTCTATCATTTTTTTATCACCAATTCTATTTTTTTTGCATTTTTTGAAAAATAACCTAAGGCTAGCAATAAACCTTTTGCATAATATTGTCGATTGTTAATCATAAACGTACTTAGTCTTAAGCATCTTCTCAGGAGTGATTAGATCGGTGTCAGCCTTCCCCGAGCCCAGGTCGTTCCTGCCTTCGATGCTGCCAGTCTGGTCACACGTGGTCGTGTTGAAGAAAGTTATATTGCCGTCCAGCGTGGATACTGCAAACTAAACGAAGAGTTGGTTTTTAAAACCTTTTGAAAAAACCACTGATTGATCTTGGTTAAACATACTTTTGTTTTGTCTTTGCCTACAAAATTGTATTTATAGAACACAATATTTTTTTATGGCATGGGTGGGCCAAAGAGCAGACGAGTGACTATTGTACTTCGTGGACACCTGCCATTTGAAGAGTCAGAAGAACGTTTCAGCCGTTTGAGTGAATATTTAACATTCTTACAATTTCCAAAGGTCCTGAGGCAGTTTTACTAAGCCCTTTACTAGGATTGACCACCAATCTGGTCAGTATCCCTCATTCGTGGTCTACCGGCCATTACTACATTATCATCAACAGTCTTTAATAGTCCACTGCTGGACCAAGCCAGCGTGGTAGAGTAGGCCGAAACCTCCTATATAAGGAGAAGTTTGTCCTGCGTAGTTTGCTCCTTTAGCCGGCTCTTACGACACCCTCGGGATGAATAGGAGTGGGGACACTCCGTCATCTCAATTTGTCACCACACAAATAACATTACATTGTAATTCTAATATATTATAAAGAGACTTACTTCTTCTCCGTCCGGTCTGAAGGCAACTTGCAGAGCGTCCGATGTGAGTTGGACCGTCTCGCAGTCGGCGCTGGTCTCGATGCAGTCCCACAGACGCACGGTCTTGTCCCAGCTGGCCGATATGAGCCGCGAGCTGCCCAGCGCTGGGCTGAAGGCCAGGCACGACACGGGCGCCTCGTGGCCTCCCAACACCTGATACACACACATAATTTATTAGCGGGGGTTCGGTTCCCACCCAGGACATATTGTTATGTGATATATAATTATATGTATTTATCAATATTTGAGATCAGGCGACGGAGTACAAAATGTGTAAGTTTATTATTATTTTAATTTCGCGTTCAATGATAAATAATCATCACATCAACAGCCTTTAATAGTCCACTGCTGGTATAGGGTTTATGTCAAGTTTTTCTTCTTTTTGCAGTAATATTGTCCTGCGTAATTTGTTCCCTCAGCCGGCTCTTACCACACCCAAGGGATGAATTGGGGTGGTGACATTCCATATTCTTAATCCGTCACCACACGGACTCAATGATAAATAATAAAATTACATTTATGAACGGGAACGTCCATCGCTTTTATGCGAATAGTAGTTTGTGACAATACACGACAAAAAGGCAATAAAAAATATCAACAATTTGTAAGTGAGTGAGTGAGGTTACCGGAGCCCAAGTCCCTCCCGCTGACTCGAGCGGGAGGGACTCCAAGGGCGGCAACGCACTTGTGACTTTTGGGTTGCAGGTGTCCATGGGCGGCGGTAGTTTCTTACCATCAGGTGACCCGTCTGCTCGTTTGCCTCCTTATACCATAAAAAAAGTGGAGTGGTGGACCAACGTAAATTGGTCTAAACGTCGGTCAATTCAAATAGTTTTACTATAGTATATAGCATGAATATCAATAAATTTGAGATCAATAAATTCCTCAACCAGGTCATCCCAAAAAATAATAGAACATGGTATTAAAATATTCTTACATCTAAAAGCTTGCCAAACTTAATGGACCACAAGAATATTTCAAAGACGTCCTGTCCTCCCGCGGCACAGATCTCGCTGCTGGCGTCCAGCGCCACGCAACTGAACTGCACCAGGCTGGGGGAAGTCAGGGTGCGGAAGTTGCGGTACCTGAAATGAAATAATAAATATTTAAACTTCAAATGATCACCATCATCGGCAGCCTTTAATAGTCACGCTACGAGTCATCATTTTACTATTCATTATCATCATCATCATCAGCCTATCGCAGTCCACTGCTGGACATAGGCCTCTCCCATACAATTAACATCTCCATTTTTCCATATAACTATCATTCAAAATAAAACACTAACTCACCTAGTCAAATCATAGCACCGAACAGTCCCATCTAAACTCGCTGACACAAAAAACTTCTTGTTACTGCTGAATGTGATGCTGGTCACCGTCGACTTGTGTTCGTTGAAGGTCACGAAGCAGAAGCCGTTGGTGGTGTTCCATACTTTGACTTTGCCGTCGTACCCGCCGGTGACTATGTACAGTCCGTCCGGAGAGTATGTCAGACACGTCATATCTAGAGAATGTCCTTGCTGCTTCATCACGTACTGTTCACCTGTTTTTTTTAGTCAATTAGTTTTTAATATTACAAGTATTAGGTCCATATGAAATTGGCGTTTTGTACGGGTGGAATATAAAGTTTTTGTGTAAAATACATTTAATCAATCAAAGTATGCACCGTTGTTATCTATGCACTTTTGCCATCTCATAGGTAGTTCATTGATCCCTTTACTAAAAAAACCATGGGGGCGAGAATCAATAAACTCTTTGAAAGCGGCTTGGACTGCCGCATCGGAGTTAATTTTTTTTCTTTGTAAGAAGTTGTCCAAATTCCAAAAAAAATGGTAATCTGTTGGAGCAAGGTCCAAGGGAGTATGGTGGATGTCGCAGACATTCCAATTGCAGCTCATCTAACTTAGTGGTTGTTTGTTGTGCAGTGTGTGGTCTTGCGTTGTCGTGAAACAGCAATGGCCTAGAGCGATTGACCAATATCGGTTGTTTAGCAGCTAGTTTTTAGTAAGTGCTGTTGTCCTGCGTAGTTTGCTCCCTTAGTCGACTGTTACAAGGTCTAAGGGATGAATAGGGGTGGCGACAATCCGTATTCTTAATCCGTCACCACACGGATGACCATTGTGACACCAATTATGAAGTACATGTATTTATTAGGATGTTTTAGGAATCAAAGCATTTCAACATCTCTAAATGCCGCAGTTAGAAGTGTATCAAATAAACAAACAAAAAGAACAGAATGGTTCCTTTTAATTAAAAAGGATGACGTTCATAATGAGGGAAAGAAAAAGAAATGCAAATGACTAAGAAATGCGATGCAGGCAAGAGAAGAGTATATTATGAGCAAATGCTCGCAACTATGCGCTAACAGTACTGTAATGGCGTAAACTAAGCACAATATTTTATCCAACAAATCTATTAGACTATATACATTGTGTATCGTCCCATCGCATGTGTGGGTTTAAAATTGGGTACAATGCAAATTAGATCAATAATGTACTACGTTGTTTTTAACCCCCGACGCTAAAACGACTGGGGGTTATAAGTTTGACGTGTCTTTGTGTGTGTTTATGGCATCGTAGCTTCCGAACGAATAAACCGATTTTGATTTTGATTTTTTTTTTTGTTTGAAAGATGAATTAGTCGAGTGTTCTCTCTGAGTCTTAAATATGTTTGATGAAAATCGGTTCAAGATGGCCGCCGCCACAAAATGGCGCATTACATATTTTTTCACAACTCCCTCAACATGGGTATCAAATGATAGGGCTTGACTACTGGAATACTATACACTATGACAAATTTCAAATCCAAGATGTGTGTGGGGGGTTTTTTTATTTTTTTTTATTTAATTTAGTACCATAATACAAAAACTTTAAACATAGTCCACTGTTTTATATTTGGTAAATGACAAGACTTCAATGAAATCGTGCAAATTAGAGTTTAAGATGGTGGAGTATTATAATATATATATATATATACTAAATATATATATATATATATATATACTAAATCAAACTTACTTTGCCATTCCCAAACAAGCAGCTGTCCAATATTAGGACAGCCGAAAGCTATCCAGTCCCCGGGCGAGGATATGGCGATGCTACTGATACGATGCTCGGATATACTGAGTGTGTGGATCAGGTTAACATCTGGCATCTCGTGAAGGAAGAATATACCGGTGGAGAAGCCTGGAAAAATTATATACACCCTTATAAATGAAAGAGAAGGAAAACTAGAAACAAACCCTATACACACCCGTCTGGCCAGGGTGTTATAGTAGGCCAAACCTCCTTTCTAAGGAGAGGCCTATGTCCAGCAGTGGACTATTAAAGGCTTTGATGTGATGATGATGATTATGAATGATGCCATAGAACCTCTTCTTATTGTAGGCCAAAATATGAAGAATTCAATTACTTTTTTTTCAATTTTGAGTGAACACCCGACTATTAGGGAGTGATTTCGTAAAAAGGGACGGAAGTGTGTAACAATAGTAACCCGGAAAAGCGGGTGCTATTTAAATTAACCACAGTTAAACATATTAATGTAATTACTTTAAGGATCACTCCTTGTTTTATTTTAATGTTTGTTATATAAAACAAATATAATTTTCTAAGAGGAAATTGAGTATGAGTTCCTAATACTAACTAATAGCTGTAACATACAATTTCACATACCTGTAACCAACAGTTTTGTCTCCTTATGATATTGTGCTGCCGTGAGCTTGACTTTATGATGAGCCCTCCTAATTTCATCACCTATGTAATGCCTTCCTAACTTCTTATACAGCAATCTCTTTTCATCTTCTTTTTTATTTTCTGTTTCAGCCTCTTCTGTGTCACTTTCCTAAAATTAGAATAAATATTGCTGCTTTTTAACAAAGAATATTAGTAACATGGGTCATACATTAGATAAAGTATACTACGTGACCCATTCAGTGAGAAGGGATCTTCAAAATATTATACTTGGTCACAGGGGCTGAGTTGAGGCTTTTTTTAGTTTTGGAATTGAATTACTACGTGAAAACTAGGGGGAGAGATAGTGGGGGGTCTTGGCGTATATTACGTGAAATCTAGGGGGCTTTGGTGGGGTCTTGGCGTATACTAAGTGAAATCTAGGGGATTTAGGGTGTCTTTGCATATACTACGGGCGCACACCGAGCAGGGAAGGGGGTTAAAATTCAAAAAGAATTTCTCACATAGAATGGCTCAATTTAGTCCATCTAATCTAAGAGGTACCGTTTGACGTTTCATACTTTTTAAGACGAAACAACTTAGTCTAGGCGTAACTTACACAGTTTCAATAACCTTTACCGTAAAACTATGGAGTTATGTAGCTATTTTTATTTTGTCGCAAGATATACAATACTTAATGACTATATTTAAATTTAAATCTTGGAAACAAAGCAAAATAATCAATTGTATAAATTAGTTATTTCCGTTGTTTCAAAGATTTCTATTGATTTTTTTTTTTCAAACTCAATTTAAAGCCACATAGTTAAGTCTTTTACCGTAGTGTTGCGGCTCTTCAAATTCACTTGAATACGAATAATTGTTAAAATGTACCAAAAATCGAATTTATCAATAACTAGTAATTTTCAGTCAAGGCGTCGTGAAGTGTTAGTAATACTTAAAATTCATCTGACATCCAAACCTCAACGAAAACGCATACCTAATTAAAATTAAAAGTATGTAAGTTAATGTAATTTTAAATAAATCTTTGTAGGCAAAAATCACTCCTGTCCAAGTCTAGTGTATATGAAGATTTACTAGTAAAACCTATGAACGGGAGCCATTAAACGGGTTTTTATAATAACATACGTAAATCTCTAAAACTATAATCGGTTAGCACATATTAAGAAATTATATCCAAATCTCTTAAGAATCAGATATTTTAGTAATCGATTTCTTTGACCCCATTGCTATACTTCAATCTGTCAGAACTGTCAAACCTCTTACCTCTGTGTACCTCTTAGATAATTTATCGCAATAAACAGTGAAAGTTACATACAATACTGGGTTGCAATTTTACTGCTTTAAAGTAATAAAATACTTACATATTCCTTATCCTTTTCAATAACTGCCTTTTCGTCGACCTCATCTTCACTCTGCTCTTCTTTTTTTAATTTACGTTTCTTCCTATGAGATATCTGGACATCAGACACCACCAAATCATCACTATCAATATTAGCCTCCCACAAACACATTTGTCCATTCCTACTAACTGTAATAAGGTCTAAACTCTTTTTCTCAAAGAAAACTCCAACAATTTTATCAGTGTGACCACTTAATGAATACATATTGAGATTATCTAAATAGTCTACGGTGTAGATTTTTGTTGTGGTATCCTTGGAGCCCACAGCAAGGAGTTTAGAACAAGAAGACCAATCTAAACATGTGACTTCATCGCGAGATTTTTTGAATACTCGTTTCATGACGAAGGAACGGAATTCACCGGTGAAAGTGCATGGTGCTGTCATTATGAAAACTGAAACAAAAGATGGAAAGAGAAATTTAGTACCTTTGGAGGGTCTGTTATAACCCCATCATAATTGCCAAATATCAGTCAGTGTACAAATCCTAATACTTGATACTTTTTTTTCCAATATGTAAAAGAAAATAATACCTGTATCATCACAGCAAGCAGCAAAATATTTGCCATCAGGGCTAAACTTGACAGCATTCACTTGTTGTTTGAACTTATACCTATGTATCACAGTACATGTCAGCAGACTGATCATCTGGGCCTCCCCCTCTGAAAAATATCAAAATAATAACTGTTATAATTTCTGTTAATACAACTATTTTTACAGGTTATGTGCCTAATACAATAGTGTAGCCGTTCATTGTTAAAAATACAAAAATACAAAAAAAAAGCCACCGACCGCACCAAGGCAGACAGACAATAGTACCAACAAATTGCCAACAAGTTATTGTTCAATAAAAATTACTGTTGGTACTTATAAATGGTTATTATTATTATTCTATCATTGATCTGATACGTGCATATCACTAGACTTATGTTTGTTTTGTTGTTTTTAAATGTTCTTCTAGTCTTTTTTTTTAAATGTTTACTGATCCAGCACTAATTACACTTTCTGGTAAACTATTTTAAATGGTCACCATGCGATTTGATAGAAAGTGTCTTCTAGGATTAACAAACGGTAACCTATCAATTGGCGTCCTATCAATTGGGTATTTAAATGCATAGTGTAGAGGTTTCCAATGTCTTTCACATTGTAGTCTCCATTTCATATTTTAAATGTTTCAATCAGATCTCCCCATTGCCTGAATTGTTCCAGAGTAGTTAAGTTTAGTTTGATAATACGTTGGACGGCCTTTCATATACTCCCAATCACCCCGTATAATTCCTAGTGATCGGTTGATGATGACATAAGTGGGCCTTAAACAAATAGACAAAAGTTTTGGGTGGTAAATATGACTCTGTCTTGGTCAATATAGCAGCGAGTTTATGCTTGTGACTGCACAGTCTTTGATAAAGAGTCCCCAGGGTGGGATGAACCATTAGGCAGAGTAGGCAACTGCCTAGGGGCCCTCAATTTTGCTGTTTATTTCTGAGAAGTTACATATCATTCACGTGATGCTGCTGATGCTATTACACACCACACTGCATCGACTCACAAAGAGCTGAATCTTAAAAAAAGGGCCTCAACATGACTAATGTGGTCCTGGGCGTACCTATCAAGTCCAAACTAGTTGGGCATTTGAAATACATCTAAAAGTTAGCATAACATCTTTTATGAATAAAAAAAAAAGGTACACACTTTCATTGATAGCCAATAGTGTAGATCCATTTGGTGAAATATCAACTGCTGTGTAATTGTAGTAGCTCTCGAATGACAAAGTGTTGCTCTTGTTTCTGAAAAAAGGAATTACAACTTTAATAAGTACCTATAGTACCTTAAGCGGGTTCCAAATTTAATTCCTGTAACTTTTAAACTATCCTGTTCCATAAAAGTGTAATTATGTTTATGGGAATTAATACACTCATATGAGGTGGTCACAGGCTGATTGTCAGGTCAGCATGTGACCATATTTATAAACAATTTTACTTTAAAATTTATTAACCTTACCTCTGGAATACATTCGTTTCATTTCGCGGTTTTAATGCCACGTGTATATAAACTTTTACGATAATCCGATGATTAATGGCAATACATAGAATTTAACAAACCAACCTCAATTTTTACTTAAAAAAGGTATTAACATACTCACTGTTTTAAATTATATACAGTAATTTTATTCCCCACTGGACTCACTACACAGTTTCCATCTCCTGTAAAAAGCACATCCCCTTTCCGATATACTGTGCCTAGTAAATTTTGAAACTGAAAATAAAGAAAAGGTTATAATAATGTAAATACTGTGGAAACTTACTTAATACACGTATTTTGTACACTATACTGAATATACCATATTCCTTTAGTATAAAACATAACTCATTGTTTTCAATTTAATTAATGAACATGATTAAAATACACCACGAAACTTTACAATCCATAAAAATAAAAAACAATAAAAAATATGACAGTTTACCGTATAATGAAACTTCATTTTGTAAAATATTTATGTTAAAACATTTGCAATCGAGACCAAAATTAATTACAAACTCTCAATTAAAAATCACAAAATTAAAAACACCGCAACTTGTAAGCATGGGCAACGGCAACGTGACATTATATGTCACTTCTAATGAATATTGCCATATACAACGCCAATCTGCTATTTAACTCGATGTTTCGCTAGTAGATTTGCATTTGAAATTATGACTAATTTTTCTTACCATTTTCCTTTATAAACTTTTTAACGATAGATTTTCATCAAACACGATTGATATCGGTATCAGCATGGTTTGAATTTAATTGGAAATTCATTATTGAGAATTTTATACAGGATTATTAGTAATTAGACCGGATCCTTTTAAGAGGTTTTGGAGAGAAGGATACTGCGACACCTCGGTTGCTTGTGAGGAAAAGGATTTGTTTTACAAACTAGCCTGTATTTATGATAAGTGTGTACAAATAAAAAGTGTAAATGTAATGTGTACAAATAAAAGTGAGCCATATTAGTTTCTGATGGTCTCGCTCCGTTCGTAAGCGAAAAAACGTGAGACAAGGTCAGCATGGCAAGCGAAGCCACGTGTGACAACGAACTGAAGATGAACAAGTGAGTGCCAACGAAGACTAGTGAAGTATTCAAAATAATATCTTAGTCCTTTTCTGATATAGTTTCTTAACTAACACCACGTCTTGCGGTAGCCACATGGTAATATGATTATGTGGCCATAATCTTAGAACCTATGGCCACAAGGTCATAAGTTCTTAGATTTTTATGCCTGGTTTTTGTTTTATTATATTTATTATCCAATTCCATCCCTAGGGGCAGTTTTCTTGCGTGGAACTCCGCCGTCTCCTTCTGCGAGCTAGTTATACTTGTGAAGGAGATGGCGACACCGTAAGGATTTCCGCATAGGAAAAAACACCCCTTGGACCTCCCTTATGACTTGTTAAAATCCCTTCTAATTACCAATAACCCTGTATAAACGTTGTTGTGTTGTGTTAATGTTGTTCACTAATTCACCATAAACAAAGTCTAAAAGGTGTTCAAGTCTGTGCACACAATAAAAACACTGGTAGTGTTTTCATGTGCGCATAGATTTGAACACCTATTATTACATGCAAGCGTGTGATGTTGAACACAAATTGCTATTTTAGATTTTACTTTTAAGGTTAAACTTTTTATACGACGAAATAGCGACAGCCCAATTTTTTTTTCACATTGATATCTCATTTTTAACTACTGTATCTGGTCACACTCAAACTTGAAACTGTCTAACTGACAACAAAAATATCGGATACATCCGCATCAAAATATCAAAGGTATAGCAGTAGTATTAAAGCATTGGTAGATTTTAGTATAAATAAAGTATATTGTTATTTTATTTTTGTATCAGTAACACTATACCCTTCAATTCAAATGTGTTACATTGACAATACGTTACTTTAAGTAACTTTATGTACGTTATTACAAAGTTTTGACACGTATCCGATCTCCCGAAATCATCTTAATTATAACCGTACTAAATTCTTTGAATTTTGAAAATATTTATCATGTGTGACTGAGCACTACAATTATTGTACACGTCAATATTTGAGTATGTATTTACTTGCTAGTATCATTAGAACCAGTGGGTAAAGTTGATTACGGTAGACTCGAGTTACTATAAATAGTTGTTAGTTATCAAATGAAGTAACAATTTGAACTTTTGCTGACTATCTAGAGGGCACCCATTACACTACACACGAGACGGAGCCCCCATTAAGAGCCCAAGTAACCACGACGACCTTTACTCCATGCTTTTCTTTTACTTAAGTGTTACACTGCTCGAAATATTCAAGTCAACACTAACCTCGACCAATTTGCTTGCAATCTCAATGACCAGGGTTTTGTCTTTATGACCGACCACTTTGTGAGGGCCAGTGTAGGGCGACTGTAACGCTCTCCGGACGGTATCATCACGCAAGAAAACGTGCCGTTGCTAGGTCCTTAAAGATAAAGAACGCTATAGAGCAATGACGTGAGCTAAAACCGTTTGATTATCGGCAACTTGCGACGCAGTGGTCTTCGGTCGGTTTGGTCTGGGTAAAGCTGGTTACGGGGAGTTCCCCTAGTAATCGCAGAGACTCCCCATATAAGAGATCCCCAGAAGTGCGTTTGAGATCCTCTTTGAAAGTCAATTCCTAACGGGACCATCGGTAGTGCCCAATACCAGGCTTCATTATGGCACGTAAGAGCGGCCTTGAGCTGTCGATGTAACCGCTCTGTCATGCCATTGCACTGCGGGTGATAGTTGGTTGTCCGTGTGCGTTTGATGTTTGAAAGCTCCAGGACTCTAGTAAAAAGTGCAGACTCAAACTAACGGCCTTGATCAGTGGTAATAATGCATAGTGCATGGAAAACCTATCTATTGCAGTGAGGCAGTAGCTATGGCCTTCCAAGATGGGGAGGGGCCCAATAATGTCGATGTGAACGTGCCTGAGTTGCCCGTTAGGCGTGGTAAAGTTGGCGAGCGGTGCATTGACGTGGCGCGTGATTTTACTGCTCTGACAGGGCAGACATTGGCGTGACCACACGTTTAAGTCTCGCTGCACTCCAGGCCAAACATAGCGCTTAGTCACGAGACGCGTGATAGCGTTTGCACCGGGATGGCTCAGGTTATGAAGCCGGTCAAATACATCTTTTCTATACGCTGAAGTACATATGGATGAGGCTTCCCAGTCGAGGTGACACATGTCAGTACCTGGGACAGTGAGATTAGTCAGTTGGAGACTAGAATTACCTCGGGTGAGATCTATCATCGATCTGTGTGATCAGTTCTAGGTCTTTCTCCTGGTCTTCCGCGAAATCTGAGAAGTCCTCCTCGTGTGGACTCAACTCTGGAGAAAGCGTCCACCACAACACTGTCCATGCTCTTCACATGCTGAATGTCAGGTGTAAACTGTGAAATAAAGGCGTCAGGCAACTTTTCTCTGCGCTAGATAAACGCATGGGGGTTTGTGCCTAAAATGTTACACGGCTGAGTGAACAGGCAATAGTTCTCTGTAATAAGCAGGCCAAGCGTTTTGCTTGCCAGTGAGCTTCTTGCTTAAGAATGCTATAGGCTGCCAACCTTGGTCAGACAGTTGCTGGAGGCAATCTCCTATGTGGGTATTGTAAACGTCGTGTTTGCGCTCACTCATTTTGTATAGTGTTTTGTGTTCAGTGTAAATATAGTATATAAAGTCATATATTTCTAAGTAGTGCTATAAGTGAATGCGCGTATAGAAAACATTCGTCGTTGCCGTGCGGTATCATAAAAAGTGCTTTCATTGCGTTGTTCGTACGTGCGAATTGCACTTGACTTGGACTCGCCCGATATGACAATTGCACTTCACTCGGACTCGCCCGATCTGGCAGCAAACGGCAACGTTGAATTTCACAGGGGACATTGACACTTGACAGTCAAACTAATTAAGAGAGAGTTTCCGAGAGCGGGACTACATTAGCTACAGGCGTAGTGATGTGCAACGCCACAGACCTTTTAATAGGCTGCCTTTCGAATTGAGTACCAAAAATAGAAAATGCTTGATGAAAGGCGAACCCGAATTCTCACCATTCATGAAGATTTTTGCAAACGATTTAAAATTTAGCTTGTTGTTATTTTGCTATTAACATGTCAATGCGAGAAGCCCCAAATTGATCTAAATGCCGTGTAATGGGAGAGGCATATGTCCAGCAGTGGATTACGTTAGGCTGATGATGATGTCATTTTATTTTCCATTTTGTTTTTGCATTCAAAAGTGGTTTTACTGAATAGAAACAACTACTAAATATGACTTTTACAAACTTGGCAACATTGTTTACAATCAATAAATCTTTTATTATATTTTTATTTTTAACTTAAGATGAATGGCTTTCTTTCAAATCAATAAATTTAAATATAGTTATTATTTCCATGTTTGTATTTGTTGTTTATTTCTGATACAAATCATTTTTTTAAATATAAAAGGCACTCAAAGACTGATTAGTACATGCGCAGAAGAAAAATGCTGGCCAGCGATCCACATCAATGTTCGACGTCATACCGCGGTGAAATCTTTAGCTCAGGATTGGTGGCGCACTTCGGAAGTTACGTATTAAAACCAATCAGAACTTAGGTCATATTGAGTACTGCCTTGAACATCAATCGTCATATGACCCATTCTATCGAGTCTGCAAAGCTTGGGCCATATTTGTCTGTGCAAAAGTAGTTCCGTGGAGTGAGTGTGTGCAGATAGTCATCACAGTTTTTGGGACCTGTAAATACTCCCTCAATTAACGTACAAAATGTCGGCCGAAAATCCTATCTACGGACCCTTCTTTGGAGTTATGGGGGCGGCGTCTGCTATCATCTTTAGCGGTATGTATTTGTGTAATCCATTATAGTAGAAATGGCTGTCCTATAATAGTATCGATCTTCCAAAAATATGTTACAGATATTC
Organism: Arctia plantaginis; assembly: GCA_902825455.1. Classification (NCBI taxonomy): domain Eukaryota; kingdom Metazoa; phylum Arthropoda; class Insecta; order Lepidoptera; family Erebidae; genus Arctia; species Arctia plantaginis. The sequence goes on along the minus strand of CADEBD010000041.1, from coordinate 244,191 downwards.
GTCAGTTATTAGACATGCATGTGTGGAATTCTTCGTAAACAATATGTAAAGAGTTGTGAGATTAGTTCAAATCTGGTTATTTTAAGAGCACTAATTATAGTATAGCCGCCCCTGTGTTTTTATCCCTACATAAATATATAGTTAAATATGACGGAACGAACCAGATGATTAATATTTAAGATAAGGGGATGGATTCCAGGGCGTTGTTTTCGGGAGCAGTTTCTGTAATTAGTCATGTGATTGATAAGTTGCTTTTTCGGTTGGTAGCACTGGTTTAAATACCTAGATTGGGTATAACTGACCTCTTTTCTTCAATATTGATCACTATAACTTTTTTAAATTGGCCTTTTAGTACTATACTATTCCATAGTGATGTAGGTTTGTTCTTTAAAACGAGTTTTATCTTCTTGCATGGAGGAAAACCCTACCATGAGTCATGCGTACTGCAATTTCATACAAAGGACAGCAAAGTAGTAACTTGCATATTCCACCAAAAAGGTGTAATGTTTTGTTTTGAACTTCTAACATTCATGGTTCTTGCTATTAATTCTGCATCAAATTTTAACACCATCTACACAAGGTGTTAATCATCAGGTACATAGAGATTTCAAGTAAAAAAAACATGATTTTTTCATCACATGACTGAGTTGCATATCATGTGACTTAGTCAGCTGTTCTAACTTAAGAAATTAAATACTTATGGCAACTAATATACATATTATAAAGAAACTAATATTTCAAAGAAATGCTATATGGTTTTAAGTACCTGCAACTTAAAAACTGTCATGTGACTTTGTATGAAATGAATTTCAAGTTATCTTCTTTTTACATCTAAGTTACCCTCTTAATAATACAACCACAGCAAGCATTACAATAATGAATTATAATTAGGGAACTTGCAAGAAACTTAAGTTATTATTGAAGTCAGTAAACCAGTCACATGATGAAGTTAAAAATTAGGTTATGTCATGAGCAGCCTCTATGGTATATTACATAAAGATTATAATTGCCTTGTTATAGATAGGCATTTAAAGGCTTAAGGACTGTTATTAAAGTAGAAAGTCAAATAACTACAAATATAAACCATAGACTAGCATGTCATGTGATAGAATATTCTTAAGTTGTATTCAAGTAAATTCTCATTATTAAGTTAAAATACCAGAACTTTATAGGGATAGCCTTACTGTTTAGGTTGGGGATTCCTTCCATTATGAGGGGATGGTAACTATAATAGGTTGTCAGGCTATGGTGGTCCTTTTTATAAGATAATAGTCACATGATTGTAGACTTAAGTTATCAGAACAATAAAATTCATAGTTATTAAATGGATTTAAATCCAATTTAGTCTACATCAAATATATTTGAATACTATTTACATGGTTACCCCCTATTTGTGAATATTAGAAATTATATCAGTAAAGTAGGTTTTGTATAGTATTAAGAAATTATAGAAAAAAAGTACAAGTTTAAAGCTTCTAACAATTTATTACCAAATTAATCTCATTACATCACATTTTTTCTGTAGCAGAAGTACTCATTAATTTAAAAAAAAAATATAAGACATCTGAATGGACAATCTTGCTTCACCACAAAAGAAATATTGTCAATAAATTATTTTTCTTGGATATTCCAGCGCTGGGAGCTGCCTATGGAACTGCCAAGTCAGGTACCGGTATTGCCGCCATGTCGGTGATGCGGCCTGAACTCATCATGAAGTCCATTATCCCCGTTGTCATGGCGGGTATCATTGCCATCTACGGTCTGGTCGTTGCTGTACTCATTGCTGGTTCCCTGGAGTCCCCCTCCAATAACTACACCCTTTACAAGTAAGTAATATAATTACCCAAATACTTCTCAATGAGTTGTCATAGGGTTGCAGCATACTGGGTCAACACCTTAGCTCATCAGGCTCACTCTCCAAGATTGCTGGTAACATAGAGATATTGTTCAGGGGTCTTCTGTGGTTAAAAGAAATGGCTTTCTGGTATTCTTTGGAAGGTATAGGGTGGAGAAATAGGAGGGATCAAGGAACGGATGTTTTTAAGACATCACAATGCCATCACAACCCAACCTTACAGTTCTCACATTGAGAATAGAATGTTTTGAGACCCATTGTGTTCATAAATTATTTAAGTATTTTGTTTCTATCAGTTAAGTTTTTCATTTACTATTTGCGTAAAAAGTATTCAACACTTCTGTTTCCATAGTCTGTCAGTGAATCCAAAGTAAGAAAGTACTAAAGAGCAATGATTAAGGATGTGTTAACTTACTTTCAAAAACAAAAGTTTATGACCATTAATTTTTATATCTCATTAATATAGTAGGTCCATTAGAATCATTATGAATAAATGCACTGTACAGATGGCGTAGTGGTTTAAGCGGTCGCCACGCGGCTCACTACTACGCTGAGTGTTGTGGGTCCGATCCCCACATAGGACGACACTTTGTGTGATCCATAAATTGTTATTCTGAGTGTTCTTTGTGTCTGTTTCATGTATGTTTGTAAAGTCCTCCGCTACACAGGTTATATTCCAAGTGCGATAGTTGTCTTTAAAAAAAAAAAGGTATGCATGTTTGCTAATAGTGATAAAACGAAGTTGATCACATTAATATTTATTTAATATCAAGAATCTATTAATTTATGTGAATCATTAAAGCTAATAATAAAAGTACTTGTTTAATTATTGCACAATTATAGTATCAGTACATTATATTATGAAAGTAAATACGTACAAAGCATTCACTTGCCATTGCGCTGTAGTGAAAGTCATGTTTGATAATTGTTTGTTTTGGTTGGTAGCTAAAGAGATCTAGTATAGATTCAATAACGTACAAAATTGAACTATCAATGTTATTACTGGTTATTGCAAAAATTATTAGTGGTTTGTGTAACGGACTGCTATTCCAAAGGTCGCGGGTTCGATTCCCGCTCAAGTCAAACATTTGTGTGCATGAACATTTGATGTTTGATTTGGTCTGGGTGTTTCTATGTATAATATGTATATATTTACAAAAAAAAAAAGTATATATGTATTAATATCAGTTGTCCAGTACCCATAGTACAAGCTCTGCTTAGTTTGGGACTAGATGGCGTTGTGTGTATGTGGTAGAATATTATTATTATTATTATACAAAGTATTACGGTCGCGCTTAAGTCGGAATCAATATGATACTTATTATAATACGAAAAACTAAATTCTCATATTAAACAGCATATTTTATGTTTTATGCAGTACTCCAAATACAATAACCACTTGAGTAAATTATCTTATTTATTCACTGTTATCTTGATATTGAGACAAAAACACGAAAATGTCCTTACTTGAGATTATGTAACAAAAAAGACAAACAGCCTTTTCTGTATATCAACACTAAAAACATTTGTTTTCTCAGTTTTATTCCTCCATTTTTATATCATAGTTCAGATCGCGGGCATTATTGAATCGAAGTTCCATTTACTGCCTGCAATCAAGGTTGCCGCAAGGCCATTCATAGGAAATTACTATCATATTTAAAATGAAATAATTGTCGTTGTTTGGTCTTTAGACATGCTTATAACTTTGAATAGTAAAGTTGTGTTTTATTAACTACTGTTGCCAGCGGCTCCGCCCGCGTGTATGTTGGTTGTCGCGGTAAAAAGTAGTCTATACTAGTCTAGTGAAAGAATTTTTAAAATCGGAATAGTAGTACCGGAGATTGACCCGACCATACAAACTCACAAACTACCTCTTTATTATATTAGTATAGATAAACATTCATGCATAAGCTCGCGTCTGTACCCCCAAAGGGGTAGACAAATGCGTATTAAACGCCCACATTATACTCATTATACATTTTATCCCACTTAGTGGGCAAGCTTTTTGCCGTCAATCGGGTACCTACTTTAGGCATTAGATGGAAAAATTAGATTAAAATTAAAGGTAATATTAAGATGGGCATGGCGGCCAGACTCGAACTGGCTGTTGATAGAAATTTTTGAGTCCTCTTATGCGTTGTTGCAAACATTACTCTAGTGTTTCCTATTGTACATAAAAAATCACGTTACTATCTTTAAAAACTACACATTTCTCTACAAAACATCATACCACGAAACTGGAATGTGTGAGATCACAAAACATTTTATAATATTATACATATGTACATATCTCGGGTGCAAATGTTAGCCGACTTTTTAGTATTGTATTGGCAAAAGGCCAGGCTCTCCCGCAATCTAGTCCATTTAGTCTAGTCTTTACGTCCGCAGCAAGTAAATAGATGGCTAGCCAATGTCTGCTACAATCGCCCACGACTTTATGTTAAACGAATTGTATTATTCAACCAAAATTTAATTATAGGTTAGCCTACATATTTCAGTCGTAAGCTTTATGCACTTTATTTTGTACATGTATTCATTTCCCCGGTACTTGATAAGCACCGATCAATCAAATTAGATAAGACAACCACCACTTATAATACCTATATTTTAGTCAACTGACTATGATAACGTTACATCGTATAAACCACCCCATTTAAACGTACGAGAAAAATCCATTTCAGAGTACCTACTGACCTAGTCTAAAAAGAGGTCAACAGAAGAATTAATGTATTCTCTGACTGCCAAACCTAATGTTCAGTAGGTATTACACTTTTCACATTGATTCATAGAAGCCGCCTTGTACCACAAAGCCATATTACAATGACCGTAGATAATAACACTCTATAACTTGTTAATTACAGTGTAGAATGGACGACATTTTTCATAATACAAATAATTACAGTTGACAACTTTGGACTGGACTTAATGCTATTGACCTCGAGATTTTTTTGTGATCCGTCGGCCATAGACACGCTAATCGACGCCATGAGAATATAAGAATTAATAAATACATCAAATTTTCGTTATTTGAATACAGCTACTTTCAGCACATACACATAATACATATTTTTTTTGTATTTTGTGCATTTTAAGCAATTGAAGTTAATAACTTTCACATAAGTCTGTTTCATATTAATTGTTTCAATAAATGTTCTAATACAATGTTTTTTCTATCTTTGCAGGGGTTTCATCCATCTGGGTGCTGGTCTCGCCGTAGGTTTCTCAGGTCTAGCGGCCGGTTTCGCCATAGGTATCGTTGGTGACGCAGGTGTCCGTGGTACCGCTCAACAACCCAGGTTATTCGTCGGAATGATCCTTATCCTCATTTTCGCTGAAGTATTGGGTCTATACGGTCTCATTGTCGCCATCTACCTTTACACGAAACAGTAAACGCATTAAGCACACTCTTACTCCCGTCGCCCGTGCTCCGAGCTTCTATGCCACGAACCAGCTCAGCCAGTGTTGTCGCGCACAGGGAAGTCGTCGCCGGTAGCCGGAGCCGCATAGGGCCTCGGAGCACACCTCTTGTATAGTACTTGTTGATTACTTGACGTTAATCACCCATATGTTGTCGCCTATCTCCGCCCGGTGCAGCCTGGATGCTGCGGCCGCACCGCGCCGAGACGCGATCTGTATAAATAATTTTTCTATTTCAATTTTATAAATGTAACGATCACTATTTTCGAATCCAATCATGGTTTACAATGTAAAAAGCTACCGAGCGATGACGGCGTAATTTATTTCTTAATTTATTACAGCATTTTAATTTGAGTTTCGGTGACAGGAGATTTTGTTTCACCTATGGACATATCAATGTTAATTTGCGCGTTCACACCCCCCGCGAAACTTATCTTCGTACCATCCGACGATATCACTTTTAGATTATTTTAGCGTTAAGGCGAAACTAATGTACAGTTAGAGTAGAAATTTAAGTCCAAACAAGTTATCTTAATAATTTATGAAACCATAAACCCCCAGGGTACTGTGTACCTGTCTATCGCTGACGATGTTAAAGCCTGGCTTTTAAGTACTACAATGCTAAATAGCTTTCAGTGTTAGTGGACGTATGTATCCTCCTTATCATACTATTATATGGGCCTGTAAATGTTACCCTCTCTTGAGTGGCTATTGGTAAATTAAAAAGCGAGTCACAAACATTGTATTGCCAGGAATCAGTAAATAAACATGGTTTGTACATTCCATATTATTTTGTTTCTACTTGATTATACTGTGTTTTATTTTCCTTTACGATCTTGCGAGCTATTATTATATTATATGATATACATATTATACATATACAAAGTATTCTGAAGGATGCTTTCATGACATTATAAAGCAACTGTCGCAAAATTATCAATTTAGCTATAATATTAAATATTTAATAGTATTAAACATTTCTGACAACTTATAATGTGAAAAAAAAATATTCAAAATATATTTATTCTGTATACCTCATAGTCGAAATGATGTTTGAATGATTATAAATTGGTAAGTAAAATACATTTAGGTAAAATTGTATTTTATTTTAGGTTTCATGTTAGAGAATGTTATAATCTTTGGTGTTATTGAATGAATTGTGTTAATAAAATATTTTGAAAACAACTAATGTAAATTATGCATGTATTGTTTCAATTTGACCGTTTCTTTTTTTTTTTCGAATGCAAGTGCCTTACACCAATACAATTCATTTGCACAAAACTTCAAAATAATATACTCTGCACGTCTGAAACCGAAAAAGCCAATTGTATAAGCCTTACCTCACCGGCATATTGACTCTTATGATTCATAGGTCGCAAATTTTCGAAAAGTGGTAATCAATACAAATCCAGCAAATAATTTGCAGGCAGTCAGACTTGTCAGTAAGTATACCTGCATAAAAATATGTTCCTACCTACTTACAAAGTTTGCTATTGACCACAAGATTCATAAAGCAGCGTCCACACTATGCCGGGCGAGGCCGAGCGGGCTGACCCGGGCGGCCTAAGCCGGGTTGGTGTGGACGCCCCGGGCGGCTTAAAAAGCCGGCCCGAGCCGAGCCGATCCCGACCCGCAGAAAGTAGGTACAGATCAAAGGATGCCGGCCCGAGCCGAACGAAAATATGTAGTGGGGACGTGCCGAGCGGCACCGGGCGGCTTTAGTTGTCCAGTCTTGGTGTCGAATTGAAACTAATAGGTAGATATAACCCGGGCGGCCTCGTTTTCGGTGTGGACGTCGTGCCGGCCCGAACGAACCCGCCCGGGTCAGCCCGCCCGGCCTCGCCCGGCATACTCCGGCATAGTGTGGACGCTGCTTTATGTATGACTCGCACGAGAGTCACTGACACTGGCTTTGCCACCATCATGGATTTTGATTTTAATAAAACATTTAGTCGCTTATTTCAGTGTTGCTCCGGGGTGCGCCCACCTTAAGCTTTATATCAGCAAGAAAAAAAATGAATATAATCGTAGACTTAATAAAAACATGCCAGCGCCCTGATATAAAACTACGCTCACTTCTAAAGAAGACTGTCATAATCTTTTTACCAGGCTCTTTAATGTTCCGGAAGGAAAATTACGAAAAGGAGGAAATTATAGGAAAATTATTAAATTAATTAACGTATATACGTTTATGGAGGTACATAACACCAACAATTAAGAATATTCGAGTGTGCGTTACCCCAGCAAAATAATGTCGAAAATGGTCATTTAAACTTTATAGATAATTAGTTGCTCCCCTTCTGTAATTATTAAGCACATTTTTAAATTTGTTTCACTTAAACTTTTTTAGTTATTTCAAAAAAACATTTCCTGCTGGAGTAACGTTTGAAACGTTACCGCAGCCAGACATTTTCTTTTTTAATTGTAATATTGAAATAAATTTTAGCTAAATAATTAGTTATCTGGACTAGGTAAATGTTACAACTTATTTGGTATTTGTATTTTCTTCGGTTGCGAAGTTATTCGAAATCCTGCTGGAGTAACGTTTGTGGGTTTGCTGGATCTCTGAAACGGGTAAGCGGATTGTAACCATCTTTTGTACATAACTTCTTAAGGATTAGTTTTAATTTGTTCGACAATAAAATAATAAAAATAATGGACCGTTTAAAAATTATTTAGGTAAGTATGAAAACACTTCAATACGTCCTAACACTTTAAATAAGACTTCTAAAGACTTACTTGAAACGTTATTCTATTGCTTGTAACTACCTTCAAATGTATACGAATTTTCGTAAGAATACTGTAAGTGACTAAAAAGTTATGATGAAATGTAGCTCCACGTTCACGATCACAATGTGTGCGGCCTTTTTTGGCCACCGATAAACCTGTGTGTGGATATATAAACTGAATGTTATGCCAATAATTAGTTGTTTAGTTCAGTTGTCTACCTGTAAAATTTCAGCGTAGTACATATATTAATTTACGAGATAATTAAATAAAAGTCATTAGAAGGTGCAAGACCGTGGTAACCCGACCATGTTTAGGTGGTTACAAAAAAGCGATCACCCAGTACATTGTGCTGGCTTTTAAAATATGTAGGATATTATTTGCAAGTTTACTACGGATATGTACATAAGTGTTACAAAAAACTACATGTTTTTTAAATAATTTTTATTTAGGATTGTTTATTGCATAATTAGTAATCAGCCGGGAGATTAGGTATTGTTTTGAATGCCATAGAATTGGTACCTGCGTAGTATTTGTTAATTGAAGTTTAATTTTAGGGTAGGTATAGGTTATTTAAGTTTTGAAGAGTGTAACGTATGCGTTGTAAATAGGTATTTTGTGAATAGATGGGGATTTTTTTAAGTGATGAATCGACTTAGGCTAGCATATCGCGAACAAACTCTGTATTGCATTATTTCTGTAATAATGTTGGAGAAAATAAAATATTTGATCACAAAATCGCGGTGAGTTAAATTATAATAAAATAAATTATTTATGTAAAATTAGTAATAAGTGATATACCTACCTAAAAGTTATGATCGTTTTTAATTTGTTCACCCTGAACGAAATTTCAATATTAGCATTAGTAATTAATATCTTAAGACAAGAATTGACAATTACTTAAATTGAATCGAATTAGCATTAATGCCTATTATTAGTAATTAGGTACACACATATTGAAGAACTCTCAAGAATACGATAAATATTTGCAAAAATAGGAAGCGGAAGCGCACACGTACTTTACAACACGTATATTATCTGCCTAAGGTTCAAGTTTAGTGCACTAGATGCAAATTGCAAACAATGAAGTATCCCTTCGCCCCTCCCCTCCCGCGTTCTAGCGAAGGATGTATTATCAGCGATTCTTGATTGACAAATATTATCTGACCAATAATTTTATCTATAAAAATGTATCACTTTCACTCGATAAATTAAATTACCGTTATTATATCAAAATATCATTCAACAACTGTTCGTTTTTAACAGAAATCAACAGTCACGGGCTCAACGCGTAACGGTAGGTACATAGGTATAGATAATTCTCGGTTCTAGGTATAGACCACAGAACAATATTACCTACTCTTACGAGGTATACGACTGTTGGGCGATGCAATGTTGATGCAATCTAATTTACAACTGTATTCTTCTACTATTCGGTCTATTTTAACTTATTGTAGATGACTTGTTGCTTTAAATATTTTGATGCATTCAAGTCTAAGCTCTATACACCGCAAAATAAAATACAATTACTTTAGTGTTATTTCTTTACAAAAAAAAATCAAAGAAATGAAACGATTTCTTATTGGTTTAAATTTTCGTTTTATTGCAGTCAGGTGAATCGTTCATACATGTATCTACATATTTATAATTTTAGCGGACCAGTCCAGATTTTCTGTTGATTGTAGCTCCGGTAGTAAAAAGACTAAATCAATTTTAAGTAAAGAAACAAGTGCTTAAGATCAATTAGGGAATAAAACAAAATAAATAATAGGTAATAATAATGAATAAATATTGAATGTATTTAACACTGTACGCAACTGTACCTACCGAAATCGTAAGGTGTATTACACTAAACATTTTAAAAGACAGCGCAATGTACTGGGTGATCGCTTTTTTGTAACCACCTAAACATGGTCGGGTTACCACGGTCTTGCACCTTCTAATGACTTTTATTTAATTATCTCGTAAATTATTATATGTACGACGCTGAAATTCTACAGGTAGACAACTGAACTAAACAACTAATTATTGGCATAACATTCAGTTTATATATCCACACACAGGTTTATCGGTGGCCAAAAAAGGCCGCACACATTGTGATCGTGAACGTGGAGAGCTACATTTCATCATAACTTTTTAGTCACTTACAGTATTCTTACGAAAATTCGTATACATTTGAAGGTAGTTACAAGCAATAGAATAACGTTTCAAGTAAGTCTTTAGAGGTCTTATTTAAAGTGTTAGGACGTATTGAAGTGTTTTCATACTTACCTAAATAATTTTTAAACGGTCCATTATTTTTGTTATTTTATTGTCGAACAAATTAAAACTAATCCTTAAGAAGTTATGTACAAAAGATGGTTACAATCCGCTTACCCGTTTCAGAGATCCAGCAAACCCACAAACGTTACTCCAGCAGCATTTCGAATAACTTCGCAGCCGAAGAAAATACAAATACCAAATAAGTTGTAACATTTACCTAGTCCAGATAACTAATTATTTAGCTAAAATTTATTTCAATATTACAATTAAAAAAGAAAATGTCTGGCTGCGGTAACGTTTCAAACGTTACCCCAGCAGGAAATGTTTTTTTGAAATAACTAAAAAAGTTTAAGTGAAACAAATTTAAAAATGTGCTTAACAATTACAGAAGGGGAGCAACTAATTATCTATAACGTTTAAATGACCATTTTCAACATTATTTTGCTGGGGTAACGCACACAATATTCGATGGTTTGCGGGACGTGGGGCGGGGGTACGCTCAACCAATTAGCTAGTGTGTCGGTCGCTGTCCGCCGGCAGTGACAGACGTGTAAGCATAGCTGTACGTTGTTTTTCTTTAGACTGCTACACATAATTTTTTCATCATGGGTAATCTGCCGACTGCGTCACCAAAAGATACAAGAACCTTTTGTTTTATATTTTTTGTTACTTTATTAATAAACAGTAGAAGTTGTCGATTACCCGTGTTGTGAGGGATTCGAAATACGCAGTATCATCTCCCCTATTCATCCGCCGACTAAGGGAGCAAACTACGCAGGACAACAGTACTGCAAAGAAGAAAAACCTATACCAACCCTAAAAAATAGGCGTATCAATGAGTACTCTGTTAATAATATTCAAAAACGAATCAAGCACCATGAAAAAAATTGAAAATGGTCAAAGAAAGAATCTAAACCTTTACAAGTCGAATATTTTCTTACAAAATGCGCCTAAGTCAAATACCTCCGAAGTTTAAAACTTAAAAGTTAAAAAAAACCAAAAGATACAAGAACAAAAAAAACTAAAACGAAGTTTAAAACTTGAATTATTTGGGGTCCCTTGAAGCTCGGCTTACAAAGGTTCTACTGTTTAAAATTCTAATAAAGAATATTTATAATAGAATATTAAATTATATCTGAATATAATTTTGATTGTGATGTTATTCAAATTATTTTACAAGTATTAAAATTTTACAATTAATCACAAAAACTTACAATATACTGAAATTATAATACATGGAAATAAATTAGATTTCTATAACATCGTGGATAGATTAGATCTCAAACAAATAAATCTGAAGATATCGAGTTAGTACATCGTGTCGTGTATAGCCGAGCGCATCAAACCGTTCCGCAAACCATCCAAGAAGAAGTGTTAGAATTATTATCATGACATCTATAGACCAGTTTCGAAAATAAACGCATATAACATTTAAATTACTAAAAAAAATATATATTTTTATTATATTTTATTATTATATTTATTTAAATATTTTTTTATAGAGGCGCAGGCTTGTGGGGATTCCCATATCCATACCGGATGATAGTTCGGGGAATAAGGGGGCGGCTTATCGGTATTGCACACGAGTGTTCAAACAGCAATAAACTGTTAATCGTTGCTGGCAATAGGGTTGCCTAGTATTACGTAAGTGGGAATTAAATTAGTCGGCATATCCCCGTGAATGTTTGTATGCGTGTAAGGTACCTGTGGAGGAACGGGTGTCATGTCCCTCCAACACAAAGGGAGGATCGTCTTACCAGGCGAGGTGATCATGCCTGGCGGGCCGCGGCCCAACGGTTGCGTTTCTAGTCTTCACACCGTCCCGCAGGGGACGTGTGGTGCCTGGTTCGGGCGGTGGCTACCCCTAACTACGGGTAGGTCGTGGGCTAATTTGTTGTATCGGTTTTGATTGTAGGGCTTACTTCGGTCTTCACACCGCCCCGGCGGTCAAGCCCGAGTCAGGTGAGACCCCAGGCGGTACCTGGGGAGGCCCAGCTCCGAGCGACCAGCGACAGGGGTGGAGACTTACGTGTGCCCCTCTGGTGTCTTGTCCGGGGGAGGTGCCTCGCACTGCGTTGCGGTCTGCGGGGCGCTGTCTTTTTTGTTGTTGTTGCTGCCTTCGCCGCCCCCACACGGTTTGCGGCACGACGGGGCCCTAATGGGTTGTTGGAGGAGCGGTACTGGTACCAGGGGGAGGACCGCCGTCCTTGTTGGGGTCGTTCGTAAGGAGGTTGCGCGGCATTGGCATCAACGCGTGAGTGAAATGACGAAACGAATGATAAATCACCGGTCATTCACAGTGCACTGTGATTTTGTCTCATCTATATTTTCTATGTCAAATACTTTTCAACTGAGATACACGTCAGTCTTATGACATGACATTTGTATAGAGGTGGCAAATGTCAAAACCTATTGAAAAGTGAAATTTACGGGTTTTGTGTCTTTATAATAATATATTAAAATGAAGTTTAAACTTCTATTATTTTTTACTGTAATTCTAACATATTATGAGGGAGAAGCTCAGAGTCGTGCTAAAGGGGTAAATATTGATATTCCATACTGTAAACATACCGGTACATGATTGCCCCAATTAGTTTAAATAAGCTACTGTAATCAAAATAATACAAATTTCACATTACAAAAGTCTTTTAATCGAATTCCTGTACAATTAGCACACAGGATGTAACCCCGTTATTTGCAGTTTGACTTAATATTTTCTAATTACATTATGGGTACCGTATCACATAAAACAGTGTACAAATAAATTTGTTACTCACCAGATTCGTATCTAACTACTAAGTTTCTCATTCTGTTTCAGTCTGTTTTATAGTGTAAAAAGCAGCAGGCAACCTATTAAATTCCTCAAATACAGTTTTTCCTGTTTCATTTTTTGTTTTTATGGTATAAGGGGGCAAACAAGCAGACAGGGCACCTGATGGTTAACTGCCGCCCAAAATCCAATGTAAATGCGTCTAATTTCTAAGTACAATAAAATAACATGCAACTCTTTAGTTTAAATATTAGAAAAATGAATCAACTTTTTTATGAATGTTGCTATTTGTACTAGTTGTATTAAAATGCATTCTTTAATGTTACAGCTGGAAGAGAAAGTTCAGCAGCTCACAGACCTCACCACCAAAAAGTCCATTATATCATTAAATCTAAGTAAATTTAAAGAATATGTTAAGTCACCACCAAAAGACTATTCCTTCGTCATAATGTTCACAGCCATGGCACCGTCCCGACGCTGTGCAATTTGTCAACATGTGTATGATGAATATTTAATTGTAGCTAATTCGTTTAGATTCTCTCCAGCTTATAATAATAAGTTATTCTTTGGTATCGTTGACTTTGACGAGGGATCTGATATCTTCCAAATGGTAAGTTTGTTTGTTTCTTAATAATTGTAATGATTTTTGCTTAATTATATTTTTTCAAACTCTAAACTATTAAAATTAATAGGCTACTCATGGCTGACTTGAAGACTTATTTACATTTGCTTTTCAAAGAAATAAAATTACTATTTACAATACACATAATGATACAATTGATGATAAACTGTCCATGATTAAGGTTACGGAGAGACACTACCCCTATACATCATGTGGGTGTCATAAGAGCCGACTAACTAAAATTTTTCAAACTATTTCCAGCTGCGCCTGAACACAGCCCCTATAATAATGCATTTCCCAGCCAAAGGCAAGCCCAAACCAGCTGATACAATGGACTTTGAGCGAACTGGAATCCATGCAGAAGCTATTGCTAAGTGGATTCAGGATAGAACTGATAATCAGGTAAGAAATTAGAATTTCTAGATATAATTTGAATAAATTGGTAAAATATACTTTAAATTGGCTCAAAGTACACTCAGCCTATTAAATAGATTGGAATAGATTCCTGAATAAAAAGGCTATATAATGCAGTTTTCAACTACGTTTACAAGTTACTACTACTTTAATTAGTATGTCTGTATATCTTATATATAAAATTCTCATATCACAATGTTAGTTACCATACTCCGCCGAAACGGCTGGACCGATTTTTATGAAATTTTGTGTCCACCTCCACACTGTCTGCTGCTTTCCCCTCTACCTACCTAATCTTATTTTCAAAAAAATTAACCGGTGTTCTGTGAGGCCGTTATATCAGTCGAGTCGGACCATTTTCTCGGAAGCATGGCAAAAAACTGTAATATATGCACTATTTTACGTTTATGGACCCAAACTTGACTGTCAATATTTCCTGTAGTCAAAAATTTTAATTCTGTCTAATTGTTATTATAAAATGCCAAATTATAAAACCATTGGTATAGGTATGTTTTTTACTGTAGGTACCTATCTATCACTATTCCCAAGGATAAAACTTTAGTTAAAACTAGCTGAGACCCGCGGTGTTACCCGCGTTTGTTGTTATAACCGCGGGCAACGCCGCGGGGCGAAGCTAGTCTAAAAAAGTAGCCTAAGTTACTCCTTCTGTCATCAGCTATCAGCCAGTGAAAGTCCCGTCGAAATCGGTCCAGCCGTTCCAGAGTTTACCCGGAACAAACAGACACATAGACAAAAATTGTAAAAAATGATATTTTGGCATATGTACCGTGTAAACATACATATGCATTTAGTAAAAAGCGGTTATTTTAATATTACAAACAGACACTCCAATTTTATTTATTTGTATAGATTGACAAAAAAGAATTAGATCTCTAACTTAAGTAGTTGCTGAGATCTGAGTGGCCGCGCAACCCTCCACGTTTCGTTCGCGCGGCCAACTTTAAACCCTTATAACTTCTTTATTTCTACTTTGACAAATTTTTGGTTCGGTTCCTTCGATTTTGACAAATTTTTGGCAAAGTTTATTTAATATTTTGAAAACGTGGCTGAGCAATCGTAACGCACACTGCTTGGAAAGTAGCAATGCACTTGCGATTCTTGAGTCTTAGGTGTCGTTGGAGTACACTGGTTTTCTGTGAGGCTATGGTATAACTCCGGTCAAGCCTGCCCATTTGTGTCGAAGCATAGCCCTCCCAAAAGATGTTGATGATAAAAACTATTTCACCCACTCAATTATCATTTACAGATCAGAATATTCCGACCACCAAACTACTCTGGTGCGGTAGCATTCTCGATGCTGTTCATCCTGGTCGCTGGTTTCCTGTACCTGCGAAGGAACAACCTGGAATTCCTCTACAACAAGCAAATGTGGGCTGTTGGCGCAGTGTTCTTCTGCTTTGCAATGGTGTCTGGCCAAATGTGGAACCAGATTAGAGGACCCCCGTTCTTCCATAGGACTAAGAATGGACCGGTGTATATAAACGGTGGTTCCCACGGGCAATTTGTGTTAGAGAGCTATATCGTAGCTATTTTGAGTATCCTTTTTAAAAATAATTTTGCAAAATGGTTTAGGGCTTACATTCAGTTTTATCTGCATTAATTTAAGGATAGTGTGCAGTTATATTAATGTTATTTGTTGGACGATATTTTGTACAATACTTTGTTTTTTTTTAAACTAATACCGTAAGATGAAAGGATGCTTCGAGTTCGATTCTTGGTAACTCGTCTTAGATGTTTTAAAGTGTTCTAATCTAATCTATAATCATTGCTTAAAAAGTGAATAAATATCGGCTCCATAATGTTCTAAGTTCGCTCTCTGAGATAGCCACGTCATCATCATCATCATCAGCCTATCGCAGTCCACTGCTGGACAAAGGCCTCTCCCATTGCACGCCACCTAGATCGATTTTGGGCTTGATTATATTTATTTAAGCAGTAATGTCTGACAATAATATGGTCACTACAGAAATAAAATATTGTTAACCAATTGACGACAGAATGGCGTAGTGGTTTGTGTAACGGACTGCTATTCCAAAGGTCGCGGGTTCGATTCCCGCTCAAGTCAAATATTTGTGTGCATGAACATTTAATGTTTGATTTGGTCTTTAATGGTGTTTCTATGTATAATAAGTATATTACAATTAAATTACAAAAAAAAAGTATTTGTATTTATATCAGTTGTCTAGTACCCATAGTACAAGCTCTGCTTAATTTGGGACTAGATGGCGTTGTGTGAATGCCGAAAAAAAAAATTAGGCACCAATTAGTTGTCCGTTTCCTTGCAAAATGTGTCAAGCTCTGTGGTGGCTCTGCACCATATTAAATACCGATCAATTATATCTTAAAATGATGCATGTCAAACGTACATAATGTACTTTGACGTAAAAAAAAGTACACCGAAAAATCCATTTCCCTAGTTATTGCACATTTTAGAACATATACTTTTATGTATTTTTGTATTAATGCCTGCCTGCACTTACTGAATAATCTAGACATTTCCACCAAGGCCAATTCTTGTAATAAAAGTTCGGTCTCAATTTAGTTCCGATCAACTTTCGATCTCACAACTGTTATAAAAAGGTATTTTCGTAGAAAACTATTTAACATCCAAAGTTGACTGTAATGTGATTATCTCGTATTGTAACCTAAAATTTAATTGGTAATCTGCTAGTCTTAGTAATACTTTACTATTTTAATAGTCCGTGTGGTGACGGATTAAGAATACGGAATGTCACCACCCCTATTCATCCCGTGGGTGTCCTAAGAGCCGACTAAGGGAGCATACTAAACAGGACAACAACACTGCAAAGAGAAGGAAAACTTGAAACAAACCCTATATCAATCCGTCTGGCCAGCGTGGTATAGTAGGCCAAAACCTCCTTTCTAAGGAGAGGCCTATGTCCAGCAGTGGACTGTTATAGGCTGTTGATGACTATTTTAATACGAAAATACCTTACCTATGACAGTTGTGAGATCGAAAGTTGATCGGAACTGAATTGAGACCGAACTTTTATTACGAGAATTGGCCTTCTGGTGACATGATTTTTAATACCTGTAGTTTCATTCATATTATTCTTACAAAAGCTCAGCTTAGCTTTATTGGATTTCAAGTGATTTGTGAGTTTAAAAAATTATATCCATAATTGACGTCAAAAATTTTCCTTAAATTGTTAGCGCACAACACAAAATTACGGAACAACTCATATAAATAAAATCATATATTTCTGTAACAACCTGTAGATATATCTTCATCTCCGTCGTCAAACTCTTGTCAGAGTGGTCGTGGTCGTCATGACCGGGGCGGTGGCAAGCTTCACAATTTGTCGCCATTCCTCTCGTACCGTTGCTTGCCTCGTGCATTCGTGGAGTGGACCATTTAGAGCGGTTTTGATTTGGTCTGTCCAGCGCATTGGATGGTATATATATATGCATATTAATTTCCCTTAACCACAACGATCAGACGGAGCAGTAGTAGTGGGTATGATCTTGATGATCGAAGCGGCGGGTGGCATCAAGTCGGACGTGGTGCGCGCCCCGTCTGAAGGCAAACGCCGTCGGTTCCAGTCGGTCGTGGGGCTCGTGCTTGTCTGTGTGTTCTTCTCGTTGCTTCTGTCCGTCTTCAGGGCGAAGACTCAAGGATATCCTTACAGGTATAAATAACTTTGATTAAAATTACGACCGGATGGCGTAGTGGTTTGTGTAACGGACTGCTATTCCAAAGGGTTCGATTCTCGGTCAAGTCGAACATTTGTGTGCATGAACATTTAATGTTTGATTTGGTCTGGGTTTTTCTATGTATAATATGTATTTACAAAAAAAGTAATGTATTTATTAGTTGTCTAGTACCCATAGTACAAGCTCTGCTTTGTTAGGGACTAGATTGCATTGTGTGGATGTGGTAGAATATTTAAAAAAAAAATAGTTCTTAAGATTTTTTAGTCTGTAGACCCTTTTTCACAAACCGCGTAATCTTTACCAATTGCAACCCCGAACGCGATCGCCGTCGAGACTACTAGAATAAACTCGCTTCCCTGAAATATCAAACTACCCACAGCTACTTAAATATGTAATTGAATTTAAAAAGGCAATTTAAAGAAGAAACGCATCCAGCTATCAAAGTACAAGCTCTGCTTGGTTTGAAACTAGATGGCGTTGTATGTCAGATGTTCGAAAATGGGAAAAAGTAAAATTAATGTTTTCAACACATTGGGAATTAACTAACCATTTTTTTTCTTTCTACAGCTTCCTGTTCAAGTGAGGAGTAATTGGATCGCAATAAGTTGCGGCCGACTAGTGGAGTTGGAATATAATAAGTGTGCGTGCAATTGTTTGTGTTTACAATCGTTTCTCAGTTGGTCAATAAACTTGTTTGTATAACGGAAACTTGTTTGGTTTTTAAATCTGTTTCTTTTTATACAAGTATCATTTTTATTTAGAACGGTATTACGATTTAGTTATTCGTACATTATATTGGTCTGCGACTGTTTTTTTTTATGGAATATGGTTAAACGAGGAGACGGGTAAGCGATTACCGCCGTCCATTGGCCGTTGCAACTCAAAATCACATCATCCTCAAGAATTAGGAAGCGGTGGGGGAAGGGGTTACCACGGCAACCTCCTCACTGCCAAGCAACAAAAGAATTGAGCAGTAAACAGTGGTTTTCTATGAAGCTGTGTGTATCACTACAGTCGGGCCGGCTTATTTGCACCGAGTGGTTTAAGCGGTCGCCACGCCGCTCACTACACGCTGAGTGTTGTGGGTCCGATCCCCACATGGGACGACACTTTGTGTGATCCACAAATTGTTGTTCTGAGTCTGGGTGTTCTTTGTGTCTGTTTCATGTATGTTTGTAATATCCTCCGCAACACAGGATATATTCCTAGTGCGGGAGTTGTCTTGAAAAGAAAAAAAAAACACTTTTTTTTGACGCAATAGTAAGTAACTGTCCATGTTTCAGATACTGTTTTTATTTAGCAAGATAGCTATTAACCATGACCCTCTAAATTGAATCCCGTTCCATCACAAACGTCTCGTCATCCTCGAACAGGATTTTTGTAATTCCATTTTTCACTGAATGCCACAATATTCTAATTAAAAATTCAAATAACGTAAAACACTAACAGTTACTTAAATATATTTAATAAATACATTTTTTTTTAACATTTTAGATGTGTCATTTCATTTTGTAGGTTCACCCGCATCAGAAACATACAAGTTTCTTACTTGTATACTAAATAATTTATCTATAAATAAATAGTGTATAAAATGTTCAATGTTCAGTATTTTTCTTAAATTAATGTTTTATAAAACACGTGGGAACACCGCGTATCTGTTCGTAGGGTAGTTATCAAAAGTCTTTTTGTACCACTCGTGGGCCTGTATAGCTGTTTGGATCTGAAATATAAAAAAAGCGTAAGTTATGCGCACATGTATTAACATGTCTGTAAGGTACATAAACTTGATTAAGGTAATGTTCGGGCCGTCTACGCGACTTGATTAAGTAATCGAGTATCGACTGACCGACACTATTGACATGATGACATCCTGACAGACCTTTGACCAGACTAGACCAGACCTAATGATTCAAGCAGAATTTAGCTCTAATCTAAAAAGAGGCCCATGTCTAGCAGTGGACTATTAAAGGCTGTTGATAATGATAATAATTATGTGAGGCAGGAGAGTTATCTTCGCCTTAAACAGAAGTAGACAGGGTGCTACTCTGTTTTTTGAGGTAGAGTGTTTCAGAGGATGACAGAATTAACTCGCTTTCTCATCAACTTCATTTCTATTTGAAAATAGTACTTAAGTTTCGAATAAAGTATAGAAAATATTTTTCGTTTTGGCGCAATTTCCCTCAAGTGTAGGTACAACTTTTTACGTTCAATTTTGCAATCAGACTAATAAAAATTATCAAATCATTCTAAAATAAGGAATACCCCTCTAAATATCTTTGTTAACGCGAAGAATCGTTAACCTAAACTACAATACCTACCTATGTATAGTATTTGCACTCTAGTTACTATAGTAAAGACCATTTTGGGCGTCATCTTATTTAATATTTTGTATTAAATTATAATTTATACTAACTGTCGGGAAACTAATTATTACCCTCAATAATAGGTCGTAAAACAGTAATAATACACTAATAACTATCATATGTACTTGACCAATATTAATATTACTTAATTTTGTACGTAGCTAACACAATGACTTTCCCAGCCAACCATCACGAATTACCAAAGAATTAAACAAATTATACGTAATTATACGTACCTGATTACCCAACACCCAAAGGTAAATACAGAAGAAGGTTCTTGTCGGGACCAATAGCAACAAAATTGTGTACAAAATAATCTCACACATTCTGTGTGGGCTCGACACGTACTCAAACATTCTTCCATGGGGAATTCTGTGCTCCTCTGTCACCACTTTGCCAGATTTCTTGTCTTTGCGTAAGTTGGCAAATATAATGTTGCTCCTGAATTGTTCATACCAGGTGACGAGGAATATGACAGTGCATGGTACTGCTATGATTGTAGTGTATGTATTGTTCCATGGCATAACTTCCCTGAATTGGAGTCCTGTAAAAAAGAGTGATTTTTGTAGGAGAACGTATATAATTG
Organism: Arctia plantaginis; assembly: GCA_902825455.1. NCBI lineage: Eukaryota > Metazoa > Arthropoda > Insecta > Lepidoptera > Erebidae > Arctia > Arctia plantaginis. The sequence continues at coordinate 223,479 of CADEBD010000041.1, read as the reverse complement.
GTAACATATCTATTTCTTTAGACATCATCATCATCAACAGCCTTTAATAGTCCACTGCTGGACATAGGTCTCTCCTTAGAAAGGAAGTTTTGCCCTACTATACCATGCTGGCTAGACGGGTTGGTATAGGGTATAGGTTTTACATCTTAGTGAAATATAAAATACTATTCGAGGTTTTACGTTTTGTACTGAAACATTTTTATTGCGTAGGCCTTTTAACATTAAGAATTTTCAAACGACAGTAATACAGTTAATAATCAATTAAAAAAATTACTGTCATTAATGACAGCTGTAACTGATGACAGTGTAAGGTCACGGGTGTCATATAAATTCATTTATATCCCTATTGCAAGGGCTAGCATAGACCACTCTGTAGTTTATTTTAATCGAATTGACTTTTCTGTCCGTATTCCTTTACCACACATGTGTTAAAACAACTAGACTATACTGATACGGTGATTGAATTGAGAAACAACTATACCAAATTTTTATGGCATAGGGGCAAAGGAGCAGACAGGTCAAGTGATGGTAAGTGACTACCGCCGCCCATGGGCACGTGCAACTCTTGAGTCACAAGTTCGTTGCCGCCCTTTCAGTCCCCCCTCGCCCAGAGTTAGGAGGTGAGTTTGTTAGGGGAGGGGGGTGGACTCTGGTTACCTCTTAAGGGCTAACAGAAACGAAAGAGACTGCAGAGAAAACAAGATATAGAAAAAAATATCATAAAAAAGAAGAATAATATAAAATTTCTTTTGTGTCGCAGGCCATCGTATTCCATTTATTATATGGTGGACCAGACCAGACCAGATGCGATGTATGCGTTCCTTGCCAGAAGGACAATTCTCGTTCCGATCTACTCTCGATCTCACAAATATCATTAAAGGATTCTTGTACTAAACATTCAACGTTGACGTTATTATATTATTTACAACAAGGCAATATGAATTCTACTTACCACAGAATAAGGGCGCTTGTCCAACAACAGTGACGATGCAAGCAAAGTAGTGAATAATCCCAGCCAGATAATGGCTAAGGTTCATTTTGCTGGATTTGGCAAATACTTGCAAGTAATACGTCTCGTATAATCTTCTTAGACATTGTATTGTTAGCAATGTCATTGCTATCAGGGCTGCACTAACTGTCACTGTAATAAAAAAAATACTTTGTATTGAATGCATATAATGTGTGTACAGTAAACCTATCATCTTAATTCTAAATTTATTTGAGGTTTGTGCAATATAAAACATTGCAAAAGGTTTTAGGCCGGTCGCTTGCCAACAGCAACCTTGAAAATCTATTCTGAATTTAGGTAACTTTAAAGACGCTAAATTGCAGATAAAGGTTTTGCAAGTATAAATTATATTGCAAGTTTTGGATGGAATAAGAGACTTAGGCCATATCTTTAGGTATGTTTTAAAGAACTGTGTATAGCAGATTTCTAAACTAATAATATTAACTTGAAGTATCTTACAAATGGCCGTCGGATCGCAAACTAAGCAGTTTGTACTATGGTGGCTAGACTGCTGATAGACATACTTATATATTTTTCCTAAGTAGGTTGGTTCCCAGAGTAGGTTGACACATTGCAAAGTTAAACAATCCTAAACAGGTCAATCCATGGATGGGTGACCATTGTTAGCAAATTGAGAATTCTTCGTGCCTTAGAGCACTTAAAGCCGTCGGTCCCGGTTGCTATACGAACATTTGTGGCAATCGTTACGGGGAGTTGGATCCCTAAAAAGTCCAATGACAGTCTTTACAGAACTTCGATATAGCCTAGGACTTGGGTTGTGGAGGTCTGATGGCAGTCTTCTGGGTAAACAATCGAAGTTCAGCCGTATCATAGTAGACTTAAAGTCAACCCCAACCTATCACCTACACTGTTTCTTCTGCATATCAATGACACGTTGCAAACTAGTAGCATCCATTGCTATGGAGATGATAGTACGGGAGATGCCCTTACACCGGCCGCCCCAAGATTTCTCGGGAAACCATCATCGAGAGTCGAAACAAACTCGTGTCTGAAATTAAAACTTCCTTAGCGGAGCTTTCGGATTGCATTCACCGCAAAGAAGATACCATTTGTCGTATCACCTCGGTTTGAGAGTACCTCCCTAACTGCCTCAGCCAGTATCGGAATCCTAGGCATCGACATATCGAGCGAAGTCCAGCTTCGGGGTGACTTAGAGGCTAAGGTCAAATTGGCTTCGAAGAAGCTCGGTGTGCTGAAGAGATCGAGACAGTATTTCACTCCGGCCACCGCCTTCAGCTCTATAAGGCGCAAGTCCGGCCGTATATGGAATATTGTTCTCATCTATGTTCAGGGGCAACTCAGTACCAGCTTCTCCGTCGATAGCCCAAACATCTCCGATCGGCTCGATCCCTTGGCGTTACGTATAGATGTGGCTTCAGTCTGCATTCTGTATCGCATGTATCATGTGTTCGGACTAATACCGGGCCGCAACTTTCCACATGGCAAAATTTTCATCCACATAACCTGGATAGTTAGCGCTCCACTACCGTGCGTTTTTCGAGACACTTTTTGACTAGGATCTGTGGAACGATTTATCGTCTGCGGTATTTCCGGACCGACACGACCTTCTAACCTTAATGAAAAGAGCGTACTCCTTAGTAAAAGGTCTGCAAAGCGTTTGTGACTCCTGAGTTGCAGATGTTCATGGGCGGCGATGGTCACTTTCCATCAGGTGACCCGTCTGCTCGTCTGCCCACTCTAACATAAAAAAAAACCTAGTTTGGGGAAGACTCAGCGGAAAACATACACCTAGAAAAAAAAGAAATCACACCCAGACAACAAATGATCAAACTCATCTGTGATGAGTGGTTATAACCTCTGGTTTAGCAGTTGGAATGCTGACTACTAGACTGATAGGCCAGACTCAAAAGGCAAAGATTGTTATTTGTAACATCAGTTTTTACTGTTTGGCTGTTCACCAGTCTCAACGGTGTCTTGTAAACTATACCAGCATCAACTGAATATAAATGTATACGAGAACAAGCTTTACATACAAAACATGTGTTGTAATGTTTTCTATTGTTTAACTACACTGCTACTATAGCCAAGTTTCATAAACAAGGCTGTGCGTAAGTAAAACTATTATATTAAGTCAAGGATAGGTTGATGAAATCGAAATACATATAGATGTCATGAAATATTATAACGAGCTGTCAAAAACATAATTAGGCGCCAGTGCCTAATTATGTTTAGCTCTCGGCTGATCGTAAGGCAGCCGCTTTCAAAATTTATTGTGAATTATTATTAACACGCATTATTATTATTGATACAATCAATAACAATTATTTTGAACTTGAATTTGAACTTGCAATAAAAAGAAATAATACTAATGACCTTAACCTAGAAGATTATTTAAGCATGTTGAAATGTGTATTGACGTAAATGGAAATACTATTAAAAATAAATAAAGGTAGGTTTACTATTTACATTACATTTTTTAGTTTAGGCCAGAAACTTTGTGACTTAATTACATATTATCCACAATAATATTATAAATGCAAAAGTGTGTCTGTCTGTCTGTTCTCTTCACACTTAAACAGCTGAACCTATTTAGATGAAATTTGGTATGGATGGTACATATGATAGTTTTTTATTCGAGAAATCATCCTTTTAGGGGGTGAAAAGAGGGGGTGGGACTTTGTATGGGGAATCAATAATTGCTGAACCGATTTAGACGGTATGGAGATAGGTTGAGTTATGCCGAAGGACAAAGGCTACTTTCTACCGCGACAACCAACATACACGCGGGCGGATCCGCGGGCAAAAGCTGGTATATTATAAGGATGAAAATGCTAAGAATAAAGATAATGAGAAATATATACTTTAGTTTAATAACTGCATATATAATCAAGTTCATATTTAATGTTACTAACATTCATGTTACAAGTAAAAGGTATTTGTAATCTAGTTTAAGCTAGTCAGTTAATAATTACTTAAATCCCAGATCTAAGTTTAAAAGTATCAAATAATTTTAAAGACTGTGACAACTTACCAGAAGGTTCATTTTCCTGCAGCAACACTTTCAACACGAAATAGACAGGATAAGTAACAGTAACACCAAAGAAATATACTAGAACCATGTAGAACAACATAGCGGCGCTGAATAATGAGGAAAATAAATAAAAATGCCGATAGTATGCCTTTGGTATTTCAATTACTTGAAGATAGTTCGCGTCTGTACCTTGGTAGGCGAAGCTTCCGTACCTATAGCTCTTAATAATAAATGCTGGGACATATTTCTCGTAGTTATTAATAATAACACCGGTAAATGTTACCGCTAAAGCAAGATTTATAAATATGAAGTCTATCACATTTATTTCTAAGTCGTCCATCGTGTAGCGAGTTTTAAATCGTAGTTTAATACACGAGTTGTGATTCTAAGCACTCCAAAGAAACGAATACAAATTTTAACGGGATCTACGATCATTTTACTTTCAGATTTGTCCTACTTGCCCACTTTATCTAATCTAATGACAACAACATTGTCATTGACAACTGGGTTACCGGTGTTACCTACAATTAATTCAAATGTACTTGAATACTGTTGAAAAACAGTTTCGGTTAGTTGATGTTTCATGTGAAATAAGATTTGAATATAATATATAAATTACGATATAAAATTTAAATGTGGTAAATTGAAATTCTAATTTAAAAAGGTCCTAATTTATTATAGGGGTAATACTCATTGTCATGACAAGAGAAGGCTCTCAAATGTGTTGTCAAGTTTGAAGCACAGCCTTTTTAGCACTTTCTAAGTTTTGATTATCATAGTAAGGTAAACTAAAGTAAATTATCGTAATTTTGATTGTTATAGAAGCAGGTTATAGGATATCATAGAGTTCTTATAGGATAAAGGAACTAACCGAGTATTTGGCTATTATAGACACAGAAACGAGAGAGTTTTATTTTATTAAAATTCATGCATTAGGTACTGACTAATTAATAATTTTACGCAATGAGGGTTTTCTGAAATGTTCCACGTGAGATGGCGGCACTGTAGCGTCAGGTCCAACCACCTGTCAAAACACATACATGATTTGTATTTTTCGATCATTTTTTTGGTTTATTCATTCTTAAAAACGTTACATAAGAAATATTGTTTTCTAAAATGCCACAGTGTTGTGCAGTACCTCCGTGTGCAAATAAAAATTATGCGCCTCTCTTTTTGAGCTCAATCTTCAGTTCGGCAACCTTTCTCTGGTCGTAATCCATAATAAACTCAATAACACTTCGAAATCTGAGAAATCTGAAATCCAATAGAATTTCACTAAAAGTTATACGTTTACTAAGAATCTGTGCTATATGACAGCTGTTTGGAACTGACGCAAACGAAGCGCCGTCTGGTGGCAGAAAAAGTATAGAAAACCCTCATTAACCCTAACATATTTCCTTCGAAATCGTATTTAAGTACACATATTAAGTAACAGAAACGAAAGTTGTAAATATTATATACTGGATATATGAGTAATAAAAATAAAATATTAATTAAAGCGCTTTGTTATGTATCTTTATGTCACTGATGGATTTCAAACCACACTTTTATAGATTGAGATATGTGGAGGAACGGGTGTCATGCCCCCCCTCCAACACAAATCCCTTTGTGTTGGAGGGGGGACATGACACCCTCAGACTAGGCGAAGTGATTATGCCTGGCGGGCCGAGGCCCAACGGTTGATGTTGGGTAGTTGTATATATGCTAATCGGCGAGAGAATTCTTCATGTCGCGATACAGGATTTGCTATTCTCATTCAGGAGTTACTTCGTGGTTCGGCGTGTCTTCAGATACTTAACCTAATCTCTTTTATTTTCGTAGTACACAGTATTAGCTCCTCGAAATTTACATATATGAAATAAATATAAATAGTGACTGTTTTTGCTCCGCACCGATTCGTGGAACAAATTATCATCTACGGTATGGAAAGAACCATACGACCTTCAAGAAAAAAGCGTACTCCCACCGCAAAGCCGGAAACGCATTTGTGACTCCTGAGCTGCAGGCATTCATGGGCGGCGGTAGTCACTTTACATTAAGCAACCCGTCTAGAGTAGAGTGCTATTGCTGGACATAGGCCTCTCTTTAAAAAGGAGGTTTTATCTAGTGTGGAGGAACGGGTGTCATGTCCCTTCAACATAAACAAAGGATCAGAGCGGCGAAACGATCATGACTGGCGGGCTGTGGCCAGACGATGATGTTGGGAAATTGTATAAATGCTAATCAGCGAGAGAATTGTTCTTATCGCATATGGAGTTTAGAGGTAAGGAAAACCGTCTTTGTATATGAAAAGATTCCGTCAAAATACGTAAAATTGTGGGCGCTACAGTAGGATCAGGGTAAATATTAAATTAAGCGCCATTCTGGTCGTTTTTTGAACTATCATTTATTGCTTTTTGGGTGACACTCTTTCTGCTTTCGATTTACAAGATCATGCTCCTTAACTCTACAGTCCATAAAATCGGGATACAGGATTGGCAGTTATTCCGTAGTTCAGTATGTGTTCGTAAGGTGGCGCTGTAGTATGTTTCTTCGTTTCACCGTACGTGGATGTCGCCAGACTAGAAATATCTCACGGCTCACGTCAATATTCTTGCCCCCTATAACGGAAGTGAGACTAAAATTAGAATCGACAAAATGAGGCCGCTCTTGTCTACCCTTTTGGAGATAGAGACGTATGAATGTATTTTTGTTTAAGTTTTTTAGAAATGTATTTAATAATATTTTCACACATCTTACACACGGACGTCTGATCCCAAACTAGGCAGAGCCTGTGCTATGGTAACCAGACTGCTGATAAACAGATATGTATATATATAGTTCAGAATACATGCATATTATAGATAAGTTACACCCAGACAGAACAAATGACCGTGCTCATCACTCAATTACTTATCCTGGGTGGAAATTGAATAGCAGTCAGGGTCACTAACCACTAGACCAACAGGCCAGTATTGACAAGAGTGACAGCCAGAAGTATAACTTCCATTCAATTAACGCTTTATGATCAATTTGATTCACGTGTTAAATTTGCGTGAACGAAATCGATTAGGTATGTGTTTTATCCAATTGGTGGTGGGTTAGGAAAAAAGTTTTACGCGGCGTGCATACACTTGCGGTGTGACGAGAATTGAGATTACCCGAAAATATTGGGAAATTACCATCATTGCCAGCAATTTTTTTTTATATTTTAGGAGGGCAAAGGAGCAGATGGGTTGCCCAATTGTAAGTAATTACTGCAGCCCTTGGACGTCTACCGTTGCCGTCCTTCGAATCCTCCCCAGGGAGGGAGAGGTTTGGGCTCCGGTAGCCTTACTCATTCGGTGAAAAACAACAAAAGAATTACTTAACAGCGGTTTTCTGTGAGGCCGTGATATGACTCCAGTCGAAACAACCCATTTGTGGCAAAGCATGACTCTGCCACGCTTATCAAGAGACTATGAGAATATGCATTTTGTAATTTTTATTTTTTTATTTTTTATTTTTTTAGGGATAACAACAGCTGCAATTCTTAACTAGGTAGTAAACTATGATTACATGAGTAGCCAATAAAAGTTATCCACGGTAGATACATAGAGTGGATGAATATGCTAACAACACATAATATTAAAACTGATTGGTAAACCTTGAAAAGATGGGTGAATAGATGTAAAATATGAAATATAATAAATAACTGAAATAAATAACACATACTAATATATAAATATGGGAGAAAAATTTAATTGAAAAAATACATTAAAAGATTTATTTCATCTAGAAACCTATAAAACCAGCCATTCAGTGCAATGATGTTGACATTTTAGAAAGCCTATGATGATAGTAATTTAAGCGAAACTCGGTTTTTGAAATTATCCTTAGAACTGATGAATATGTCCACACTATTAAAGTGTTCATTATAAGAGTCGAGTAAACGTGATATTACACCATTTCTACCGTAATTAGTCGAGTGAAATGAAGTGCAAAATAGTGTAGTGTGTCTAGTGCGTTTCTTGGGTACATTAAACTTAATATTATTTAAAAGTATAGGACAATCGATCCGTCCTCGCAAAATGTCATAGAGTAACCCCATATCCATCAGAATACGCCTTTCCTCGAGAGTTAGTAGATTGTAAATACGATTTTAACTAATAATAACTTCACACATCTCACACACGGCCATCTGTTCCCAAACTGGACAGAATCTGTACCATGGTTACCAGACTGCTGATCACATCAACAGCCTTTAACAGTCCACTGCTCGACATAAGCTACTACTACTATACCACGCTGGCCAGACGCGTTGGTATAGGGTTTGTATCAAGTTTCCTTCTCTCGGCAGTGCTCTTGTTCTGCGTAGTTTTTTCCCTTAGTCGGCTCTTACGACACCCACGGGATGAATAGGGGTGGTGACACTCTGTATTCTTAATCCGTCACCACGCGGATAAACTGCTGATAAACATACTTATATATGTATTTCTAAATACATACAAATTATAGATAAATTACTCCCAGGCAAAGAACAAATGCTCGTGCTCGTTGCGTACTGTTGTATCTTGCCAATTTTTTTAAATTTTAACTTGTAAATAGTAATAGTATTAAAATACCATCTGTTAAGTTAGTGTGTAATGAGTTTAAAAACAAATGCACAGATTAACATTTAAAAACTAGTGATCAAAAGGTTCCGGCTTCAAACCTATCATTAATTATAAAATACTAGTATTCTATGTTTTTATAACGTGAATTCTTAAACCTATTTATGACACGACATTTATGTTTTTGAAATCTGTTATAGAAAAAGATTCTTCCTCACCTCACCGAAAAAGAGCCAGGGTATTCACAAAAAAAACCAAGGTAAATTTATTAATTGAAGTTCATATACATATTTAATCTTATCAAATCTAAAACATAAAGTGTAAAAAAGTACGTTCAAATCAGAATTCTTTGATGTTCCAAAAATCATTAACAGATCTTGAGAATCGCTCTAATGAATGACAGCTGAACATGTAACACAAAAGAAGAACTATATTCAGTATTCTTAACTTTAGCAAAACGGAGGTAAATGCGTGGATATTTCAAAATTGGCTGAGGCAACTCCCGGCTCGTCCGATTGTCAGACATTTAGACAGATCCCTGATTGGGTTCTCTGTATTTTCTGCTTTGTACAGACGGACAAAAGCGGCACGAAGAAAACTAGAACTGCCAGGTATCGGTGTGAAACGTTTGAATGGAAATTGTGTTTCCATTCTCTAGTGAGTCGTGTACTAATTTCAATGGTCCGCTGGACATCGGCAGATGGACATAAGATAATGTGATTTATGTAGTGGCAGTTTTAGATGGAATTTAGACCTAATTATCTTTTTATGTGTAACTACAACAATAAATAAATCGTCTAGTTGCAGATTTCATTAGTAATAAGAGAAGTCATGTGTGCATGTCACATCACATCACATCACATCAACAGCCTTTAATAGTCCCCTGCTGGACATAGGCATAGGAATATAAATAGGAATGGACATAGGAAGATGATTTTGGCCTACTATACCACGCTGACCAGACGAGTTGGTACAGGGTTTGTGCAAAGTTTTTCTTACGTGCATGTACTAGTAGAAAATAAAAATGGTACATTTTCCGTAATAAATCCACAAAACGTTGGTAGAATTACTAACATTATTCTTAATCAACACCATTGAGTTAAACAAAAACGTGTAATGCATAATGTATTATATCAATGATCAACACATTTAAAACTTCATATTTAAACTGAGATTAAATTGTTTACAACAATATTCTACTCATACGAGTTTATATTTAAAGTTTTACAATACATTATAGTTCTGACGATCGTTTGAACTCATCACATCACAGTCTACTGCTGGACATAGGAAAGGAAGTTTTGGCCTAATATACTACGCTGGCCAGACGGGTTGCTATAAGGTTTGTTTCAATATTTTCTTCTCTTTCCAGTGGTGTTGTCCTGCGTAGTTTGCTCCCTTAGTCGGCTCTTACGACACCCACGGCATGAATAGGGTTGGTGACACTCCATATTCTTCATCATCATCATCGTAGTCCACTGCTGGACATAGGCCTCTCCCATTGCATGCCACTTAGATCGATCTTAATCCGTCCCAATTCTTTGAACTCATAAGACATAATAGTAATTATCTTTTTAAACAGTATCAATAACTTCAGTGCGCCAACATCAAGATGAACTTTATTGTAATAAACTGTATTCCTTATCCCTTAGTTTTCGCCTTTTTTGTTTGTGGGATCGAGCCATGCTTCTGTTCATGATGGGCCACCTCGACCGGAGTGACACCACGACTTGATACAAAACCGGTGTTTATCAATTATTTCGATGCTTTTCAACGACTGTGTGAGATTACCGGCGGGGCACAAACTCCCCTCTTCCCTTGATTCTAGGGGGGGTTTAAAGAGCGGCAACTTACTTACCAACAGCTAACAAGTCTGTTCGTTTGCCTTCCAAACCATAAAAAAAAATTGACAACTGGACGTTACCTTCTCAAAAAAAAAACAATGGCACTCCGGGAATGAAAACTTGCAAATTTAAAAATTAACGATAATAGTGTCGCCAGTTCAATGGACTTCTTCCCATCTCAAGAAATACATTCTTTTGTTTGTTGTTCAAATTCGGGAAATCTGTTTACAAATAACGGGGTTCGGAGGTTACAAACATAAAAAAAAACAAATTGTGACCCTTCTTCTTTTTTTGAAGTAAACCATCCGAAAACAATACATACAAATATATATTTAGCTAATTTCACAATTAATTTCATAAATCAGTCATGCTTACTGAACCCTAATTATTTTAATACCTACAAAATGCAATAAAACTTTTTAATTATCATTTAAAGACTACCAGAAACAATATGAAGGGACCATACATCACAATGGGTCGGTAACATTAAAGAAATGAAACTCGTTCATTAAAGGATAATGGAGTGGCCCTTAATTATTAATTAATTATCGGTAGGTACACGTCGGGAACAGAAGCGGGATAATGGGCCCACGTCCCCATTTGTGATGAGTGTTCATTGTTGGTCGGGAAAAGATTTCTGAAAGAAAAAGGGAAATGATTAATAGTGTCAGGGAATTGAACTATTGGAGTGCTATCGATTAGTAAACGATTAGGAATCGGTTTGGGGAACTATTTGCACCGCGTACCGGCGTACTAGTCGTACTACAAAGATTTATGGAGTAATTTTATCCACAGATTTGTTCCTCAAAGAATCTAAAGAACAATTATTACGTAATTTATTCTATTCATAAGATCTACCTATTGATGCATCTGCTATAAATAAACTGACAGTACTTTTCCTTTCGAATTCTATGATATATAATTATGTCTGTGTACGGAAAGGAATGCGATTGTGTAATTTCATGCCGTAGAGTCTGTCTTTGCCACGGCTAGTGCCACTTGGTCGAACATCAGGCATGTTAATATGAGTGTATATAATAATAAAAATAATATTTTTACACATCTTACACACGGCCGTCTGATTCCAAACTAGTCAGAGACTGTAATATGGTAACGAGACTGCTGATAAACATACATATATATTTCTAAATACATACTTATTATAGATAAAGTACACCGAGACACAGAACAAATGATCGTGTGCTCATCACACAATTATTTGTCCTGGGTGGGATCGATGCCCACCCAGGACAAATAATTAATTTCCTTGCGAGTTTCAAGACTTTTTAATTTTTGCCTGGGATTTTCCTAGTGTCATAACTAGGTATGTTCGTGGGTCACTGCGGTTGATCGTGGTGTACAGGAGTTACAGTGCTGAGCTTATGGGAGAGATTAGTCCCGTAAATAAAAATCAGATATGTCATCTACCATCTAACGGCCACGCTAAAACTACACTCGCCTATTGATTAAATTAACCTAGTTTTTGTTACACACTTCCGTCTCGTTTCACAAAATCGTTCGTGTAGATTTCAAGACAGTGAGAGGAATGACGTTATTTATCAAAAACTATTTATCAGTAAATATTGTTGAGAAACTTTAACTCTACACCATAATATACATTTTTAGCAATGCCAAAAGTTTAGTCAATATTTAACAACGATGGCTACGAGTACGACCCTGTACCACAAAATTATTCCTACACCATGAACCGTACGTAATAACTCTCCCACCCTTGTCACAACAGAAAAAGTAAAGGTTATATTAGTCTGCGGTACACCTGTCTCGTCACATACGTTGGGTTTGACAGCATTTTATTGGAACCCTGATTTTCTATTCAATAAGTTTTCGGGTATACATTACGGGATGAGGTGGACCGTGAAATATTTCGGGTGTATAATAGCCTGGGAGGGCATGTGACTAGGCGTATTATCGTGATGGGTGGCTTATTACAACTTTTGGAATGTGATTTATATTAAATTGAATTTCGGATGTATTGTTGATTAGCGAACTTAGGTGTGGGCTTTCAACTTTTTCAGATAGAAGTCCATGCAGGTGTTTTGATAGAAATAAATTAATGTACCTGTGTAAGTGATTTGAACAAAAACGTTATTTAATGATATTCATATTTATTATTAATAATAATAAAACTGGCAACACTTAAAGCAGTTGGAATTTCTCTTACAAATTTTCAAAATAAATAAATTTCCTCTATATTTACAATACCGCAAACCATTAAAACAAATTGAACAAAAAAAAAACATCCTTTTTTATAAAAATACACCAAGAATAATAATAAAGAATAACCAAAATAAATAATTCAAGAATAGACGTGACGTGACGTGAATAGACGTGACGTTAGACGTCATGTCTTACTATAGATATCCCCACTACTGGTGGTGATGTGCGCCGTATGAAGTGGACAAATTCAATCAATGAGAATGTCATGCGGGCATATTATCGAGCCACAGAGCTGGGAACGAACCTTACTGCGTACCGTGTTCGACTAGTCTCTTTGTTTTAGGAGCTTGAACAAACTACCCACGTATCAGAGCAACGATTGTCGGATCAAGTATGAGCTATACAGCGCTGTCACCTGCTGGATGATGCAGTACTTGAGAGGTTACGCTCTGACATACGGAACAGCTTAATTATCCCTTCTCCGTCACACATTGTGGATTTGGTAGCCAACAGCACACCTCAGCTGGTATCACATAGTGGTAATGTTGATGAACTAGTGGAGAGTAAAGTTATATCAGTAAGTAACCAATACAATGATAGGATGAAAAGCGCTTTGGAGGATGCGATTCTGGAATACCGGTATATAAATTGCAAGTATAGACCCCGATTGTCCCGTTTGCACGTTTGCGTGATACACATTCTATTCTATACTGTGCGGCTATTGCAGCTTGTAGAGTACGAAAAAAGGATATTAGCATCTGATTATTTCAGCTGAATTTTTTTATCTGTGGACTCTTTTAAAGAGTCTTTAAAGTAAGTCTTTTATAACATAGCTGCACAATGTTTCCTTTATTTTTTTATTTTATCAATTTGTCTATGACTATCGGCTGATAGACTTTTTATTGACTTAGATAATTATAACTGTATGTGTGCCGTTAAAATAAAAGAAAAAGGGGTAATAAAGAATTATTATAGTCCACTAACTGAAGAACTTTCGTAGGTTATATTTTTATGTCACTTTGAATGTGTCCGATGCATGAAATAATCATCTTATACTTCTGCATATGTAATATCCAATAAGTATACTTCTTTTCCTTAATTTATTATATATTTCCACATGTAATGAATTATAAATTCTAAACCTAAACTAATATAATCGGCGGTGGCCATCCGCCTTATATTTAAACACAGAGTACAAACATCTGTTGTCAAAAACCTTTGCTTTTTTTCAGCTTGCAGTTGCCACTTTTTTTTTACTTTCCTATATTCCACTACAGGATTTCTTAAATTCGTAAACAACGCGTTTAATAATGCACCACAAACTATATTCTTTATTGATTCAGTTCTTAGAATTATAAAACTAATATCTGATTACCATATTACTATTAAGTGAAATGATTACCATATTACGATACTTTATTGGACAGTACTTCCACTACTTGAAAATAAAACATATATGAACGAAAATAAACATAAAAAGGAAATTAAAACAATCAAATAAATCTTTTATAATTAATAATATATTTATAATAATAAAATATAGAATTAGTTTAATATGAATGACATTTTAGACGCCCAAATTTTACTCAACTACGAAATCTCCATTGTTCTTTGAACTCAATCGGTGAAAGTAAGTAGTTTAACGAGCTTCGTTTGGCCCTTATAATATAATAGATTTTTGTCAAAAACGGCTTTTCGTAACAGGTCAACATTTCAGTTTTCCAGTAATTTGATACCAAGTCATATCAAGTAGTCGACTACGATATTGGTTTAACAAAAAAAGTTATCGCAATCGAATATTTATTCGAATTATATTGAATCAAATTTAAATAAACCTAAGGGTCACTGGTGTCTTGAACTTCTGTTATATATTATTTAATTATCCATAATATACTTTTCCCGGTATTTTTTCTCTCGTAACTCGAAATTACATGCGTTGATATCTCTTTAAGTTTAGTCAAACACAAACCGCTCTTTATGATACGTTGGTTCCTTACAAAGCGTCTCGTCTTATCGTCGTCGTCGTCTTAATCTGTCGCAAGGAATGAAATGAAAGAAACGAGAAATAGAACCATTTGCCAACCATTTTAATATAGCATACTATAGCTTTGACTGCAAGGCACTGCTTAAACCACTACGCCATGTAGTGGTTTAAGCGGTCGCCACGCCGCTTAATACTACGTTTAGTGTTGTGGGTCCGATCCCCACATGGGACGATACTCTGTGTACTCCACAAATTGTTGTTCTGAGCCTGGGTGTTCTTTGTGTCCGTTTCATGTATCTTTGTTAAATCCCTGCGAGACAGGATATATTCCTAATGCGGGAGTTGTCTTTTAAAAAGGAAGAAAAGAAAGAAAGAAGAAGAAAAAAATAGTACAGAACTTTAAATCGGTGGTTTGTTTTATTTCTAGCTAGCTAGCACTTTACTAGGGAGTTTCAGGTATCCATTCCTACGACATTGCGATTTAGAAAAGAAAGCACCCAGTTCTTAAAATTCTCGTCATTCATTCTATGTCCGTCCACCAAAATGAAATCCTATACATACGAGTATAGTCATTTAGTATTCGCTATATGATATGCTGCAGTGGGCTATATTTGTTAAAAAAGAGGTACAAAGAATTTATTTATTTATTTAACTTTATGCACTATTGTACATCGGCGGACTTAATGCCCAGGGCATTCTCTTCCAGTCAACCTTTGGGTGGTGTAGAAATCTTGTAAGGTAGGTGTACAGAGGTTACGTCTTAATATATTAAGTAATAAGTGAAAGTATATGTAACGGTTCGCTACATATATAAACTCATAAAAACACATATTTGACACAATACATCATACATACACATATATGCAATTACACACATACATATATATTCAATTATATTTATATAGATACATAGACATATTATATTCGCACACTATGAATACCGGAATATGAGGTATACTATGGATTAGATAGTTCTGCCATCTCGTTGAGAAGGAGATCATGTACTTTTTTTTTAATATAAAGCGGAATTTACTCGTACTTCATGTCTTAATAAATAGAAAAATGTGGATTAAATTATATTTGTAATGTCTTTTTAATTAATATTCTCTTTTTACATTTACATTCTGCAAATATTCAAGTTATAATTTAGCGCAATATAATACTAAGTAAAAGACTGCACGGATGGCGTAGTGGTTTAAGCGGTTGCCACGCCGTTTCTTACTGCGCTGAGTGTTGTGGGTTCGATCCCCACATGGGACACCATTTTGTGTGATCCACAAATTGTTGTTCTGAGTCTGGGTGTTCTTTATGTCCGTTTCATGTACATATGTTTGTAAAGTTCCCCGCGACACATGATATATATTCCTATGTGGTTTTATGTAGTCGTTTTATGTAATTTCTAGTTTCATAGTATATATTGTTGAACAGCTTTTGCTTTTCAACGTTGTTCTGAATATAAACAATAATTATTCCAAACATGATGTACATATTTTTGGTTGGGGATGGACGGGCGGACAATCAAACGCATATGGCGAAACTCAAGGGGTTCTTTGTTAGGACTACGGTACCCTAAATGATAACCTTGCTCAGGTTATACAATATTGTACGCAAAGATAGCCGAATACTTTAACATTTTTATATTCCAAGTTATTTCAAATTTAACAGCCAACTGATACCGATGTGCACAATTTTATGGCAACATTACGGTTATCTATGATCGATGATACGACAGCACCGATATGAGAATCGATTAGGAAATATATTCGATTCTCACCCTCGATTCTCGTTCGATTTATGCATTTTGATATCGAATGAAAAAATTGCTACATGAATTTTTAGGAGCCAATAAAAGTTTTGCATCAAAGTTATGTAACTGTTAAAAGTAGAGAGAGGGTAGACGGATTTTATCCACTTGGTCTTATTTATGTATATGGCGATCTTCTCTTTCTTAGATCTTACATATTAGAATTATTATCTTACATATTGTTAACAAGCCTTGCAGCAATCGATAATCATAATCGTACAATCTACATTCACCCTAGGGTGAGTTAACTTTCCTTCCCTTGGTTAACTAAGGCTTACTGTCCACTGGGCCGGAGGTCTTACTAACAGCTGTTCCTGGATCTCATTGCATATGTTTCTAACAAATCCTGGTTTAGTAACGGCCCGAGTAGGCTTCCACACATAAAAAAGTAGTATCTGTTTTGCATCTCAATGTGCAATATGTGCAATTCTTTTTTTTTTTTTAACGTGTGGAAATCCCCTCGGACCGTCACCCCACCGGGGTTTGCGGCGGGGTGGTGTGTCGGACTCGGACCGACTAAAACCACACGGTGTGCCACTCTGCGCCTGTAACAGGAGGGATCCGGGAACAGCTGTTATTAAGACATCCGGGATATGTGCAATCCTAATGCAACCTTGAAATGTTTAAAATCTTGTTAATTTGCTAGCCAACACAACTATTATAAAGAGAAAAAAGTGGGTAGAGCAAGGCAATGTCCGCCTATCTGTTATTGTGACTGTAATATAAACGCCTATGATATACATAAAAATATTAGCTTTGGCTTTAAACATACCCACTTGTTTGTGTTTTTTAATTTTTCCGTTAAGTTACGAGTATGATAAAGGCAAGGAGAAGCATCTCTGTATATAAAAAGTGTATATAAAATGAGTTCAATAAGGGTGGCGCTACGGCAGCCTATGATAAATTTATATTGCTTTAAATAATAATTAGACAACTGTGTATTAGACTGCGAAAATAGTCACTGAGTTTTACAGACAATAAATAAACGTGTAATAACTTTCAGACAATAAAAGTATTATTAATTTAACTTAGCCCACTTCACTTCGTCTACAACAGCTATGTTCATATCGTAGTTTTTTTCAAACTAACTCTCCTCAAGAGATCTTTCTCCTTGCTTCTACACTTCATACGTTAAGTTATATGATGGTTAAATTGAGAATTGTGTCGATATTATATACAAACAATAGGTAGATACCACCAACGCCCAAAACGCGAGGGTCCTAATTAGGACCACTGCGAGCGAGCGCACGTACTAACTAATTCGATAAAAATTAATAAAATACCTGTCTGTGTATTCAAAAAGTACACAAATTACGCCAAAAATTAAATAAAACTAAAGGAAAATGATACCACAGATAAGTGTATGTTTTGTTCTAAAATGCATGAGTAGGAGATGTACGGTTACGGAACAAATATTTTGTGCGTGCATTATAAGTATAACGCATCTTTCTTAAAATATTATTGTGACGAATGTTAGTAAACGAATAAATCTTCTTCTTCTCTTTATTTTATTACATTAATTAATTAGGAAATTAAAATGAAAGCTTAGTGATTAATTTTAATACAAAAATTGCCCACAAATGAAGCTATGAAGGCAAGCAATATATTTTGTATTTTCCTGAACAACAGTATAAACAAAATTGTTAGTTTGTCAACAAAAATCAATATCAGTCATATCAAAACACTCTCAACTTCAAACATGTGTCACTATACCCCATCATGACTCCCTGCCATATGTCGGCATAAACCGGAACATATAATAAAAGTATGGAGGAGGCAGCTATTTCATACAATCGTTGTTTAAAAGCTTTCTTTTTATATATTTTAGGTTTAAAGCATGATATGGAAATGACATTTATTATAACTGTATTTAACATATGAAGGATTTTTCGTCTTTCTAAGGACTAGAGATTAAAATAGCATTTAAATTAGGCAATGTATTTTATTCAACAAAATTGATCTTCTAAAGGTTACTTGACATTCCTCTCTTAGAGACCAGTCCTATTACAGCCCTTTCCGAGTTCGTTTAGTCTCAGGAACCCAGTTCTCTCACCCTATCCCAATCTTATCTTCTTTCTTCGTCTCTTCCAAAAAGTATTATATTCCCAAAAAGCGTTCAAGGAGTCAGACAGGCCCTTGTATTTTCGAGTCCGACATAACCACCAGTGGGTGGTACCCGAGGGGATTTCCGCACAGAAAAAAAAGGAAAAAAGCAATGCACATCTTATAATTATTTGTAAAAGGTATTTGTAAAAGAGTACCTCTTTCACCCACAGGGTCGTCACTTTCTGGGACTAGAGGAATATAGTTCTAACTCACTGAGACCAATCGTACAAGTACGCTCCACAAGAGAGTCCAGCATACAACTCTTGACATTGACTGGGGCAGTCTGCCAGGCATGATCACTTTGGATGGTCACAAAATCCTCTATTTGTGTTGGGATCCCTCCTACTTGGACGTATATAACATTGGTTCCTCCACAAGTGTGTGTATCATGTACGTAGATTGTCAATTTATGAAGCATTTAATGTAGGCAAATTATATTATAGCGAATTGCTATAACTAAACAACAGGAGCCAATGTAAGGAACTAACAAAATGAAATTGAATTGAATGTTTTTATAGAATGTTTTCACACGAGTCTAACTCCGGGTCGCACCACGCTTTCCACCACTATGCGCTTTTCAAGTCACTTTTCGCCTCGTGCAACCAATCTGTGGAACAAGTTATCCTCTGCGGTATTACCGGACCGATGCGCATCCTGAATTGCGGGCTTAGACACTTCCCATCAGATCACTGCTCGTTTGTCACCTCTTAAAAAAAATAAACTGTTATTTCTAACTTTTCAAGTCACTTTTATGTCAGTTAAAAAATAATTAATTGTACACTATTGAATTACATAATATTAAACATACAAATGTATTATAGCCCTGGCTTTTACCAGTGGCTTCGCTCGCATTAATGTCGGTTATGTTGGTCAATTGTTACTTGATTAAGAAACAAATATCCATCCATTTAAATTGATAAATAATGTATGTGTATGTATTTGGTACGTATGCATTTATGTATATTTATGTCATTATTTCTGTTTAACCTCTCAACATTCTTCTTTTCTTTACACATAAATGTCTAGAGCACCTACTCAGACATTTCCCCACCACCCAAAGGTTGACTGGGAGAAAATGCCTGTGGCATTAAGTCTGCCATTGTACTCATATTTGTGCATTTAAAATAAAATAAGACTTGTGGTAAACAGTTTACACCTTACTTGGAACAATAAAGTTTATTATTATTATTACTATAGTCTGCAATGGTGGTTATCACAGGCGTCAGTCCCCAATGCAATCTGGTGGAAACGTCAGTCAAGTGTATGTACTTCCGGTTAAAATACGGGATAGCGTTCATTCACGCATATGTATATTGATTTATAGTCATGCCCAAAGCCTTCTGATCTGCAGATGAACAGTGATCGATTTGAAAGTTATTATTTCTAGTTAAAGATATTAAATGAATTAGAAGAATCACATCCCTAGTTAAGTACATACAACCTTATCCCCACTCGAGGGACGCAGAAAAACTTTAACAGAAACTTACCCACTAGAACAATTCTGTTACGCGCGTTTGCCCTCAATTTCTCATTTCAACTGGATCAATAAAAGTGCTCCTACTTAAGGAAAACTAGTGTTAAGTAAACAAAGGAAGTTAAGGAAACAAGAAAAATGACAGTTGATTATAAATTTTCCTTCGATTTCCTGTTTGTATTATATTTATCTTACTACAACTCGTATTATGAATGTGAAATGTTGGATGGATATTGATGTTGGATATTGATTGATGTTAGATGGTCCGTGTGGTGACGGATTAAGAATACAGAGTGCACCACCTCTATTCATCCCGTGGGTGTCGTAAGAGCCGACTAAGGGAGAAAACTACTCAGAACAACAGCACTGCAGAGAGAAGGAAACTTGTCACAAACCCCTTTTTTTTTTTTCTTTGGAAACCACCACCGGGGTTTACGGCGGGGTGGTGTGTCGGAATCGGACCGACTAAAACCACACGGTGTGCCACTCTGCGCCTGTAATCAGGGCGTCATGAGGCGTTGATAAGCGCGCCTCCGCCGCCCGGTTCGCCGACGACGGATTGGGTCCGAGTGGAGGCTGTCCTCCCGGGCCGACTCCGCCGCCTCCTTCTGCGAGATGACGTCTTCGCAGGTCACAAACCCTTTTTTTTTTTTTTTTTTTTTTAACGTGTGGAAATCCCCTCGGACCGTCACCCCTCCGGGGTTTGCGGCGGGGTGGTGTGTCGGACTCGGACCGACTAAAACCACACGGTGTGCCACTCTGCGCCTGTAACAGGAGGGATCCGGGAACAGCTGTTGTTAAGACATCCGGACCCCTCCTAGCGCCAGCCCGCTCCTGGTGCGGGCTCCGTCTCAATGTTTTTGTTCCTCTCTTTAGGCGACGTCCGGCACACGCGGACGCCGCCCCCTCGCGGCTGGCCAAACTAATGCGGGTGGAGGGGGCAGGTCACAAACCCTATACCAACCCGTCTGTCCAGTGTGGTATAGTAGGCCAAAACCTCCTTTTTAAGGAGAGGCTTATGTTCAGCAGTGGACTATTAAAGGCTGTTGATGTGATGATGAGGGCAACGAATGTCAAATCTTATAAAAAGCTGTCAAAACAATGTGTGGGGTTTAGTAAGCGCAGAAATAGGCTCATATATCACACAGAAAACGTCATTCACCAGGAACTAGTACAAGTACACACAAAACACTTCACGCGTCCACATCCCACATCTTCAAACCTTACACATATCAATATTAATGTAAAGTAAAGCACTTACCCTGAAATACCGTGCACGAGCCATCAGCGTACCCCTGTCTTCCAAGTTACAGGAAAACTTAGTTTAGAAGACAGGGTCTATTTTTGTACAGCTAATACGGTTGTAAGTATTTATTAATTAATTAAATTTAGTAAATTCGCTGGTGACTGCGTGACGAGAGCGTTACGAAAAGTGTGATCGGGTGAGGCGAACGTAAATTGAGAGGGAGATATAAGTTAGTGAAGATAAAAAGAGAGAGAGAGAGAGAGGTACTGTAGGGGCAAGAGAGAGTTGACTTTTCGCATTTTTAATTAAACTGTTTTTGACCGACATAATTACTAAAAAGTATCTTAAAGTTAAAAAAAACTGAAGTAGAATAAAGCTAATTTTTACTCAGAATTTGGTAACATTTAGTATTAATTCCCCGATGGACCTGAGCTATCTCCTCAACGCTACTGCCAGCCAGACTCTGATTGCAAGCGGTAGTTTGGAACAAAAAAGTTGGGTAACTTTTTGTTCACAACAAGTCGGCAACGTAACAGAAAAGATGCATTAAAATTCACTTTGAAGTTAACTTACTAATGAAACGTTTCTTCGCAGATTAATGGCATAACAAAGCCTTTGTTTAAAATTGAAAATGGTGGACGTTGGCTGCTACTTAATTATGTTCGATAAAGAAATAATTTTGTATATTACTAGCTGACCCAGCAAACGTTGTTTTGCCATATAAATTATTTCTAGGCAAAACTAAAAAAAAAAAATTAGGGGTGGGTCACCCTTGTCACTTAGGGGTATGAAAAATAGATGTTGGCCGATTCTCAGACACATAAAATTTCATAAAAATCGGTCCAGCCGTTTCGGAGGAGTATGGTAACTAACATTGTGACACGAGAATTTTATGTATAAGATTGTTACTGGACGTTTTTCTGTTACCGTAAGAAGAGTTGAGTGCGAATGAGTTTTTATAATTTTTAATTGCGATCACTCATAAAGAAAAACCGGTTAGGTACGAGTCGAACTCGTGCGCCGAGGGTTCCGTACCTACCCACATTTTACGTAGATTTTCGCGAAAATTTGTAAGTACCAAAATTTATCTTAATTTTCAACTTTTTTTATTTTTTGGAATTATTCCTTTATTTGTGCTGTAAGATGTTTCTTTTTGGCAAATTTCGTGATTCTAGGTCAACGGGAACTACCACAAAGGTTTTCGGTACTTCCGGTTGACCTAGAATTGACAATTTTGGTTAAAAGCAAGGTCTTACAGAACAAGTAAAGAGGAAATTCAGAAAAATAAAAAAAGTTGAAAATTAAGGTAAATTTTGGTACTTACAAGTTTTCGCGAAAATCGAAATTTGCCCATATCTTTTTATCGTGTTGATTCAGGACCTTGGTTTTAATACACCTAATAGGGACCATAGACCTCAGTATCTGGTATAAATTTCAACACGGACAGACGCACAAGAAAATGATCTTATAAGAGTTCCTTTTTTACCTTTTGAGGTACGGAACCCTAAAAAGGAAGCATGGATTGAGGTTTTTATTTATAAATATTAAGATATAAAAATAATTTGAAAGTTGTCCTTGCTTGGTACGAAATCATCATCATCATCATCAACAGCCTTTAATGGTCCACTGCATGGCATAGGCCTCTCCTATTTAACTAAATAACGCAGGACACCAGCACTGCAAAAAGAAGGAAAACTTGACACAAACCCTATACCAACCCGTCTGGCCAGCGTGGTATAGAAGGCCAAAACCTCCTTTCTAAGAAGAGGCCTATGTCCAGCAGTGGACTATTAAAGGCTGCTGACGATGTTGATGATGATGACATTCGTATTCAATCTAATAATCAACAGAGTATAGATTAAGACCTTTATTCAAATAAAGTCACTGATTTTAAATGAGCTTCCAATGTCTAGAAAAAGTTGTAAAGAAAAGTTTGCTAATGACATATCAATGCAGAGTAGTTGACAAGTTTATTTGAAAATAAATAGAGTCCATGAAAACGACTTCAATGCGGCTTTGAAATTATTTAAGGTGGGCTTTTTAACTAGGATTCCATTAAATAGAATAGGGGTCAGAAAGAAAAATTCTTAAAAACTAATTTTTTGATTGATACTGTGTTTTAAATAATATTTAATGAAAGAAAATCGCCAAAACTTCTTAAATAGTCTTCTTTAATAGAAATTTTGGTCATTTTTAGGTAATCAATATATTTTACATAAATTACCAATAAAATGGCAAGAAAAATACTGGAAATAAAACTTATGACTGTTACAGCAAATCGCCAAAATAAAATTAAAGCAATTCTTAGCAGTGGACATAGCATAATGTATCAAGAAATGTATATGAAAACAACCAAAGAACTGTGAATGTGTTTAAAAGTGCCATCAAGACAGTTATGGTACGCCCAAGTAGATTTGGTCAAAATCCCTTATGGTCGAGTTGCACATATGTAGAAGGTATGTAAGACACTTACAGAAAAAAACACACACACCCTACAACACAAACACATAAACACACCCTTAGCTAAAACAAAGTTTTTGCGCTTACAGATACACTAATAGACATATTTTGAACACACTCTGAATGCATGTTTTTAAACAGAACATTAATATAGTAATTACATTTATATTTATACTAGCAGTTTCTAAGCTTCGTTATCTAATTTATAGCTAATTTGTCCGTGTGTCCTATTCATCTCATGGGTGTCGTATGAGCCGACTAAGGGAGCAAACTGCACTGGACATCAGCACTGGAAAGAGAAGGAAAACTTGAAACAAACCCTTTACGTACTCGTCTAGCCAGTGTTGTACATATAGCAGGTCAAAACCTCCTTTCAAAGGAAAGGCCTATGTCCAGCAGTGGACTACTAAAGGTCGTTGATGATGATAAATAAATTACTATAATCTATCACGGTGCCAAATTTCATATAGTTTCGTTCAGCCGTTCTGGAGTGATAGAGTCAAAAATATCCTGAGAATCTTACGCGTTTACAATATTAACGGGATTGTCAACTAACCAACAATGAGGCGTCCTTCAGCCCCTAGCGCCCTAATCCCATGTTATCTCAGTTCCGTGTTGAACAAACATGTGTTAAGTTCAAGTTAAATTATAGTTTACAATTGTTTAGGACCACACTATTACTTAGGTCAATGTTTTGACCTTATCTAGGCTGTAACTGAAGTTTCTGAAGTTATTTATGATCAAATCAAACACAAAACATTTGAAAAGGCAAGCTCTGCTCCCGCAAAAAGCTGTGATATATAACTGTTGTATAGTTTGTTAACTACCGTCATTTTCCGTGGCGTTTTATAGGGACATCTTTATTTCTTAAATAAATAGGAAAAAAAGCTATAGGTTTGTGCATTTGTTTTGATTTACCAGCAAAAATGTTACTGTGTAAGTTTTTTTTGCCTATACATTTTGATTACGTCAACATAGAAGCTTTTTTTGTTGTAAGATTACGAGATACAAAACAGTAAACATAAGTATTTGATGATAATACATATACAGAATGCGCACCCATACCTAAAACAAAGTTTTCGGGCTTACAGATATAGTAATAGCCATATTTTGGACACACTCCAGTCGTAACTTTTGTACACTAGCGTTGCTGTTATTTAACTTAGGAATAGGTAAAAATTTCAATTAATAAAGGGTAGAAAAGTGTGCATAATAGGCCTTTTAAACTACCATGGTTTGCCCATGACGTATTGTGTAGAAAGTTGATTATTATAGCTTGTAGATTGAGGTCTGGTCACATATCACTAAATTATTTTAAATTTTTAGTTAAGAAATCAGATTCAACAAATTGTTCATTGTGTAATGTTGTCGAAGATATTCATCACTTTCTAGTGAAATGCGTTCGGACCAACGATCTTAGAGTCTACCTAAGAGCAAAACTTAATATTAAGGCATATGATGTCTGAGTATTTTTGAGTATTTTTTCTGCACCTATGTCAAACGCAGCTATTGTATTATATAAATTTATAGATAAGTTAAATAATTCAGATAATTAGTTTTATAAGGCATTTAAGCTTGTTTGTATTATACATAAGGTGTTTATGGGACTGACATAGTCAATTATGGCTCAAAGTCCCTCAAGCATAATTAAAGAATTAAAAAAGAAAATAACACACTTCAGTCCTGAATACATGTTTTTAAACAGAATATTACTACCGCCTTAATTAATAACATTCCAATTAATATTTTTACTATTAGTTTAGAAACTAATAGTAAAAATATAAACAAACGAAGCTTAGAAGCTTCGTTCGTGTTAAAGACGATTTGTCCGTATACCGGCGGATTAAAAATACAGAGTATCACTACACATCTCGTGGGTGTCGTAATAGCCGACTGCACGGATGGCGTAGTGGTTTAAGTGATCGCTATGCCGTTTCCTCCTACGTTCGATCCCCACATTGGACGACAGTTTGTGTGATCCACAAATTGTTGTTCAGGGTCTGGGTATTCTTTGTGTCCGTTTAATGTATGTTTCTAAAGTCCCCGGCGACACAGGATGTATTCGTAATGCAGAAGTTCTCTTTAACAAAAAAAATAACTTGATACCTTCACGCGTTTTATTGGTTCTACTCGTAAGTACTGTGTTGTTAATTCGGTTACAACATTGTTCCTAGGGGAAGACGAATACTAGCAGTCTTACAAAAACAAAGACTTCAGACAGCAAAGTGATAAGACTGTGCAAGTGTGAAGTCTTTGTTACAATATTGTAACTGTAAACCTTTCTCAATAAACTCATAAATTTAACCAACCTTAAAAGAAAGAGCAGGTTCTTAATTATGTTTCAATTTTTTTATGTTTGTACCCGCAGAACTCTGTCATTTATGAGCGTGATGATGTCGGTTATCGAGGTAAAAAGTAACCTATGTCCTTCCTAAAGAATCAAGGGCCTATTTCCCGTTTAGTTACTTACAAAATTGAACAAATAATGAAACTTCTCTCTCTGCGGTCGGCCCCTCGTGTCTGAGGATCGTGATGAGCATCAGGGTCGCACCTGGAACAGATGATATCTCTCTACCAGTTTCTGTCCAGTTAGTCTTTACACACGGTGGCTCAAGACCGTGTGTAAATTAAGGGACGATAGGTCTTCAACTTGGTCGGTACACCTTATTAGTGCACGACCCCGTGATCTTTTGCCTTCGGTGTTTCCAACCACAATCTGTTTTTCTAAATTTTCACCGCCTCAGCGCATTGTGTGGTCCATGAAATGAGGATGCGTTTTTGGTACCTATATGTTTGACAAGCGAGTTTTAGTTCAGAGCTAGATCAGGATTAATGCATTTGTGCGTTTCATAAAAAAAAACCTCTAAGGGGCCCACCCTTCAGAATTCCTTCAGGTGGACTTTCAGGACACAATTTATGAATTAAGAATAAAGTTTATTATAAATCATCATGATTGGAATTATTGATATTTTTAAAAGCTAAAGAAGTTAATTCTAACAAATATTCGAGCATAAGAATAAAGAAACCTAGACTACAAGAAAAAACAGATTTTTAAAAGTATAAACTTAAAAACGAATATTTTAGAACAAAAAAGAAAACAAAACAATAACCTAAAAACATTTTGAAGTAAGTAAAATATATTTTTCAATTCATTTCCAAAGTAATGTTGGTTTCAGTTTATATCGATTATACATTCCGCGAGCTTAATACAGTAATTCTGATAAGACATTAGACCGAGGGCTAAACCCTGATAAACCACGGATAAAGCCTGGAGCGTCTTTCTATTAAGGGAAATACTGGTACCATTTAAATCTATAGTTACTTTTCAATTAGCTTTTTGATGATGATGATTGCTCAGATTACTGCTGTTAATTTTGTTTCTGCGTTTTTGTACAATTTATTAAATAGATCTTGCTGTATTTAGGTTTTCGTTAAAAACTGGAATGTGGAATGGAATGAACTCGTTATAAAAATGTGACGTTTGATATATTAGCAATTTTGTCAAAGATTTTGTTATTTTTTGAACATGACGACGATTTTTTCTATATCTGAGTTCAATCAATTTATCTACACCAAAATAATAGCTCGTAATTATTTTTTTAAAAGATAACTCCCGCACTAGGAATAAATCCTGTGTCGCGGGGGTCTTTACAAACATAAATGAAACGGCCACAAAGGACACCGAGACTTAGAACAAAAATTTGTGGATCACACAAATTGTTGTCCCATGTGGGGATCGAACCCACAACACTGAGCGCAGTAGGAAGCGGCGAGGTCACCGCTTTAAGCACTGCGCCATCCGTGTAGTCATGCATTAATATTACTTAATACTCACATGTTATGGATTAATCACACCCAGACGCAGAACAAACGGTGATTCTCATTGCACAATGATTTGTCCAGGGTGGAAATCATACTCACAATCTGTGGTACATCGGTCAGGATCTCTCATGCCTAGACCAACACGCTAATTAAATGAAGTATTATTTAGTAATGTATTAGTATCACATCACACTTCAGCAGCCTTTAACAGTCCACTGCTGGACATAAGCCTCTCATTAGAAAGGAGGTTTTAGCCTACTATACCACGCTGTATTAGTATATTTATTAGTAATCTTGGTAGTATAAAAACATCGTGAAGGACGCCTCGAATTCTAGACTAAATCTGCTTGCATGAGTTTCATTTCTTAAAGTCAGTAAGAAACATCGGTTAACTTTAAATATACATTAGGAATGTTTTACTACACAACGATGGTAGCAAAATATTTCACCATTAGTCTTCTCCCAAACACAGTTCTGTGACAACATGAAATAGAATTTCCCCCCGTTGTCCCGTAAATAAGACGTTCGTTGCGAAGGTGTGAAGAAAAATAGAGGAGTTCAACCCCCCTGGGGGCCATTAATGAATTGGGCTACACGTTTGGACCGCCCTATAAATATTGTCTTAGGAAAAACATCGTTTGTGGCCGAGTATCTGTATAACTATTGCATCTTTAGGGTTCATCTGAAAATTGTTTGTAAGTTTTTTTTTGTGTGACTGAATTATATCTTCAATTTAGTTGGGGTCCCGCGGTTTTGAATTGCTGTCAGGTGCCCAGTAACAACATTTCATGATGATTGGATGAATGCTCCTGGATCGCATAATACACGAACAAATACACCACACATAAATACATACATTAATTTTTCATGTATATTATTAGCTGGTACTTCCGACTTCGTTCGCTTTCGATTCGGGTTCGATTTCCAGTCCAGGCAAAATTTCAAAGTGTTTTTCTGAGGGGTAAAATAGCCTTAGTTACTCCTTACGTAGATAGCTACCTGATAGTAAAATATTATCAAAATGGGTCACCCGTTTAGAAGATTACCCGGAACAAACAGACATGGAGAGACAAGAAGACATAAACGGATTAGGTATCGTGCAAATAACCGTGTGAGTATGAAAAAAAACCTATTATTTTGACATTTAAAAAACAGACACTTCAATTTTATTTATTTGTATAGATATTCAGTCAGTGTTTTCTTAATTTTCCTGTTGTCATATTAATGTCGGCCATGCCCTTGGCGAGTTGTCCTTTGGTTGTTCCGTATGACAATGATCCAGGTAGAATACGAATTAATTTCCTCACGGGAAACTACATGTGTAGCTACACCATAAGAGGTGTTTACTGAGTTTGAAAGAAGCTAAGCTAAATAATCTGTACGTGGGAGAGCCAAGCTTGAGGCATAAATGGGTCGTTACCGCAGCCTAAACTCCTGATCCACCTGATTGTTGGGACTCAAAGATCGACAACGCAGCCGGTGAGTTTCGAATTGAGGGGGTCCACGGGCGTCGGTAGTCACGTTTGCTCGTTTGCCGTTAACATAAATAATATATTTAAAATATCTTATATAGTTTCCTTATAAACGACGGGCTTGTTGGTCTAGTTGTTAGTGACCCTGACTGCTAAACCGGAGGTCGTGGGTTCGATTCCCACCCAGGACAAATATTGTGTGATGAGCACGGTTATTTGTTCTGTGTCTGGGTGTAATCTATCTATAATATGTATCTATTTAAAAAAAAAAATATAAGTATGTTTATCAGCAGCCTGGTTACCATAGTACAGGTTCTGCCTAGTTTGGGATCAGACGGCCGTGTGTGTGTGTGAAGAAAACTTTAAATGACTGATCTGTTACCGCATAGCTCAAACCACGGCTCAAACAGCTAAATGTAGGTAGTTGATATATTGCACACACACCATGACGTATGCACTAAAAAAGGGAATTTTGAAAATTTTACTTTTGTGTTTAAGGAGTGATTAGGTTAGGTTGTACTCAGGCGTTGGACTGTGTAAGTTTCACAAAATTACTACGTTAGCTTCAATACACCTAGACTACCCACTGTTTCTTCTTATCTACTGTCGATTTGTCCATCTTAAGGTTGCCTGTAAGAGATTGCTATTAGCAATAAGGCCGCCCATTGTACATATCTATCTGTAATATTTAACCAACTTACTGTAATTGGTGTACAATAAAGCATATTCTATTCTATGTATTTACAAAAAAAAAGTATATAAGTATTCTACCAGTCAATCTAGCTTTCATAGTACAAGCTTTGCTTAGTTTGAAACCAGATGGCGTTGTGTCAGATGTCCGTAATATAGTATTATTATACGTAGGCATAGATATTTTTTTTGCTCTAATAAGAAGACGAAAACTTCACCTCCTTCGTTCCGTCAGATACGTTCATAAACTCGAATTTACTTGTAACTTTTATAATAAAACTTGTCCTAACAAAGTAATTGTTGTAAAAGAAAAGAAAAGTATATTATTATATCTATACATTTCTTAATAAATTCATTCACATAAGTATAACATACACTAAGTTGTTTTATGTCAGACCTTTGATTTTGGGGGTCCCGAGATTGTCTGTTATCGGCTTTCGTATTTGCATGTTTTCTTCGAACCCAACCGGAACATCTAAAGTTTCTCTCACAGATTCGATTATTCTAAACGATATCTCTCTGATATTGTACTTCTTATATTTGTTATTTTTTTCTCGACAATATTTTACTCTTTTTATCTTTTATTAAATTTCATCTTCGTTTTGGGGTTCGTTCGCAGATGCGGTTTATTTTCGTGGGGTTTGGAAATCAAAGAGTATTATGTAAATAGGAGTTAAATACAACAATATAACGTTTTTATATATACACAGGATATTTCACTTTGAAATGCGTCATTGGTTGTCTTAAATAAAATAAAAGATGGCCTGGCCGTTGAATTGTGATTTTTTTAAATATTTTTTCTTGATAGGGATGTAATAAAATATATACTAGATCCTTGTAGTTTTATGTATCTGATTTTCATACAAACACACATTTGGGTATTCCAAATATATTTTCATTTGTTTGAAAACGGATACAAATTATGTATTTTCCTTACTTATTAACATATTGATTGCCAACACTTCTCGTAGTTGATGAGAAGATTTATTCTCACAGAATAAGCAAAATTCTTTCTTTCTATTAACAAAAAAAGATCTCCGCTTTACTCTTGTTAAAGATAAAGTATTTAAACTTAGTCCAGACGGTTTTATTAAAGAATAAACGGTACTAACGAAAATGATAAAAGTGGTGAGAAACCCTAATGATAATCTAAATGCGAAAGTAACTCTATCTGTCAAATTTGGCATGGAGTTACTTTGATTCTTGAGGAAGGACATAGGTTGCTTTTATCCGCAATAACCGCATTACACGCGGGTGGAGCCACGGGCAAAAGCGAGTTATGAATAATTAAAAAATATATATTTGTCTGACTGAATATAACATACGAATATAACTTAAATTTTTTTTACGTTGTATTCTCCTTCTACGTTTTATTCTTTCTGATAGATACCAATAAATGATATGTATCTAAGGATCTCTTCGTATTAAATTCAGTAAGTATTTCATCTCCGTCGTCAATTGGTACCTTTTTGCCCCGCACAATCAACCTGCGGAACAAACTGTCGCCTTCGACTTTCAAAATTTCAAGAAAAGAGCGTACTGTGACCTCAAATGCCGATAACATATTCATGACTCACGATCTGCAAATATCCGTGAACGGCGGTTGCCACTTGCTATCAGGTGACCCTTACTCGTTTGATATCTAACTCACAAAAAGGTATACGAACACAGTTGGCCCAAATCGCTTCTTAGTCCAGTCATTTAAGCTTAAATTAGGTAAGAATCTCGGAATTCGAGATACCCAGTTGTAAGTCTGTAAATACTTGTATATTGACACCCTAAACGTTGTCTCAAAACCTACATATGGTAGGGTGTAAGCAACTATTAAATTTCAAGGTCAAAGGTCACAAAAATCGTTTTTTTGCGCTTTTTTTGGAAATATCTCATTTCCTATGGGTTTTTTGCTATTTGTATTTATTATCAATATTGTAGAATACAAAATTCTCTACAAATTTTGTTGTACGGTGAACCGTTTTCGAAATAGAGGGCGGAGAGCGCGCGGTCACAGCATCACTTCAGGTCAACCGGTGCCTCCGGTCGAAAACGCGCCATATATAGTTCATGAACTATCGATAAATCAATGATTATAAATATTTGACAATTTTTATTAACTATTATATTATATTTTATCATTTTTTTCCTTACTTATCCACTTTTTATTCAGTATTAATTTATTTAACAACACTTACCTGCCCATGTAATTGCAGAATTGTTAATGAAAATATAGGAATTATATTTGAATTTAACCTAATTAATATTAATAACTTCTTACATGACGAAAAAAAAAACAAATAAATTATGAATTAATCTTTTTATTAAAAAATATCATTGAATACATTTATTTTTATTGAAAGTAAAAAAATTGGAATACAGGGTACAAAAACTACAATTTATAATTTTAATCATCTTCTTCCTCTTCATCGTCGTCTTCTGGCTGCTGGTAAATTTCAAACTGGTCTTCATTATCGTCTTCAACGACATCTGTCTCAAGTTCTTCCATGATTTCGGGGTCAAAGGTTCCATCTTCGTTAATGTCGCTCTGATATGTTAGAGCATTGAGACAAGCTTGCCCATTACATTGGCCACAAGCTAAAGAGCATTGCAAGCCCGCTTTCCTGCATCGTATAATTCCCAGGTATAATTTTCGATGTAGTTAAAATTTACAGATTTTAAAGAGGCACTAAATTATTTTCTATTTAAAATGTCATTAGTGTAAATGGGAATATAATTATATTATGATTTAAGTTTTTCTCCTAATTACTTATTAATTTTAGTAAACTCTTATCAGTATTATTGAATAGATATAGATTTAATGCATAAAGAACATAATAAAATATAATATTATAGTTAATAAAAATTGACAAATATTTATAATCATTGATTTATTGATAGTTCATCAACTATATATGGCGCGTTTTCGACCGGAGGCACCGGTTGACCTGAAGTGATGCTATGACCGCGCGCTCTCCGCCCTCTATCTCGAAAACGGTTCACCGTACAAAAAATTTTTTAAACAAAATTTGTAGAGAATTTTGTATTGTACAATATTGATAATAAATACAAATAGCAAAAAACTCATAGGAAATGAGATATTTCCAAAAAAAGCGCAAAAAAACGATTTTTGTGACCATTGACCTTGAAATTTAATAGTTTCTTACACCCTACCATATGTAGGTTTTGAGACAACTTTTAGGGTGTCAATATACAAGTATTTACAGAATTACAGCTGGGTATCTCGAATTCCGAGATTCTTACCTAATTTAAGCTTAAATGACTGGACTATCTATGTGCTGGAAAGCGTCTAGTTTAATGGACAGTTCGTTGAAACGTCGAAACACTCATATGTTTATATCCGATCTAATTAATTATTGTAACCTAGATAAACAAATTTAAAAAAAAATTGAAACCGACTTCAAAAAAAATATTAAACAAAAACTTTTTCTTTGAAAACACTAACAAGCGAAAAATAAACTAAAGTATTTATTTATACAAAAATGTGCGAATTTCTTTAACTATTTAAATCAAAAATGTACTCACTAACTATGTTTAGTTTACCTATGCTCAATAAAATTCTAAATGAACCTACATATACAATATTACTTTCCTTACAATCAATCTATATTATGTATTTACAAATTATTTTGATTTATTTACAAAACTACTATATGACAATTGTTGTCTAACCTAAATACCTATTTATTTAATAAAATATTATTAAAATGTGTCCTAGGTACCTAGATAAAATCCGTTTTCTACAACTTCAAGTTCGTCGGAACACGAGACTAACGGCGGTACAGGACCAAAATGTATTGGAAGAGGTTCGAGGAGTAAGAGTGAGTGAGCGGACAGTTAGCAGAAGATTCAAAGAAGTCGGTTCATTTGTGCCCACCATAGTACCAAAACTTGAGAGACACCACCGCACAAACCGACTATACTTTGCTCGTGAACATTGTCATTGAAACTTCGACGAGTGGGGTCAGGTTCTTTCACTGATGAATACAGAATTCTGTTAAATCAGGTTGATGGACGGCAGTGACTACGGAGATGCAAAGGAGAGCTTTAGATCCAGTCTAATTTTGCAAATACAATGGCATATGGCGGCGGCTCAATTATGGTCTGGGGAGGGATAAGTTTAGGAGTTGGTGGTAGTCGATGGCGGGAATCTGACTGCTGATCGGTATATCAGGGATATTTTAGAAGAACATGTTGTGCCATTTGCCCCCCTTTATTGGCAACGACTTCATTCTAATACAGGATAATGCTCGGGCTCACAGTGCTCGCTCAGTACGGGCATACCTAAATCATGATGGTGTAACGGTGACGGAGTGGCCAGCACGGTCCCCGGATTTAAATCCAATTGAACACGTTTATGACTTGCTATAGAGGACTGTCAAATTAAGAATGTCACCTTTCAACAATCTAGGCGAGTTGCGTAACGCATTACTTGAAGAATGGCAGGGGTTGCCCCAAGAAATCATTGACAACATCATTCGCAGCATGCCCATATGGATGGAAATCATAATCAGAGCACGGAGGGGAAACACTCATTTAATTAATTGTAACCCGTAACAAAAAATTTAACTGTTTCTCTGCCATTACGAAAGAAAAATGCATGTTTACTTTAGTTTTTTGTTCATTAAACTTTAAGTATAGTGTTGGAAATTAATGTTAAAACATTTTAATTTAATTGTTGTTTCATGTGTAATTATTGTTTGTATAAAAATAAATTTAACTATTTTTATTCCCCCCCTTTTTTTGTGTTCCGCTAATTCTGCCGGCGTGTGTATATACGTACATTTACGTATGTCTTAATCCGTAGATGACGTGATTATCTCTACTACTACAAATATTTATTGATATTTTAAGTGTACTCTAAAGTCTATCAACATTAAATTAAAATTCACCTAAATTAAAACTGTATGTAAGAAATTATTAATTTCATCTGTTACTTAAAATTTCGATGGCATCAAATCGATATGATCTCTAACAAATCCTCTTTATAAATCTGTGAGCTAACTACCCTTATTTAAAATTCGTTAACGTTCAAAAGGCTTAAATCCGATTTAGTTTAGTAAGGTTGGCAGCAACTCAAACGGGCTTCCGTGTGATTTAGAACGAAGCCAGCGTCTATGTTTGAACTTCCAGTGGATGGCCACGAAAACAGGAAATGTAATGCGGCAAGAAAAGACTTCTGAGTCTGCAGTTGATATTACAATACGGACATATTTGTTCAGAGCTGTTGAGACTGGCCGTTGGTTAAGAGATTTTGCAAATGGTAGAGGATATATTAAAGTCAAAAATGTAAAACACAGCAAGTTTTCAATGAGAAACCTGTGTAAAGGTGACAAATAATAAGACATACCCGAGGACGGAACCGCCGCCAAAGCTAGTCTTTTATAAATATGAAAACCACGAGTTGTTTTTAAATGTTCAACATGTTCCCACTCTCTTCTAACAATCAATTTAATTAATTTGGTGAGAATCCGGTAAGCGCGCTCAAATGATTTGACCAATTACATAACGTATAAGACTAATATAAGGCGAAGGTTTCGTATTTACACTAATATTGTAAAGAGGTAAGTTTATGAATTTGTATGTTCGGGGTAATCTCCGGTATTACTGTTCCGATTATGAAAATTCTTTCACTGTTATTACGGTATATTATTTATAGGTATATTTTACAGCGGGAAAAGCTGGTATTTTATAAAATACTGTAAATATGATCACCAGCAATAAGTTCAGTAATATTATGTCGTCAAATGACATCTTCAGTAACATATCTAAGTTGGTCTATAGTCACGATGTATAAAAAAAGGAAACAGAAGCGTAGGTCGCACCACTAAATTTATTAACACAATAAGTACATTCCCTGTTTTTATAGCCCAGTACAAATAACGTAGATTCTTGGCGCTTACTTAGCATTGTCCAATAGGGAATGTTTGTTCAAATATTTGAGTTTGGGCTACAATTTGAGGTGAACTAAGACGGTTTATTGAATCAGATGACGCGGTGTTTTGAATGTTTGAAGACAGTTTCGAGTTGGGATATTCCTATCCTCGTAACATTTAGTGGTCTTAGAAACTCTTGGGGAAGTTTAAGTGCGTTTTCAACTGAGAGTTTGATTGCAACGACAAATAACAGTTTTAAAATCTCGATTCAGAATCCCACTTACTTGACACACTTTTCTTTTAAGGTAAAAGACTACCCATATACAGTTTATTAAGAGTTACTTAATTCTAACTGTGACTCCAGGTAAAAAGTTTAGTTAAAATGTTTCATAATTAATAATAATATATTTATAATAATATTTCAAACATCTAACACACAACGCCATCTAGTTTTAAACTAAGCAGAGCTTGTATTATGAAAGCAAGATTGACTGATAGAATACTTACATACTTTTGATGTAAATAAATAGTATAGAATAGAATAATATTTATTTCATAAAGCACAGCATACAAAAATAAAACACAAGTTAAAAACAACATACACAAAGAAACTAAAAATCAAGTAAGGTTTGATAACGGCAATATTTTGCAATGTGTCAATCTTTCATTTATCATCAAATACATATTATACATAGTGATCACCCAAACACCGCAACAATTAATATTCTCGCTGATAAAGTAGCTTTCTATTGGTAAAAGTTTTTTTATATCTGTTTAGTGGTTTAGGCCTAAAAGTGTAATAAAGAAACAAACAGATAAACAAACTCACTTTCACATTTTACTTCACAAATAAGTACGGATTGTAAAAATTTTGATTATCGAAATTTAGTAAACGTGACCATAGTATATTACTATCGAATAAATACATTTTCTTCCTTACTTTACTACCATAGGGAAATATAGCTCAGATTTCATCAATTCGACATGAAAAATTGGACTACTAGCCTGATATTCTTTGTTTTGAGAAGGGTTTGACAACACACAAGTAACAATGGATTTGATCTTCATGAACGAATTTGTTTATTCGACAAAAAAAAATATTGTCTTTTTTTTCATCACTAGGGCGTTGTAGTAACATAAACACTATAGATAGACGGTATTTAAAGGCAAGTTGATGTTCATTGGATTCATCATAACAAGAAGGTCATACGGGTATGTGACTATGGCAGTTCCGTTCCCCCATCCGAGACCGTATTTACCTCGCTGCAGTCCACCTTGAATTCCTACTTTAAATATTCTCATAGACGTATTTTGAGACGAAAATCTTCATTCAATCACGACGTTTAGGATCAGGCACCTAGCATAAAGTTATTATTATTATGACTATTAATTATAACAATAATAATTATAAGCATCCAAACACAGTCGTATATCTTCCGAGCTTCTTATTTATCAACTTTACAAAAACAAGATATGTTATAAGTTTTAGTGTCAATTTACAATTTAATTACTGTATGCAAGCTCTTTGTAAAAACCTCAACATAAACCTTTTCACTCATGAAATAAAGGCTATAATACAATTAGAAAATCAAAAGTTTGAACTACCACTCGGTTCATTATGAGGAAAGTTTCAGAGGGTGAATAGTTCTTGACATCTAACACAAATACCGCCGTAGAATGATGGCCGGTTTACATTGCACTTCAAACTTCAATTGTAATAATTGACTCTGTCACTGTTCTATTTTGAATAAAGTGTCTGGTTTAAAGTTTTTATATAAATTATAAAATTCGAATATTTTATTTCGGTAGTCTTTAAATAAAAAAATAAGATTCAGTAAAATTTCGCCTCCGTCTCTTAGGATCCCTCCACTTTAAAAGCCGTTAGTGTAAAGTGCAGTATTTTCCCGTTTGAACGTCTAACCAGCGTGGTATAGTAGGCTAAAACCTCTTTTCTAAAGAGAAGCCTATGTCCAGCAGTGGACAATTAAAGGCTGTTGATGTGAAGTAAGGATCGACTTATTCTGCTACTCATGGCGCAAAAATAAATAAGTACTGAATTAATTTGGTGTATAATCGATTAAATTGCAGTGTTAGAAACTTTAAAATTCTTTTGTTTTCTAATTTTGAATCATTACAACGTCTTGCAGCAAGAAATACAGAATCAAACAAAAGGTCGATCTTAAGTCACGATAAATATGATTCACATATATTATAAACAGCCAATATAGTTAATTTTCCTTTAACATGTTATGATCAATTGGACTTGCCATTATTTTAGTTCATTTCATTATTTCCATTATTTAACTATTTCGTTCCACCATCACATGTTCCAAGGCTAACGACCAGGGGAAATATAGCTCAGTTGGCAATTAGAAATGTTTCTAAATGGTTAAATTAATAAATTGGTTGAAAAAATAAAAATCCGTAATAACAAAATCCATAAAGATTTAAAAATAAATTAATTATTAATCGAAATGGATGTAGAAAATATATTAAAAAAGTTTAAATTGTTTAGTCCGTATTATGTTAAATTGTTTTCGTTATTGCTATTTGCGACTGCGACAAACTCGTTTACCGGACTTCAATATGTGTTTGCTATTAGTGATTCACGTTACAGGTATTTCTGTTTTACTTCTGGATTGTCAATAACTGATTTTGAGTCTTATCATAGTGTGCACTAAATATTTTTGTGTTTACAGATTTTAGTTCATAGTTTTAGTTAATAGTTTATTACTACTTGGCTAAGCCATGTTTTATTTCTTTGATTTTGTTTTATTTCTTTCTTTTATTCTTACTTTATTTTTTTCTTTTATTTGAATCATGTTCAAATTCTGGGAACGCCCGGAAAATTCCGTAAATATTTTAATTGCATAATAATATATTTCCTTTTTACTGTAAGCTTATATATTGTAAAATACTCTTTAAATGCTAATGTTTTATACACAAAGTATTCAAATTAGTAATTGCAATTAACGGTCCAAAATTAGGTGTATTCAAATATGGGTGTACATTTACGTAGTTGTGATTAAAAAAGGATTTCTAAGAGCTATAATAATACGGTTTTAGAAAGATTATAAATACAGCTATTTTTTTATTGGTTTATGTAGTATTAATACTTTGAACAAATGGACCAAATTATTTGTTGATGAACTTAATAATAAATCAATCTAGACAAAGTGGTGTAATCAAATCAAATCCTCTGTTTATTGGCAATAACAATTTTATAAACAATAAATTCTATTCTGTTGCTATATCAATGTTTTATACATGTCTTTGGATCAGTTAGGATGGAAGGAACATCCAAAGTTATTGTTTAGATATAAAATGTCTCTCTGTCACGGCTAAACCGCTGACTCGATTTTAATGAAATTTACCAAAGAGTTATTTTGATTCTTGAGGAAGGACATAGGCTACTATTTACAAAAGGGCACAGGGAAAAGCTAGTTGTATATAAATGGGAATTAACACGATCACGCATTGGGTTTTTTATTTAAATTGCTCGACGTTAGGACCAGTTTACATATGCCCTGGTCATCATCATCATTACTATAAAATCATATATCAGAGTACACGAAGATTTTAAAGATGATTTAGATGTACTTTGTGAAAAATCTTTACAATTAAGACAGTTCACCACAGCAAGTGCAACCTAAAGGCCAATTCTCGTAATAAAAGTTCGGTCACAATACAGTTCCGATCAACTTTCGATCTCACAGCTGTCATAAAAAGTAATTTCGTAGTAAAGTATTAAACATCCAACGTTCACTGTAATGTGATTATATTGTCACACATCATCACATCAACAGCCTTTAATAGTCCACTGCTGGACATAGGCCTCTCCTTAGAAAGAAGGTTTTGGCCTACTATACCACGCTGGCCAGACGGGTTGGTATAGGGTTTGTGTCTAGTTTTCCGTCTTTTTGCAGTGCTGGTGTCCTGCGTTGTTTTGCGCCCTTAGTCGGCTCTTACGACACCCACGGGATGAATTGGGGTAATGACATTCCGTATTCTTAATCCGACACTACACGGACACATTATATTGTATTGTGACCGAAAGTTAAATCGGTAATCTGCTAGTCTTAGTAATACTTTACTATTTTACTACGAAAATACCTTTTATGACAGTTGTGAGATCGAAACTTGATCGGAACTGAATTGAGACCGAACTTTTATTACGAGAATTGGCCTTCTAGTAAAAATATAAGGTAACTCAAATGAATATAATACTTAATAGTCGTCGCAATTCCCGAATTAATCGATTATATAATGTTTCATGAAAAAAAACATTTATATTTAAATTTACAAACATGTTGAATGTTTTTCAGTTGTAAATATCCGAACTGTGGGGACACAAATTTGGAGAAGAATCTTAGTTCTACATTAGACGACAGTTGTTATAGATACTTCATTATTGATGAAAATAGCTCCTGTATAGATAGTAATATTGATAAAAACAAATTAGAGGAATGCACGGAATTTGTTTACGATGAGAAAGATTCGTTTTATGCTGAGGTACGTTAATTTTTTATTTTAATTTTCTCATATTTTTAGATTCTGGCAGATCGTTTAAAAATCTATGTGCTTTGGATTGATGATCATTTAAAGCTGTTATATAGTACGGTTTTGAAAATAAAAATAGAATTAACTAACTTGACTTTAAAAAAAAAGTTTATTTTGGATCAAAAAAAATTTGTGATTCTCAATTATGATCTTTAGTAATAGATCCTCAGTTCAGTTGTAGTAATATCCAAGTAATATCCAAATTCATTGTGTACACTCAATTGTTGGCTCGGATGGCGTAGTGGTTTAAGTGGTCGTCGTCGTACTACGCCGAGTGTTGTGGGTTCAAACCCCACATGGGACAACACTTTGTGTGATCCACAAATTGTTGTTCTGAGTCTGGGTGTTCTTTGTGTCCGTTTCACGTATGTTTGAAAAGTCCCCCGCGACACAGGAATATATATTCCTAATGCGGGCGTTGTTAAAAAAAAAGAGTGTTGGAGTGGGTGTTGGTGTTGAGAGTGTTGGAGAAAAAATTACGGTTAGAAGTTAGGATGATCATTTTGTTATAGTTCAACCTGGGCTGTCAAGACTGGAAGAGGCCTTTCGTTGCCAGTGTACACAGCTTCGGATATATGGCTGGGTTGCTGATCATTGGACCGCTGGCTGACAAGTACTTCATTTCACTTTTTATCATTATTACAGCTGTGGGGTGTGACGTCACCGAAGGTTCTTTGTCACTTTAACTTGAGTTCCTTAGTACGAGTTAATTACCTATTGAGAAAATAAGCTAGAAAGTGTAACCTACTTAAAATAGTAAATACTGACAAAAAAAACAAGGTGTTAACAAAATAGAGCAAGGTGACGGTCCTATCGGTCTGGTGACGAACCATTTGTTATGTTACATCACATCAACAGCCTATAATAGGCCAATGCTGGACATAGGCCTCTCCTTAGAAAGGAGGTTTTGGCCTACTATACCATGCTGGCCAGACTGGTTGGTATAGGGTTTGCTTCAAATTTTCCTTCTCTTTGCAGTGCTGTTGTTCTGGGTAGTTTGCTCCCTTAATCAGCTCTTGCGACACCTACGGGATAAATAGGGGTAGTAAAGTTCAGGGCCTCAATTCTGCTATTTAATGTTAACGCCAAGTCCCTGTCATTCCATTGACACGCTATTGAGATGCCATTGAGACGCCATTGACATCGGTCAAAATATCAGTATTCTACCATCACAAATTCGCAGTGTCAATAGACTATATAGTAATATAGGTCATCAATGGGGATATTAACAATATTGCCATACCTCGAAAATTTAATATGTCATTTTCTAACAAATTTAAAATGTACCGTTTACAAAACTATTACAAAGACATCGATGACATTTGTATCAGTGACAAGTCATCGGGAGGCCATTGGTCTTAGATAGTTATAGTCTTAGTAGAATATGAAAAGTGCAGAACTATTCCGACG
Organism: Arctia plantaginis; assembly: GCA_902825455.1. NCBI lineage: Eukaryota > Metazoa > Arthropoda > Insecta > Lepidoptera > Erebidae > Arctia > Arctia plantaginis. Next base: position 181,948 of record CADEBD010000041.1, on the reverse strand, counting down.
ACATTTCATCGACAGTCTATTGATACAATATTAAAATAGCAGAATTGAGGCCCAGTATTCTTAATCCGCCAGCACGTCAAATTCGTCAATCCGTATATTTGTTATGTGTCGGAGTATGTATGTATTTAGAAATGTAACTATGTGAATTAGCAGTCTGGTTACCATATTACTATACCACATTAAGGATCGAACGGCCGTGAGTAAGTGGTATTAAGATATAAATTTTTGTTTAAGTATTTCTATATATTAAAAATAGAATTAGATGCTTTGTGTCCCGGGCTACACTTAGAAACCCTTGGGTGTATATTTCTGTAAATAAGCTTCGTTAATTCTCCTACAATGCCAATATCCTCAGCCCTCAATTCAATATATCTCTTTAATTATGAGCGGTTGAATAGTTGGAGCAGTGGAAGTTGTACGTTGCAGGTGATGATCAGATAAAATAACAGTATGCTGTAGTTAACGTAAAACCCGCTTTATTTTCACTCAGATAATTATTACAAATTGACCTTATCAGCGATTATATACTACTACGCGTCGTGTGTTTAGTCTAGCGATCGATATTGCACAGACGTTATAAAACGTGTATTCTTCTGTATATATTTTGTAAAGTGTAGAGTCATCAAATCATGTACGAGTTCGTACAACGGTCATATGTAAACCGTTTTATTCATTACAGATTAGGCAGAAAGAATGTGATTATTCTGACTGGAACAATAGCTGGTATCATAGGAATGGGGAGAAGCCTAGTACATTCCTATTGGGTGTTTGTTATTCTAGAACTGATTGAAGCCATTTTGGGTGATAATTATTCTCCGACTTTTATGTTAGGTATGTAATGTTTATTTTTAGTGCAATCAGATTCAACGGTTAGCTTCTGTTCGTTTAAAATAATACCGGTGTCCTGTATAGGTGTTCCATATATGCATTTTATGGTTCATCATCATCATCAACAGCCTTTAGTAGTCCATTGCAGGACATTGGCCTCCTTAGAAAGGAGATTTTGGTATAGTATACCACGCTGGCCAGACGGGTTGGTATAGGATTTGTTTCAAGTTTTCCTTCTCTTAGCAGTGCTGTTGTCTTGCGTAGTTTGCTTCTTTAGTCGGCTCTTACGACATCCACGAGATGAATAGGGGTGGTCACACTGAGTAGTCTTATAGTTATGGACAGTATAGAGGTGAGTAGTCCAATACGTTTTTCTTGTAGTTAGTGAATAAATATTCACTTTTTTGTGGGACAGAGAGTCATGTTTCGATATAAATATTAGGCCGATCGACCGAGATATACAACGGTTTACAGAAAACTATAGTTAAGGATTTATTTCGTTACTTTACATCGATTGAGTGAGGATACTTAAGTTCCATCCCACCCCATTGAGTTTTATAGCTAAAAGTTATAAGAATTAGATGTAAACTTGATTAAAAACATTTCTTTCAATCCTAGATCTTATGAGGCTTAAAAACTGTTAAAGTTTAGTTCTTATATGGTTAAGTACTCGAAAAAACTAGGTATTTAAGTAGCCATAGAGAAAAACTTGATGCTTGTGACATGTATTTAAAAGTTTCTGAGAAATAGTCACGTTAAGATACGACCTTCAAATCTTCAAGAAAAGAGCGTACTCCTATCTAAAAGCCAACAATGCGCTTGTAACTCCTGAGTTGCAGGCTTTCATTGTCAGCGCTAGTCACTTTCCATCAGGTGACCCGTATGATCGTTTGCCCCTTCTTCCATAAAAAAAAAACAATAAAAACAGCTGCAGTCAGTTATTTTTAAGGAAGTGAAAACAAAATTAATATTTTTTTAAATATTTAATTCAATAAGTTACTATTATTTTTAAAGAAATCATGATCATTGAGCATATTATTTATTTCGTTAACATCATCATCATAAACGTCTGGAATTACAAGAATAATAATGATAATACATTTCAGGAGTTGAAATGGTAACAAAGGAAAATCGAGCTGCATTTATCACTATAATGACAGCCACTACATCTTTATCAGGAGTATTGATGGCAATTATAGCGTGGATAGTCCCATACTGGAGACATTTCCTTAGAGTAATTTATGCACCATGCTTACTGTTTCTACTTTACATTTTTCTACTGGATGAAAGCATCCGATGGCTATTAATCACTGGACGGAAAAATGAAGCTAAGAACATTATAAGAGAAGCTACGAAAATGAATAAAGTAGATATTACTGAAGCTGAAATTGATAATATATCTTATGTCAAAAGAACTGAGGGTGACATTGGATTGTTGAAAGTCTTGAAGGTTACTTTCTCGTCACGAAAGTTAGTTGCGAGAATTGGAGGATGTGTTTGTATGTGGATTGTTACGCTCTTTAATAAGTACGTGTTGATATTAAATTCCGTTGAATTGGAAGGGAACAAGTATATTAACTATGGTTTGACACAGATATCAGAATTACCAGCCAGCTTTTTATTAGTTTTCATTTTGAATAAGTTCAAAAGAAGAATACCGTTGACAGTTTCGTTCCTTTTGACTGGAGTATTCTGTGGGGCAAGGGCGTTTGTTCCTAAAGGTAATGTCTATTCTTTTATTAGTTTTAACTTTTCGGTATAGCTTTCCTTATGAGTTCTTATTAATTTTACTTCTTTAACTACTCAGTTGGCAAGCAAACTACCAAGTGACGTTAAGTGGTAACCACTTATCGCTGATAACGACACATTATCTAAATGTGTATTGCACATACTCCCCAATATTTTTTAGTGATAAATAATTTCATCAGGACCAGATAGATATCCTTTTAGTATACTAAGTAAAGCCAATATATGTTACATCTTACGTCAAAATGTTCTTTTGACGTAAGATGTAAACACACACAACGGAGGCATTATCTTGTTTAAAACCTTAAATACAACTTTTTTGAATTGACATCTAATTGGTCCTCATTCTACCAGTTGTCTGTTGAATAGTAACTTCCGCTGAAAGGAGAATTAACTTAAAAAGTTACCTTGATTTTAAATTTAGAACTTTCAAAGAAGTTCCTGTGTATTTATGTGAAAAAATTTCAGGGCACATAGTTCTATCAACATTTTTGTTCCTTGTCGGCAAGTTCATGGCAGCAATATCTTCTGCAATAGTGTACTTGTACACCGCTGAACTGTTTCCCACTCAAACACGGAGTACTATGCACTCGTTGTGTTCTTCCATAGGTCGAACAGCAACAATTTTGGCACCTCAAACTCCGTTACTTGTAAGTACTCGTATAGCTATTTACAATCTTATATGGCTTAGCTAAAGGTGTGGAATTGTTTGTTGCATATTGATATTCGGTTTTGTTATTTGTTCGTGTGTTTATTGATATGATTTTAATTCATTGAGATTATGGTTTTTAATACTAATACTTGCAGTGACATCTAGTGTCGAATATCGAAAGATTATAGAAATCTGTAGATTCCTTATTGTACGTGGTTCTGTCTGGAACACTCCATCGGATACTCGGGATTAGTCTAGTAATTTCGATAGCCCTATAAGGGAGCGTGTTGGTCGTACGGGACAGTATTGTATTACGACACAGCGAAATAACATCGAAGTGAATTACTAGTGCGACTAACCTAAACCTATTTTGAGAAATTCTTCTATGATTCCAGATGCGATACTGGTATGGACTGCCTTCACTGCTCGTTGGGGTGTTATCACTAGTAACAGGACTATTAGTGTTAATGATGCCCGATACAGCGGAAGATGTATTACCAGATACTGTTTTTGAAGCGGAAAATGTTGGCTCTAAGGAGACTAACAAAGATATTGAAGTTACTAAGTTCTGAGGAATTATTAAAATGAAATTACAGTGAGACTTACATAATGAGTACTCGTTTAAAATTCAGTACTCATAATTAAATTAATTTTATTAGTAGTAATGGGGTACAAACGATGAAATAAATAATGACATGTACCCAATGATACAAAATCGCTCCCAGAAGCCTGTAAACGCCCCAGGAGGCTTTTGCGCTTCTGGAAGGAGCTTGGTTGGCTCACCTAGCTAACCAATCCTCGACGCATAAAGGACTACTCTTGAGTCTAAATGCGGAATGCGAAGCCCACAACCAATACCAAAAATCCTAATGATAATATTGTAGTTTGTTTTTGTTTATCAACTTTTAACTTAGGTGTAAAGTAACAGTTAGGAAATACTTCAACCAGAAAATGTTTCCGAAGGATGAAGGATCCGAAGGATGTTATGAAAATAAGTTTTACGGACATCGTTTATCGGACAAATTATCGTACACGACTATGCGAGGTTAATATTAATTAGGGTTTTACAGACATTATACAGTAATTAACAACCGATGTAATGTACGAGTACAAAGGGCAGCCTTATCGCTTAGTGCAATTTCTTCCAGGCAACCTTTGGATGGATTCATTTTGAACTGGTGATAGGTATACAGAAATTAGAGAAGTAAATAAGGTCTTAACCTAGGAAATATTTTTTATACATAAATACTACTAATGTATATTTTTGATGTTTTATGTTTAAGAATCATCCTTAACTATCAATCAAGTGTAAACAGCCCGTTTATAAATTCAAAGAATATTTAAAAAAAATATTATGATGCGAAGCGAAGCAATCTAAAATTATTTTAATTATCATCAACAGCCTTTAATAGTCCACTGCTGCTTAGAAAGGAGCTTGTGCTCTACCGTACCACGCTAACAAAACGGCTTGGGATAGGGTTGGTTTCAAGTTTTCCTTCTCTTTGCAGTGCTGTTGTTCTGTGTAGTTAGCTCCCTCAGTCGGCTCTTACGAAACCCACGAGATGAATAGGAGTACAATCGATATTCTTAATCCGTCACCACACGGACTAAAATTATTATATGTTCCACACGAATGATGCAGAACTAGCTCCAGCATTAAGTGGAAACAGCAAAAACATTTATATTAAAATGTATATTATGGAATCATTAATTGCTTGTTATTTATTGAAGTAACTCCCATAAATCCATCTGTACCACCACAAATTAATATGAACATCTATACCTATACTTATTTATGTCGTAATTAAAATATGAATTAACAATAATTATAGTACGAGTGTATGGAAAGAAAAGTCACAGAGATATTTGATTTGTTTTTAAGTTGCTTTGTTTTGAAGTTAATTACTTGGTGAAGTTAATTAAATTTAATTCTAAAAAAGTTACGATGCTAATTATGTGTTAAAATTGTTAATTTGATAAATAAGTTTTTTTTTAATTTAAAAATAAAGGCACTAAGTACAAAAAACATGTTTGATTATTTGTAAAATTTTGTAGAACAAAATAATAAATTAATAAAAAAAAGTATATATATAACCCCATATAATTCCTTTCGGTCGATTCTGTTGTTGAAAATGTTACTCATTGGTTATTTAAAAGCGTGATATAGACTTTGAATTATATTATTTGATTAGGGTTCGTTTCCCGGATCGGACCAAATGTTTGTATGAACTTCAAATATTTGTTTCTGAGTCATAGTACAAGTTCTGCATAGTTTGAAACTAGATGGCGTTGTTTGTCAGTTGTCGGAAAAATATATTTTTTAGTTCATTTATAAAAGCTATAAAACACATTATTAATAAGTATGTTGTATGTTTATTTTGGTCGTGGTAGAACCATACTCACCGTGGGAGAGTCATGTTTCGGCACAAATGGCTCGATCGGAGTGATAACACTGCCTAACAGAAGAGTGTCGCGTGGTGGTAAGTACAGTGAAGGTACTAATAAAAAATAAGATATTTTACTAAAAACTTTTTTACTCGACTGTGCCAGAAGGAAGTGTCGACATACACTTCCTTCTGGCACGTCGAAGTCGAGTCGACAGAGTCCAGTCCGGTCCAGTCTAGTCGAGTGTATGTATGTGTGTATTTTTTTTATGGAAAAGGGGCAAACGAGCAGCCAGGTCACCTGATGGAAAGTGACCACGGCTGTCCATAACCGCCTGCAACTCAGACGTTACAAGCGCGTTGCCGGCTTTTTAGGAAGCAGTACGCTCTTTTCTTGAAGGTTCTATCAGTCCGGAAAATTTAACAATAATAACACAGTATTCTCTATTCCCAGGTACAATTGGTTCAAATAGAAAAATATTTTAATGTAGCCCATTTATTGAGAAAGGATTTGGCTATTTTAAATTATTCTTTTTAAGTACGCGAATAGGAGCGGAGAATCAACGAAATTTGTTGTAAAATTAAAAAAAAAAATCCTTTAGAGTAAAGCAGACAAGGTCAGCTAGAGATGAATAAGTATTGGAATTTGCTTAAAATTGCCTAGAATTTGGAACAAAAATATATTTTTTAAAGAAACCCTACAAATTGTTATACTACGAGTACTCAGTTTAATTACTTATTAAGTCTTATTTAATAATAGGCAATTACGGAAAATATAATAAATACTGAGGATTTTTTTTTTTTAAATCTTAACCATGGCTACAGGTATAAACATTAAAACGCATAGACTACGCAGAATGTCCAATGGATGGTAATACCTATGTATAGACTATTTAAATCAACAATTATGAAACATAAAACATCAGTATCACGTATAGTAATTTCAAATATAAGTGCACAAGGTGCTCATGCTATAATCATCGGAATAATCAATAAATACTTAAAACATAACATTAAAAATTAAGAGGCAATTAATTTGGTAATTTAGTTATATAACTTCCTTCTTCTTTAATCGCCTCTCCGACTAGTAAAGGTTGGCAGTCAGCTCCTCGTACTCTTTCACATTACACATCACATCAACAGCCTTTAATAGTCCACTGCTGGCCAGACGTGTTGGTAAAGGGTTTGTGTCAAGTTATCCTTATCTCTGCAGTGCTGTTGTCCTACATAGTTTGCTCTCTTAGTCAGCTTTTACGACACCCACGGGAAATATAGGGGTGGTAACACTCTGTATTCTTAATCCGTCACCACACAGTGTCTAAATCATTGAAAATATTACTACTACCTTCAGAATCTGACGCGTCATCAAATGTTTCATCTTCTATTTTAAAACTTCTTGAGCTCAATTTTAGTATAGAGTCTCTTGTGCTCCTAGTCTATACAATATTAGCTATAATAACTGTATTCTGTGTTATCTACTTATTTCCAAAGTTCTTTGCCTATAATACAGAAACTTTAGAAGTCAAAAGATCAGCGTGGCACAATGTTTTGCCAAGATAACAATTATACCATAGTGAAACAAATTTTGTTTTTGTTAAACCATGTCAAAAGTATTTTTGCGATTTACCACAGATTTACACACATTTTACTTTTCCATTGTTTTAATAAATTACGAGGTTATTTTTATCTTTTAACGGTAAATTGTGCTGTTGTACAGAGAAAAATATTATCAAGGGTTAGAGCTAATATTGAAGTAATGTTACATAATCATGTGGTTATGTTTATAGTTTCACCAAGTTGTTTATTTATAGAGTTTTCACTAGAGCTCTTCTAATGGTCCATCTGATCCTATTAATTTACAGGTGAAGCTAAACTGTCATTGCTAGAATTTCCGTAACATGATAGGAAAACACATACACTGCACTTAATATAGTTTTAGGCAGCCAATTTACAGAATGTACACACATAATACCTACACGAATTAATTCTTGAAGGGTTAGGCGGAGGCTTATTAAATATCAACATTTTGACTACCATAATTCATAGTTTGGTTCTACTTACATAAATGGCAATAGGTTTATTGTCGGTATTTGAGCAATTAAAAAATTGACAAAAAATAGACGACAGGGGATAGAAAAGAATATCATTTAAGCTGATGGACTCATGAGTATTAGCAATAGCTTAAACTAAATAAATGTTTATCCTTACCACTTGGATAATTGACACTTCACCACTGTTCGCTTTTCAAGCCACTTTTTGCCTCCCACAACCAATCTGTGGAACAGGTTATCGTCTCTGGTATTTCCGGGCAGATACGACCTTCAAACCTTCAAGAATAAAGCCTACTCCTTCCTAAAAGGCCGGCAACTTGCTTGAAACGCCTGAGTTGCAGGCGTTCATGGGCGGCGGTGGTGGCATTTCATCAGGTAACCCATCTGCTCGTTTTCCCTCTCTTCCATATTTTTTTTTACTGTGCTATTGATTCTTCTGCGATAGTAATATTTGAAGACTATCTGATCTCCCGTTTTCTGAGATCTGGTTGAATATGGTCGAATGCGTAAGATTTTAAAATTAAAATGAACATCATAATCATTATTTATCATCATCATCAACAGCCTTTTGTACTCAACTGGCTGGACATAGGCCTCTCCTTCGACAGGATGTTTTTGATGTGTGAAGTTTTAGCATACTCTAGCACGCTGGCCAGACGGGTTGGTGTAGGGTTTGATTCAAGTCTTCCTTCTCTTTGCACTGCTGTTGTCCTGCGTATTTTGCTCCCTTAGTCACCTCTATTTATCACAGGATGAATAGGGGTGGTGACAATCTGTATTCTTAATCCGTCACCACGTGGATAAAAGAAATATATTTAGGTATTATATCATACTAGTAGATTGTAAAAAAATATGAAACGTAATCAACAAATGGACTGTAACCTTTTTATTTCTCGTTTTTGACGTTATCAAGATAATAGTGAAAACGTGCTTAAATCTTATTAACTAATTCGTTCAACCGTGAATTATGGCAGGCGTACGCAAATATGATTTATTTGAAATAGTAATCCTATGTTGTACATTGTTGTTTTGAACAGAGGGTTCTGACTCCGGCAATTGCCAATTCGAGTTCCAGGTATGCGACTCTGTGCGAGTACGACCTGTGCGAGTTACTTATTCACATCAAACATCACATCATCAGCCTTTAATAGTCCACTGCTGGACATAGATCTTTTGTTAGAAAGGAGGTTTACGACACCCACCGGATGAATAGGGATGGTGGCACTCCGTATTCTTAATCCTTCACCGCATGGATAAAAGGAATAAATTTAGGTATTGTTACTTATTGTTCATGGGTATTCCCCATTGACGATTTGCGCATTATGGCTGGCAAGAGCTGGATGCGAGAAGACCAAAATCTATCTAAGTGGCGTGCAATGGGAGAGGCCTATGTCCAGCAGTGGACTGCAATAGGCTAATGATGATGATGATATCCCATTGCCAACATATTTACAATTGAAAATTTTGCATGTCGTGACTTTGATACGAGGTGACTCTTGAGTTTTGAATGGTGTGGTCCTTGACCTGTGCAATGTATTGATTATGCTTGCATAAGTTTTAATTAACTATTAACTTTCGAACTGTCCACACTTTAATTTAAAATACAGAATTTGCTTGCGACATGATAGCTTAAGCAAGCCTTAAATCACAACCTTGTGCATACCTTATTTTTCTTTGCAATGTTTACTACTTACATAATAGCAATACTTAGCAATAGATTTATTTAACTTCATTCATAAAAAGATTGATTGACCCTACGGATACCGTAGTGGTTAAAGCGGTTACTTTGCTGCTCCCTACTGCGCTGAGTGTTTTCGGTTTTGATCACCATGTGACGACACTTTGTGTGATCCACAAATTGTTGTTCTGAGTCTGGGTGTTCTGTGTGTTCGTTTCATGAATGTATGTAAAGTCCACCGCGATATAGAATTTATCCATAGTGCGGGTGATGTCTTTAAAAATATATATAAATAAGATAAATGAAAACCATTATCGAATAAATGACAGTGGAAGTTTGACTTCGGAGGACCAGTTCCAATTCCAAGTGCTTGATAAGTGACTATTACCATTAATGAACTGCGATTTAAGAGACACAGGTGCGATGCCGCCCGTTGAGTGAAGAGTTAAGGGGGCAAGGGGGCCTTTTGCTTAATCACTGTTACATATACTACAGTGGGGTTTCTATTTGCGAGGACCTAATTCTTACCGCTTTAAAGATAATGAAAATATCGTCAATAGTTAAGAGCATGAAGTGTGACTAAAACGATTTGTTCTGTTACATTGAAGCTGAACATTGAACTGTTTCGTGATTTACGTATAAATAAAAAAAATGAGATTAATTTGTGCTTTATTACTGATATTTAATTATTCGGGGTATGTGTTAGATAGTCTTCTTTTGTTTTAGTCAATAAAATGATAGTCCCTCTTGTTAAAAAATAGCATTAAATTGAGAGCGTAGTGTTAATAATGTTCAATAAATTATCGAACCAGAAAAATATCTAACTATGGTTATCCGAGCTGACTTCCGTCTGATCTTGGTAGAGGAGTGGGAGCGTCGGCTTACGCAGCCCAGTGCAGGGCACGCCACTATAGCGGCGATAAGACCCGTCCTGGCTGGAGAGCAAACATGGAGCTCTCACCGTTTGGCTGACGCAGGTGCTTTCTAGACACCGCTGGTTTTTTTTACGTTAGAGGGGGCAGACGAGCAGACGGGTCACCTGATGAAAAATTACTACCGCCCTCCATGAACGTCTGCAACTCAGGAGTCATAAACACGTTGCCAGTCTTTTAGGAAGGAGTACGCTCTTTTTTTGAAGGTTTAAAGGTCGTATCGGTCCGGTAATACCGCAGACGATAATCCGTTTCACAGACTGGTTGTGCGGGTCAAAAAGTACGGCGCACAGTAGTGGAGCGCAAACTATCCAGGTGATGAGGATGAAAATCTGGCCGTGTTGAACGATGGCGGAAAGTTGCGGCTGGTATTAGCCCGAACAATTCCTCGGAGCACTCTCCTTGATATATGCGATAGAGAATTTAGAGTGAAGCCACATCTAACGCCAAGTAACGCCAAGGGATCGAGCTGATCGGAGATGTTTGGGCTATCGACGATTGGAGTCGCTCTTCGTTGGATGCGGTCCAGAGGGAGAAGCTTTACTTTTTCTTTCTTTATTTTAAAAAGACAACTCCCGCATTAGGAATAAATCCTGTGTCGCGGGGGACTTTACAAACATACATGAAACGGACACAAAGAACACCCAGACTCAGAACAACAATTTGTGGATCACACAAAGTGTCGTCCCATGTGGGGTTTGAACCCACAACACTCGGCGTAGTAGGAAGCGGCGTGGCGACCGCTTAAACCACTACGCCATCCGCTGGTATTGCGGTGCCCCTGCATAGAGATAAGAACAGTATTCCAGTTGCGCATTATAATTAAGCGTGCGTTCAGCACACCGAGCTTCTTCGAGGCCAATGTAACCCGAAGCAAGTACTTGTGTCGGAGTACCCGGGAGCGACGTCACGGTGCCATCATTGTGATGACTGCCCGGACCACAGGCTACTTCATACGCTGGCGGAATGCCCAGTTTGGGCTACATCGTGATCTTATCGCGGCAGTCAGTTCTGCGCATAGCGTCTCGCTTCCGACTTTGATTTTGTCTATGGTCCGGAGCAAGAGTGGGGACGACGGACGGACGGACGGACGTGCCGACGGGATGGGAGAGAGAACGCAGCACCACTCTTTCTACCCGCTGGAGCGTGTTTGTTTATTTCCAGTCACCTTAGGAAATGGCCTGAAAGGCAGCGCACAGTGGTGTTCCATGTGCGCTTCTAGTGGTCTGCGACAGAATTGTGAGTCAACGAGTGACGAGACTCATCTTGCTCGTTTCCCCGGCCATTAACAAGCAGAGGAACACCGGACCCTCCCCAATGGACTCTGGATCTTATATCTCAGACAATTAATACTGATTCACACATTGATTAAAGGTAGATCCCGAAATGAGTTTTCGCTCAGTAAATATTAATACAACTTATAAAAGTTTTTAAATGCCATTTGTTATTTTAATAAGTCACTAACATTCTCTAGACAGTGTATTTTTTAAAGCAATCGGAGAAGTATGTAATAATATTATGTCTGAACTTACGTTCACAAACGATATTGTTACAAGTAGATATGTAAATATTTTTGAAGGAGTAAGTACAAAAATAGTTTCTTTGTTGGAGATCTTCAACATGGCGCCTAGTATGCTAAATATTGATTGGATTATGAAGCATAGTTTAGACAATACATTGTCGGGCAAAACGAGCGTTGAACATTTTGGTTGATTGTCATTTGATCATGTTCATATGACGTATGCGCGTTAGTCTCTCTGTCTGTATTAGATTTTTGTAACACAATTTCTATAACCTTGTTCTCACTTAGTTGAAAATTAAGTAGGTGTGGTCTTTCATATTTTAGAAATTTTAACCCTAACTTTGACTCGTAACCAACTTCTGCCATCTTCTTGAGACGATAAATTTTGCTTGTAACTTCGATGTGCTTTTTAGGTCTATCTTATCCCAAAAATACACATTCTTTTAAATAATCAATATTTAGTCACAGGTTAGTTTTGGCAGCCATCTTGCGCAAGTCGTCACTCCACCTGGCCTGTGGGCGTCCTCCACTACGTTTGCCGAGACGCGGTCTCCACTCAAGAACTCGTTTTCCCAAAGGTTGTCGGTTCTGCGGCTAATATGGCCAGCCCACTGCCACTTCAGCTTGCTGATCCGGTAGGCTATGTCGGTGACCTTGGTTCTCTGCCGGATCACCTCATTCTTGATGCGATCCCTTAGAGAAACGCCGAGCATAGCCCTTTCCATAGCACGTTGAGCGACTTTGAACTTGTAGACCAGCCGTACCGTAAGCGTCCACGTTTCGTCTTCGTATGTCATGACGGGTAGTACGCACTCATTGAAGACTTTCGTCTTAAGGCACTGTGGGATCGACGATGAGAAGACTCGACGTAGCTTCCCAAACGCTGGCCAACCCTACTGAATTCTTCTGTTCACCTCGTCCTCGAAGTTGTTTCTACCTAACTGCAATACATAAAATTATTTCAATATACATAGACATATAGAAATATTGAATACATAGACCGTACACTGTACAATACAATAATGCTAACACAAGAGAATATCTGTTTTACACGGAATCGTTACAGTACTAAGGTGGTAATTATTTTTATTAAAATTGGCTATATCCAGTTGCAGGCGCATTGTATAAACATTATATTTAGTGAAATATAATGTTTATATAATGCGCCTGCAACTGCGTAATACATTTAACAGCATTATACTTACAAAAATGTAAGTCCTTGAAGTGACAGCTCAAATTATACTGGCCAATGGTATTCCAAAATGAATTACGGTATAGAAATTAAAAAAAAAACATGTCTTTAGATACGTTTTTAAGGTTTTTTTCATCAAATTTGATATTACGAAAATGAGCAATACAATGTTGTATTAATCTAATAACTAGCAAATTGAACTGAAATAGTTTCAAGTATTTATTAATTATGTTGCTTAAACAAGCACTTATTGGCTAAGCTGACTAGCGAAGGTTATCATAAGTAACAATCAAGTCCCACTTTAGACTTCAGATAAATCTTAAGAGGTCTAGATCAATCTAAGAATCATTCATTTATTTGTATAACAGAGCTTAATGTACTATTAAAATGCATTTTAAATTAGTTTACACTTTATGTTAGAATATCTATTACCCGTGTTTTCGTTCGCGTGTTTGTTCCTTATTTCATGTTTCTAACTTTGAAAATGATGAACATTACATTACATACGTAAAATTAAAAAAAATCTCATCGGCGTAGTTCTCTAAGCGCCGCGCTGTGGGTTCAATCCTCACATGGCACGACACTTTGTGTGATCTACAAATTGTTGTTCTGAGTCTGGGTGTACTTAGTGTCCGTTTCATATATAATATAATAATATAATATAATATATCTCACACACTCACACGCGGCTGCCTGATCCCAAACTAGGCAGAGCCTGTACTATGGTAACCAGACTGCTGATAAACATACTTATATATTTTTAAATACATACATATTATAGATAAATTACACTCAGACAGAACAAATGACCGTGCTCATCACACAATATTTGTCCTGGGTGGGAATCGAACCCATGACATCCGGTTTAGCAGTCAGGGTCACTAACCACTAGACCAACAGGCCCGTCGTATATTACTAATGCGGGAGTTTTTTTTTAAATCTTTCTTAGTGGGCGCTAAAAACATAAAAAGCATATAAAGCTGCCAAAATTTCAAGATATAAATCTATATAGATACAAAAGTACTCGTATTTAAACTGAACAGGAATTGAACCAGCAATCCTTAGCAATGCTGTCGAATTCTCTACGACGTCACAAATCTTCTCTTATAATTTATACCAAGGAAAAAAAAATTACGTATAGTCTTAACTTTATCAGAGTAATAGAATAACTCTACGTTATAATGCTCTGAGAAAGCCGCCAACGCCATACCAGTCTTGTTTAATGTTAAGTCTTAGCCTTCATGCGGGGAAAATGCAGTGGCCTTCGGTCACGAGTTTTACCAATCAGTCGCTCGACCGCTGTGGACCTGTGACGTTTTAACCCCGTACGATTCGACGACTCATACATCTAATTTACCACTTGCGTTAGTCTCCGCAGATGCAATAATAGCGCTGCTGCGCCGGCGCCGTGCGCCGTTAAACAAATATCTTTTTCTTTCATTTATAGACAAGTGTTAATTTGAAAACCAAAAAGAAGAAAAAAAACTGTTTTTAATTATTTTTTTATTGATAGTTTTAATAATTAATGATCATTAATCTACATCACTTCTAAATAATAAGTGTAAATCATTTGTGCAATATTTCCTCGCTAATATCAAGTGTAAGTGAGAGAAATTGTAAAAACCAGTGATAATATACGCGAGTCACAAGGTAAAGAATCTTTTAGCCTCTGCATTGTTAGGCCAAGCGTTACCAAATTGTCATTGAAGTATCTATTGTTGACATTGGTATATTGTTTTATCGTTTTTCTTGGCGTATAAGAGTAGGCTCTTGGTGATATTAGACATCATTTGTTATTTGTACATTTATAAATATACCTCTTATTTGACTTTGAAATACTTTGACTGCGAGTATATCAGTTAAACTTTAGGAGTGAGTGAAACAGTTAATATGTTAACTAATAACATTAAAAAATGTAAGAATTAAGTTAATCACACTGCTTAGTTAATAAAAGTAAAGACTAAACATATCAAAATGAAACAAATTGAAATAAAAGAAGGCAGAATTACTTTTAAATCGGATATTACAAAAAGTGTGGCAGAAGAGAAAAGTAAACAAACAAATATTAATAATGAAAAAGAAAAGAATCCAGCTTCAGAGACTCAGAATAGTAATTTAGAGAATGTGTTAAGTGAGTTAAAAATATCTGGTAGATATCACATGAGATTTTTGCTTCTTATAAGTTTTTTATCATTTATTACTTCGGGATTCCCCATAAATTACATATTTTCGGCAGAAAACGTCGACTATAGGTAAGTACTTATAGAATTATTTCTATAAATTTACTATTTTACTTTACTTTATAGTTAATTATAATTAAATTTAATTTTGCCATACATCATAATTTAAAAATTATTTCATTACTTAATTATTTAAATATGATTATACAGATTATGCAAAACAAGTAAGTAGGTTTACCAAAACTACATATATATGTTGATGGAGGTATATATATCTTACATATAAAATTCTCGTGTCACAATGTTCGTTCCCGTACTCCTCCGAAACGGCTTGACCGATTCTCGTGAAATTTTGTGTGCACATCGGGTAGGTCTGAGAATCGGCCAACATCTATTTTTCATACCCCTAAATGGTAAGGGTGACCCATCCCTAATTTTTTTTTGTTTTGCAATACAACGTTTGCCGGGTCAGCTAGTATATTATATATTTATACATATTTTACGTCAGTAGCATGCACGAGTTACTTACACGTGTTTACTTACACGTAATGTGCATGCTGCTCGTGCGGGTTACATGCTCGAGTCGTAGGACCCATAGCCGAAGCAAATAATCTGCAGGTGCCTCAACATGCGCAAGCTACATGCATAGTGCAGAATTACCTTTAAATTTATCTATAACCGAGAATATATAAGAATATCTTTAAACGAGTAATTCTTGTATTATGTGTATAATCTGAATCTCGGGAATGGCTCCAACGATTTTCATGATATTTAGTATGCAGGGGGTTTCGGGGGCCAAAAAAAATCCGAACAAAGCTCAGTCATCCAGGTACTATTTAATGAAGAATAAAGAAATCTTAAACAATTGAGTGTTAAAATATTTGACTGCATGGATGATGTAGTGGTTAAAGCGGTCACCTCCCTGCTTTCTGCTACGCGGAGTGTTGTAGGTTCGATAATATTTTGGGACAACATTTAGTGTGATCCACAAATTATGGCTTTAAGGCCCGTATTTTAAAAGACGTCTCAAGTGTCGGTTGAACTCTGATTGCCTGAAACTAGTTTTAAGTGCAGATCAAATCTTAAGTATCGATCTTATTATAGAACGCGTTTTAAGTTTTACTCAGTTGAAACTAGTTTCAAGTATTGATTTGAACTTACAGTCTGTTCTCAATTACGTTTCCGCGTGATTGACACTATTATTCCACATTACGCAGCTAATTATTTAAAAAATAATTTTCTTTTACAAAAATAATTTCTGTGAATTTGTACATAATATACTATTGCCTAGTGTAGCAATGTTAACATATTAACAAGGTTGTTGTTCGTTCAAAATTAAGTATAATAAATATTAAAATAAAAATGACTAGCTGTATGAATAGGCTATAACGGAACGTTCAAGTTATTTATCAACACTTGTCATGTTGAAATGTCAAACGATGTTTTTATTTGATATTTCTAAAATTTAAATTACTATACTTTTAACATAAACCAAAAGGTTGTGGTAATTTAAACTGGTATTGTGTGTGTAAAATGTGAATTTTGGTGAATTTCATATCAATTAAGGTAAATGAAAGTGAAACTGATGATAGTATGCCAAGTAATTCTTTCGTAAAAAAAGTAAAGTAAATCTTTCGTAATTATTCAAAAAGAAATCATCGTAAAACACATTCATTTCCCCTAAATGCCCTAGAAATCACCGCTTGAGACTAGTTTCAGCTTGTCTCACGTAAACAAAGATCACAGCTGTCAAAATGTATACCTGAGTAATGATTTCGACATAAACATCGTTCTAAAATAAGGTATCACTCACTTGAGTATGGATCGGTGAATCTCGTTTTAAGTGACGTTCAATAATAAAATCTCTACTTAAAATTAGTTTTAAGACTAGATTCACGACTGAGACACCTTTTAAAATACGGGCCTAAATCATGTTGATCGTTGTGTCCGTTTCATGTATGTTTGTAAAGTCCCCCGCGATACCTGATTTGTTACTAGTGCGCGAGTTGTCTTGTCGCTTAAAAAGAAAAAAATTTGGTCATTAGCAAAATTTTAAATTTTAATTTTTAATCAACGTTATATTTTTTCAATTCAAAAAGTTTTTAATGTTTCATTGTTTACGGATTCTTCTAACAGAAACAGAAAACTTGAGTAACTAATAAATATAATTGACGTTTTTTATGGCATAGGGGCGAACGACGAGGACGGGGCACTTGATGGGCGCCTATGGGCACCTGCTATACAAGAGACACATGTACATTGCAGTCCCTTGAGTGGCCTTGAATTGGAAAGAGGGATGAGGGAGGCTCCTATAACCTCATTCACTTAGTGAAAAGCAACGAAAGGAACGCCTAATACTGGTTTTCTTTGAGGCCGTGGTGGACTGTGCCGATGGCTTGCATGCTACGGCTTATCCAAAATATGAATCTAATTACCTTTTTATCTGTTTGCAGATGTAAATACTCAAATTGTAAACACACCGAATTGACAATACTGAATGCTAATTCTACAATAGACCAAAAATGCCATAAATATGAGTTACTTGATCCTAATGGAACATGCACAGAAGACAACTTTAACAAGTCCAGTGGCGTTGAATGCTCGGAATGGATCTATGACAAACCTAATAGCCTCGTTGCCGAAGTAGGTTAAATATATTAAAAGGAATTTCCTATATTTACAAGAAGATTTCGCAGTATTTTAATTAGGTCTTTGTTATTCTTCTAGTTCAATCTTGGCTGTAAAGACTGGAAACGGACCCTGGTCGGCACAACGCACAGTATTGGTTTCATGATCGGTCTGCTCTTCATGGGTCCTTTGTCAGATAGGTATGTAAACTGCGTTAGGAGAATCTTGATATTTATATATTGTTATGAAAGTGGAGTAGAAGGTGATGAAGTCTTTAAATGGCGGACACTAATATAATAATCTCTTGGCAAATTATAGATTTTGAAGTGAAATCTATATCTATACAAATAAATAAAATTGAAGTGTTCTGTTTGTAATGTAAAAATAATAGGTTTTTTTCATACTTATTATTGTTACTTAAATGTGTTATTTGCACGATACCTATGCCTAAAATCCAAATTTAATTGTTTTTTGTCTGTTTATCTGTTTGTTCGGGTACTCTTCTAAACACCAGGTAGCTGTCTATATAAGGAGTAACTTAGGTTATTTATCCTCTCAGAAAAACCCTATAAAGTTTTGCCCGTGCCGGGCATCGAACCCACGAAGGCAGCGGTTTTCAAATTCCACACGAATGAAGTCGCGGGTACCAGCTAGTCGTAAATATAAATGCAACTGTTTAGTTTACTCACTAATTTATTATAATTATCGTATCGCTATCAATAGCCGTGCTGGACATAGGCCTTTCCTTGGAACGGAGGTTTAAACCTCGCTGGCTAGACAGGTTGCTATAGAATTGGTTTCGAGTTTTCCTTTTCTTTGCAGTACTGTTGTTCGATGTTGTTGTTTGATGAATAGGGGGCGACACTCTCGGGCACGCCGTCATCGCGGCGGTAAGATCCGTTATGGAGGATTGGCTCGAGAGGCGTCACGGGACCCTCTCATACCGACTGACGCAGGTGATCACTGGGAAAGAATGTTTCGGGGATCACCTGTGTCTGATCCGCAAGGAGCCAACGCCTGAGTGCCACCATTGCGATGGCCAGACCGTGGACACGGCTCTCCACACGCTGGCAGAGTGCCGAGCCGTCTCATTCTGCGAGCAAGTTATGCTCGCGAAGGAGACGGCGGAGCGGGACCGGGAGAGGTTTAGGACTCTCCCGGCCCGCCAGGCCCGGGAACGGGCTAGGTACCGCAGGCGACTCAGGCGCCGGAGGTCGCAGAACGACCTTCGTCCTCCATAAGCGCAGGCCTGGGGGTGACATGTGAGGCCATCTGTCACCCTAGCAGAAGCAGGCCGCTCGCTTCCAGGGAGCACAGGGAACATGGGGTCCCACACGGGGGGGGGGGGTCGTCTACTCGTCTGTAGATGACCCGAGGTATGTCGGGGCACCAGGGACTTCCTTTCTAGGGTATACCTGGTTCCCCGGCTATTAGTACCCGAGACAGCGTGCGGTTTTAGTCGGTTCGAGTCCGACATGCCACCGACAGGTGGTATCCGAGGGGATTTCCGCACGGAAAAAAAAAAAAAAAAAAAAAAAAAGGGGGCGACACTCTGTATTCTTATTATCACCAAAAGGCACCATAAAGGAGACCTTGTAGCTGATGTTGAATTATTTGTACATTGTTTAAATTTCAAGATTACATATACATATAAAGCGATAACGCATTACAAATACAGATACTAGTAGCAGTTAAAGTGACCTAGTTTAGATAGTTCAAGTACTACAACATTTATTACACAATAGGCACTTGAGATCCTCAGATCAAATACCGAATCGTACGTTTACTTACAAATGTTCTCAGGACAAGTTGCGCGCTTGTGGAATGCTACGCCTGAAACTATCTATAATAATAATAACCTCAAACATCTCACACATGGCCGTCTAAACCCAAATTAGGCAGAGCCCGTACTATAGTAACCAGACAGCTTATAAACATACTTAAATATTTCTAAATATATACATATTGTAGATAAATTACACCCGGAAACAGAAAAAGACATCATGCTCATTACACAATCGAACCCACGACCTGTAGCTTAGCAGTCAGGGTCACTAACCACTGAACGAACAGGCGAGTCACTAATCGCTTGATCAACAGGATCTAAGAATCATTTTCAATTTACATACATATGTATATAATAATATATGTATGTACTGAAATAGATATAATGTTGAACTTAAGAAACAAAAGGTAATTCATGACCTCGACCCACCAATATCCTTATCACTGACGTACTCAAGATAATACCTCATACAGATGACCCTGAGACGTTCACTCACCTCCATACGCTCGAAGAAGTAAGCAAATGGGGGTTAAAGTGCCAACTTATGTCAACTATAATTTACGCTATAGGTTGCCTATCTCCGTCAACTAGTACTAATTTTTACCTTTATTACATCTTCTTAAAAATTTAAGAATACAAATATACTAGTTTTCGCCCGCAGCCTTGATCTTTCAGGACCACGTACATATAGGAAGTACATTTTTTCAGGTACCTCATGTTCTATTACGAATCTTTGAAAACACTTATACTATATTTAATGGTGATAAGATGTGAAAGCAAAACGAACAAACTCACTAACGCAATTCATCATCATCAATAGCCTTTAATAATCCACTGCTGGACATAGGCCTCTCCTTAGAAAAGAGGCTTTGGGCTACAATACCACGCTAGCCAGACGGCTTAGAGATAGGGTTTGTGTCCAGTTTACCTTCTTTTGCAGTGTTGTTGTCCTGCGTAGTTTGCTCCCTTAGTCGGCTCTTACGACATCCACGGGATGAATAGGGGTGGTGACACTCCGTATTCTTAATCCGTCACCACACGGATTATACGCAATTATAGCATTATATTGTCAGGAGTTATGCTACCTAAGAATGTTTTTGTTATTGATTGAAGAAAGTATTCAATCACCTCTATATGCTGGAAGAAGTAGGCAAAGGCGGGTTAAAGTGCGACTTATGTCAGCTATAATTTACGTTATAGGTCGCCTATCTCCGTCAACTAGGCTCTGTACTTGATGAGGGAATATTAGTAGCTCAATATGAAAGGAAAAGTTGGTGAGATATGATGAGATTGTAGAAAAGGGATATTGGGAAGTATAAACAATAGCTCTAGTAGGTAGGTAGTTTTGGCTTTAAATTGCTTGTCCTTACCGCCGTGTCCGTAACGCCTTTAAGCGTTACATCGCCATGATTTCGATTAGTAGAAAGAAAGAAAAATACACTTATTTGCACAGAATAGGTATAATAGGTGGTACCAGATTTAAAAGCGGTGTATTGTTCAAGCTATATTCTGCTTGTATTAGACATGCAAATATTTACATTGAAACATTAACTATTAATAACAAAACATCAAGATATTTCATAAAGATATTAACTAATAAAATTAACAAAATGTCAAGAAATGTTATTACACATTTATCATATAAATTACTAGCTTACCTGGCAAACTTTGTTTTGATATACTCGTATACATTATTTCTAGGAAATATTGAAAAAAAAATTTAGGGATGGATCAATCATTTAGGGGTATGAAAAATAGATGTTAGCCGATTCTCAGACCTACCCGATAGGCAGACAAAATTTCATAAAAATCAGTCTAGCCGTTTTGGAGGAGTATGGTAACTAACATTGTGACACGAGAATTTTATATATTAGATTATTATATCACATTATATTAAACTTTACAACAAAGATACTTTTGTTTTTTACTGCATGAACTCTTTGATCGTATAAAAGCACTTATCCACTACCCATTTTCTCAACTTAATTTTAAAATATTTAAATGGAAGTTCCCTTAGGCACTTAGGAAGTTTATTGAAAACTGATATGCACATGTGATACACATTAATTTTCATGAAAGTTGTTCTACAAAATGGAATCATTATTTTAGTAGGATCTCTTGGTCTGTATTTAGGAACATGATCCCCCTTGAATAAAAAAAAAACATATTATATTTCCTAACAAAGATTGATACTTTAAGGACATTCATACATGTCAATGTCATCAAATTATGGTTTTTTAGATAACGGTTTACAAGAGTTAAGTGGACTTAACCCATAAACAGCTCTTAACCATTTCTTTTGCGCATTGAATGCTTGACCAACATCAGTCGAATTCCCCCATATTATTACCCTATATCTAAGGATTGAATCTACGTAACCATTATATGGTATACCTGCAGTCTTTTCATCGGACACGGTACAAAGCTAGACAAATCTACTTAGTTTGTGGCAAACATTATTATGTGTTATTTCTAGTTACAAAATCTATCCAGAGTTAAACCTAAAATTATACTGTCAGCTTATTCTATAGAATCATTTACTATCTTTATGTTATTTTCAGTGTTTACTTATTTTCGTTCCAAATTTTCAAACCTTCTTTAAGAGACCTTTTTTTTTTTTTTTTTTTTTTCCGTGCGGAAATCCCCTCGGATACCACCTGTCGGTGGCATGTCGGACTCGAACCGACTAAAACCGCACGCCTTCGCCGGGTACTAATAGCCGGGGAACCAGGTATACCCTAGAAAGGAAGTCCCTGGTGCCCCGACATACCTCGGGTCATCTACAGACGAGTAGACGACCCCCCCCCCGTGTGGGAATCCCATGTTCCCTGTGCTCCCTGGAAGCAAGCGCGCTTCGCAACGCGCTCGCCGCCACCCCGGCCTGCTTCTGCAAGGGTGACAGATGGCCTCACCTGTCACCCCCAGGCCTGCGCTTATGGAGGACGGAGGTCGTTCTGCGACCTCCGGCGCCTGAGTCGCCTGAGTCGCCTGCGCTGCCTGGCCCGTGCCCGGGCCTGGCGGGCCGGTAGAGTTCTAAACCTCTCCCAGTCCCGCTCCGCCGTCTCCTTCGCGAGCATAACTTGCTCGCAGAAGGAGACGGCAGAGTTCAACGCACTCTCGCTCCGCACGATAGCTGCAATCAGGCTATCGAGCGAGAGAACTCCCACTCCGATGGCCGCCACGAGGTCTCGCCTCTGCTCAACCCACGCCGGGCACTCTGCCAGCGTGTGGAGAGCCGTGTCCACGGTCTGGCCATCGCAGTGGTGGCACTCAGGCGTTGGCTCCTTGCGGATCAGACACAGGTGATCTCCGAAACATCCCTTCCCAGTGATCACCTGCGTCAATCGGTATGAGAGGGTCCCGTGACGCCTCTCGAGCCAATCCTCCATAACGGGTCTTACCGCCGCAATGACGGCGTGCCCGGCGCTCGGTTGCCCGAGTCGTTCCCTCCACTCCCCTATGATGACCTGGCGGAGTTGGGATTTCCGGTCATCGATTTCTCGAATCTCGGGGCATCGACCCAACTCCTGCGCCTCCTTGCGCCACTGATACAGAGCCGCAAGGGCTCTCGCCTCCAGGTCCCACAGTGGAGTTCCGGCCAGGAGACTCGCCGCCTCAAAGGAGATCGTGCGGTACCCCCTTATGATCCTGATGGCCACCATTCGCTGCGGTCGTTGCAGTATCGCGACGTTGCTGGCCTTCAGGGCCCCCGCCCATACTGGGCACCCGTAAAGGGACATGGACCGCACAACCTCTTTAAGAGACCTAATTTTTACCTTTATTACATCTTAAAAATATCGCCAGTCCTTTAGTTTTATTAATTAAAAAATATAAATATACTAGTTTTCGCCCGCATCCTTGATTTTTATTCTAATTTCTATCTTTCAGGACCAAATACATATATTATAGAAAGTACATTTTTTCAGGTACCTCATGTTCCATTACGAATTTTTGAAAACACTTATGGTGATCAGTTGAACGCGGTTCAGATGTGAAAGCAAAACGAACAAACTCACTAACGCAATTATAGCATTATATTGTCAGGAGTTATTCTACCTACGAGTGTTGTTGTTATGGATCACAGGCTTAAAGAAAGTATTAATAAGAAGTGGATTATGGAGTGTATTAAGAAAAAGCAAGATACGGTTCAAATTCTATTAAATGCCCTCAATATACCAATTTGTCAATAAAATTGGTATGTTGAGGGCATTTTATAGAATTATCATGTTTATCGTTCGATCCCAGACATGTCTTCTTCTTCTTCTCAGCCGAAAGGCCTCTACTGCCGAATACAGGCCTCCCCCAAGCTTAGCCATAACAACCGGTCCTGTGCTACCGGTACGCGGTCGCCACTCGAGACCTCTACATACTCTCTGTCTCATACATGACATATTTATCCATAAAACTTTATTTGTTATATTATAAAACATTCTGATATATCCGCTTACGTATTTACAAGTGTTATTTCAAGTCTGACCCTTAAATGGCACGTCTAAATGTAGTGTTGTCTTTTTTTGATGATTCATTTCATTGGGTGTTTTTTTTTTACGTTTTTGTTCTTAGACTTAGTTTTTCTATTACAATGTTAAATAATAATACTGATATTGTTTAACTATCTTCTTTTTTAAACATTTTGTTAGTGAGGATGGAGTTTTCGGCGTCTAAAGTTACAGATATTTTAACCTGATCGTGCACCCCAATTCCATAAAGAAACCAAATTATAGTTGGCCATATTTGGGTGTGTTTATGTAAGTGTGTTTTTAAAGGTTATTTCGTTTTTGTTTTCAGATTTGGTAGGAAAAGGGTTCTTATATTTAATACACTCATAACTGGTGTGATCGGCATATCAAAGAGTATGGTCACATCGTATTGGCTATTTATTGCTCTTGAAATGTTAGAACCAATGATTGGAGACAATTATTCAACTACTTATACTATGGGTCAGTATATAAGTAAAAACAGTTTCACATTCTGTAAAGGGTGATTCAGTAGTTCATGAATTTCTTTCATTTCAGCTGTGGAAATGGTAACAACAGAGACTCGTCCAATGATTATATTTCTGCTATCGGCATCAGGTACAATGGGCGACATTCTCATGGCTTTTATAGCTTACCTAGCACCAAATTGGAGAATGTTCTTAATTTTATTATACACACCAGCGTTCGTTGTCATTCTATACATATTTTGGCTAGATGAAAGTCTGAGGTGGCTGCTGATTAAAGGCAGAAAAACAGAAGCAGAACAAATAATAAGAAAAGCAGCTAAGATAAACAATATAGTTATAGAAGAATCTAAGATTGTTAACTTAAAAAGTGAAGATGCTTCCAGTGAAAAAGCAACTCTACGTCATGCTCTTCATGTCACATTTTCGTCTAAGAAGTTGTTCATAAGATTGATACTATGTATTTGTGTTTGGTTTACTTCCCTGTTTAATGCTTATTCATTGTTGATAAACTCTGTTTCATTGGAAGGTAACAAATACGTCAATTTTGGATTGGTGTCTTTATCTAGCACTGCTGCCGGTGCTATTCTATTATATGTGTTAACAAAATTCAAGAGGAAAGCACCATTGATCCTTTGTTTGACGTTGACTGGAGTGTTTTGCGTTTCACAATCTTTTGTGCCTAAAGGTAATCTTTTAAAGACCATAATTTTTCCTAGTATGTTTTTACCATCATCTTTTTCATTTATAATATGTTATAATGTAAAAATATTTAATATATGATAATATGAAATATTTATTAGGCTTGAAAGTCAGAATGTTATGATAACGACCTGCATAATACTTGTTTTATAACGTAATCTACGATAGTATTAAAATTAAAAAAAACATGCATTAGTAGGCATGCATATTAGGTAAAAAAAAAATAACAAAGTAAAAAGTACCAGATGCAGTTCCATTAATATTATGAATTAACTCTGAATTATTCCTCTGAGGTAAAAATTCACTTCTGTGACAAAATGAAAACATTATGTAGAAATATAGTTGAGTAGTTTGATCGTTATACGTCATATGGAAATTAATTAATTTAATTTTATGTAGTGGCGGAATCTAAATTTAGTCCTATGTAAACCAACCCACCTGCAAACGATAATACATATGAAATGCTATAACAAATAATCAATAATAAAATTCTCTTCAATAGGTTACAGATGGCTGTCTACACTACTCTATGTCTGTGGTAAAATAAATTCAAGTATCACAATCAAAATGGCTTATCTGTACACAACGGAGTTATTTCCGACCTATACGAGAAATACGATGCTTGCGTTATGTTCTTCGCTGGGACGGATTGGTGCTATTTTAGCTCCTTTAACTCCTTTATTGGTAAGATTAACACAAAATTTACAATACAATCATCATAATAATTATAATTTTCTTGTCTTTTTCTTGATTCTATTTAGGGTTTTGTTTGTTTTATTATGGGCCGGCCCTATTGGCCTAGTGCCAACGTTCTTTGGGAATATTATCGTTTTCAGACGGGACTAAGAAAGAAGGTTATTTAGGGTTAGGGAAATAGGTAAAGCTAACGTAAGGGATACCACAAATCACTGATAGGAAAAGGGTATTGAAACCGGGGACAGGGTTGTGTACCCATATGTTGGTTTAGTGATTGGAGACGCCACATCAATTCGCTAAGATATATATATTATTCAGAATATAGTACTTAAAGCACATTTAGTGTAAAGATTAGGTCTTGTATTTATTTAAGAGTATATACGAGTACAATAGGTTTAACGACATATTTGTCCTGTTTTTAATCTGTTGCTATTGTGACATGTTCATGTAAATAAGTTTCCAAATCAGTTAGAACATTACCACCTCTTTCAGCAATTCCTTCCTTTCTATATTATTGCTGCGGTATTAATATGGATTTTATGCAACTATTTCACTTGTTTATATGTAAAGTTTACATATTTTATTAAAACCCATTACTAGTTGATAATTGTATCAATGATATTTCCGTTGCGACACACATGATTACATTGAAAATCCTAGGCTACGTGTTATGTTATGAACTAATGTTTTGTATTAAATAAAAAACTTTAGTAGGCCAAAACCTCCTTTCTAAGGAGAGGCCTATGTCCAGCAGTGGACTATTAAAGGCTGTTCATGATGATGATGTAAAAAAAAATTGATTGAATTAAAGTAGTCACACACAGTGATCATTTTATTCTTTTGTACTTGATTGTTTTTGTTATTGTTTGTGCTATTCTTCAGTTGAGCAAATTGTTTCTTTTCTTTTTCTCTTCTATGTTATATCTGTAATTCCTTTTTTGGCTGTGTTTGTGTTGTGACTAATAAACGTATTTTCTTTCTTTCTTTCTTAAAATGTAAGATTTAATTGATCTGACCTGATTCTGATCTGACTGTCAAATGATGTGAGAGGCTGACGGATTTTAGCCAGCCTATTACCACAGGTTAGTACAACCTGATAGAATGGTTAGAAAATTCAAAGATATCTAATACCGAATCGAACAGATTGCGTTTATTCCCGATATAATAATAATATGTTCGAAATGAATTCTATCATGTTTAGGGTTCCGTAGATCAAAAGGTAAAAAGGGAACCCTTATAAGATCACTTTCTTGTCCGTCTGTCCGTTTGTCCGTGTGTCACCACCGATTTTCTCAGGAACGGGTAGACCTAGCAAGTTGAAATTTATACCAGATACTGAATTCTATTGTTCCAATTAGGTGTATAAAAATCTAGGTCCTGAGTCAACACGATAAAAAGACATGGGCAAATTTTGATTTTCCCGAAAACTTGTAAGTACCAAAATTTACCCTTATTTTCAACTTTTTTTATTTTTCAGAATTTTTTCTTTACTTGTGCTGTAAGACCTTGCTTTTGACCAAAATTGACAATTCTAGGTCAACCGGGAGTACCCTATAGGTTTTGGGTCGAAAACCTATATGGTAGTTCCCGTTGACCTAGAATCACGAAATTTGGCAAAAAGAAACGTCTTACAGCACAAATAAAGGAATAATTCCAAAAAATAAAAAAGTTGAAAATTAAGATAAATTTTAGTAGTCACAAATTTTCGCGAAAATGTACGTAAAATCTGGGTAGGTACGGAACCCTCGGCGCACGAGTTCGACTCGTACCTGACCGGTTTTTTTTTCTACCAACCGTATAATATGTTATCTTATATCTATGTTCATTCATAATTGGAATAACATTGTCACAGTTTAATTTCGCTCGTTCTTTCAGTGATTCAGAAAATCAATTTATAAGTCAATAAGCTTATCATATCTGTTACAGTTTGTCTATTGGTCGGGTCTTCCATCATTCCTGGTGGGAGTCTTGTCGCTGGTTACTGCGTCTATTGTTACTTTAATGCCTGACACATCTGAGGACGTACTCCCCGATAACGTTAAGCAAGCAGAAGCTATCGGCATAAAGGATAAAAAGGGAATCGCCTAATTGAAATAACTACATGAAGTCTGTGTTCGTGGAAAAGAACAAAGTTTTGTAAGGAGTCTTATTAGAAGAAGAAGAATAAGTCTTCAAAGCATGGAATATCGGCTTGTGACTGCATTTAATTGTAAGAAATGTTTATGTATAAATCTTAATAAGCCTATTAAAATGGTAAAATTAAAAGTATTTTTTTAACATACCCAGAATTCATTGATAAAATAATAAGCAGGTACAAATCTGAAATCTCAATTATTACAGGTTTCAACATTGTTTTATATTCATAGAACAAAAAGTTTACGATTTTAATGCTAAAAATAAGACGTTTTATGAAAATTAATTACTTGCTTATTATTTTGACGGGCCTGTTGGTCTAGTAGGCCCTGACTGCTAAGCCGGAGGTCGTGATCGTCGTTCGATTCCCACCCAGGACAAATATTGTGTGATGAGCACGGCCATTTGTTCTGTGTCTGGGTGTAATTTATCTATTATATGTATGTATTTAACAATATATAAGTATGTTTATCAGCAGTCTGGTTACCATAGCACAGGCTCTGCCTAGTTTGGGATCAGACGGCCGTGTGTGACATGTGTGAAGTTATTATCTTATATATAAAATTCTCGTGTCACAATGTTCGTTCCCGTACTCCTCCGAAACGGCTTGACCGATTCTCATGAAATTTTGTGTGCACATCGGGTAGGTCTGAGAATCGGCCAACATCTATTTTTCATACCCCTAAATGGTAAGGGTGACACATCCCTAATTTTTTTTTGTTTTGCAATACAACGTTTGCCGGGTCAGCTAGTAATTTATATTAGTCAAATTATTCAGTGCCTTGAAAAAACACTGATGAATTGTTAAACTAGGTACTTGTTAGAGATTTTTTTTTTCTTTTGAAAAAGACAAGAGAAATATTTCAAGAGAATTTCATGACAAGAGAAAAAAAAGAAAGATTGTTTTTTTTCAAAAGCTTTAAGGGACTGTAGACCAGAGTATATGGTTTTAATCTCAATTTTGATACCTCTATGCATTTACGAGATAAAGGGTCTTGACAGACGAACAGGCGGACAATAAAGTAATTCTATAAGGGTTATGTTTTTTCCTTTTGAGGAACGTCGTCATACGTCCAGGACGTTTAGCAGATGTGAAACATCGAAATTATTTTGTAGAAATAATGAGTATGAGATCACCTTGAAAATCAGAGTGAGTGAGTCGCAGAGTCACTTCCGTATGGCGTCGCCACACCGAATTACATGGTACATAATATACAACTACATAGCGTGGCGACCCGTCACCACATCAACAGCTGGTCTGACCCTCCACATAAAAAAAACGAAATAATTTAAATAACCAGTCTTCGGATTTCGAGGGTACCAAACCTATTACATCCAAAATAGTGGACTAAAGTAGAAAGTATATTTATCTTCTATACAAATAAATAAAATTGGAGTGTCTGTTTGTAATATTAAAATAACCGCTTTTAACTAAATGCATATGTATGTTTACACGGTACATATGCCAAAATAACATTTTTTTTAATTTTTGTCTGTCTGTCTGTTTGTACCGGGGTAATCTCTGGAACGGCTGGACCGATTTAGACGGGACTTTCACTGGCAGATAGCTGATGACATAAGGAGTAACTTAGGCTACTTTTTTTTAGACTAGCTTCGCCCCGCGGCGTTGCCGGTTATAACAACAAACGCGGGTAACACCGCGGGTCTCAGCTAGTAAATAATATGAGAGAAAATAAGTAGATGGACGTTAGAAGTCTTTATTAGAAGTATGTCATGCCTTTGCTACGTCGGGTCTGTCCTGGTCAATAAGTTTATGCGCTAGTCTGTTACATTATTATAGTGAAACCGCCGTAAGCTTGGCCCTCCTGATGGTTTGGGGGACGCGGGGCGAGGGTGCATTCAACCAATTAGCTAGTGCGTCGCTGTCCGCCGGCAGTGACTGACGTGAAAGCATGGCTGTACGTGTTATTTTTCTTGAGACTGCTACACACGGTATTATTTTGCAACATGGATAATCTGCCGACTCTGCGTCACAAAAAGATTTAAAGACTTGAAGTTCGACTTACAGAGGTTCTACTGTTAAAGTTCTAATAAAGAATATTTATTAATTTACTTAATTTTTATATGTATGTATGTATCAGAATATAATTTACATGATGAAGATAAGGTGATTTTATTAAAATTATTTTACAGTATTACATTTTACAATTAATCATAAAAACTTACAATACACTGACATTATAATACATGGAAATAAATTCGATTTTTATTAAATCGTGTGTAGATTAAATCTCAATTAAATAAATCTGAAGATATCGAGTTAGTACATCGTGTCATGTATAGCCGAGCGCATCACCCGCCCCGCGTCCCGCAAACCATCAGGAGGGCCAAGCTTACGGCGGTTTAACTATAATAGTAACATCATGATTCACAGTTTCGATTAAATGACTTAAACTATGTGTTCTCCTTACCTTATTACAAATGATTCTTTGGCCAAAGGATATCTGTAATAAGACACACAGGAAACTGTAATAGATTCACATTATTCTGATCACGTTTGATTCTCGGTCGGATAAGGCGAGTATATTGAATCGGCTTTCGTGACCGCGCAGTCGGCAGACCGTAACACCGGTTCTATTACACACAGTTTAAATAGATGGAGTTTATTAGTTCGAAATGTCAATAACGAATATTGTCACGAGAACATACTTCAGTTTTAATATTAATATTAGCATTTTATATTATTGCAACGAATTTTCTTTTCACGCGTTATACGCACTGATCGGATTAGACAAGACCGCCAAAAAATGTGTAACAAGATTTTTTTTCCGGCATTTCTTGTTATACGTCTACCAAAAAGCGAAAGGAACTTTATTCCGAACGGGGGTCCATAGACTCCTCACGTATTTATAATATAATATTCTACCACATTCACACAACGCCATCTAGCCCCAAATTAAGTAGAGCTTGTACTGTATGGCTACTAGACAACTGATATAAATACAAGTAAATACATACTTATTATTCATACAAACACCCAGACCAAATCAAACATTAAATGTTCATGCACACAAATGCTTGAACAGAAGCGCGAGAGAGAGAGCGAGAGAGAAGGGGGCGAGGTAGCGCGTCATTCTAGCACACGGCTACACACGAAGAGAAGCGTTTCCCTTCCCCGCTACACCACCCGCTACCCGCTGACATCTTGAGTACCTCGTCCCCGCCACCGTCTGTCACCCCGCAGGACGGTCGCGCACGACGTTGATGGACTATAAAATCTATAGTTAAACCGCCGTAAGCTTGGCCCTCCTGATGGTTTGGGGGACGCGCGGCGGGGGTGCATTCAACCAATTAGCTAGTGCGTCGCTGTCCGCCGGCAGTGACTGACGTGAAAGCATGGCTGAACGTGTTATTTTTCTTAAGACTTACACACGGTATTATTTTGCAACATTGATAATCTGCCGACTCTTCGTCACAAAAAGATTTAAAAACTTGAAGTTCGGCTTACAGAGGTTCTACTGTTAAAGTTCTAATAAAGAATATTTATTATTTTACTAATATTTAAATTGTATCTGAATATAATTTGCATGATGAAGATAAGGTGATTTTATTAAAATTATTTTACAGTATTAAATTTCAGGAGGGCCAAGCTTACGGCGGTTTAACTATAGCAGCAATCGCGGTTGATTTTCTGTCATTTTTTTAACAGTTCCGCTTTCTGTCTCCGAAACTCATTATCAGATCTATATGAAATTTAAATGGGACCCTTTTGGAACAAAAAAATAATTTTAAAAATCCGTCTATGCACACATACATAAAAAAATATAAACATCTGAATTGATAACCTCCTCCTTTTTGAAGTGGTTGAAAAACATGAAAATTATGATCATTTTATTTCAGGATTCATGTTCTCTAAGGAGTATGATTCAAAAAAATGTTCATAACAATTTTTCAAGTAGAAACAATTATTTTAAATTTTGATTCAGATGATGACGTCGTCATTGTACGATAGAGACACATACAATGAGCCATCTCTAGGAAGTATTACGTGATTAGATTACATATGCATTGTTTAGCAAATAATAGCATCAAAATTGGTTCTATTACTTTATTCTTGTTGAGTATAAGGCTTGCTTCTGCAATTAAGAAATTGATTATCGTTTGTCTCTTCATGAGACTATGATAAAGTAAAAAACACTAATATGTTTAGGTACAAGTGATGATTATGATGATTCGAACGGTTTCGGCAATGGCGACGGTATTTCGCAACACGTCTGTTAGGTACAAGTATCCGGTCAATGATGTTACCCAGTACATTTTTTGTTTAAAAATATTTAGATTTTTTCGAGGAAGGCATCTAATGTTGAGGATCAGACCAGCTGTTGGCGTGAAGACGCATTGTCACGAAATGTGTCGCCGCGCTAGTATATGTAACATGTTATGGGGTGTGGTAATAAGCTATCCTTTCACACTCATTATTTCTACAAAATAATTTCGATGTTTCAAATCAGCCAGAAGTACCACGACGGCTCATTTTGTTTGTATGTTTGTAACCGACTCCTTTGGGCGTGATTTTGACTGACTTTAAACGGTCAGAATTCGTTCAAACTTTGTAGATATATCGAGGGCCGATGACATGATATGATGACATGATAATTTAAAAAATAAAAAATAAAAATATACTTTAAAAAAACTAAAAAACACGCTTTCTATAGAAAACCAACCTAAAAAATAGAAAATAAATTTGAAAAAAATCGTGGGGTGCTTTTTACTATTGACAACAGGCACCCAACGCTTTTATTCAAATTTATTTTCTATTTTGGTTTGAATTTTCATTTTATCCTAGTGTATGTATAGTCTTTGATAAAACAAATTTTATCTGGAGTTCAATAAATTTTCTAAATATTTTAAAAGAAGTCATATAAAAGATAAGAAATAGCATCATCTCAAGCATTCTTATCAAGTATTCTCAGGCGATAGAAATAATTCCAACCTTGAATTTAGATGAGTTGTCATTACCATGTTTAATGATTGCTAATTTCTTGCGATGTTCAATCTCTTAGTAGAGAAAGAAGATGATGGCACCTAATGTTTTAGTTAGGTTTATCATAAGAAATGCATCGGCTTACATGGGCCCGCTCAATCGGAGTAACACCACGACCTCACAGACTATCAACGCCTAATACGCTATGGCCCAACTTGTGTTGGATGATGTAGGATACCTTTTATACCAACTACGGTTACAAGTACTTTCTTTGTTCAACTTATTAAGAATTTACACTTTGTCCCCTATTTCGTAAAAAAAAACTTTTTGAACTTGTCCCATATCATTAACAGCCTCTAACAGTCCACTGCTGGACATAGGGCTCTCCTTACAATGGACGTTTTGGCCTACTATTTCACGCTTTGCAGACGGATTAGTATAGGGTTTGTTTCAAGTTTTCCTTCTCTTTGCAGTGCTCTTGTCCTGCAAAGTTTGCTCCCTTAATCGGCTCTTACGACACCCACGGGATGAATAAGGATGGTGACACTCTGTATTCTTAATCCGTCACCACACGGATACACTTCTCCCATATAGGTGACACAAAATACTGAACTGACTAGAAATCAAGGTTAGATTGATGTAATTTGTGAATATAGCCA
Source organism: Arctia plantaginis (assembly GCA_902825455.1). Taxonomy (NCBI): domain Eukaryota; kingdom Metazoa; phylum Arthropoda; class Insecta; order Lepidoptera; family Erebidae; genus Arctia; species Arctia plantaginis. Next base: position 148,292 of record CADEBD010000041.1, on the reverse strand, counting down.
CTATAAACAGATCTGAGCCTAATTAAATTGAATGAATAGATTTTTTTTTCAGTCAGATAACCTGTACATGCCATGCTAATACATTTAAACAATAATTTATGTCCGGTATTAGCTTCTGTTGTTGAACCTGTATTTTAGTTAACAGCGCGTCTACCTTCGGACCATATTTAGTATTATTTTACAAGTACTAGTAACGGTAGTGTTAAAGAATATAATAATTTATTCAAAGTTATAATTGAAATTAGGTCAGCAACATCTTTTTGCTCTTTCTCAATTTTTGTTAGGGTCGGCGTACTGTAAACTATTGCATCCGGTTTTGACTTGTTTCTTTCATCCTCCTTGTAATCATTTTTAACCAGGATTTCCTTTTTTATCCCAAATACAACAACACAGCGCAAGATAACACAGCGCAGACAACAGCGCAAATAGATCTCCATACAATTTTTGGTACGTCCACCTTTAAAATTGTTAAGAGGAATACATTAGAAGATCTAAGAACGTAACAAATACAGTACTGAAAAATATATAAATAGAGAGAATTGCCACTACTCTCTTTTTTTCTGTACCGAATTTACCTCGGATACCACCCACTGGTGGATATGTCAGACTCGAACCGACTAAAAACCGCACGCCGTCTTGGGTACCAGTAGAAAGAAGTCCGTGGTACCCCGACGGACCCGGGTCATCTACGGCTTGTAAACGACCCCCTTGTGTGTGGGAGCCAGGGTGTTCCCATTCTACAACTTAAAAGGCGCGAGCGCTCTATATATTGTCCCGCCGCCAACGCGGCCAGCGTCTGCTAAGGTGACTGATGGCTGCACCTGTCACCCCCAGGCCTGTGCTTATGAAAGATGGATATGCGTTTTGCGATCTCCGGCGCCTGAGTCGTCTACGGTACCTGGCCCATTCTCGGACCTTGTAAACTGAAGATTTCTAAGTCTCTCCCGGTCCACCGTCTCCTTCGGAAGCACACCTTGCTCATAGAAGGAGACGGCGGAGTTTCACGCGTTCGCGCTCCGTACCACAGCTGTAATCATGGTACTAAATTGCCACTACCCCTGGTATTACAAGGGCTCATATTCGAGCTAGGAGACTTCAAGGGATCGGTACCGATACAGACTGATTTTTTATTGAGTTATAGTCGGAAAACTATTACACCTTCAAGTTTACAGATGAGACAAAAGAATGGTTCGTTGGTGATTTTTTTATATACTTGGAATACTGGTGCGCTCCACAAAGGATTAAATGATTTTTATGACTGCCTCGGTGGTGCAGTGGTAGCGTATACGACTGCTGTGCTTAGGTCTCGGGTTCGATACCCGGGTCGGATCAAATGTTTGTATGATCTACTAATATTTGTTTCGGAGTTTGGGTGTTTTATATGTATGTATTTTTATTATTATACAAAAAAAAGTAGATAAGTATTCTATCAGTCAATCTAGCTTTCATAGTAGCTCATCATGATCAACAGCCTTTAATAGTCCACTGCTGGACATAAGCCTCTCCTTAGAAAGGAGGTTTTGGCCTACTATACCACGCTGGCCAGACGGGTTGGTATAGGGTTTGTGTCAAGTTTTCCTTCTCTCTGCAGTGTTGTTATTTAAGGGAATTATTTTATTAATTTGCAAAGTTTCTATATAATGTATAATCCATGGTATTCATAGTTGGCTTACCTCACTTACTGATTTTATAAAAAATACATGAAATCTAATCTAGTCGACATCAAATCGACAAACAGATGGCGTTGAAAATTTCGTTACATAAAAATAACAAAAGCTAGTTTGAAAAAAAAGCAAAATGAATAATGCCTTTATTTACTTTTTATTAGAAATTAAATAACTAAAATAATTTACTTATTAAAAATATAACGACTTAATGCGCCTGCATAAAAATGTATTGCAATACACATAATTGTTCTTTCTTTAATTTTCACCCTTAAGGTAGAAATTTACCTTAAATTTTAAATGGGACAAACGGTAAGTATACCCTATCAAATAAAGAAAGAATTCTCCGAATTTGTTCACAAATAGCGGAGTTTGATCTAACAAACATAAAAAAACATACTGCCTGGTTAATAAAGTAACTCGCTTCAAATATTTCTTAACTATTTTTTTTAAATATGGCAGAGATCACATAGGTGAGCTAAACTGCAAAGATAAAGAAAATAACGATAGTGAATAAGTAGAGTGTGTATTATATTAGTTGTAACCTGCAACGCTTTGCACGCTGTACATTACATTGTACAATTACCTTGATGAGAAATTATGCACAAAACTAATGCAAAAAATAAATAAAAACAGTCTTTGAATCGGGTTATATATCACGGCAATATTTGAACACAGTCGGTGCAGAACTTTTTGAAATATTGAAGCGTACACAAACCAACTTAACATTTTGTATAATATCGATATATATCATAGAGTCTAGTGTACTCCATTCTAGGCTACAGAATTACTTTAGTGTTAGTTCGTTCTCGTTCATGTTACCGCACCATTCGCAATGACGTCACTCTCTGAAACTGAGCTGTATTGCATTAGAATTAGACATAGCCTGATATTGAGTTTTAGATGCAAATTGTTGAACCAAATTATGTTGGGACATGCAAATAGAAACATGTTCAAAGGCTTTCATATTTCGTTGTTGAAACAAGACTTTTAAATTATTTTTTAGGACCTTTCGTGTTTCAAAGTTTTCAAGTTTGCCAGATGTTTTTTGAATTGTACAGATCCTGCTTCTGCAGACTGTGTATGTGTGAAAATTTATGAAAATCAAAACGTGTGACAATAAATTCTGTTATTTGTACCTGACAAACTGAAATTGTGTTTTTGCCGATAATATGTTTTAATTAAGATTTGTAAAAAACAAAAAGCTTATAAGTTGCATTTTTATACCTATACTAGCTGACCCGCGCAACTTCGTCTGCGGCTCTCAATAGTAATAAATTTTCTCCGTTTTTGAAACATTCTTCATTGGTGCTCCGCTCCTATTGGTCTTAGCGTGATGATATATAGCCTATAGCCTTCCTCGATAAATGGGCTATCTAACACTGAAAGAATTTTTCAAATCGGACCAGTAGTTCCTGAGATTAGCGCGTTCAAACAAACAAACAAACAAACTCTACAGCTTTATAATATTAGTATAGATGTATACAAATACTGAATCGCTGGAGCAGTGGTAGCGTCTGCGACTGCTGTGCTGAGGTTTCGGATTCGATCCGGGCTGGAGTTTGGGTGTTTTCTATGTAAAATATATCTGTTTTAACAAAAAAATAAAAGTATTCTATCAGTCAACTAACCTACTTTTGTAGTAGAAGCTCTGCTTAGTTTGAAACTAGGTGGCGTTGTGTGTCAGTTGTCCGAAATATTAAATATTAATATGTTTATAAATTTAAGTAATAATAATTGTTTGGTTTTGAGTCAATGTTTTAATTGTGTAAAAGTGATGATATTCCATCCTAGGAATTCCCTCTTTTGAAATCACAATAATAGTTATGTATCTAGATATTATTTTATTTATAATAAAGAGAAATATTTGAGACAAATAATGTATAGAGGTAAATTATATGGAATGAGTTGGTAATTACGGCAAAAAATTCTTCTTCATCTCTTTGGGCATACGTCCTCATTAAAAAAATAATATATTTATGCATGCATAGTAAGTAGAGCTAGAATATAAACCTTAGCGCAAGGGCCCAGGTGGTGTACGCGGCAGTTTAATTAAAAATATGCTCAGCCAACACACTTTTATAAAATTTAACATTCTAGCTATGAAATTATTATTCTGTTAGGTGTAGTACAGTGAAATTTGTTCTTTTAATTCTGCGTGTTAAGAAATTTTACAGTGGTGCTAATCTATTCGGTAATTTTGCATAGACGGATTGTATAAACAAAGGTTTATAGAACTGTGCTCATATATATCAAATAAAATGTAATTCTGCGTGTTAATTGTTTTTACAGTAGTGCTAACCTACTTGACACATAGCACAACAGTCTGATCCCAAACCAGGCAGAGCTATGCTATGTTAACCAGACTGCTGATAAACATACTTATATATTTCTAAATACATACATAATATAGATAAATTACATCCAGACACAGAACAAATGATCGTGCTCATCACACAATTATTTGTCCTTGGTGGGAGTCGAACCCACGACCTCCGATTCGGTAATTTTGCATAGACGGATTGCATAAACTTACAGAACTGTACTTATATACATCAAACAAAATGTGGATTAATGACGTTAGTTCGATTAACGTTCATACGAAGTTTGTACCTGAGACGGCGTGCGGTTTTAGTCGGTTCGAGTCCGACATTGCCACCGCTAAGTGGTATCCGAGGGAATTTCCGCACAGAAAAAAAAAAAGAAAAAAAAGGAGTACAGATACAGAGTATGTATGTTTATTTAGATTTTATTGAAGTGGTGAGGATCTAATATTATGGAGGCAGATGAATTACATATATTTGAAATGGGTAATTTAATTAGTTTCAGCTGCATGTTGTGCTATGTTTACTTTTAAAGCGTGTTTTCTTTAAGTAGTAGTAGCTACTCAACTGATCATCACGAAATTTTGGATACATATACACCTTAATCGCACAAAAAATACTGTTTCTGATTTTTTAAATTAAAAGATTAACAAAACATAAGTTTAGGTTGAGTGTATTAATTAATACTTTCAACAATTTGGTCAGTAATTTCAAGATTTAAGTGTCACACACAGAATTATTGTAGTAGAAATGGTAATTATATATACAAAATACAAGCAATTGTCACTATATAATTTTTCTACAATCATATTATTATTTTTTCAACTGCTAAATAAAATGTATAAATGTCTAATAATTAATCTGTATTATCATCAATTAAATCAAAGATTAAATTTTCGCGATTCGGACTTATAAACTAAAATGCACTGGCCCTATCATTGGTGGCAATTTGCATGAATAATTTCAGAGCATACACACTGTTTTACTGAACGATTCCATTTTCCCTGGACGTTCTCGCAAATTGTCACCCGAAGGGGCTCAATGAGGGGATGGGGGAGAAACGGGCAATGGGGTGAATCGGGGTGGATTTTTTTCGGGAGCGTACGTCAGGGTTTTCAGCGATTTAGCTAATTGCAATTCATTCTCACTTCATTTTATTCACATAAAGGTTTATGCGGGGATCAAAGGTTTGAGGGCTCCGGCTTAATGGATGATGAATAATTGTATGGTTTTTAATAATAAAGAGAGTTGGAAATTGCCTATATTTTTTTATGAATTGCTTAGGTTTAAATTACTTTCAGACAGACAATTAAGACAGAATACAGAATTTTGCTCTTAGCTGCATTTTTTTGTCTTTGATCCTAAATTAGACGGGAGAAATATTGTGCATACCTCTTTATAACCTTAATCATAATCTAGAACTCACAGGATGAAATACTTTGGTTTCGAATTTGTATTTGTATTTATTTATTATATACGAGTCATCAACATCATCAACAGCCTATAACAGTCCACTGTTGGACATAGGTCTCTCCTTAGAAAAGAGGTTTTGGCCTTCTATACCACGCTGGCCAGACGGGTTGGTATAGGGCTTTCCTTTTCTTTTCAGTGCTGTTATCCTGCGTAGATAGTTCCCTTAGTCGGCTCTTACGACACCCACGAGATGAATAGGGGTAACACTCCGTATGCTTAATCCGTCACCACCCGGATTAAGAGTCACCACACTACGAGTATATTAGGTTATTTATTCATTTACATTCTGGGATGATAATTGTGAACATTTTTTTTTTATGAAAAGGTTGCCCCCTTTCCATATTTTGTTATTCAAAGAAACAATGGTTCACTGTCAGGCCATGGCATTACTGCGGTTAAATCAGCCCATTTGTCCATTTGTCACAATGCATATTTTTCTGACATTCAAAGGGTCAAATGTGTCTTCTTCGCTATCATTGAACGTAAGATAACTAGTATGCACGTCATAATAGTTTTAAAGCAATAAAAACTGAATATAATGATAAAGGGTTTTATTATACCTTTATTTAAATGTATTTACTTAGTTATTGGAGTCAAGGTAAATTATGGTACCTATTTGATTATAAGGTTAAATCCGTCCCTAGTTTAGTGTTTATTCGATTTATCGATTTAGGTTATTATAGTCATATACTTAACATTTAACTCAATGTCAATTGGGTTCCGTGTGGAATACAGAGTGTCACCACCCCTATTTAGTTCAACATCATTCCTGTGGAACATAGATTATGTGTTCGCTAGTCGATAATTTACCTATAATAATTTTAGTCCGTGTGGTGACGGATTAAGAATACGGAGTGTACCTCTATTCATTCCGTGGCTGTCGTAAGAGCCGACTGAGGGAGCAAACTACGCAGGACAACAGCACTGCAAAGAGAAGGAAAACTTTATACAAGCCCTATACCAAACCATCTGACCAGCGTGGTATAGTAGGCCAAAACCTGCTTTTTAAGAGAGGCCAATGTCCAGTAGTCGACTACTAAAGAATTGGGTGCATCGGACTAGAATTTCAGTTATTATCCTTATCAACACAAAAACGTTTGCCACATACAGGATGGACTGAAGCGTATTCTGCACCTACATTTTGTCGACTACAATTTTAGTCCACTAACACAATAATATATATAATATATAACAAAAATATATACCAATAATTTATATATATGTATAGGGGAGAGTAATGAATATTGAACCGATGCTAAAATTGGTCTATTAGTGACGCTGCTAGCGCTTCTTTTTGTGTTGCTAATGTAAAAAAATAATGCCATTTTGGTAGAAATACAGAAGTGGTCCAATTTAAACGCCGATTCAATATTGGTGACTCTCCCCTAATAGTAGTAGGGGATTCCCCCTCTAATGTAAATGGGACTATTGCCAAATTGCTCTCAACCGGGAACAGATATTTCTATATAACCGTACTCATCTATTTCTAATTCTGTAAATTATGTAGATTAACTACACCCAGACACAGAACTAATGATCGTGCTTCACCACATAATATTTGTTCTGTCTGGAAATCGAACCCAGTCAATCGCCACCAACCTAACATTTAAATATAGATATATATATAGATAAAGATTTATATATATTACACCCAAACACAACAAGATGATTAGTTGTGTTTGGGTGTAATATATCTAAATCTTTATCTCCACACAGTACAAATTATTGTGTTTATTACGCAATAATTTGTACTGTGTGGAAATCTCACCTACATTTATGCTGTCGTAGAAATTCAAGAGATTAGTTTTGACATTCCGTTTTTGATCATCAACTGTTTCGTTGAGTTTAGGTCGCAGAGCGCGTTAAAATGCTGTTACGAAGTTTTAGCATCACAGCTAAATTTTTGTATGAATCGTTATTTTTTTGGTTACATTTATGCTTTGATGTTATATGATTCTAAAAACACATAATTTAAAACTGCACTGACTGCACGGTTTGATGGGTCACCTTGCCGTTATATACTGCGCTGAGTGTTATGGGTTCGATCCACACATGGGACAACACTTTGCGTGATCCACAAATTCTTGTTTTAAGTGTGTTTTGTTGTTGTGTTGAGGGGTGTTCTTTGTGTCCGTTTCATGTATGTTTGTAAATTTCCTAGCGACACAGGAGATACTTCTAGTGAGGGAGTTGTCTTTTAAAAGAAATAAAGGTATCTTTATATTCTGTTGAAAACAGTCTTATGTTTAAAAGGTGCGCACGATAGGTACCCACAAAAAAAGTAACGAGGTCATTCGATCACAAAATTTTACTCTTCAGATTTTTTCATACCCGAATCTTACATGAAACTTGATTCTTAAGGAGTGAACTCCAAAAATACAGCACTTGTTGGTGTTGCACTATGTTAAAAACGTTGAGCCATGACTATTTTGCTGGTTCAAATTTAAATTGAAGTATTCTCAATCTTATTGTTATTTCCTTTGTGACCTATATTCTCTGCATCTTTCACCGTATCTGGAAGAATATCATCTGCTGTGTCAGGCATCATGATCACGATTACTCCTGTCAATGTTGATGATAATCCGATAAGTAATGACGGCAAACCGTACCAGTACGTCGCCTGTAAAGATAAAAATATTAAATTTAGGGGTCTTCTTTATCTATAAATACCTTTAAAAAAGATGTGTACAGATTTTGGGAATCTTATAGGTAGCTGAAATGATGATTTATCTTGAAAAGAGTAACTCAATTTTTTGTTTAACAGAAAATGCTTTTTCTAAGACAACACATTTCGAATATATTGTATTCATACAGGATTACTGATTAAGTCGACTTAGATACTTTAGAAGGTTGTAATAGCCATTACTACTAATAGGTTTTACTATGAAATACCACATCCTAAATCTAACCATTGCCAAGATATTGAACTTTACCGAAAATTCGCCTAATACAATTTGTTTTAGAAATGATACATCATTTTTCCTCTTTTTATTAATTAATAAATCTTTGAAGTCCAATATCTTGAAAATGGTTAGGTTTGGGATATATCTATTAGAAACAATGCTTACTACAATACCCTAAAATATATAGGTTGACTTAACGAGTAACCCTATATATTGTATGTTTTATGTGAATTTAAAGGATTTTTTTCATGAACATCCTTGATATTGAATACCCGTAGTATAGTTCGTGTGAGGCCCTAGAAATATTAGCTTCTTTGTATATTTTAATCAACAATTTCTCAATTTCAAAACACGATTTTCTATTTTTTTTATATATTTTAGCTCCACTTACGGAGTTTATTATTCGCTCTTTAGATTACGAGATGTCTAGATGACCTGTCAAAACTGTCATAGCGTCAAAAAAAAAGTTCTATTTGCATGCACAAACGCATAATAAAGTAAGTGTTTTGTTTTATTTGATTTGTAGTGTGACACTCCATCTAGACACATAGATAATCTAAGATAAAACTTTCAAATAATATAATATATCTTACACATCTCACACACGGCCGTCTGATCCCAAACTAAGCAGAGCCTGTACTATGGTAACCCGACTGCTGATAAACATACATATATATATATTTTTAAATAGATACATATTATAGATAAATTACACCCAGACACAGAACAAATGACCGTGCTCATCACACAATATTTGTTTTGGGTGGGAATCGAACCACACATTTCTATAACACTCCGTATAAGAGATACACCTTAAACACATATGAGACAACTTACGACTCTTTTCCTAAATAACCAAAACTATATCAAAATTATGTTGTAACTGAAGTATTTAGAGTCAAAAGCTTATCTTTACTTGAAGTCAACTTAAAGCTAGAATTTGGTGACACATGTATTCAAATGGGAAAATGAGTTTCTTTGTTATGCTTTCACATTTTACCATTCAAATTTTAAATTATTTCTTCAATGGAAAGCTACAATATCAGCGGGTAACCATATGCCACTTTTTACAGCGTAAACCCACATAGGATGCGAGCAGAGCCGTGGGCAAAATCTATTTGTAACATAAATTTAGCTGAACTTTGTAACTATACTATAAAATGTTTCAAGTGTTGTTGCAGTGCTAAAACGTAATGTAAGTTATCAAAGAGAAGTAAATAGGAACGATATTGTTTAAGTTGTATGTCTTATATTATCAGCGTCTTAAGGTTGTGATGGCTGTTCACCATAAGATTCGCGTATACTCCTTTACTTATAAATTTAGACTTAGATAGTCGTGTTCATGACTAGAGTTTGTTCTCGACTTCGCTTGACAATTTTTCTGGGATACCCTATGTTTTTTACTGTACAACTCTCAATCTTCAACAACGACAAACTTCTAGCGAAGTGTATAAAAGACTCCATGATAACCAGTAGTGCGGTTAAATCGTACATCGAGAATAGCATCATGCGTGTTGAAAATATTAGTTAAAATTAGTTAAAATTTCATACATACCAACAAAGGCGTCTGCGTTGCTAACATAGCAGCTGTTCGACCCAAAGACGAACACAAAGAATGCATAGTATTCCGTAAATATGTAGGAAATAATTCAGAGGTATATAAGTATATGATCTCGTATGATATCGTCGCCATAAACTTGCCGAGCAGAAACAGCGATGTCGTGAGCAGTATTTCATCTGAAAAGGATAATGTTTAAATTATAAAACATTAGTACTTACAGAAGTTCCAACATTTTATATGAAATCGATGAATTCAAAATAATTCTAATAATATTCAAGTTACCTTTAGGCACAAATGATTGCGATACACAGAACACACCCGTTAGTAAAAATGAGAATATCAAAGGTTTCTTCCTTTCGAACCTTTTAAGTACTAAGCATAGCACAACACTTGCTGGAAGCTCACAAAACTTCATTAATCCAAAGTTGAGATATTTATTGCCTTCTAGTTCTACAGAATTCATTAATAGGGTATATTTACTGAAGAGTCCCGTCGTCCACATACATACACATGCTGCAAATCTAAGCAATAGTGTTCTCGATGAAAAAGTTATTTTGAAGATCTTTGCCATACTAATATTTACTTTAGGTGCTTTTTCACAGTAAATATTCTCTGAACAAACTTCACTGATATTTATATTATCCATTTTAGCTGCACTTTTTATAATATTTTCAGCTTTTTCTTTCCGTCCAGTTATTAATAGCCAGCGAAGACTTTCGTCTAGCAGGAAAGGGTAAAGTAAAATTAATAGAGCGGGTGCATAAATAACCAAAAGAAAGGTTCGCCAATATGGCACAGCCCAGGCTATAACTGCCATCAATATTCCTGCTAAAGATGTAACCGCCGTCATTATAGCGATGAACGTCACGCGATTCTCTTTTGTTACCATTTCAACTCCTGAAATGTGACATAGACATTATTAGGTCATTAGTTTTCATATTGTTCATATAGCTATATGAAATGTTAAAAAAAAACATTCAGAAAACTTTTTTTATGATATAAGGAAGCAAACAAGCAGACGGGTCTCAATTAGGTGACCCATCCTTTCTTTTTAACTTGTGGAAACCCCCTCGGGCCGTCACCGTAGGTTTGCGGCGGGGCGGTGTGTGGGGATCGAACCGACTAAAACCTCTCAGTGTGCTATTTCGAACCTGAGATAGGAGGGTTCCGGGATCAGCTGATATTAAGACATCTGAAGGTGATCCACCCCTACTCCAGCGCAGTTCCATCATCTCGTTGCCATCAGGTAAGTAACAGCCATCGCTCATTGCCACTTGCAAGTCTAGAGTTACAGTCTCTCCCTCTAGTGACTAGAGGGAGAGAAAGTGTGGTCTCCGTTAACCTCACTCACTCGGTGAAGAGCAACCAAAAAATTGTTTAAAATCGATTTTGTGCCAGGCCGTGGTATCACTCCGGCCGAGCCGGCCCATTTGTGCCTAAGAATTGCTTGCCTACGGTAAAGTTACTATAAAGTCACTGCAATTGTCATTTTTTTTATTAACATCTCAATTTACTTAATAGAGTAAAATGATAAAATTATATTTATTTCTGTAAGTAAATCTTTTGAGGTATTTTTACAAGTAGCACTTTACAGTTAGAAGGCGGCATTTTCTAAGAGTCGTGTGGGAAGAAACACCGAAACAAACCACAGAGATGTCTTTTTTTAAAGCCCGTGTATAATGTTAAAGATAACTATGTGAGCAGTATAGGGTCTGGGTTGGAATTATGAAGAAAAGACCATAGTTTCGAGTCGGCACGTCCATACAGACGGCATACGGGCCCCAGGTCATCGTGTAGCCTAACCGATATAATCAGGATGAACAACCCGGAACATGACACTACTGCCAGCAGGACACTTGAGTAGGCCGTGGAAACACTCAAAAAGTACCAGAAAGTTACTAAAATATGAACTAACATTATAAGTCTACAGTACACTCACATTTACATACTTATACAAAAAAAAAAGTTTATTATACAATTCAATTTCAACTAAATAGGTATTTATATCAAACATCTATTAAATTAAGAAGTCTTCTTATATAAAAATACTGAAATTGATATAAATAAACACTTTTATTAGACCATCAAAGTGTGTACTTGTGCAAAAATGAAATTGATAAACTTGATTATTTGCGTTATGTTGATTAGAACTGATTGTAAATCACATTACAGTGAGTCACAAGTTGAATCGAATAAATATTCTGTATTCTTACCTAACATATATGTCGTCGAGTATGGGTCACCAAACATAGCTTCAATTAACTCAAGGACGATGTAGAGCCAATATGAATACACAACACTCCTTCCCAAGCCCATAAAAGCTGCAACTAATCCTGTTGTAATTATTAAAATTTTTCTCCCAAACCTGGAAAATACGAAGCAAATGAGCTGAATGAATGTTCCTATATTTAACGCAACGTCAAAGGCCTATCAATTAGTTTTGCATAAATCTGCATAATGCATTGGTGTCTGAGTCAGGTGATTACAACGATTACGTCACTGTGAATGTCAAGAAAGAACAATGGCAGAAACATATTTACCTAAAACTGAAGCGTTTAAAAAATTGACTAACAGTAACCTTACTAAATATTTTTTCTATGATTTATCATTATACCGCCATGTGTTGTATAAGTCTAATAAGAGATTGGATATTTTTAAAGATTTTATTTGACCTAAGTACGTAATGTCAGAATCGCCATCACGAACTGACTAGGGATGCGTGATGGCATTATTATATTATGGAACGTTTTATCGATAATTGATTGTTATAACTTTGGCTTAAATATCTATCGAAGGTTCACCTATTATGATTATGAATTTGCTTCAGCCCACGGGTTTACTCATACGCTACCGTAACTAGTACTGTAGTGACTAAATCAACCTAATTAGAATTAATTTAGAATATTTTTGACTCCTTTTAAAAGATTTTTGCTACACCAAAATAAATAGAATATAGTTACGTTATTTTCTTACAGAAAAATACTAAAACAATATACTGCTTAGTGTGATGAGAAAAAGACATTGTAGGTTGATAACGGCATATAAATAGACATGCATCGATATTTTTAAAATGTCGATACGTCGTCGTCGCACTTACTATAACCCGGCAATCTCCGTCCCCGCCACCGTCTGTCACCCCGCAGGACGGTCGCGCACAGACGGCGGAGCGGGACCGGGAGAGGTTTAGAACTCTCCCGGCCCGCCAGGCCCGGGCACGGGCCAGGCAGCGCAGGCGACTCAGGCGCCGGAGGTCGCAGAACGACCTCCGTCCTCCATAAGCGCAGGCCTGGGGGTGACAGGTGAGGCCATCTGTCACCCTAGCAGAAGCAGGCCGGGGAGGCGGCGAGCGCGTTGCGAAGCGCGCTCGCTTCCAGGGAGCACAGGGAACATGGGGTTCCCACACGGGGCGGGGGTCGTCTACTCGTCTGTAGATGACCCGAGGTATGTCGGGGCACCAGGGCCTTCCTTTCTAGGGTATACCTGGTTCCCCGGCTATTAGTACCCGGCGAAGGCGTGCGGTTTTAGTCGGTTCGAGTCCGACATGCCACCGACAGGTGGTATCCGAGGGGATTTCCGCACGGGAAAAAAAAAAAAAAAAAAAAAAAAAAGGACGGTCGCGCACGACGTTGACGGACTATAGTCTTGTCGTTTGACACTTACACGCATGACTTACATACCATTTCTTACAAGGCAATTGTAGTTTATTTGGTTGTTTTACTTTTGTTTAGTATTAAACTCTCATATATGTTTATTTTAATTTCATATAGTGTTACTCCATTATGCATGATGTGATGCCTTAAAATGTTGTGCATTAATCTCAATATAATGGATGCATGCTTTAGATTTTAGTAAATAATGTCACAACTACTGACTGTTGAATAACTAAATAATTAAATAAATGCTCCCGCCTTGTGTAAATGTGTATTGAAGTACATTTATTCAAATTATTATTAATAATTTATGTATTTATGGCTAGTATTACACCTGCTATGTAAGCGAAGATTTTTTTCTATTGTTTACCAATACATGCCAAGCAAATACCCTTCCTTCCTTCACCCATTTAGAGAGTCGGCTAACACTTTCTACAGCAAAATAGGGTTGCTTATAAGTAATAATAACGATGCATAATATTTTCGAACATATGACACACAACGCCATCTAGTTTCAAACAAAACATTTACAATATTTTAGTACTTAACCTCGAAACATTCAAAATCCAATATCTTTTTTCCTAGACTTCTTTCGCTAGTAATTTTTATATGAGGATGTTCAAGAATAAATTCTCAAGGGTTATAGGCATTTTTGATATTTAAACGCTGTCATTTCACTTCAAATAAAATTATGTATGGGGACCTGCCATTGTCCTTTTATTAAAGTCGAAGAAATATAGTACGTGTATTTCTGTTTTATAGACACATGTGAGTTATCACACTTTAAGCTCCCTCCAGCCCAGGGTAAGGGGTCAGGTTGAACCTTAAGTAACCTCTTCCAATTGTTGAAAAGCAACGAATGAATTGTTTGATACTGGTTTTCTTTGAGACCCTGGCGTCACTTTGGTCGAGCCGGTCCAAATGTGAATAGTGATTATACGGAAGCAGGATTTTCCTTTTATATTAATATTCCACAAAATGATTACGTTAATAAATTTTGTTTCTTCCTATAGGCCTCCATCCCAAAACTTTCAAACTTCAAAACTTTCCAATTATGGTGCAGAAGCCAATAAAAAGGATTTCCTCCGAGAAGAATTGTTTTTATTTAGATGGTAATGTTTTCTTTGTAATCTGTATAAAGCGTGCTTACTTATCAGCCAGAGGTCCGATAATTAGTAAACCAATCATATATCCAAAGCAGTGTACGGTTGCAACAAATAGTCTCTTCCAGTCCTGACAAGCTAGGTTGAACTAAAATAGAAAGTAATGTCTAGCATGAATTCAATGTTAAATTTTAATAAATAATAAGCGTAGCCCCGGCCATAAGTACCGAATAATAAGAAAACAACTTACTTCACTAAAAAAAGCATTCGGATCTTCGTATTTCCATTCAGTGCATTTTACTGATTTATTGGTCTCTTTATCTATTCTATGGCATCTGTCATCATATGTATTATTTTCGAAATATGGCTCGTTACATCTAAAAAATATTTTTATTTTGTATTTATTATTTTGTATTTATTATTGTATTAGCTTATCTTATTTTTCATTATCTTATTCTTTGAATTTTACTAGGTATAAAATATAGAGGTACAATATTATTATTATCCTAATTACGTTAAAATATATTTGGTTTTATAAAAATACATAAAAAAAAATGTCTTCCTCCGGTATCGATCACAGGGACCAAGCTACCAGTGGTAACTGCCTAACGCAAGCATCTGAAGATGTCTCTCAAAGCTCTTAGCAAAAAGCCAGGGGCCGATATGTCTATCAGCCATCTATCAGAGGGTTTCATCCTCCCAGATTCCACTTACCTGGCTCTTTTTACATGCATGATTGCACATTTCATTACACCAAATGTCTTTTTTTATATATTTACTGACGGTATGAGTTACTTCGATTGTTCTTATCAGTTGGAAACGACTACAGGCAAATAGTTTCAAACCATTCAAGGAAAAGAAGTGGGATATAACCTTATTTTCTCTCCGCAACCGATATCCTAGTCCTGAGAGTACATAGTGCTGAGAGGATTCAAAGCTAAGCAGAACCACAAGAGACTTAATCTGTCACCCTGAAATATTCCCCTCTTAATCTTAATATACTCGCTGTCAATCCGCGTCGCGACATCCTGGATAGCAAAGACACATTCTTACATTCTCCATTGCAGCAATTCTCATAGGTCACTCAACCTTCAGAAATTATATTGTTATATTATTATTTATCTACACAAGTGAACCAAAATTAAATTTTGAAGAACTTAACTTCAAATAATTTTTATGTTGTCGTCAAAATATAAACATAGGTCTTTTTGAAAATCAAGTTTTTGTAAATTAATTTTAAATAATTGATAAACTCCGTTAAAAACAGTTGAACAATGGCGGCACGTTTAATAAAACAAAGCATTACCTGTATTTCACATCAGATATTATAAACACATATTGAACACAGTGCATCGCATTTAAGGACCCCGCAAACAATAAAAGGGAAAACAGTTTAATATAGTAGGGACTCCGCAAATTAAACTTTTTAAGCACATTTTCTATGTCCATATCCTTTGGTGCTGACATTTCAAAACTGTTAAGGCACTAAGCATACCCAAAAATAAACTATGAATAATTATTCAACTTTAAATAAAGACTAGTAACATTCAAACGAATCTTTCATTTCAAACTGAACGAGTTTTTAAAAGATACTTGATTTTTATTCTACTACGATAAGCTGGTTCATTACTGGCCTCGGGTATTTAAATAGGTTTTATGTTTGTGCGTTACATGCCTACTCTTAAAAGATTACGATTTTAGGAGCAAGCGTAAATACATGTTTTTTTTAATCATATATTATATTATTATTACAAACCGGTCTGTTTTAATCAATTAACTGCTTGTGGTGTTAAAGAGTGTATTATGTCCATAAATTCCAATGCTGTTGGAAGCGATTGCATAAGCCGTAACATGATCCAATTAATTCTTGATGAACCTACAATATGCCATATCCTAAATTTCCCCCGTTTTTTGCAATACTTTTCCGGAGGCATGGAAAGAACTACTTATCCCATTAACTAAAAAGAAGAATCCCACATCCTTCTCCGAGTATCGTCTCATTTCCATATTGCCCTTTCTTTCAAAAGTCCTTGAACGTCTTGTTCACACCCAGTTAAATTCATTCCTTAATAAAAACCAACTCCTAAGTCCTCTCCAGTCAGGTTTTCGTGCGGGTCATAGTACGGCAAGTGCGTTGATCAATGTTACTGACGACATCAGGCTTGGAATGGAAAATAGAAAACTCACAGTTCTTTCTTTACTGGACTTTAGCAATGCTTTTAATACACTACTTTGTTTTATAACTGCCAAAGGAATGCTGTTGTCCTGTATAAATATATATTTTTTATTTTTTGTTTAATTTACACTTTTTTCTCAACAAATCTGCCCATGAAATTACCTATTTACAGTCTATTTGTCCATCCAAGGCTCCCTGTAAGAGATTGCTTTTTAGCGATAAGGCCGCCATTTGTACATGGTCATTAACTTGGAATACTATTGTATGTATAATATCCTGAATTGGTGTACAATAAAGATTATTCTATTCTTTTCTATACCAACAACTTACTAGATCGGAGGGCTCGCACTTTCTGGAAAAGGTCATTCGAGTGACATGAGGCCCTATACTTTTTGACTTATTGCTTAAATTGTCCAATACATCCTTAGGTATAAGCAAAATGCTTTGTCTGCTATTGCATTTCCTTTCCTATCAATTTTTCTTACGAGCCTTTTTCCCAAACTAGCTTGAGGTCGGCTTTTTAGTGTACTAGGACACTGCTGAACTTAATTTTTTTTTACGTGGAGTGACTGCCACCAGGACTCCACAACTAAGTAGTTAGACGATATCGAAGTTCTGTAGAAACACTGTTGACAGACTTTTTAGGGCTCCAACTATCCGTAACAATTGCCACAGATGTTCATATGGCAACCAGGACCGATGGCATGTAGGGGTCTCAATGTAATAAAAATGACCCAGTAATAGGTTTAGGGAGTATTCCTTGTGACACGTCCCATTTTTCCATGTAATCGTTAAAGTTCCAATTCTATAATTTTAGTAGGCAAATTATGGGCCCCTAATATACCTCTGTTTACTCTTTCAGGGATGTTAATATGCCTCTGTTTACTCTTTCAGGGATGTTATATGCGAGTGTGTATGAATGTAATAATCTAATTAAACAATCTGTGATTCATTTATGTAGGTATCAATCAGTTATTATGGGAAGTCCCAAAAAAAAAATACTGGACCTTGATATCATTTTATATAAATTACTTTACTCGTAAATTATTATGTTGAATTCTCCTCAATTTCATATTTCAATAAAATCAATAACAACGCAAAAACGACGGGTGTTATAAGTTTGACGTCTCTGTGTATGTGTGTGTCTGTGTGTGTCTGTCTGTGGCATCGTAGCTCCCGAACGGATGAACCGATTTGATTTTGTTTTTTTTTGGTTTGAAAGCTGAATTAGTCGGGAGTGTTCTTAGCAGAGTTTGATGAAAATCAGTTCAAGATGGCCCTCGCCACGAAATGGCGGATTACATGTTTTTTTACAACTCAATATGGGTATCAAATGAAAGGGCTTGACTAGTAGAATACTATACACTCTGACAAATTTCAAATCCTAGATGTGTGTCGGGGGTTTGTTTTTAATTTAATTATGTTGTAGTCGGAATAACGTGATCGTTTTTTGTCAACCCCTTCAGTATTCAATTATTATTATTATATGCTAGAGTACTAACCTCCTTTCTAAGGAGAGGCCTATGTCCAGCAGTGGACTGTTAAAGGCTGTTGATGATGATGATGATGCTAGAGTACTATTAAAAATATCTTTACACACTCAAATGAAATGACACTGCTTCTTGAGCAGTCAGATAAAAATAACAAAACATATCTTAAATTAAAAAAATCACATTAAGTAATAAAATTAAACATAAATTAAAAATGACAAAAATCAAAATACACCGAAGCGTCTTTCATAGCTCCCGTTAACGTACGCGACTTGATTAGTGGACTTGATTGGTTTTTAGTTAAAGTGTATTACTTATCGGAATCGTATTACAATGAGAAGTACTGAAGCCAATATTGGTTTGGATTGTATACCCTATTAATATTTTCTCATTATTATTTTTCTGTCTGTCGTATTTCCCTGAGATAGGAATTCGTTCGTCATTTGAGGTTGAAACATATTAAATTGAAAAAAAACTTGTAAACCAGGATCGTGGTCATCACACACATCATATCAACAAACAACTGGACAAAGGAGGAACCTCCTTAGAAAGGAGGTTTTGGCCTACTATAAAACGTTGGCCAGACTGGTTAGTATAGGTTTGTTGCAAGTTTTCCTTCTCTCTGCAGGTGCTCAAATTAAACCAAAATCATATTCGCAAGACAGCTGACGCTAGATCCCTAAGGCCCAGCAGGGAGAATAATAAGCTATTTTAATAAAATAATAATAATCTTTTCAGACATTTTACACACAACGCCTAGTTTCAAACTAAGCAGAGCTTGTACTATGAAAGCTAGATTGTATAGAATACTTTTATGCTTTTTTTTCTAAATACTATAATAAAACTCCGAACCAAATATAAATACAATACTAATTATGATGTAACGAAGCAAATTATTATGTGTTAGATGTCCAAAATGTTATTATTATTATAAAGCCTTGCTTGTTTTGTTGTCTAATGAATAAAGAAGATACATGGCTATCTGTTACATAGTTCCCTTTTTACAAAACGACCCCAAAAAGTGCAGACAAGCGAGAGAAATAATCTTTTCATTCCTTTCTTTCTTTTCTTTTAAGAAATACAACTCTCGCATTAGGAATATATCCTGTGTCGCGGGGGATTTTACATTTGTGGATCACACACAGTGTCGATCCATGTGGGGTTTGAACCTACAACAAGTAGCGGAGTAGGAAACGACGTGGCTACTGCTTAATCCACTACGCCTTCCCTGCAGTCAAAAGATGTTTGACATCAACAACATTGTGCCTTAGTATGATCATCATTATCAACAGTCTTTAATGGTCTACTGCTGCACATAGGACACTCCTTAAAACCTTTCTAATTAGAGGCCTAGGTTTTGGCTGATTAGACGGGTTGGTTTTGTTTCAAACCAGGCGGCGGAGGCGCGCTTACCTGCGCCTCATGCCGCCCTGAGTGTGGCCGCGGGTGGACGGGATGGGTTCTCCCCTCCACCCGCATTAGTTTGGCCAGCCGCGAGGGGGCGGCGTCCGCGTGTGCCGGACGTCGCCTAAAGAGAGGGTCCACTGAGACGGAGCCCGCATCAGGAGCGGGCGCTGGGAGGGGTCCAGAAGGCGATAACTACCTGGACCCCTGGAAGCGCAAGGAGGGTACACCGTGTGGTTTTAGTCGGTTCGAGTCCGACACACCGCCCCGCCGAACGGGAGCCCCGGGGTGACGGTCCGAGGGGATTTCCACAAGTTAAAAAAAAAAAAAAAAAAAGGGTTTTGTTTCAAGTTTTCTTTCTCTTTGTAGTGCTGTTATACTGTGTAGTTTGCTCCCTTAGTCGGCTCTTACGACATCCACGGGAAGAATGAGGTTGGTGACACTTTGTATTCTTAATTCATCACCACGTGTTAGTATGTCGCAATATTATTTGATATCGGTGATTGCATTAACAATTATTTGTTTATGCTTATAAATTTTAAAGTAAAATAAGAAGTATCAAGGATTAGGACAGAGCGAAGGCTTAAATCTTTTCAACAGTATTGTATGTAGATGATATATTGATCTATTCCAGGGAGTTAAAGACTCTTTTAATCAATGTACGACGACCGGATGGCGTAGTGATTGGGTATCGGACTGCTATCACAAATGTCGCGGGTTCGATTCCCACTTAAGTCAAACATTTGTGTGCATGAACATTTGTTTAATTTAGTCTGGGTGTTTCTAAGTATAATATGTATGTATTTACAAACAAAAAAAAAGTATTATATCATTTGTCTAGTACCCATAGTTAGTTTAGGACTAGATGGCAATAGGACGGATGTGTGAATGTGGTAGAATATTATTATTATTAATGTTGATTTGGAGGCAATAAAAAACTGATCCGACAGGTTTCGTTTAACGTTAAATCCGTCAACATATCAAGCTACTTTAATAGGCTGCCCACAAAAAAAAACAACATTTATGTAACCAGCGTTACGAATATGATTTTAAATGAATCAGTTCTCTCACTATAACTACAGTTAACGGTTTTGGTATGTTCATAGATATATTGTGAAATAAAACATAATACATAATACATTGTGAATAAATCATATTATCGTATTATCAACCACTAGACTACAAAAAGTAAGCAAGTCTTTTCGTTGTCAGGGTGTGCGATTTTATAATAAAGTGCCAAGCAAATTCTATGAATTGAGTTTTAACAAATTTAAGTCTTTAGTAAAGCTAAAACTGTGTAAAAAGGCTTACTACACTATTACAGATTATTTCCACGACAAATTTGCTTGGGATTGATGCTGCTCACTTCCACATTTACGTTCCCATCTTTATTGTTAAGTTTGAAAGTGATGGACATTTAATTATTATGTTTTGGTGTATTTCGTATTTTGTTTGTTTTAATTTGTTTATTTTTCGTTGAATTTGAATTGTATAGTTTTTTTGTGTAACTATGTAAATGTGAGTATAGTGTAGGCTTGTAATGTTAATTCATATTTTAGTAACTTTCTGGTGGTTTTGAGTGTTTCTACGGCCTACCCAAATGTACTGCTGGCGAAAGTGTCATGCTTCGGGTCGTTAATCTTGACCAATATTGGTTGGGCTACACGATGGCTGGAGTCTTTACGCCGTCTGTATGGACAGGCCGACTCAAAACTATAGTCCTTTCTTCAAAAGGCCTACCCAGACCCCATACTGTACTCAGTTTTATTTAACTTTGTTCACGGACTTAAAAAAAGACACCTCTGTGGTTTGTTTCGGCATTTCTTCCCAAAGTGAGTCTTAGGAAATGCCGACTCCTTCTAGCTGTAAAGTCCGATTTGTAAAAATATCTGAAAAGATTTACTTACAGAAATAAATATCATTTATTATTATTATAGTAGGTAGGTACTTGTCCGTGTGGTGACGGATTAAGAATACGGAGTGTAACCACCTCTATTCATCCCGTGGGTGTTGTAAGAGCCGACTAAGGGAGCAAACTACGCAGGACAAGAGCACTGCAAAGAGAAGGAAAACTTGAAACATACCCTATATCAACCCGTTTGGCCAGCGTGGTATTGAAGGCCAAAACTTCCTTTCAAAGGAGAGGCTTATGTCCAGCAGTAGACTACTAAAGGCTGTTGATGAGTAGGTACTCTATGTACGAGTAAGCTGGGAAATCCAGGTAGCCTTGAGTGGGGTGCGTGGTCCGGAACCTCCTTGTGGTGCACCCTGGGCAACGGAGACGGCAGCGCCTCTCTCCCTAGGTGGGGGAGGCGCTGCCGCCTGCGGCCAATTCCGGCCGAGATGGGAACGGCCCGTCAAGGGCTGTTCGGAGGGCTGCTTTCCGCGTGTCCCTCTGTTTGGCAGAGGGCATAGGGGAGAGCGGGCTGGGGGCGGACGGGTCCACTGCAGCTGGCTCTGTCCAGAGGTGGGGGACACTGGTCTGACGCAGACCACCGTCCGGCCATGTCGTAACCCTGACTGGCAACGATCAGGAATGACGGCTCTTCGAGGGCTACGAGGAAGGCAACCTCTATAAAAAACCCTGGGGCGGACGGACCCGGTCTGGTGCAGACCCCGTCCGGCCCAGCCGTAATCCTGAATGGACAGGACCGGTGGATCCTCGGATCCGCGAGGACGTAAACCTCTATAAAAAATGCTCTAAGCCCACGCTCTGACGCCTGGCAAGGGGCTGAGTCGCTGGAGGGAGTCCAGTGCCGAAGGCGTCCCCGTCGAAGGACGTTAAACTAAAAAACATGACATGAGGCCAAGGATTATTAAATCTACCCAGGAGGGTCCCGGACACACAGTGTCTGGGGAATCCCTCCCGGAGCCAAACGGCTCCGGCAGCTCCCACTCGTATTCTGGGGGGAGCACCAAATGTCGAACCTGCCCGAGCAGTAAATCCGGCGACGTTATCGCGGAGGACGCGAAAAACCTGGAGAGGAGCGGAGCGAGTACCCCTATGGTCTCAGCTGCGGAGCAGCACCAGAAGGGTACTCCAAAGCGCAAAAGGCGCTCGCTTCGCCTGGGCCTGAAGAGGCAATTGGAGTCGGCCTCGAGCGATGAAGCCTCGGCTCCCAAAGTCGGCACAAGCCGCAGAGGCGCTCGCGGCGGAGGCCGACTCCCCAAGGCCATGGTGGCCCGGAAGAAGGTGGCGGTCCAGTCCGCGGCGCTGGGAGGAGCCGAAGATGGGGGTCTGGGACGGAGAAGACAGGAGGGGGTCGCGTCCGAGATGTCGACCACTGATGTGGGGAGCGGGGGTGGGGGTGCTGGCCTCGTTGAGCTGCGAGGCAAAACCGGCAACCCCGTCGACCGGATCGAGGAGGCGCTTGAGGCGCCTAACGTGGATGACGACGACGTGCCTGAGGTCACTGGGGTGGAACTAAGGGTGGCGGTGTTACGGCTTAAAGCCAAAAACACCGCCCCGGGACCCGATGGCATTCCTGGCCGAGCGTGGGTCCTGGCCTTAGTCGACGAGGCTCTCGAGCCCCGACTGCGAGGGTTTTTCAGCGCATGCCTCGAGCGGGGCCAGTTTCCGAAATTGTGGAGGACGGGGAAACTGGTCCTCATCCGAAAGGAGGGGCGCCCGGCGGACTCACCGTCCGCCTACCGGCCCATAGTGTTGCTTGACGAGGTGTGCAAGCTCTTTGAAAGAGTGATTGCAAGGCGCCTCGTCAAGCATCTCGTGATGGTTGGGCCGGATCTGGCGGACAACCAGTACGGTTTCCGTCAGGGGCGCTCCACCGTGGATGCGATCATGCGCGTGAAGGCTCTTGCGGAGGAAGCAGTCTCCCGGGGCGAAGTGGTGTTGGCGGTGTCCTTGGACATCGCCAACACCCGTCGAGAGCCGTCGTCTACCCCAGTAGGACCGGTCTCGGTAGGCGTGAAATGTCGTGCGGTGTTCCGCAGGGGTCGGTGTTAAGGCCACTCTTGTGGAACATCGGCTACGACTGGGTGCTTCGTGGTGCCTTCTTGGATGGTGTCGCCGTCGTGTGCTACGCGGACGACACACTCGTGACGGCGCGCGGCAAGACGCACCACGAGGCAACCCTGAGGGCCACGGCCGGGGTTGCCCAAGTCGTTGAGCGTATCCGGCGGCTGGGTCTGGCGGTGGCTCTGCACAAGTCCGAGGCCCTGTTCTTCCACGGGCTTCGGAGGAAGCCGCCTGAGGGATCTAGCCTCTCGGTAGGAGGCACTCGCATCGGCATTGAGCCCTCGATCAGGTATCTGGGGCTCGTACTCGATGGCCGATGGGACTTCGGATATCATTTCCGAGGTCTGGTCCCCAAGTTGGTTGGGGCAGCGCGTGCGTTGGCGCGGCTGCTGCCCAACATGAAGGGACCCGATGACTCCTGCAGGAGACTCTACTCGGGGGTTGTGCGGTCCATGGCCCTTTACGGGTGCCCGGTATGGGCGGGGGCCCTGAAGGCCAGCAACGTCGCGATACTGCGACGACCGCAGCGAATGCTGGCCATCAGGATCATAAGGGGGTACCGCACGATCTCCTTTGAGGCAGCGAGTCTCCTGGCCGGAATTCCACCGTGGGACCTGGAGGCGAGAGCCCTTGCGGCACTGTATCAGTGGCGCAAGGAGGCGCAGGAGTTGGGTCGATGCCCCGAGATTCGAGAAATCGATGACCGGAAATCCCAACTCCGCCAGGTCATCATAGGGGAGTGGAGGGAACGACTCGGGCAACCGAGCGCTGGGCACGCCGTCATTGCGGCGGTAAGACCCGTTATGGAGGATTGGCTCGAGAGGCGTCACGGGACCCTCTCATACCGATTGACGCAGGTGATCACTGGGAAGGGATGTTTCGGAGATCACCTGTGTCTGATCCGCAAGGAGCCAACGCCTGAGTGCCACCACTGCGATGGCCAGACCGTGGACACGGCTCTCCACACGCTGGCAGAGTGCCCGGCGTGGGTTGAGCAGAGGCGAGACCTCGTGGCGACATGCCACCGACAGGTGGTATCCGAGGGGATTTAAGCACGGAAAAAAAAAAAAAAGGTAGCCTTGAGTTTACTAACTCGCTTAGAAGATAACTATCATCTTGTGTAGTCTTTATCGTTGGATTTCTTCTCCCAAGCAAGACGCAAACGTTGCCTGTGCAGTCTTTAGTATCGCCAGTTGACTTAACACTTGTCGACTATTTTGATGTCTGCTGCAATTCAGTTTTTCAATAAAAGCATTAGATTCATAGTGAATGTGTAAAAGTACGGTCATATATTTTCTTATCGCATTATGGTTAGTCATTACGCAAGGCAACGCAGAAATTTACGGGCGTCGATTAAGCTGTAGTCTAATCTTCTCCTTTTAAACCACTTGATAAGCTAACTTCTCTCTTCTAGTAGGTGTGGTCAAGTCTATTAATGTTATTCTTCTGTGTTCCATCCATATTTAAAGTATAGTTTATTTTATAACTGACAAGCTTAAAAGGTACTTCAACTACACAGATTTATTGAAAGGCCTATGAATGAATCATACTTTTTAAATTTATAAGCACACATGTGTATATGTACACATGTATTGTGTATACTTATTATGTACATGTATTTGACATGGTTGCAATGAGCGTAGTCATTTAACTTCTACAAACACAAATGAATGTGTTCCTAAACATACGCAGGTCTTAGTGTACATAGTCTAAATAAATTAAAAAATATATATTTTAAAACAGTAATTACTATAAAACTCATTATTTTTTACCATAGCCACAAGTGGTGCCATGGTGCTGCATCACAATGACGTTTAATCGCCTTCGCAATTAGATCGGGAATGAGCAGACCAATTAAGCTCTCATTAGTATAAGCGAATGCGATCCAATCTGCAGATCCTAACTATCGACGAATTTATGAGGGGATGCGTAAAATAATTGTTATTATGTTTTGTAAAACGTAGATTTTTTTTTTATTTCATGTTTCTAACTTTGAAATTGACAAACTTCCACATAACAGATCATCTCTTGTTTTAACTCCTGAGGGGTGAAATTTCCAAAAATCCTTTCTTAGTGAGTGTTTACAATATAAAAAGCTTTAACTGTCAAAGTTTCAAGTTTGTACCCTTAACGGCTTGGGATCTGCGCTGCTGAATCAGGTCAGGGTAATTAATTTTATGTGTATATATGAAATGGACACTCATTTATAAACAAAAAAAACTTAAATTATTGCCTAACTGATTAACTGACGGACAGAAATTATGTTTAGAAACTTCGAGAGCTTAAAATTTCTTATAGAGTTTTCCCCATTCTTTTACGAAAACTTTCATTTCCCCACATTATATTTAAAAAAAACGTGAAGTTCTGGAAAAATATGAGACTTTTCTGTCTTCGTTTTGAAATGAGGTTGTATCTTCATTTGAAGTGACACGTAGTATAGTATAGTTAAAAAGCAATGGCTAAAAAAACCCTGACTATTTAATGTATATATATTATTTCCTCCTTTCTAAGGAGAGGCCTATGTCCAGCAGTGGACTATTAAAGGCTGTTGATGATGATATTATTTCGAGACCAATATTACAATAGACAAGCAAAACAAAACATAAACACTCCAAAATACTAGTATATTGTTAGATCGTACCATTTCTTCACCTTATAACTAGCATAGACGGAAGAATCAACGACAAGGAGGTGCCGTTATCATAATATTTTATTATAAACCGATATTATACCATAAGGCTTCAACAAGAACTCAAAACTCAGGATATAGCATATAAAAGTCAACGAGGGACTCTTTTACACTATTCTGTGTGACGATACACTTGGGATACAGATGAAATATTTTTATACATAATCTACAGTTTGTTTTAAGAGTTGAAGTAAACAGTGAAGTGTTAATGTCGGAGTTAAACCCAATAATGTTGGTGTTTTGTAGCCTTGCTGCCAAAAAAATTATTATGTAATTTATCGATGTTAGTGCATCTTTAATTTAAATATATAAATCGGGAATTAACCAGGCTTAGGTCATAGAATGGCAACACCGTATTTCCTAGGGGGTCATCTACAAGCCGTAGATGGCCCGAGGTACGTCGGGGTACCAGAGATTTTCTTACCAGGGTACACCTGGTTCAAGGATACTGGTGGTTTTTAGTCGGTAGGTGGTATCCGAGGGGAATTTCGCACAGAAAAAAAACGTAACATTGAATAAAGTATGTAATTAAATATATAAAAATATAAATATAATATCATCATTTTTGATCAAATTTTACTAATCCTGAAACCAGCCAAAAAAAGAAACGCTTCATTATATTTATTAAAAAAAAAATAGATTTACTTCTAATTTTACTGTATTTAATAAGTAAAATTCTTGAATTTAACTAGTTCCTGTGAATTTTGTAACGCCTACAAACTGTTAGAACAGTTTGGCGAATAGAGACATTGTCAAAAAAAAATGTAACTTTAATGTGAATAAAGCTTATTTAAAAAAAAACATATATATGTTATATACACATATGAAAATGTTTAATATAAAAGCCAGAGAAATTTACCCCACATCTCGTAGCAAACTGATCTGTGGTCACACGGTACCGAGCCTACGGAGCCAATCAAGCCGAATGTTTTCCGAGGCAGTATAGAGCCCCCGGCGAGCCCTTATTTCCTGTACAGTTATCGTGGCTCCTACCATTTGCTATTTCGTTTATGAGTTTTGCATATAATTTACTTTATTGAAGAAATAAATAGGCGTTATAATATACCTTAAAAAAAAAATGTGATGTAACTTATTGAACCCGAAAAATATTCCATACCTTTTTAAATTTTAAACAAACTTTTATTAACGTTTGTTTAAAGTTAATCTTATAGTAAAATTAATTTTCTAAATTTTACCTTTTTAAACATTTACGTTGAACATTAACCCTCTTTGTTTTCTATTACAAGGTTGTTTTACTTAACAAAATTTAAGGTTTTTTTACAATATAATGCTTGCTTGCTTTTCTTGCTGACAGAATATCAACACCCTTGATATTTGATACAAATATACGTCCCACAATCGGATATTGTCTCTGTTACAGGAGATTTTATTATAATAAAACTAACTAATATAATTACATCCCAAACTTTATACTTGAATTAAGGATTTTTTTATGGAAGAGGGGGCAGACGAGAAGACGGGTCAGGGCTTCTTCTCGGGTACCACCAAAATTAAGTCAGAATAATGTAATCACGCATTATTCCAAATAGATTTTGTTTAAGTGCTTATTGTAAATTACTTTTAAATAAATATTTATTTTTAAATTATTATTTGTATTCTTTGTTTTATGTGCTCCAATATTTGTGAAATCTCACTATTCGTACTGAAATGCTATAATAATGGGGTTATAGTTATAATTTTTCATTGTAGAAGTATTCCTATACACAGTACTACTACTAACGAATATTTTCCAGCCGCGGTGGGCAGACACTCTAAAACTCAATTTGCCAAGATCCTGACACACAATTCAAAATTCTTCCACGTTCATCAGTATATATTCAGAAGTATATCTGTAGTTAACGTTGGGATAGCAATCGTTTTTATTTTAAGTAGTACTTAAAATAAAAACGATTGCGTAAACGATTTTAAGTACTTTCATTTGTTATTTTAAACAAAATAACAAATGACGGCTAGTCAAATAGAAGTAGCTCACATACCGTAAAGAAGTGAATAGTTTTGCTTTATGACGGAAATCGGTAGATGTTTTTACAAATTGTATTAGGAAGCGGATTCCAAGATGACTACGAACGTTTCTTTGTTGTTATAAAAAAAAGTTCTACTAAATGTCTTTATGTTTTGATTGAGAACTATTCTCGTTCTACCTAAATGTCTGATACCAATAGTAGGTGTTTCGGACGGGCCGTAGCATTCAGTAACCCGCGTCATCTTCGACATCGTGCCCTTTACAACCGACCGTCTCATCTTTGGTACGTATAAAGCGGTTTTGTATTGAGAATTGAATTGCTCTGTTCTTTTATCAGTCTTGTGTGTTTTGGTTCGATGGCTACGGAGGAAATTGTAGGGATTTATTTTTCTTTTATAATGAGTTGTGTTATTTTATGTGTGTGTGTTTTGTAGTTATAGCAATAGTAGACGCATAATGTATTTGATTGTCTTTATAAGATTTGATTCTAAATGAACAAATACGTGGAAGAATTATATTATCAAGGAATAACTGTAGTTTTTCTAGTAGTGAACAAACTCAAAGTCTACACGATGAGCCATTTAAAATATGATTTACTGGTCTGAGATATTGACAGAGACTTCAAAATTCTTTCATCATCATCAGCAGCTTTTACTAGTCCTTTGCTGGACATAGGCTTCTCCTTAGAAAGGAGATTTTGCCCTACTATACCACGCTGGCCAGACGGGTTGGTATAGGTTTGTTCCAAGTTTTCCTTCTTTTTGCAGTGCTGTTATCCTGCGTAGATAGTTCCCTTAGTCGGCTCTTACGACACCCACGGGATGAATAGGGGTGGTGACACTCCGTATTCTTAATCCGTCACCACACTTACACTACCTAGATTTTTTAATATGCATGTAATAATAATAAGCTTATTTCATGAATGATCATAGTCATTACTCTGCCTTTTTCCAGAATTTCTAATAGGTAATCATTGAGTTGTTCATTGAGGCAGAAATTTAAAGAGATTAACATAATGACAGTGGCATGTCAATATATCACATGAACAGCCTTTAATAATCCACTGCTGGGCAAAGGCGTTTGTTTGGAAAGGAGGTTTTAGCCTACTAAGAGTATACTACGCTGGCCGATGGGTTAGTATAGGGTTTGTGCCGAGTTTTCTTTCTTCAGTACTGTTGTCCTGCGTAGTTTGCTCCCTTAGTCGCCTCTTACGACGTCGGGTTGAATAGGGGTAGTGACACTCTGTATTCTTAATCCTTCACATATACATCCGTCATATATACATATATATATATATATATATATATATATATATATAAATGAATATATTCATATAAACAAAGATAGCTTCTTGGAAAAAAGTAATGGACATGCTTTAAATACCAGAAATAGAAATAAACTTGTTATACCTGCCTCTAGGCTCTAAAAGATATACAAGTCATTTCAAGGTCAATGTGCCCGATTTTATAATTAAATCCTATCTAAAATTATACAAGACTTAAGTATAAACAAATTTAAATTTAAATTCTGTTTCGTCTTTTTTTTTTAATTTAACTTCACTTTATTTTTTGAACATAACATCACATTCTTTTTTCATTTCTTACATCACATTGTTTGTTCTTCATTGATCTTGTTTTCTTTGTTGCCTTTTAGTACTTAATAACTGACATACTAGCGCACACATCAAAACAATCTTGTGATATGTTTATTGATGCGATTGTATGTAGCTGTATTGAAAATGGGCGGTTGTAGATAGGTAGATACAGACATATAATGGATTAAGTTCGTTATTCTAAATAATTGACACAACAGATTGTTGCTATTGTGTGTGTTGATCTATGACTTCAGAATTTCAAACAATTTTTTTCTTATGAAACAATGATATTTTGAGTTTGTTGCAGGTGTTCATCAGGCGACCCGTTTGCTTATTTGCCCCCATATACCTACTATGCAAAAAATTAGGCCGGGAACCATTAAAACTGATAATAATAATAAAATAATTTTATTATTTCATAACTTAAAACACAAGCGTAAAGAGATGTAACGTCTGAGCCCTAAAAACAACTACTAAATATTTTACTAGTACTTATTACAGTACGATACATTAAGTTTACGAGTATTCCTTGAGCATGTAACAATTTGTCACAGAAGTGTGACTTTTATTGAGCACATCAATATTGTGGTCTACGTACCAGAGGCTATTGGTATTGGTATTAGTACCAGAGGCTAAGGAATAGATTTTAATAATTTAAGAAGATAAATAGAATGTCACATTTGTTTCCACCTTGTGAAGGTCTCGGTGGTGGTGGTCCGTGTGGTAACGGATTAAGAATACAGAGTGTCACCACCCTTATTCATTCCGTGGGTGTCGTAAGAGCTGACTAAGGGAGAAAACTAAGCAGAACAACAACACTGCAGAGAGAAGGAAAACTTGACACAGACCCTATAGCAATCCGTCTGGCCAGAGTGGTATAGTAGGCCAAAACCTCCTTTCTAAGGAGAGGCTTATGTCCAGCAGTGGACTATAAAAGGCTGTTGATGATAGGTCTAGGGTGCGCATCATTTTTGAAACTAATTAGAAAGTTAATGATAATCTTGTTGGGCTATTTGTGTATAAGTATGATTCTAAATCGCACAATAAAAGTTTTCTAATCTTTACAGATATTGGTACACATTTATATCTTTATTTTTTATTCTTGTAAGTGTTTTTTCATATATACATATATGTATATTAATCTCCTATCAAAGTCACGACAACAACACAAAATTAAAAGAACTAATCGTGGATATTTATTTTTATACAATCACTTAATCATTTTGTTTACTTAGAAAATAGAATATACTTGGCTTATCACGGTCTATTTCGGATCCGAAAATAAAAAATATAATTATATCATTCTCTAATATTAGAGATTCGTCATAAAACCATACTAATTTAATAGGATATTAACAGATGCATGGTTCTCGGGCTAACACGACTTAACTTCTGCTTATTTTGTTACGATTTTGGTTTTTGTCTCTTTAGTTTCCTTAATTATAATGGCATAATTCTTCATGTCAAAATATTACAAACTATTTAGATGTATAGCGAAAACCTGTAAATGGCGCATAGCGTTAACACATGTTGCATCCCTTGTTATATACACTATATTTTGTAAACTATTCTATCTGTAATTTGATGTACCTATGTATGTATGTGTATTAAATCAAATCAAATCAAAGTTTATTTGCTATGAATACATTCATAAATAAATAAATAAACTTTGATTTGATTTGATTATGTTTTCCGAACATTATAAATAAAAAAATATCATTATTTAAAAGTCTTGTCAATTATTCGTGGTTTAAATATAATATGTATAAAGCGAAAATATATAACAAAACAGTGCAATAGATATAGGAATAAATAGAATTCAACGTAATCTTCAGCAACATCAACAAAGACCGTAAGCAGGTTTTATACGTAAAATAAATAAACGACGTACTATAAAGACTTAATTACTCTGATCTTTTACATTGACGATGTACTTAATATAACATTGTCATCAATGCGAATTAGGATCATTTGCCATAATGGATACGGCTTTAAAGATCTTGTCAAATAAAATAATTAACATTTAACATTTCAAATATTGTAAGAAAAAGAGAGACATAGAAATTACGGGGCAACGTATTATATAGAGACCCATAAATACTGTTTTGGCATCGACCTACATACAAGGATTGCAAAGACCCCCAGAGGGATTATCCTTACGGTTCTTCACATCATCAGATAGTGGTATATCGAACCTAGTAAAATTACACGATTTTTCGGAACAGTGTCTTTAGGGGTCTGTAATAAACACTTGGTTATATCTTCAACACAGACAGCTCAACTATCGAAAGACAAATTTAAAATCTAACAAAAAAAATTGGAGTGTCTGTTTGTAATATTAAAATAACCGCTTTTTACTAAATGCATATGTAGGTTTACACGGTACATATGCCAAAATAACATTTTTTACAATGTTTGTCTGTCTGTCTGTCTGTCTGTTTGTTCCGGGTAATCTCTGGAACGGCTGGACCGATTTCAACGGGACTTTCACTGTCAGATAGCTGATGACATAAGGAGTAACTTAGGCTACATTTTTTAGACTAGCTTGGCCCCGCGGCGTTGCCCGCGGTTATAACAACAAACGCGGGTAACACCGTGGGTCTCAGATAGTCCTAACTAAGATTGTAAATCGAATGTAATTCTATTCACTTGAAATGATAAAACAGCTTCAATATTCCAGCGATCATCATGAAAATATTGGTACATTTTTTAGAGGGTTAAAGAAAAGTCATCCAGGACAAAACTACTTTTTGACAGTAGTCCGATAAATAGCTGTCTTCCCAAATGTTAAAATACCTGGTACAGGTGTGTTTGAATACCTGGAAAAAGAAAAGAGAGAAGATACAAACAAGTTTTTAATATTTTTACTCCGTCGATAAGACCCAGGTCCCAGACAAGCATACTTTAGTGTGTCAGCCAGTCATTTATCTAAAGGCTGCTTTACGACTTATTCCCATTCCGTGTGTAAACTGAACATTTAGACTATCGATAATAAAACGAGAAATACATTTCCAATGGGCGTAACGTCTCTATAAAACGTTATACGTATCCTTATTCTAGAGAATAGAAGCGTTAAATATACAAAAGAAACGATATAAAGTGATATAGGGCACTATTTTGGTTTTACGACCGCCCCGTAAAAGTTACGGCTTCAGGTACAAGAAAGGGGCCCCCCGTGTCAATAAAATAGGTAAATATATGTTTTTATTTGATCATCTTCTCATATTTTTATTTTTGTACTTTGAATGAATGGTTCCTTGTTTTCTTTTGGAGGTAACTGTCAAGGATCATTTGGCAATACGTAAATATATATATGCCATAGAAACTCTTTATCTGTATGTATATATTCTGTTCAACAAGCGTTAGCGTCTGCGGTATTTCTGGACTGATACGACATTATAACCTTTAAGAAAAGAGCGTACTCCTTCCTCAAGGATCGGCATAGCGCTTGTGACTCCTTAGTTGCAGGCGTTCATGGGCGGCCGTAGTCACTTTCCATCAGGGTCTGCTCGTTTTCCCATCACCAAAAAAAAACAACTTTTTTATCAAAGTTGCTGAGAAAATCCAGATACATACATACAGATAGAATATCATTGTTAAGAAAAATAGTATCTAATAAGTAACCAAAACTTTTTATATTGATTGCAATACTTATAAGACTGATGTGTTATTATTTATATTGGTTATTACAATTCGCCAATTTTAAACAAGATTTATGTATTAAAAATAACAAGACTACCACTACACAATTGACTGCACGGATGGCGTAGTGGTTTAAGCGGTCGCCACGCCGCTTCCTACTACGCTGAGTGTTGTGGGATCGATCCCCACATGGGACGACACTTTGTGTGATCCACAAATTGTTGTTCTGAGTCTGGGTGTTCTTTGTGTCCATCCATCATGTATGTTGTTAAGTCCCCCGCGACACAGGGTACATACCTAATGCGGGAGTTGTCTTAAAAAAAAATAGAGACCCTGAAACTTCGTAGTAACTAAGTTTATGGGCTCTACTATAAAACTCTGTATATGTAAGTGTAAAGTTCATTTAAAAATCCAAATTCCTTTGAGGCACTGCCCGAAGGAGAGCAAGTTCATCTCAAAAATGGTCTTAAAACGTGATTGTAGCTACACGATATGAATATGCAATCTCATGTTGTGCAATCCGTGCAAAGTGGCTGTAGTGTGCCGATAACACTGCAACCAGCGCTGAAAACTGCCTATCTCACAGCGAAATTGTTTCATATTATATTTGCTGCGTTGGAATATTCTTCAAATCAATACTGCGGTGTGGAGTTTTTTTTATGATATAAGGGGGCAAACGAGCAGAGGGGGCACCTGATGGTAAGTAACTACCGCCGTCCATGAACAGACACTCAAAAGTCACAAGTGCGTTGCAGCCTTGGAGTCCCTTGGGGGGATTTAGGCACCGGTAACCTCACTCACTCAGTGAAGGGCAACGAAAGAATTGCTCAACACCGGTTTTCTGTGAGGCCGTGGTATCACTCCGGTCGAGCCGGCCCATGCGTGCCGAAACATGGCTCTCCCACACACGTTCTACATTCTGTATGTATTATTAAATTTATACGTCGTGAATATATTTTAATATTATTTAGCGGAGATAAGTCGTAGTATATAGTAACAAGTATTACAAGAAATAATTAAGATAAATCTGTTGTGTTTCTCTGTAATAATTATATATTTATATTATAGTGTTTAAATATTATTATATTTATATTATTTATTTATATTATATGTGTATATGTATTCTACAGGCTTTATCTAATACATAAAATTCTCGTATCACCGTGTGCGTGGTTGAACTCCTCCGAAACGGCTCGACCGATTTTCGTGACATTTTGTGTGCATATCGGGTGGGTCTGAGAATCGGCCAACATCTATTTTTCATATTCCTAATTTTTTTTTCTTTTTTTGTCATTTTTTTTAAAATAATGTACATAGGTATATGGCAAAACAACGTTTGCCGGGTCAGCTAGTAAAAAATATGTATTGCTAGGACTGACTGCATAAACTTAAAACTAGTTTTATTATTTACTTTTTATTGAAGTCAAATATTGTTTACTGAATAATAGTTTATGATTCTTGTAGTACATTTTTTCACACTGAAACTACCCATGAATTCGTCCATATTGTCGATTGGTCCGTCCATTGTCTGTAAGAGATTGCTTTTAGCGATTAGTTCATGTTCATGTTCAAATAGGCATACGGTTTTGACAAACAAATATAGCACGATTATTATTTTTTCGATCAATTTGCGCCTAATTTATCAATAATTACTACAGTGAAATTAGTCTCGAGAATTTTTTGCATATGTAGTGGTGTGTATATTACTCAGATCTTAGAGCGCGTTTCCACTATATCGTTCTGGCCAATACAAAAATGTTTCCATATCCTAACATTACTATTTAATTTTATACTTATCCCTAGCAACACTCTGCTTTTTGTTTTCAATAAGTTTTTATTTTAAAGAAAAAGGTTTTGACTTTATAAAAAAAGGTGTGTGTGCGATTCATGATAGAAGTGAAACTTCAAAGAGGAGAGACCGATATTTAAATTTTTTTTTCCTTTCATCTAGGTTTTTAAAACTCCAGGGGGTCTACGGGGGGGTCAAAATTTTTGTTATTATTGGCCTAGGACGCACCGTTTCCGAGATATTTCAATCTAAAGCAAAAAGTCGTCACTTGATAGTGGAAAGTGGAAACACTCACAAAACCAGAATAAACCAGTTTACGCTGTCCGTACCATACACTACTACAAACGCAAAAATTTCTCCAAGCTAATTTACCTGTATGGTATGATTGTTGCAAATGAAGCTGTGTGTTTTCTTACTATGTTTGTGTTCTACGTTTAATAAAATTCTGTTAACATTTGTGTTATTTCAAAAATTTATTTGACTCCACACTACCCATAATACAGAGAAGTTGTGGCAATAAATTCGAATTAAAACTTTTGTTGTCATCAAAAGCGCAACACGCATCCCGCATTTTGACACATATTAAAATGTATCTTTATATGGTTTTTTATTTTTAGTACTGCAGTGTCGTTTGTGATAATATTTCATTTGTAAAACTATTGTGTTTTTCTATTCAAGTGCGTTCATCACACAATTATTCGTCTACGTGTAAATAATATAATTATTAAAAATAGCGTGAAATGAAAACAAGATAGGCGCTAAATTTTTTTAAATACGATACATTTTAGGATTTTACAACAAGTATTTACGTAATAAAAAACTCAGCATTCTAATCCTTTAAATTTTCAAACGCAAGTATTCTGACAATTTATTGAGGAGTTGTTTAAAAACTTTTGGGCGTTCGCATATTTTCCTCTTTTGTTAAAAGTTATTAAAATAATTTTGTTTTGATTATAGAAAACAACATTCTTATCCTAAGTAAGATTTTGTGGTTGTTTGTTGTTTAAGAGAAAACTTGTATTAACAAGTATTTTCAGAAGCTTTAATCTCATAATTCTTAAATAAAGTTTTAATTTGTAATGTTACGACTGTAAGCAAAAATGATATAATTAGACAAATAAATAAATAATGAATTATATATTATATTAATTTGATCAAGATTTTTTAAATGATTATCTGAAGCAAAGGTTTCAATGGTAATGCCTTTAATGTTAAACCAATATGCCGGTGTAATTTTGTTCTTAAGCACATACCTACCTTATGAAGTAGGTGTATTATTTTATTATATATATTACAATACTGCTGCTTCTCTTGTGTGAAAAGATATCACAGAAAATGAGAAGAAATTCGTTAAAATAATTGATGAACATAATATTGCCATCAAATAAATTGTGTAGATAAAAAATAAAAATGAACATGATTAGAATTAGAAGGAAAACCAAAAGAAGTAAATATTAAAAAAAAATATTTCTTTGATATAATATATTTCGGTAACTGGCCTAAGGCCTTCAGGCCTAAGAAAAATGGAAACAAAAGGTTAAAAAACCAGGTTTATCTGTAAATATCGTTTTTAGTAACTGCAAGGTCAAATGAATGTTTGTGGCAACGATAAACGAATAGCCAAACAGTTTTCTTTAACACATTTAAAGGGACATAAAAACATCTTAATACATAAACGATTTAATCAAATCCTTTATCTTCTTGTTATACAAATTTTACATCCTTAATAGCTTAGTGATGTCAAGCATACTCGGTTATAACGAGTACATTATAGGATTCGGTCGACTTACATCTAATTTATAACAGTTAAATTTTACGTTAATCAGTTAGCTTTCCAGTTAATGTTATTTATTTATCTAATCTAACATTTAAGTCACAAAGACGTTGACGTGTTTACAGACATTTTTACAAGCTATTTATTAATAACTTTGAAAATTCTTTTAATGAGTTCATCGTTAAACAGCTAAAAGAATTTAGGTATTTTGTTAAAATAACTCTTTAAGTTCAAGGTGATTGTTGTGCGAAAAACAATTGCACGCAAAAACGTAAGAACTTTACTTTTTCTAACAATAAAACAAATTAACATTTTTTTAGCGATTAGGCCTTCATTTGTTTATGGCTGTATTTTAATACGGTTTTGACAAACAAATATACGATTATTATTTTTTTCGATTAATTTCCAAAAGTAAATTTACCATTTGCATCTAGTTTATCAATAATGACTACGGTGTGATTCAAGCAAATGAAACTGTGTGTTTTCTCACTATGTGTGTGTTCTAGGATTAATAAAATTCTGTTAACATTTGTGTTATTTCAACAATTTATTTGACTCCATATTACCCATAGTACAGAGAGGTTGCGGCATTGAGAGGGATTAAGAGATATAGATAATAGTCTGGATTTTCACATAGGCTTGTCTTTTTTCCAGAAAAATCGATTTACAAAATCGTCATCAACGCTGCGGGCAAAAGTATTATGTAATAAAAAAAAAAATATCTCATGCTATGCTATGCTACTAAATTCATTTTTTCGTAAATTGGTAGTGAAGTGAAGATTAATTAAAACTAAGGTTAATCAGGATACATTTTCCATTCGGGTGTAATTTAGCGCAGTTAGCGCGTGTACACCGCGTTACATTTTTACGTCGCCTTTTTATCGTCAACAGGGGAATCTCTCCGTCATGCGTTTTAATTTAGTACTGAATTTTTCCTTACTTTTCCGGTAAATATGATATTGTAGAATTTATTATAACTACTTTTCTAGTATTAAATATAAAAAAAGTATAGTTTTAAAAAAATAAAAAATACACGCTTTTTACAGAAAACCAAACTAAAAACTAGAAACGCTTTTTTTTCAAATTTATTTTCTAGTTTGGTTTTCTATAGAAAGCGTGTTTCTTAGTTTTTTAAAACTAAAAAATTATATTAAAATTATACTAAATTTAAATTAGTGTACTGTCATCGGTCCTCGATATATCTACAAAGTTTAAACGAATTCTGACTGTTTAAGTCAGTCAAAATCACGCCCAAAGGAGTCGGTTACAAACATACAAACAAACATACAAGTGAAGCTAATATAAAGCGTGTAAAAAGGAATCCAGTAGCTATGATACTTTGTAAAAAAAAAGGTTTTAATAAGTGAAACCTTACCGTGGGAGAGCCATGTTTCTATACAGATACTCGCCCGACTGTAGTGATTTTACGGCCTTACAGGAACCCGGAGTTAAACACAGGCCGGTAGGCATAGTGATTAGTGGTCCTGACTGCGAAAGCAGGGGTCGTGGGTTCGATTCCCACGCAGGACGAATATTTGTGTGGTGGTTTGTTGTGTCTGGGTGCAATTTTTAAATAATAATATTAATAATATTTTTGAAAATCTGACACAATGCCATCGAGTTTGAAACTAAGCACAGCTTGTACTATGAAAGCTAGATTGACTGATAGAATACTTTTATACTTTTTTTTGTAAATAAATACATATTATATATAGAAAACACCCAAACTCCAAACATTTTATCATGACATCATCATGACGGGAAGTCCTAGCAAGAAATTAAACTCTCTAGGAACCCGCAACAAAATTAATCAGAAGAAAATTGGAGGAGTTGGAAATACAGTAAATCCACTTCCCTCCTTAGCAAAGCGGGAGACAAAGCGCCACGGCCACAAAATATTACGGGTCCTAGGTGAGCTATATTTGATTTCTATAATATGTATGCCAGAATCGCCTTACGCACGGAAGGACTCCAAATAAAAAAAAAATCCTTTATCAAAACAATCCAGTATGGTGTATTTGATAAAATCTTATAAGAACGTGAAAGTAACTTAATACTATAGGACTTAATATGTTTAACGTATTATCCCAGATGCATCTAAGGAGTTACCCAAAGAAATTACCAAGTCGAAGCAGTTCGCCCCTTATGAAGTGAAACTACGAGACAATGTTCAACTATTAAGTGGCTTACTATTTATCATGTTCCCAGTATGTAGTTCTATTATGTGTACCGTGCGTTAAGTCTTCGAACGCTTCAGTTCAAGTTTTGTTATCATGGATTATGTTGTCAGGATCTTATTAATCGTAATAATAAGTTTTTATGATGTTAAGTGTTTGAAGGGGGGGG
Organism: Arctia plantaginis; assembly: GCA_902825455.1. Taxonomy (NCBI): domain Eukaryota; kingdom Metazoa; phylum Arthropoda; class Insecta; order Lepidoptera; family Erebidae; genus Arctia; species Arctia plantaginis. Next base: position 108,750 of record CADEBD010000041.1, on the reverse strand, counting down.
GGGGGAGTCGAGAAAGATGGTTGTGATAGGTAGGTAGGTAGCCTATCCCAAACCACTTCTCTCCCTCCTTCTGGAGAAGGACTCAAAGAGAGGAAACACGCTTGTGTTTCTTGAGTTGCAGAAGTCCATGGGTGGCGGTAGTTCCTTCAGTTGACCCATCTACTCGTTTAACTTCTTATACCCTAAAAAATAAAAGAGATATTTCAGATACAAGATCATCATCGTCATGAACAGCCTTTAATGGTCCCCGCTGGACATAGGGATATAGGCCTCTCCTTAGAAAGAAGGTTTTGGCCTACTATACCACGCTGGCCATACAGGTTGGTATAGGATTTTTTTCTTCCAAGGAACTTCCAAGAGGCGGCGCGCCTGGCCACAAGGGGAGTCTCCCTGGTGGTCGGGCGCATTGAGGCGCTGGGCTTACGGGTGGCCCTAGATAAGACGGAGGCCCTGTTATTTCATGGGCCCCGTCGTGGTCCACCCCCTGGCGCCTCAATCGTGGTCAACTCGGTCCTCGTACCGGTTCGGGCCCAGATGAAATATCTGGGCCTGATCCTCGACGGGAGGTGGCTCTTTGACGAGTACTTCCGACAGCTTGCTCCAAAGCTGGTCGGCGCTGCGTCTGCCTTAGGGCGACTTTTGCCCAATTTGGGTGGACCCAGCGTCGCGACAAGACGGCTGTACACGGGTGTTGTCCGGTCAATGGCACTATACGGTGCACCGGTGTGGGCGGCGGCTCTGACCACCCAGAATGCGGCACGCCTCTGGCGCCCTCAGAGGGTAATGACGGTCAGAGCCATACGCGGTTACCGCACCGTGTCGACGGAGGTGGCGTGCGCGTTGGCCGGAACTCCCCCGGGGGATTTGGAGGCGGAAGTGCTCGCCGAAGTTTATCGGCGAGTGGCTGACTCCCGGGCGGAGAGCGGATTCCGCCCTCCGCCCGAAGACGTGCGCGAGTGGCGCGAAGCCGCTCGCCGAGCCACGATGGCTCGTTGGTCGTTCCGGCTGGAGACTCTCCAGCCGGTCATCGCCGAGTGGGCAGGGCGGAGTGCTTTCCGGGCACGGTTGCTTCGGAAAGTACCTGCACTCGGTCGCTAGGAGGGAACTGAGTCCCGGCTGCCACCACTGCGACTGCAGTGAGGACTCGGCCCAGCACACGCTGGCGGTCTGCCCCGCATGGGCGACGCAGCGCCGGGCCCTCACTGCAGTCATCGGAGTGGATCTCTCGCTACCGGCCGTAGTACGCTCCATGGCCGGTAGCGACAGTTGTTTCACCGCGGTCGCAACCTTCTGCGAGGAAGTAATCTCGCAGAAGGAGGCGGCGGAGAAGGCCCGGGAGGACGACCTCCACTCGGACCCGATCCGCCGCCGGCGAACCGGGCGGCGGAGGCGCGCCTATCACCGCCTCATGCCGCCCTGAGTGTGGCCGCGGGTGGACGGGGTGGGTTTCCCCTCCACCCGCATTAGTTTGGCCAGCCGCGAGGGGGCGGCGTCCGCGTGTGCCGGACGTCGCCTAAAGAGAGGAAAATTTTGAGACGGGGCCCGCAACAGGAGCGGGCCGGCGCTAGTAGGGGTCCGGATGTCTTAATAACAGCTGTTCCCGGATCCCTCCTATTACAGGCGCAGAGTGGCACACCGTGTGGTTTTAGTCGGTCCGAGTCCGACACACCACCCCGCCGCAAACCCCGGTGGGGTGACGGTCCGAGGGGATTTCCACACGTTAAAAAAAAAAAAAGGATTTTGTTAAAATTTTCCTTTTTTTTGGCAGTGCTGTTGTCCTGCGTAGTTTGCTCCCTTAGTCGGCATTTACGATACCCACGGGATGAATTGCGGTGGATACACTCCGTATTCTTAATCCGTCAGCACACGGAAAAGATACAAGATTAACCATGTGTTATTTAAGTACAAATATTAAGAATCTATCTCGGTTATCAAATTTAGTGTGGTATCTCAATTTTTAATCTTATTCATTTAATGGAATAATGGTTGTGTGAGCGACTTTACGAATGTCGTCTGCAGACAAACAAAGTTCCATTACTACGCACTTATGTTGTCAACGTAAGTAAGGTAAAGGAAGATGGCGATTTAGAAGAGGGAATAAATATAAGTCACGATTAAATTTATGAAACTATCCTGGATAAGTTATTTTCTAAAAATAAAACGGATATACAAATATACGACTAACCCAAATGCAAAATTTTGTGTCACAAAAAATTTTAGCAAGGCTTTTAATGATGCAGGTTGCTAGTTAAGATAGGTGTAAACTTGGTTTTTGTATAATTTGTATCTATATATACGAGTATGTATAAATAATAATAATAATATTGTACCACATTCACACAACGCCATCTAGTCCCAAACTAAGCAGAGCTTGTACTATGGCTACTAGACAACTGATATAAATACATATATATAAATATTGTATTTTGTAATACGTACTTATTATACATAAGTATAATATACTTATATGTCTGAAAACAGAGACCTAGATAAATTATTGCTGTCGCGACTGAATATTTTCAAAAATTTTCGTAATTATTATCATCAATATGAACAATCAAATCACATTATTATGATTATACTCCCTCCATACCATAAACAATTAAGTACTGTGTGTATTATATTTCAAGATAAAAATATAGATAAAAATACTGAATATACTCAGAAGGTGTGAAATTGTCCATGTTGTGACGGATTAAGAATACGGCGTGTCACCACCCCTATTCATCGCGTCAACTACGCAGGACAACAGCACTGCAAAGAGAAGGCAAACTTCAAAAAAGCCCTATACTAACCCGTCTGGCCAGCGTGGTATAGTAGGGCAAAACCTCATTTCTAAGGAGAGGCCTATGTCCAGCAGTGGACTATTAAAGGCTATTCATGATACTCAGAAGGAAGAATAAAAAAGCAGCTATGAAATGGCAGGTTTCTTAAGGAACAAACACTTTTGTCACTTAGACATACGTAGAGAGACAGTAAAGTAAGAATAAGAAAATTGTAAAGCGGAACAACGATGACTTAATAATGATGTTTTGACTTATTTGATAATTATCCGTGCTTATAATATATCAATGTCTACAATTGCATATTTAACTTTAAGTTTATATTTGACATGCGTGTTGCGTTAATAGCCTTTCCGCTATGCTCTTTTAACTTGACTCCATGACCTCTTTTGAATCACCTTTGTTTATGCTCTCGACATGAAAGCCTTTCATGATATGCTTAGGATTTGAATACTGGATTTTATCTTTTATTTTATCACAAAATATATTATTTCGCTTAAACGTGTGGTATCTAAGGAATTTCTCTAAGAACATATTAGAGTAAGGGTATTTTTATATTACAAATTGATTTAAGTAGTTGTTAAAGAATCTTTGATATAACAAACATGAAGAACCGAAATGTACTGGAGAAGATATAAAGAGGTGGATACACGGACGCCCTCTATCATGTAAGTAGGTGAGCCTGCTTGAGCCAAGTGCACTGTGGTTTGCAGTCTTTGATGGTCGAGAGTAGAAATAAAAAACATTAAACATTTCTTGAGCCATGTGTACTCGCTGCGGTGGTTAACAGAGAAGGAGCAGAAGTGATGGCCGATTATTATCATATAATCACAATTTATTTGAGTTGCCATCATATATATAAATTTAATATTGGTAATAATCGCAACAGTGGGATCAAATTAGAAGTTTTTAGTATGGTATAGGAGGGCAAACGAACAAACGGGTCACCTGATGGCAAATGACTTTTGTCGCCCATGGATACTCCATGAGTAGCCCTTTGAGCCCCACCCTCAGCATCAGGGGCAGTAGGGTTGGTCTCTAGTAACTAAACTCACAAAAGCATTAAAATGGCTTGACATCGGTTTTCTCTGACGTCGTGGTATCACTTGTAACAATACTCTCCCACGGTTACAAGAGTGATAAAAGTGAAATCAACATTCCGTATGTTGTCCGCGATAAATTGGATTCAATAATTGGCTCTCCTTCTCAAGTGGTCTGAGGCCCTAGTGCTAGTTTGTATCACATCAATTCGATCGTCACGTTGACGGCGTTCTGCGTTGTGATTGGCCTGCACTGAACTCTTCACCAATCAACCAACAGCGCTAAACGCGATCATCGTAATGATCGCTTAAACGAGAAGTGTAATAAACTCGCACTTGGCCTTCTAAACTCGGTCAGTTCAGAGAGTGAGATTTATCAGAAATAACAAATTCAAAAGTTGGATTTACATGCACAAAACTATCCTCTAACATGAATGGCAGGAAAAAGCGCCCGCACAGTGAGCACTGATAAAGAGATATTCCCTGGTGAGCTCATACTTTTTAAGCTTTACTTCACGTTACAATCCCACAATGTCATTTGGGCTCCGGTAACCTTATATTATGGAATGTGGTTATTGAAAAGTTATGAGAACATAGCTGGCATTGGCAGCTGTTCACCTCCAGTCGCTGGATGTATAACAAAGCTACATCAGCGACGTTTGATATTTAAACTCAGTATACTTTCATTTCACTTTTCAAAATATACTCACATGTTCATGGAAATAAGAAATAGATGTGACAACGCACCCAGTACGTTTTAAAATAAAACCACGAGTATATTAGCATAACTTTCAAACATTTTACCTGTTTATTCTCTAAAAGCTTACTGGTAGGTTGAAGTTTAGTTTTTTTAATCTTTTTTATCCTCACCATTTTTGTTTTGCTAAATACGTTGTTGTGATGGATTAAGAATACGGCGTATCAACGCCCTTTGTTGCTTTTTTTTTTGCGTGTGGAAACCCCCTCGGGCCATCATCCCACCGGGGTTTGCGATGGGGTGGTGTGTCGGAATCGGACCAACTAAAACCACACGGTGTGCCACTCTGGGCCTGTAATAGGAGGGATCTGGGAACTGCTATTATTAAGACATTCGGACCCCTCCTAGCGCCTGCCCGCAACAGCGCGGGCACCACTTTCGGATACATTCTCTATTTAGGCGACGTCCGGCACACGCAAACGTCACCTTCTCGTGGCTGGCCGTTATGGCAGGTGGAGTTGAAAACCCGTCATTATGTTTCTTTAGTTACAAATAAGTACACGTTTTATAACATTACTTATTAAAACAGATTACTGTAATGGCTATAAACACGCTTGACGTAAACAGTTATTATTAACCGATCAGTGTTATAGAAAAAGACGCGGCTAACATTTCTCCAAAAAAAGGCTCTTCCTTAGGGATCTTTGAATTGGTTGACATAATTGGCATTAAAGCAAAGCGAAGCCACAGGCAAAACTTAATTCTGAATGAAAGTCAAGTAAATACCAACGTGCTAATATTAACTTAATTACCTTAATTGACTACTAGTTGACCCGGTGAACTTCGTTTCACCTAATTAATCTAAATACGCGACAATCAGAATATTGTTGATTCGATACTCTTATTTAATTTAATACCTTCTTTAATTCCGGCATCTAAGTTTATCGTATTGACTACTGGGGCGAACATAATATATGAGATAGTTAGGAAAAAATTGTATGGCTTTTTTTCTAACTTTTCCAAATGTTCCTACCGCTTAAACTTTCCCTGGATTCTTTCCCTGAGTCAAATCTGTTAAGACGTTTCTGAGTTTTACTGAGACTAACGCACAGCAATTCATTTTTATATATCAGATGATGCAGCCTTTTAAGCCCGCATTATACTACAACTTTTATCTGCACCTTAAAGATCTTCATCCAAGATCGTCACAGATTAGCATAGAAATATCCTCTTGCAAGTCCTCATACCCGAGGTGAGAGTCTCTGAATGGCTCGTTCGTATTATCCGCCAAATGATAAGGGCCGAAGACATAATTACTGACAGTGCTCGGATAATTCAATTGTTGCTCAAGAGCCCACACATGGTACAAACTCCGCTAATTCTGTTTACACGTGTCTCTGAAAGTATGGTGTAAATCAAAAGCGATTTTCAGTTTGTTGTTTCGAATGTTATAAATTCTAGCTATACGTAAATAATGCCATGATATTTTAGATCAGTTTGACTCCTTGAAGTGGTGTAGTTTCACTTTCTCATTCTCCTTCTCTTGTGCACTAACCTTTACTAGCCGCAACCTTTCGCCATTGTTCATTTATTGCTTGGATAATTGCACTCCACGACTGTTCACATATCAAGTGGTTCTTTAAAATTTCACATAATTTATTCTCCTCTTTCATTACATGTTGTCAGTTAACATTAACATAGTTCATCACATCAACAGTCTTTAATAATCCACACTATCCTTAAAAAAGAGGTTTTGGCCTACTACACCACGCTGGCCAGACGGGATGGTATAGGGTTTGTGTCAAGTTTTCCTTCTCTTTGCAGTGCTGTTGTCCTGCGTAGTTGGCTCCCTTAGTCGGCTCTTACGACACCCACGGGATGAATAGGGGTGGTGACACTCTGTATTCTTAATCCGTCATTACATAGTTGTCAGTTGTATTTTATTCTTTATTACCATATTTACAATGCTGCATTACAATGCACATGCATGCAAAATTTAGTACAGATTAGTAAGAAAAATATATGAAATATTGTAAACTTGTATTATGGATGACTTTTTACACAATAGATAAGAGGTTGCCGTTGACCACCGTACTATTTACATGTAAGTATACACTACTGTAGAGAAAAAAAAAGACGTGTGGCACTGCCGCGGTAAAGCTATTGCATAGCATTTTGTAACAACTTATGCAATTATAATTATTTATTTATTTTATTTATGCAGTATTTCTTTTTCTTTGATATTAATTCAAGTTACACTTTTTGAGCGTGGTGACCGATAAGAAAACAATTTTTTTTCTTTTATTAAATAAAAATATTGAAGCATATATTACAATTTGTTTTTAAATAAATAAATAAAAATTATTATTATTAAATCAAATTACATATCCATGTAAGATTTTTCTGCATTATGTTGACGAAATTTCCTTTGACTTTTTTTCGTTACGGCATTTCTGGATTCGGTCCCCGCGCTCAAGGCCCTCGATAGAAGCTATGCAATAGCTTAATAAATACTAGATGATACGGTGCCTGATTGCTGGGGTTTCGGTTCGTTCAAGCATAATGGTAAGTGGGAATTATCAGAATTTAAACGAGCAAACTGGCTTTATCTTTCAAATGACAGGGGTACACTACTAGCACCAGGGACTTCCTTTCTAGGGTATACCTGGTTCCCCGGCTATTAGTACCCGAGACGGCGTGCGGTTTTAGTCGGTTCGAGTCCGACATGCCACCGATAGGTGGTATCCGAGGGGATTTCCGCAAGGAAAAAAAAGGGTACACTACTAGACAATAACTTCTTTAAAATATACAATATAATAATAAATGATCCCAAACTAGGCAGAGTCTGTGCTATGGTAACCAGACTGCTAATAAACATACTTATATTATTTTTTTACATATTATAGACAAATTACACAAAGACACAGAACAAATGATCATGTTGATCACACAATATTTGTCCTGGGTGGGAATCGAACCCACGACCTCGGGCTTAGCAGTCAGGGGCACTAACCACTAGACCAACAGGCCCGTCAAATAGATCCTGGAAAACCTGGACCAAATTTGTAATTTATATACCGACACTCGTATCCCTTGTCACTTACGCCGTGTGTTAAGTTGTTGAGTGTGGTGACGAAGTTTCTGGGATTTGACAGCTGCCGACCTTCTCTAGAGGACACATACTTGACCAAGTTATCGTAGTACCATTTACTACACAAGATTTCATATAGTGTTCTAGACAATTGATTAAAATATGAATGTGTGGTGCTAAGGAGACTCATTAAATCTATTTGTGACCGGGAAGGGTTAAAAAAAAAACAGTTTTCCACAATGGTTTTTAATGCATGTCTCAGTTAATTTAACTGATTTCGGTTTCTTGTATATACTATTCATTTTATTTCTATTACAGCTCATTCATTTCTATGCCACCCAAATGTAGACTAGTAGAAAAAGTCAGCCAGTGGCATTAAATCCACCATTCTAATATTTTTAGTTATGAACAAATTATCAAATAAAAATAATAATAACAAAAGCATTAAATGGTGGGACCATTTAATGCTTTTGTATACCATAAAACCATTATGATGTATCTTGAGATTATTTCCTTTTCATGTTTGGTTTTATAATTAAATTGAGTTTATAAAATAAGCTTCCTTCTTCTTCTTGCTTTTATCTTCTTATTATTCAGACCACGGAGCAAATACAAAGAAGATGTGATTCGATTTCCATATAAAACAACTTGTGACAATTTGCGGGGTGAGGGGTGTTAAGCTCCACGCACTTCACTTTTTTCCAGCGACCAAATGATAGCAAAACTGTTGACATCGTTCTATATCAATGTTGTTATTTAGTTTAGCTATCTTACACTTAGTGTAGGATGTAAGGGACGTACTCAGAATTTTCGTACCAGTATTTTTTTTTTCAAGATTAATTTTCTGACCCATCTTGATACTTACATCAAAAAATCTTACTCATTTATCGTTGGCAAATAACACTTACACAGTAAATATCGTGAGATAACCACGTTATTTACTGTGTAGGTGTTTTTTTTTATACAAATTTGGTATACAAATTTTGTATACAAATTTGGTATACAAATTTTTTATACAAATAGATTTTGAAAATAATGTGAGAATAAAAACATTTGTGGTAAATTAAGAATAAAGTTTAAAATTTGTTCTCTTATTAATTCTTATTTAATCTGTATTTATGTGAACGGCTTATCTTTTTGCCTTAGTGTCGCCCCACTACGGAGAAAAAGAGTGTTATAATTTTAACCCATAGTTCAGTATACTTGATATTTTTGAAGGAGAAAAAATAATATACAAATTGTAATAATTAATGGAATTTTATTTACACATTAAATTAAATTAAAATATTTTATTTCAAATTCGGCATCTGAATTCACTTTTTAACGCCAGTCTGAGAAATAACAATTAATGAACAAAAAATAACCAACGCTTAAAATAACTATCAAATAACTAAGCTATAAAGATGTCTTGCGGTAAAAATCTACTTTGAATATTTTAAATAGAGTATTTACTTTAAAGGATACTTTAATTTATTAGGTATAATTCATAAATCACCATTTCTTAGGTTGACTTTTACGAAATGCTCAATGTAATGCTCGTGTTTTTTTTTTGCAATTAAAATGTTTTTTTTATTGAATAGGAGGTGATGTTAGATGTGGTGAGCCAATGCTGGTACAGATGTCGCTAAAAGGCTCTAAAAGTTAATATTTAAAAAAAAGATGGTACACTTACAATAAAGTAATATAAAAAAAAATTTGTATGTTCTTCTAAATGAACTTTAAATTATCTAAGAAATTATTAAATTATTAACTGACAAATAAATGAACAATAATAGTTATTATTAATATTATAACCAATAATAATTATTCTAATTATTAATTGGCGTTTTTATTATTAGAAATGTCTATATGTACATAATTTGAAACAAAAAACAACCGTGAGTTACACTGACCAAATTTTTTTTATTATTTTCTGACAAAATCATACCGTAAATGGAACGTAAATTTTTACAATAATTTTGTAACTACAGAGAAAGCTTATATATTGTTAGATACACGTTTTTTTTAAATGTATGATTAATGTAGAAAGGTGCTATTATTGGGTCCCAACACAATATTTAGTTGCTACATGGTACAAGACCCTGAAAAAAGTTACGTATACCAAAAAATTGGTACGTCTAATATCCCTACTCTGGCGCAAGCAATAACAATTGTTGTATTTTTACAGTACTAGAGGTGGCAGTAGATAATATATTATCTAAGCGATATAATGTTGAATAGTGATAAAAATGGCGGCGACTCATGACCTCTGTCTACCTGTATCTTTATCACTGTACACTTAACACAGATGATTCTGCTGATAATTGAAATAACGCTCACAGTAAAATTTTCCCAAAAATGCAAATAATAATTACTAGTTGTAAAAGATTGTACTATATGTTGTTGGTATGTGTTTTGTATTTAGTATCAAATTGAATAATTTCCATCTGATGAATGATGAAATGGTTCTCTGTTGTTAGTTAATAATAACTACAGTATTCTGACTTGTTTTAACATCAAATATACAACATTTCAAAGCTTGATTTCCATTTCAATACAAAACGTATCACGTATCTTGTGATCTCTCAGGTTTTTAAAACTAAGGCGCAGGTGGATCCAGGTTTTAGGAGTTGTCAGTAAGGGAAACTTTAGCACTAGGATAAGCTATTTGAAGATATGCATTTGCTCTATAAAAAAGATCCCAGAAAGTGACACGTTCATTAAAAGGCCGATTCTCAAGTTTTAAGGGAGAATCAATGTTCATCGCAGGTGTCATTGACTTGCTGGTGATTGGAGTCCACTGTATTGGAAGCAGTGCCGATACTTCAGGTGTGGGGTTACTGAAAACAAAAATGTAATAAATTAGGTAATTGACGGGCCTGTTGGTCTAGTGGTTAGTGACCCTGACTGCTAAACCGGAGGTCGTGGATTTGATTCCCACCCAGGACAAATATTGTGTGATGAGCACGGTCATTTGTTCTGTGTCTGGGTGTAATCTTATATATAAAATTCTAGTGTCACAATGTTCGTTCCCGTACTCCTCCGAAACGGCTTGACCGATTCTCATGAAATTTTGTGTGCACATCGGGTAGGTCTGAGAATCGGCCAACATCTATTTTTTACACCCCTAAATGACAAGGGTCCCCTAATTTTTTTTAAATATTTCCTAGAAATCATTTATATAGCAAAACAACGTTTGCCGGGTCAGCTAGTTTATCTATAATATGTATCTATTAAAAAAAATATGTATGTATATCAGCAGTCTGGTTATCATAGTACAGGCTCTGCCTAGTTTGGGATAAGACGGCAGTGTGTGAGATGTGTGAGATATATTATAGTATATATTATAATTTTATGTGCGGTGTTACAGAATTCAATACCTGAATATCATTTACGAGAATACCTTTTATGACATGATCGAGAGTAGTTCTTAAATCAATTTTGAAAGAATTTTTATTATGAGGATTGAGCTTCAGTACAGATTTTTTTAACACAATAAAGTATGATCCAGTTGCAGTTAGATTCACCTTGACCTTGGCTCTTCTTCTATTGCCTAATCATTATCTCTTCTGATGACATTAGTACCTAATATTTTACCTTTTGATGTTCTTTGGAAGCACACTTCCAAAAAAAAAGGTGAGTATGGCTCGTTGAGATTTTAGGAACCCGAATATAATCTCTTATGATTTTTATACCTTTCATTATCACATGTAGCTGAGTTATATTTATCGACTGAGGAGACGCAGCCTATAAGAAATTGTACTTCAAACCTGTAGTGATAGATACTGTTAAGGAAATAAAAATAATCAAAGTTACAAGTTTATCCTTACCCAAACTTAACGAAGTTGGCTAACATTGTGGTACTTTGATCAATAATTACTTGATCCTCAGGGGTTATTGGTTTAGTCTTCATATAAAATATGTCAAATAAATAGCCAGTTTCATCACAATGAGCCGCACCTGTAGCCTCGGATATATTTAAATAATCCTTTAAATAGTTCCTTTCACCGACGTATGAAAATACATACAAAAATATATTTCCCACTTCGTTATCTAAATACTTTGAAATGCTTCTGTAAGTTGGATGAACGAAATTAAAGTCTGAATCGAAGTCGATAACACCCTGTTTGACTGTTGCACTTATTGGTTCATCAGCAAAGTAAAAATGACGTACGATATCTTTCATGCCATTAAATTCATCAGCGTCAGCATCAAAACCTAAAGGAAGAACGGTCTCAAAGATATTAAGGTTCTGATAATATTCGTCATTTTCAGACGTATATTTATAATACTGTTCGTCACTATTGAAGCCAATCAGGATAGGAATATTTTTAATTTTAGGTATTTTAGCTGTAATCCAATTCTCTGTTAGGAAACTTTCGACACCATCGAACTCTTTTTCGATGCAAGGCCTGAAAAAACTATCCAACCCTAAATTCCTAACAGCAGCCATAACTAATTGACTGTCGGTCTCCACTAAGAAATTAAGAGCTTCATCCATATCATTGGTCGGATAGCCTAAAAATTCTGCAAGTACTATTGGCGCATTCTTAAGTGGCTCTCTAAAAATAGGTGATAAGGATGTAGCACTTTGTATGATTGCCTTGTCAAACAATTTTTCATTATTTGAAAGCAAATGCATGTCTACAGATATCGCGCCTGAACTTTCGCCTGCTATCGTTATTTTATTGACATCTCCTCCAAATCTTTCAATATTGTTGTGGATCCATCGTAATGCCAGCAGTTGATCTTTTAAGCCCTGATTGCCTGGTATTTCAGGGGTATCTAAGCACATGAAACCATAAGGACCAACTCTATAGTTAATAGAAACTATAATAATATCGTGTCTGACTAAAAAACGGGGTCCATACAGATTTCTATTACCAGACCCATTGATAAAACCACCACCATAAATCCAAAAAAATACAGGTAAACGGTTCAACGATGTGGCGGAATCAGGAACAAATATATTTAAGTTCAAACAATCGAGAGATCCAGCAAGAGTGTCCTTGAATTCCTCTACTTGAGGACAAACTGTTGAGTCATTGAATGCCTCGAAAGTATTTTCAAACGCTGGATAAGGTTTTGCGACCTGTAAGAAAGGTATCAATGAGAAATATATTTTGTTTTTTTTAATTCATGATCTCCAAAAATATTTATTTAAATAAAGTTGCAATGTTACTTAAAAGATTATTTATTTTGAGTTGAGCAGACCATGAACATTTGCTGTAAATATAAAATATATCAACATTTTTTATTGAGACACGTTGGCTATTCGTAAATGAAATATTATTTGTAAGTATCTTTATTCATTAATTTAATTAAGTTTTTATCATCATAAACAACAATCCTAGTTGGATTAATGTCAGCCGATGATCACGGCCAAAACAATCTGATCAAAAATTTAATACTACCTTTAAATGATAACAACTTACTTTAATTATGAGAATCAACTTTACTTACTCCAAAGGGATTATTCACATCAACTTGTCCAAACGGTATTCCAAGGAACATTGAGTAATCGCCATCATCAGCCCTTAAACCTTTTATTAAACCGACACTAGTTTGAACTAAAGGATCTATCCTGAGTTGGCTTTGAACTGTACAATATAAAAATATTAATGCTAAACATTTCGAAAGAAACATCTTCGTCTAAAAATCAAGGAATGACTAAAACGAGGTTTGCGAGATTTCGAATATATAACTTCACAGGCAATTTTTCAGCAGCTAGTACAGTTTAGATAACAGATAAAGTATTTAGTTTCTTGTGTTATCTCAAAGAAGTGTTTGACAGCAACGAAACCAATTATTTGACGTATTTGTGTCGAAAAAAGATCATTTTAAGTAACTACTTAATATTTTTATCAATTCAGATGCATGTTTATTTCAGTAGATATTGTTGCGCCATAAGATTAAATGATTGTCGTATTGTATAGTTAGTTCGTGAAAAACAGCGAGTCTTATGGAATTTGGAGAACAGCGCCATCTACGAGTAGTATCAAGTGATGCACGGCGAATGTATGTATGTAAGGTATTTATGTAAGCTAAGCATGTTGGCAATACGACACAGTATTACTTTACGAGACAGGGGATCAAAATCAAACCAATATTTTAGTGCAACCAAGGTCTTATTTAGTTAATTAGTGTTTGTAAACCGCCAGGACGCACAGGTGCTCTTGTTAAAAGACACTCATGAGACCTTCGTCAAAGAACTGAAGAGAGTGTTGGATCAGGTTCTTCAACACTAGAACCGTCTCACTGAAGCAGAAAATCTGATTGCCGACGTGAAGAAGGCGTTAGGGAACCTCAAAGTTGGAGACGGGACGGCGGCTACTGTAACTACACTTTGAACCCTCAAACCGAAGACGCACTTCGGTGCGAGGGTTTAAAGTGCCGCCGTTTGATGGAACATCTTCGTGGTCAGGTTACAAGATCCAGTTTGAGACTGTTATGACTGCGAATGGCTAGACTAAGGCCCAGACTATGATCACGCTTACATTGGGTCTGTGAGACCAGGCCTTAACCGTTTTCTAAGCCCCCGGTTAGAAACTGACCCATGAGCAACTGCGCAAAGCATTTGAGACAAGACATGGTGACGCTCACCTGGAGCTCGTGTTTCGTGCTTAGCTTAAACTTGCAACAATAGGCCCTGGAAGTTAAGTCTGACGTAACGGAGTGTTAAATACTACTTGCGAGATCAATTCGGCACTACTAATAGGTATGTCCATTTATGGTGTCATATAACAAACAAATGTCCAGGACCATACGTCTGTCTTCAAGAGTCAACAAGCCGTGGGCTTTACAACTTTGACGGTAGGCCATAACTGGCTTACGCAAACGATAGTTAAGGTGATCTATAACAATTTTTTTTGTATGCGTTCTATTTGATTAAAATTAATTATATAGAAAGGGACCAAATAGGACAACCTTATTATACTATACATAATAGTAGGGGTATTATAATGTGTTTAAATATACTCTAATATCTTATTTTAGACTTTTATTAATTCCATTAGATGAAAACAACAACACTATATATTTATAACAAATACATGAAGCCTTTTCGTTTAACTATCCAGTTATTTTGACAGACACTTAAGATGTTAAAATATAATTTTTCTACGCCCAGCTTTTCAAAGAAATGGGTATTCCACTTTCTCCTTCCCCTTTTAAATATTTTATTGGTTACGTTTATTTGTTTATGTCAAAGCTCTGTTTTGGGATTAACTGGTTGGTCATTGTCAGACAATACAACTTTAGCACTTGGGTAAACTATTTGAAGATGTGCATTCACTTTGTAAAAAAGATCCCAGAACGTTACGCGTTGCGTAAATGGTCGACGTTCAAGTTTCAATTCAGTGTCAATGTTAAGGCAAGGTGTCTCTAATTTGTTGGTTACAGGAATCCAGGTAATGGGCAGTAGCTCTGTTACTTCTGGCGTTGGGTTCCTAAAACAAAAACACACCACATTAAAATATCCTGTAAATAATGATAAGAAGTCATGAATATTTGCTTTCGCTTACCCAAATTTAACGAAGTTGGCAATCATTGTGGTCGTTTGATCTATTTTCATTTGATCGTTCAAGTTTATCGAATCATTCTTCATATATGATATATCAAATATATACCCAGTTTCATCACAATGAGCCGCCCCTGTGGCCTCAGTTAAATTGAGAAAATATTTTAAATAATTTCTTTCTCCAACGTACGAGAATAAGTAAAAAAATATATCTCCTGCCTCATTATCCAAGTACTTTGAAATGCTCCTATAAGTGGGATGAACCATTAGAAAGTCGGATTCAAAATCTATGACACCTCGTTTGACTGCTGTGCTCATTGGTTCATCACCAAAGTAAAAATGACGCACTATTTCTTCCATACCTTTAAAGTCATCGGCGCTGGTATCAAAACCCCGAGGCAGATAATATTTAAGCGTGTTACGTTTTTTATAAAATTCATCCTCTTCGAACGTGTGCGCAAAATGTAGTTCATCGTTGTTGAAGCCAATAAGAACTTGCATATTTTTAATTTTAGGAATATTTGCTGTAATCCAGTTCTCTGTAATGAAACTTTCGACGCCCTCAAATTTTTTTTCAATACATGGTCTAAAATTATCATCTAATCCTAGTTTCTTTACACTTTGCATCACTAACTGACTATTCGCTTTTGCTAAAAATTTTAGAGCTTTATCCATGTCTTTGGTTGAATAACCTAAATATTCTGCAAGTATTATTGGAGCGTTTCTTATAGGTTCTACAAAAATTGGTGATAGGGTTGTAGCACTTTGAATAATAACCTTGTCAAATAGTCTCTCATAGTTGGAAAGCAAGTGCATGTCTACAGATAATGCGCCTGAACTTTCTCCAGCTATTGTTATTTTATTTGCATCTCCTCCAAAATCTCCAATATTTCTGTGGACCCATTGTAACGCTAGCTGTTGATCTTTTAAGCCTTGATTGCCTGGTATTTCAGGGGTATCCAAACACATAAAACCGTAAGGACCAACTCTATAATTAAAACTTACTATAATAATATCCTGTTTTACTAAAAAACGGGGTCCATAAAGATTTCTGTTACCAGATCCATTTATAAACCCACCGCCGTAAATCCAGAAAAAAACTGGTAGTCGTTTAGATGGTGATGCAGAAAGAGGAACAAAAATATTGAGATTTAAACAATCTATAGAACCAGCTAGAGTATCTCTAAATTCCCTTACTTGTGAACAGATTTTGGAATCACTGTACGCTTCGAAAGTATTCTCAAATGCTGGGTATGGTTTTGCCGCCTGTGAATAAAAAGTAAAATATTATTTTAGTATTATTACTTTTATGTATTATTTTATTATACACACAAACGGGTATACAGTCACAAATATGAATTTCAAAATACCGATTTTCATAATGCCGAATGGTTTCATTGCCGATTGATCATTAATTCTATTTTGAAATTTTTGAATTATTAAAATTTCAATATTAGTAACTTTTATTATTACTGTGCTCAAAATACCAAGTTTCAATAGATCGCATAACAAAAAGTTCGACTTAATGATAATTCGAAACATCAAAAGTTCGAATTCTTTCTATTTTCTTTCGAATAAAAATATTTTCGCTGATTACAGTTCTAACCTAACTTTACCCAACAATAGACGGGATCTGACGCTCGGCGGTACCATTAAAGTTCGAAGGCGAGTCGCTCGTTCTCGCTTTAATGGTCACAGTTCTAACCTAACCTAACCCAAAGAATTCAATAACAGTGCATGCTACCCGACGCAGTTATGTATATATATATAAGGAGAAGAAGAAAATACAATATAATATTAATACATAAATATTTATAACAAAGTAGACGTTTTTAAATTAGGTACATATAACGTTACTTATAGCTTTTGAATATATATGCGTAACTGAATATTGTAGGAACTAAATCAAAATATTATACTTTCTAAGGAAAGGCCTATGTCCAGCAGTGCACTAGTAAAGGTTGTTGATGAAGAATCAGAATCAGAACCTTAATTTTAGCAGTTTATTCGAAGAATTGAAAATCGGAATGTCGTTTTTCGGACCGAGAACCCATCGAACATTTGAGACTTCGAACGTATAAAAATCGGAAAACAAACATTACAAGTCTTTATATTTTCATTTAATTCACTTAATAATAAACATTATAATTCTTATAAATTATAAAATTCGAACTTTTGAAAATCGGAACATCGAAATTAGTAATAAAATATTTCGTAGTATTTGGGTGTTCCCAATAAAAACTGTGACTTATGCTTGTAAGTAAAACGTAATCAGATGTAACATGACCTCATATAAATATTGATATCCTCTGTGAACTTCAAATAACAAATTTTAACATTTATGTACAAGTAAATATCACAACAAGAAACTTTTGCTGAGAATATTTTACAAAAATTTCTTTCAGGGATCGAATATTCAAAAGGAACACCGCATGAATCGTCAATATGTATATCTCTACAATCACATCACATCAACAGCCTTTAAAAGTCCACTGCTAGGCCTATCCTTAGAAAGGAGGTTTTGGCCTGCTTTCCCACGCTGGCCAGACTGGTTGGTATAGGGTTTGTGTCAAGTTTTCCTTCTTTTTACCGTGTTGGTGTCCTGTGTTGTTTTCCGCCCTTAGTCGGCTCTTACGACACCCACGGGATGAACAATGGATGATTACAAATTTCAAAGTGATCCCTTTTACCTTGTAGTTCGAAAATAATTAATTAATTTTATTACAAAACAATTCAAAACATGCAGAGATTGTCACTGCTTGTGACGACCTGATGAATGCTAGTGGTTAAAGCGAACAAGGGGAAGTGTTCGTGTAAAGGTAATTCCTATAAAATATCGATTCTGATCTGAGGCGCGTCGTACGCCTTAAAATGAGGTAATTAGGATTAGGTAATTAGGTGATCGATAAGGCATCGCGAATGGTCAAAATCAGAGAATCAAACTAGACTAATTTAATTCAAAATAAACTACTGTATTGATGATAGACGTCACAAGGTAGCTCATTTTGACTTAACTGTCGCGACATCAATTATAAAAGCAGAGCAGAGCAGAGTAGAGCTGAGCTATAAAGACCGCAAATCAGACACAAGCAATTGTTCCGGACAGAAAAGTGAAAACTGCATATTATAATAATATTTTATTTAATCTCATTTAGAGTTTGCTTTTGTACTTTTAGAATAACTTAGATAGTGCAAGTGTTTAACACATTACATTTACAATTTATTTGAGACAGATAAAATGTAATACTTTCATTTCATACAATCCGATTCGTACTAAATCATTCTTTCATAACTAAATTTACTAATAATACGGAAATCAGTAAACCTGGCAAATAAATACTTACTCCAAATGGATTGTCTGCATCGACTTGAGCAAACGGTATTCCAAGAAACATCAAATAATCGCCATCTTCAGCTTTTAAACCCTTTATCACACCTACACTGGTTTTAACTAAGGGGCCTACCCTTGATTGACCAAATGCCGTATGAAATAACAGTACTAAAAGTGCACATTTCTCTAAGAACATCTTCGTAACAAGAGATAAGTCGGACTGAAGAATTAAATTTCAATGTTTGACAAGACTGATAATTATAGCACAAGATAACGAGTTTAATGAAATCGTCAGTTGCGGTTCAAACCGAACGACAACAAAATTTTGGTCGCTAAACAGAAACCAGTGGTTTAATTCAATAATCAATTAAAGCTTGTATTTGTTTTATATTATACATCAAAACTTTTTATATACCTCAGCCTATGCTTGTCCACTGCTGGACATAGGCCTCTCCCAATGATTTCCAGCGGGGACGGTTGATTGCGGCCGGCATCCAACGGTTTCCGGCAACCTTTGCCAGGTCGTCCGTCCATCGGGTAAGCGGTCGTCTCACACTGCGCTTGCCAGTACAAAACAAAACTTTTTATTATCTTTTAATTTAAAATAGTTACTTCAATATTCAATTTGAGTTTAAAAGAATCAGTTTTAAATTGCAAAATGCTCTCCAATATACGTGATCTGAAGCGTGTGAACTATAACTATGAATGTCTACAAAGACACGCTGCAGATCGTAAAGGTTTATATATCACTAGCTGACCCGGCAAACGTTGTTTTGCCTTATACATTACTTCTAAAAAATATTGATAAAAAAAATTTGGGGTGGGTCACCCTTGTCATTTAGGGGTATGAAAAATAGATGTTGGCCGATTCTCAGAACTACCCGATGTTCACACAAAATTTCATAAAAATCGGTCCAGCCGTTTCGGAGGAGTATGGTTACTAACATCGTGACACGAGAATTTTATATATTGTTATCTGAATACTTAATATAAGAAGCAATAAAAATAATGTAAAAATACTTACTTCATATGTAATACCTTTAAACGATCAATTCTTGTATATAAATAATCTTCTATACAAATAAATAAAATTGGAGTGTCTGTTTGTAATATTAAAATAACCGCTTTTTACTAAATGCATATGTATGTTTACACGGTACATATGCCAAAATAACATTTTTTACAATTTTTGTCTGTATGTCTGTCTGTTTGTTCCGGGTAATCTCTGGAACGGTTGGACCGATTTCGACGGGACAAACATATTATAACAACAAACGCGGGTATCACCGCCGGTCTCAGCTAGTAACAATAATAATATATCGCTTTATTGTTCACCAGATATAATATACATATATACGACAATTACGAGTATCTTAAACTAGGTTAGTACAAGTGGCGGCCTTATCGCTCAGAGGCAACAGGCAACCGTGGTATGGAGAGAAAACATGAAGCGGTAATTATTATAATAGTTATTATTATATCGGGGCTAACACCTCGTTGAACCATGTGGTGACTTCCATGTGATGCCTTCGCCCTCACATGGATCCTCCCTTTGTGTTGGAGGGACATGGCGCCCGTTCCTCCGCAAACAACTTGGCAAGAAAATGCTTCTTTCGATGAAGAAAAAACTATCCACCTGAAATGATCAAAAATGATCTGTATTTTTATGTATACAACACACATAAACACACAGATAATTTTTGATTATTTTAATAGTTCCTACATTACGACGGGCCTGTTGGTCTAGTGGTTAGTGACCCTGACTGCTAAACCGGAGGTCGTGGGTTCGATTCCCACCCAGGACAAATATTGTGTGATGAGCACGGTCATTTGTTCTGTGTCTGGGTGTAATTTATCTATAATATGTATGTATTTAGAAATATATAAGTATGTTTATCAGCGGTCTGGTTACCATAGCACAGGCTCTGCCTAGTTTGGGATCAGACGGCCGTGTGTGAGTGTGTGAGATATATTATTATTATTATTATTATTATTAGGTACCTTCGTAATTAGTTATATAATATGGCTCTCGGTCCGAAATAAATCTTTACCTATAGTATAAATACAAAAGTCAGTTTGTTTGTTTATTACGCTTTCAAGCCTAAACCATTTTAAACTGACCGACCGACCGATTTAAAAAAATATTTTACTAATGTAAACCTACATCATCAGCGAGTAACACAGACTACTTTTTATCGTGATAACCAATATATATACGCGGGCAGAGCCGTGCGGGAGCTAGTAAAAAAAAACCCATAAAAAACTGTTTTTTTTTTTAAATCAAAAATACCTGTGACTGATGAGAATATTTATTTTGCGATTCTATCTGGCATCGTATTTAAAACTTAATCTCAAGAAACGTAAAAAATTAAATGTCACAGATCTCATGCTACAGAATAGTAGTCTTGTTCTTATTTATATGCATTTTTTCAGGTATAAACAAATAAAGTATCATTATCGTTGTGTGTCGAATGTCCATAATATTATTACATTGTTATAAACAGCTATTTGAATAGGTCGGACTTTATCTTATGCTTATCATAGAATGCACAACAAATGATACAAAAACTGGGGCGACGGCAGTGTGCCGAGGAAATCGTGCAAAATAAAAGCAAAGTACAGTCCTTTTCTTGAAACCATTCCGGGTATTTTCGATTCTCCTGTAATTTTGCCGTGATTAAAGGTGGAATTTCACTGACTGATAAGATATCACATAAATCAGTTTAATCCTAAATTTCATGCACACCAAACTTTCAGTTTTAAAAATATTACATGTCAAAATTTATAATTTTGCCACTCAATATTCACTTTATTGCTTCATTGATAATAACAATTAAAGTGGTAACAATATAATGGCAATTGTCACAAATAAATAATGTAAGGAAAAAAAAGAAAAGAGAACAGTATATTTTCTTCCTTCTGATTTTTTATTTATAGTGTCTCGTCTGTCTGATCGAATGTTTTCTATTCTATTCCTTTTTTTTTTCTATTTCTACTAACTGCTGTCTGTCTGTCGAATATGATGTAAGCCATTCATGGGCCGTACCACGTATTCCGATTCTATATAATATCATCAGCCCATCGCAGTCCACTACTGGACATAGGCCTCTCCTAATGCGGCGTGCATTAGGAGAGGCCTGGATACTTAGATCGATTTTGGGCTTCTCGCATCCAGCTCCTGCCAACTATCTTGGCCAAATCATCACTCCACCTGGCCTGTGGGCGTCCTACACTACGTTTGCCAAGACTCGGTTTCCACTCAAGAACTCGTTTTCCCCAATGGTTGTCGGTTCTGCGGCTAATATGGTCAGCCCACTGCCACTGCCTGCTAATCCGGTAGGCTATGTAGGTGACCTTGGTTCTCTGCCGGATCACCTCATTCCTGGTGCGATACCTTAGAGAAACCCGAGCATAACCCTTTCCATAACACGTTGAGCGAATTTAAACTTGTGGACCAGCCGTACCGTATTTAATATATTTAGTAATATTTTAAATTGCCTTAGACATGTGCAGTAAATTTTCTATTGCATATTGCTTTTTATTTAAGACGTCTAGGGCTTTCTGAATGTATTTAGATAAAGCCAGGGTAGTCGATTTGTTTTTACGAAAACTACTTTTGGCACTACCAAGATCATTAAAGATTTAATATTTTTTGCAAAATGAATAAATGCGGTTACTCAAGGCCTTTTCAATGAACTTAGAGACTGTAGGTAGGAGAGCGATTGGGTGGTAATTATCAGGTTTAGTTTGGTCATTTTTTGTGGATCGCTTTAAATAAGGCCTGTTTTAATAGATCCGGAAATACACCTTTTTCAGATGATTAGATAATTAGCTTATAAAAAGGTAATGTTAGTTCATCAGCGCAGTATTTTACTAGAACATGTGGGATTGCGTCTATACCATGTCGTTTCTTGTTTTTAAGAGATCTCATTAGGAAGTTATTAATTAATTTACCAAGTTATCGTCTGCGGTATTTCCGAACCGGTACGAGCTTTAAACCTTCAAGAAAAGAGCGTACTCGTAAAAGCCAGCAACGCGCTTCTGACTACTGTCTTGACCGTCTGCTCCTTTGAATCCTCTTCCATGTATATATTTTTTAATTTTATATGATAGATAGATAATGAATTTAACTTTTAGTTTAGATACTACAGTACAATCCCTAAATTTAAAAAGCAGTGTCTTTGAATAGCATTGTTCGAAAACATTACATAAAAAACAAGTCTCGCAAGTAACAATGCCGATGCCCCCCATCGAAAAGTTTGAAGATGTAATTATTACTTAATTTGATATCTTCCACACAATACACAGAAGGGCATATCATGCCATAGTAATAAAAATAACATGCCAATCTCAACGTTTAAAGAAATGTTGAGATTGTCGAGTTTATGTACATCGCTAGGCCAATAGGGCTATAAAAATAGTTATTGTGGCATTGAAGAACGATTGGATTTTACAGCTTTATGCGACAGAAGAACTACGTTGCGATTTTCGAGACTTGGCTTTTAATATGATTTTTTAATGTTTTCATTTTGATGATGTTTGTAAAGGCAACGGTTTTGATAGGATAATATGCAGCTTTGATCGAAAAATAGTACATTTAAACTTCACACTGACAGTATGTAATCAATATCAATGGATACAATCCTATTACTACTACTATACTATACTATTTCTTACGTGGTATTTTTTACAAAAATAACTTTTGATCCTAATTAGGTAATGGACTTATTTGTATGTTTTAGTGGCTTCAAAAGTCAAGGTTCATTTGATATAGCAGCGTTTACCAGATATTTATCATTTTAATGTCAACAAACTTTGTCAGTAACTATTGCTTGTTACTCGTTAATGTCAGAATTTACATGTCAATGATAAAGAGTAACTTCACCTTCCACCACTTCACTTCACACACACATGTGAAGTGAAGTGGTGGAAGGTGAAGAGGTGTGTACCACTTCACACAAATATCAACGACTTCATTGTGCCTTAACAATAACAAATTTTGACTTTTTTCTGGTATAGGGGACAATCGAGCAGACGGGTCACCTGATGGTAAGGGACTACCGTCCTAGCACCCTTTGAGTCACCTCTCCCCATAATCAGAGAAAGTGGTAGGACTCCAGTAACCTCACTTGGTGAAAAGCAACGAAACGAAACGAATGGCTTAACACCGGTTTTTTGTGAGCTTTGGTGTCACTCCGGTCGAGACGGGCAATTTGTGCCGAAGTGTTGCTCTCCCACGGTATATGTATGTAAGAGTATGGAAACATGGTTTTCCTACGGTATATGTATGTAAGTGTATGAATATGTATATGTGTTATTATGTATTTTTTTATTCTTTGGCATACCAATAGTAACAGTATACTCTGTGTAAAAGGTCCCTCGTTGTACCGTTTTTTTATTTTTGTTTGAACAAAGTTCCTTGTCGCGGGTTACACGCTCATAGCGGATGGGAGCGAGACCGAAATATGTGCAACAAGACTGTTTACCGAAACTTCTTGCTATAGTTACAGACGTTAAAGAACTATATATATATATATATATATATATACATCGCCGCAAATAGCTCTCACACGCGCCATATCAACTTATTTTACTACATTCAGTGTTTAATTTATAATTATTTATTTTATAAGTAATAAATATATCTTATCATCCATTTTTAGCTTTATTAACTTGACATTTTATAATATAAATGTAATGACTAGCAAACATCTACCAAAAAGCGAAAGGAACTTTGATCCGTTGGGGGGTCCAATGACTCTTTACGCCGTTTTTTTTATATTCTACATTGTATGTTACCAAATCATTGTGTGAAATTAAAAGTACATATATATTTTATAATAAGTATATTATTACAAAAAAAGTATATCCGTATTTATATCAGTTGTCTAGTAGCCATAGCTTTGCTTAGTTTGGGACTAGATGGCGTTGTGGTAGATAATTATTAATGTTAATTGTAACAGAATTGCATCATCATATGTTACACTGTATCGTAATGAATGCGACTCAGATTTTACGGATGTAATTGCAAGTGTTGTAGGGCCGTACCAATGCGAGCATTTTTCAATTTTGGCTGTACACCACCTGCGAGAACTCGTGCAATATTAATACTCCGGCGATTTGTACTATGTAATGTTAGGCTAAGAGCTTGTATGTTTTAATATGTAGTTGTTTGAGTTTTTAATATTGTAATACTGATGATATTCATTCCAATGGAAATGTACTTAAGTTCATAAAATATAACTTTTCAAATTTAATAAATAATCTCCTAGTACAAGAAAGTCTTAAGAAATTAGTATTGCAGCCTTTTATTGATTATGATATTATATTTGTAAATAATGATCGTAGTAAAATTTGAAAAAAAAAACAAACAGAGAAAGAGAGATCCGAAAATAATTAAAAAGTAATGGGGTTAAATACTAAATTCAGTGAAAACACAAAATATAAAACGAACTCAAAGTCAAAACCAATAATCTTAGTACACCAAAGGTTAAAATGATAACATTGTCTGATTTATTACTATTAACAAATTTATGTCTTCTCATGTCGTTCTGTTCTAAATTTTGGAGTATAAACATTAAAGATAAGGTAATATTAATAACTAGAGACACCTTATACCCACCGTCTGATCACATGGTATAGTATGGTAATAAACTTCTAATAAACATTCTTCTCCTCTTATGTATGTAGTTTCTTCTCCTGGATGAGTGTCCGATTCTCACAGACCTCACACATGACCTCTAACTCAGCGGTCTGGGTCCTATCTATCTGCGTGCCAGTTAGATTTAGGGTCAGAATTTACTGAACTCTGCCGTCTCCTTCTGCGAACAAGTTATGCTCGCGAAGGAGACGGCGGAGCGGGACCGGGAGAGGTTTAGGACTCTCCCGGCCCGCCAGGCCCGGGAACGTAGCCCCTAGCAGAAGCAGGCCGGGTTGGCGACGAGCGCGTTGCGCGCTCGCTTCCAGGGAGCACAGGGAACATGGGGTTCCCACACGAGGGGGGGGGGTCGTCTACTCGTCTGTAGATGACCCGAGGTATGTCGTGGCACCAGGGAGTTCCTTTCTAGGGTATACCTGTTTCCCCGGCTATTAGCACCCGAAACGGCGTGCGGTTTTAGTCGGTTCGAGTCTGACATGCCACCGACAGGTGGTATCCGAGGGGATTTCCGCACGGAAAAAAAAGAGTCAGAATTTACTAAGCGTTAAACTGATTTAAATAAAATTTAAAACTAAAATTTTATCCATAGCTCCTAAACTTGACATCGTAAATGGAATTCCTACATAGGTATTGCCGCCGCAACTTAAAACGGCATGAAAGGTAAAACATTAAATTAATTTCAAAAGTTTTTGTTTTACACATGAATTTCATCAAAAAATGTTTTGTCTTGTACGAGTATGAATGAATTTATAAAACAAAATTTGCATTTTCACTCTTCTATTTATAACATTTCGTTTCACCGACAAGCCTATTTCTTTAATTTTAAATAATCTTTATCCTGCATTTAATTGGTCAAAAATGAACCTTATCTTTTAAATTACCGTTATTGCTTTCTCAAATATAATCAGTGAACGTACGAGTATCTACGTTTTCATTAGTTCGTATTCATAGTTTAGTTTTACAGAATATTGCTTATAACTGTTTCTCAGGCGCTATTCATGATTTTAATATTTCATTTATTTTATGGTGCTGAACGTACGCCATCCTGCCCTAATATCATTTTCCCATTCTTCGTCTTATGGTTGCCTGAAAAAGATTGATACAGTGCGATAAGGTAGCCAATTTTATTTGCTGCCTAGTACTGCAGTTACTCTTTGTAATATCTTTGGTTTTTTCGTGTAAATTTCATAAAAAACATTTCATTTTTAGTTTAGTATCACCTAGGAACCGTAATATTTTGAAAACCTGATCACGAGTTAGTCTACCCTCAATATTACCGGCGGTATACTGGTAACTTTTGTAATGTTGCAATGCTTTGAAGATATTGGGGAGAGGGGGGGAGGGGGGGTTGGGTAATCGTAGTATCAGATGCGTATCACTATTTCGTCGTATATGTCATACTTTGTTCAGTTGATTGTTATTTGGAGGCGTATGGCGAATACCCATAATTGCATTTTAACACATTTTACCCTAACTGCAATCAAAAAATGAAACACTCTTTGATTGCAGGTAGGGTAGGGGTTAGGATAGAAAGTGTTTCACTCTTTGATTGCATTTGATTATAATATATATTTAAAAAAGTTATAGCATTTCCGACAACAGCGCATTCTCTGCTTGCTATTATTATTTTAAAGGCTCATCAATTTTCATTTGAATTCTTTAAGCAGTTAAGTTTAGAAAGCCAGGGTAAAAGAATCGCGAGTGGAAACCTGAACTAGAACAGAGACTAGGACAGCTGAAGAAGCCTCAGTGGCGCAGTGTATAATATGTATTTATTTACAAAAAAGACAGTATTCCATCAGTCAGTCTAGCTTTCATAGTACAAGCTCTGCTTATTTTGAAACTAGATGGCATTGTGTGTCAAATGTCTGAATAATATTTTATATTATTATTTGTACACGGTGTATGTCTGAGATTTGTGACGCCACTAGACCTAGGAGAACACCTAGCCATACCGATTACTTCATACAAATGGGTAATGATTAACTGCAGCTGACGGATAATTCTTTTCGTATTTTCGTGGACCACGAGTAGGGTAATCTTTAATTGTTTGTACGGAATACAAAAATGATTTAAAAAATATATTTTTACTTAAAACTAATTATAGAAAGGAGGTATACGTATTATAAAAGAATACGACAGTTGGCAAACTTTTGTAGGGAGATATATTTATGGCAAATAAGTGCACAAGGTAATATATTCTTAGCCATAATTATACTCATATGGACATTTGGCCTAGTGTTCGATGTTTTAACATTTTCTCTAATTAATTTTAAATTTATGGAGGATCTGCCAACTGACGACTATCTTTGTTTTATAACCTAGTTCATTGATCACTTAATTAGATTATTTTAAGTAGTGAGCACCCATTCTTTTGACACCCATTCTTTTGACTTTACATTACTTCATTTTCTTCAACACATACAGATACTTTAATTTTGTATGCATTTACATATTACACATGTAAACACCCACACACAAAAAACGGGGATCAAACTTGTCACATGACCTCAACCATATTTTGGATTACTTAATTTTTCTGAATATTTTCTTTACAGCACAGTGTCATCTGTTTTGTTTTTGTCGGGCACTTTAGTTCCGATAGCTTCTGCTTCTGTAACCGTATCCGGTAATGAAATATTGGCAACATCCGAAACTGAGAAAGTCAATAATCCTGCTACTATTGATACAATACCAAATATTAACGATGGCAGGCCATCCCAGTAGACTGCCTGAAAATAAAAAATAATTTAAGTATTGAGAAACCGAAAGAAATACTGTTAAAAATACTCGTTTTTTTTGTTAACTGTCACACATATGTAATTACATCCTAAGCAGTGCAAAACAGATATATTTAGGTATATAAATACATGCTCTGAGTGGGATCGAACACGAAACCCCAGGCAAGCAACGGAGGTTTTCATACATATATTAGCTACTAGTAAAAATATGGCCAATTATTTCTATTAACTCCTAAATGAATTAGGTTAAAAAACATTTAGTTCAAACCATTTATTTCATTTAGTTCGAACCTTTAGTTCAATATAAAATAAATTTAATAAAACATATAATTTTACCAAAAGCGGAGTCTGCGGTGCAACAATGGAACCGATCCTGCCTAGTGAAGAGCATATAGCGTGCATTGAGTTTCTCGTGTAAGTTGGGAACAACTCTGAGGTGTATATATATGTTATATTGAAGTATAAAGACGCCATCAACTTTCCAATCATAAACATTAATAGCGAGAGCCAGGCTAATTCTGAAACAAAGTTACATGTAGTTGACATCAACAGTATTGCGCTTACTTGAATATTTAATAAACCCTTAAAATAATTTTACATTTCGATCAAACATTTAATAAGATAACAACGAATAAGGTTTCAATAACCAGGTAGAAAGTTCCATATTACGTCGATAGATAGGTTTGCAAAAATCATTTTCTCTAGACACTACAATCTCTAAGCCAATCATTACATTATGACGTGAAAAGATCATTATCAAAGTAAACTATTGAAACTGTTGAAAAAAAAACAAAGTTGACTGCACGGATGGCGTAGTGGTTTAAGCGGTCGCCACGCCGCTTCCTACTACACCGAGTGTTGTGGGTTCAAACCCCACATGGGACGACACTTTGTGTGATCCACAAATTGTTGTTCTGAGTCTGGGTGTTCTTTGTGTCCGTTTCATGTATGTTTGTAAAGTCCCCCGCGACACAGGATTTATTCCTGATGCGGGAGTTGTCTTTTTTTTTTTAGAAAAAAAAAGAAAGAAAACTAATAACACAGACATTCACTGACTAATAAAATATATCATCAATCATCATCAACAGCTTTAATTAGTCTACTGCTGGACATAGGCCTCTCCTTAGAAAGTTGGGCTACTATACCACGCTCTGGCAAGACGGGTTGATATAGGGTTTGTATCACGTTTTCCTTCTCTTTGCAGTACTGTTGTCCTGCGTGGTTTGTTCCTTTAGTTGGCTCTGACGACACCCACGGGTAAACATACGTTTAAGCTTAAAATAAATTTAAGATACAAATTGCTTACTATTGGGTAAAAAGGGCTGTCCAATACAAAATAATCCAGCCAAGAAAAATGACCCAATCAAAGGATACTTTCGCCGATAGTTCATCAGCACATACATTGCTAAAAAAATCCCAGGAACTTCAGTTATAGCTACTAAAGCATAATTTATGTATTTATCTCCTTGTAGTAAAACTGATGTGATTGACATCCCGTAGTTAACGAACGTTGATGTCATCCACCAAACAACACACACTAACAACCTTTGAATCAAAGTTCTGGAACTAAATGTGTTTTTCAAAACTGCAAAAAATTTGATATCTTCTTTTTTCTCAACCTCACAAGCAAGTTTTTCTAATTCATTCTCTTCCATCGTTATTTTGTTTTTCTTTGCCATTTTTTCTATTATCTTTACTGCTTGTGCTTTTTTACCTTTTGATAATAACCATCTTGGGCTTTCGTCTATCAGAAAAAAATAAAAGAAGAATAGTAACGCCGGTGAATATAGTACTCTCAAATAGTTACGCCAATATGGTAATAACCAAGCTATTAAAGCTATGTATACAGCCCCTACACAGTATCCAATGTTAGCTATTGCGAAGTACGGGACCCTTTGCGTGTTGGTAACGATTTCAACGTCTGTAAAACCAAAACAAGTTTAAACATTAATAAGCAGTAAATGGTTTTTAAACAATATAATATTCTTTTAAAGAAATGCAATGTACACCACATTGCATTTCTTTAAAAGAATTATTTCCTTATTAACAATTATTATTTCCTTATTAATTATTTCTTTATTTGAAAATTATGTATATTTATTCTAAAGGAATTAATGTTGGTTTGTCATATTTAACTAATTGTCACGAGAACTTTTAATATCACGATACAGGTTTAGTTACTTACATAGTAACTAAACCTTGCATAGTAACTAAACATGACATGGCAACATGAAATCCTACATATTTTTTTTTTACCTTAAAGTAATTTGTTTAAAGTGTTTTAAACTTACTTAGTATATAGGCGGGTGAATAAATGTCCCCAAAGGCCGATTCAAGGAACTCTAGCACAATGTACACCCAATATGATGTAGCAAAACTCTTGGCTATGCCCAGGATGCCGCCCAGCACTCCGGTGATTACTATCATAGGCTTTCTGCCAATCCTAAGGGAAGATTTTTATGATACATTATTATCTTTTATATCCCAATTTGCCAAAGCTGTTGTTTCACAATCCATTCTAAAAGCCGTCTGTACAAACAAAATTACATTCATTTTATTTTAAAATACCAAAATTCTTAAAATTTCCTATATTTAATTTTAAAAGTAATCGGTTGCCTCTATTGCGATGACTTGGGGCAAATTATGTTTGGCAAAATATGAGAAATATTTTATTACAAGAAACCTGCCTACTACTTAAAATATGAATTTGTAAGATATGAGTATATCTAATGTCAAACAATCTTATAATTCATAAGAAGATGATATGTCTTCAAAAGTATTTCAATACATTTTTAACTGCACTGATGGCGTAGTGGTTTAAGCGGTCACCTCGCTGCTTCCTACTGCACTGGGGGTTGCGGGTTCGAACTCCACATGGAACAACACTTTGTGTAACCCAAAAATTGTTGTCCTGAGTCTGGGTGTCCTTTGTGTCCGTTTAATATATGTTTGTAAAGTCCCCCGCGAGGTAGGATTTATTACTAGTGCCTGAGTTGTCTTGTTACATAAAAAAAATACCGTTATTTCTTTATAATCACTGAGCTGACTATGCTGCTTGCAGAATATTGAAGATACGTGTACAAGTTAGGCAGTCACATTTTTAAGACTAATAACTGATTAATATTATTATAATTTACTTACCGATCAGATAAGGGGCCAACAAATAATAAACCAAGCATATATGCCAGACTATGCACGGTTCCCACCAACGTTCTCTTCCAATCTTGACATGCTAACTGAAACTAGATAATACGGATAGGTTACTTTTGAGACATAGTTTAAATTACCATTCAAATAAAAAAATACTTATAATTATTTAATAATAAAAGTAATATTTTCGGACGTCTAACACACAACGCCATCTAGTTTCAAACTAAGCAAAACTTGTTCTATGAAAGATAAATTGACTGATAGAATACTTAAATAGTTTTTTTCGTAAATACATACATAGAAAACACCCAAACTCCGAAACAAATATTTGCAGATCATACAAACATTTGGCCCGACCTTGTAATCGAATTCGAGACCTCAGCACAGCAGTCGCATACGCTACCACTGCACCACTGAGACAGTCAAAATTTAAAATAAAAACGTCCTAATCCTACCCTTATTAAAAGCTGATATATGAAAAAGAACTGGTCAAGTAATTTTGTCATTCTTTACAGCACTGTCGCAGAAAGGTTACTTTGAATTAATTAGGCGATGAAAAGAAGTTATAAAGAACAATCCAAAAAATACCGAAAAGCTACTGTTGTAATCGGTCAGTGCTGCACTGACCGATTACAACACTAGTACTTTGACATTGACCACGTAACCTAGATTGAATTATGGAGGTCAAGATTACAAATTGCCCACGCGGAGGCCCGTGACGGATCCTACCACCTACGTACGATAAGGTAAAGAGTCATTATTTTTCGTAGTTCAGATAACGAACAAGCATCAAAGACAACAAGAAGCTACCTTCTCAGCTACCTACATTTGTACATATGTGCGATATCGTAGCTGCTTAATATTATGTTGATTATGCCAACTACGGACTACTTTATCGGACATATATATTAGAATATTTTTTTATGGAAAAACAAGAAGATAACACAAACAAAAAAAGTTATCTTCTTTACGAAGCAGGATTAGTTTGTTGCGTAATATGGAATGTTTGTGTCATGTAGATATCTTTTTATGTCTATCTCTAAATTCACTTACTTTTTACTTATAATTCTTCTTTTGTGTCTGCTTCATCATCATCATCAACAGCCTTTACTAGTCCACTGCTGGACATAGGCCTCTCCTTAGGAAGGAGGTTTCACATGTTCATAATAATAAAAATATATTCTACCACATTCACAAAACGCCATCTAGTCCCAAGCAGTGGACTGTTAAAGGCTGTTGATGATGATGATGATATAATGAACATGTAATGTTTGATTTGGTCTGAGTGTTTCTATGTATAATATTTATGTATTTACAAGAAAAGTAAATCTATTTATATCAGTTGTCTAGTACCCATAGAACATGCTCTGCTTAGTTTGGGGTCTGGATGGCGTTTTGTGAATGTGGTAGAATATTATTTTTATTATTTGTAGCCTATAATCATTCAAAACAGTTGAACTCACAATTTAAACTTACCTATAAATAAATAAGAAAAGATTGAACAAGATAATTAAAGCAACAGATATCAGAAGTATTTTTTGAATCTTACAATAAACGTTTTGTACGAGTATTTAAGCAAAAAAATTTAAATACTTACTTCGGCAACAAAACTATTAGAGTTCTCATAAATGAATTCCGCACACTTCTTTGAATTTATAACACCGCATGTATTGTTGATAAAATCTGCGTCTGCGCATCTGTAAAACGATAAGTTTCTGTAATCCTGCCTAATATTTTGAAAGCGAGAGTGAATTTGTGTATTTACATTTTCACGGCTTTACTGGTCATCCGATCATCACAACGTTTTTCATATCTTTATGGATATGCAAAAGTCAGTACAGAAAACAACATAAAACACCTTTCATTCAGTTAAAAATATAGTTACTACCAGATTTAAACGCAACACTCATAAAGTGGGTGCGGGTTATGACGTTAGTGCGGCGGGTCTAATTTTTATATAGAAGACAATACACTAAAAACTCGTGCTCGGGTTGTGTTCCATGCAAGGAATTAGACCCAACGCAAACCCGTCCCGACCAGGGCGTAATCCGCACCCGCTTTATATGTGTGTAGCGCTTTAATCGTCCACATAATTGGTACAGCTCGACCGGAGTGATACCACGGCCTCACAGAAAACCGCTTTTCACCGACTAATTGTGGTTACCAGTGTTAACTTACACTACATTTAGTCGACTATTTACTCGTAGACTCTATACCGATACTCGATAATGACAACTTGTATTAGTACTAAGATGGTATTTTTACATTCACTCGTTCGTTCTCCAGAGATAATAAAAACAGCAATACGGGTTGGCAGTTGGTATTCGATTTAATGGACACTTGTGCTGTAACCGTTGTACTGTGCGGATTAAATCTCTTAATAGTTACACAATCTCCTGTTATTTACGTGAACCTGACCCGACTCCTTCATCTCAGAAGTGGGATTGAACAGGTTGGTACTATATTTTAGGCGGAAGCGCTCACATTGTAAAAAAATTGTTGAAGTGCGATTTTATAACGTTAAAATATTTAAAACCTACCTTCATGGAAAACGAATACCTAACACCTCAGGAAACGGGAAACTCTCGTGCTTCCCGTTCGAGAAAAAGGAAACACGGTCGTGATAACAATAAAGTGACAGTGTATTCTAGT
Source organism: Arctia plantaginis (assembly GCA_902825455.1). NCBI lineage: Eukaryota > Metazoa > Arthropoda > Insecta > Lepidoptera > Erebidae > Arctia > Arctia plantaginis. Next base: position 75,109 of record CADEBD010000041.1, on the reverse strand, counting down.
GAAAAGAAAAGAAGAAGCCATAAAGACACTCCTAGCAGGAAATCTACGGATACGGAAAATTCGTTGCAAAGGAGCAGGCGTGAACGAGAACGTAGTAGTTCGCTATATCGTAAACACCGTAGGAGTTCCCGTAGTCGTACCCGTCATCATGTGAATCACCGGCGGCGCCGCAGGAGTCCCAGTGGCGATACCAGTGGTCGTGAGTCTCACAGGCGACATCACGAGCACAGCCGACTGAGTCGGGCTGATGTACACAGTTGCAGAGGACTCAGTACACCACGTAGGCGATCTAACTCACCGGTAAGACGTTCCAATAATAGTAATAATAATGTGACTCATATGCTACTGACCCAATTAGTGAATACTTTAGTTAATAATCGCCCCGAAAGTAATAAATTCCCGATGTTGGGTAATGTGGTGCCGGATTTCGATCCGATGGTTAAAGGCCAAACAATACAGATGTGGCTCAATAAGGTTGATGAATGTGCAAAATTATACAAATGGGGTGACGATCAAATCATACACTATGCGATGCCCAAATTATCAGGCGTTGCTAAGACTTGGTACCAAACATTACCTACTATGTCCTTTTCTTGGCCTGAATGGAAAAATAAATTATCAGAATCATTCCCTAGTACCGACGATTATGCGGAGCTGTTAATAGAAATGTTATCCAAACGAGTTAGATATAATGAATCTTTAGAATTGTACTACTATGATAAAATTAATTTGCTACACCGTTGCGATATAAAGGGTAAGCGGGCAGTCGATTGCTTACTATACGGAATAGATGATCGTTCGCTAAGATTAGGCGCTAAAGCATTGAAATGTCAGGAACCTGAAGAAGTCTTAGAATACTTTCAATCGACTAAACAGTGTCAGCGCGAATCAGATCAAACGTGGTTTAATGACAAAGGAACCAGTGCATTGTCACACAATCCCAATTATAAAACGGCTACCAATGATTCAAGGCCTAAAACTAGTTCTAGTTCTATCGTCTGTTACAATTGTAATGAACCCGGTCATTTTAGTACTAAGTGTACGAAGAAAATACTGAAATGCAACATTTGTAAAAGATTAGGGCATACAACTTTAAGTTGTACTAAACTACCCTCTGATAGCAGCAACAATAGATAAGGAACATGTGGGCAAATCAAAGAAACTAATATCAAAGTTTCATGGCCCATACCGCATTAAGAAAATTTTCGCGAATGACAGGTTTGTAATCGAAGACACTCCTTTGACTAGGCGAGGTAAAAATAAATATGAAAATTTTGTGGCGATTGACAAAATTCATCCATGGTTGAGTTTTAAGAATATGTCTAGTGAGGGAAGCGAAAGTGACAATAGCGGTGATGATAACTCGCTCCTAAATTAATTTAAAATAAGGGACTTGTACGATTAGTAGTGTTTGTGTGATAATGAAGAGTTAATCTACCTATATGAATGAAAAAGTTATTTGATTTAGTTTCATCAATTAGCTGATGGAATGACTAAGACTACGTAATTACGCATAGGCTACAGGCAATCGGTGCAGAAACGAATGGTATCGGAAGCCGATATCGCACAGATGATTGCAGATTGTAGCAGATCATGTGTGACATAGACATGACTAGTAAGTACTACGCATAGGCCATAGGCAATGAGTGCAGAAGGAGAATGGTATCGTTGAGCGATATCGCACAGATAATTGCAGATCATGGCAGATCATGCGTGAGTTGACATTACTACGTCTTTCATAGATATGAACGGTCAGTGCAGACAGTGAATGTTGTCAAGCAATTGACATCGCACAGATGACCGCAGATGTGAGTAGCATACCAGACACACAGTATTGTCACACAGTATGATTAAGTGAAGTAATAGGAAAGTATAATGAAAAGAAGGGAAATTATAAGTAAATAGGAAGTATTGTCATGTAATTAGTTTCAAGTTATACATTTAAAGCTAATATCAACTATTGATTACCCTATACATTGTCAAATTACAGTTATTGTCGCCATAATCAAAATTTAAATTATGAGCAAAGTGAGAGGACTCACTTTATTAAGGATGGCCGAGCTGTTAACTTACACTACATTTAGTCGACTATTTACTCGTAGACTCTATACCGATACTCGATAATGACAACTTGTATTAGTACTAAGATGGTATTTTTACATTCACTCGTTCGTTCTCCAGAGATAATAAAAACAGCAATACGGGTTGGCAGTTGGTATTCGATTTAATGGACACTTGTGCTGTAACCGTTGTACTGTGCGGATTAAATCTCTTAATAGTTACACAATCTCCTGTTATTTACGTGAACCTGACCCGACTCCTTCACCAGCGGCCTTAAACCTTTTTTATCGTGATCAGTGGGGAGTACTAAAAGGACGGCACCAGGCGTTGGCAACAGCTTACCATCAGTAAATCCTTCTGTCTGTTACCTCCCTATTCCGTAAAGCGAATGTTACGGCGTTATTTACCAGTTGATTTAATTACTCATTTTCTGAATTGAACTTCGTATTAAAAGACAACTTCCGTACTTAGAAAATATCGTGTACTGCGAGGGGCTTTACAAAGAACACTCATAGACTTAGAACAACAATTTGCAGATCACACAAAGTGTTGTCCTGTGTGGGGATCGCACCCATAACACAGCGTAGTAGAAAACGACAGGCTGACCGCTTAAAACACAATGTCATACGTGCAGTTAAACTGATTACAAAGTACCTAATAGAATACCGAATTATCATTCCGGTTTCTGTAACTGGTTAATGAATGAACAGAGCTAAAGATCAATCAATATCAATTTCTACAGTCAAACCTTAATGTGTGTTTTAGTTTACAATAAAGTTTTGTCCACGGTTTCAATTGGATTCTGTTAAATAATTCAGCTTTGTTTGAATGGTGAGCGATTAAGAATACGGAGTGTCACCACCCCTGTTCATCCCGATGGTATCGTAAGAGCCTACTAAGAGAGCAAACTATGCAGGACAACAGCACCACAAAGGGAATGAACACTTGACACAAACCCTATACCAACACGTATGGCCAGCGTGGTATGGCAGGCCAAAACTTCCTTTCGGCAGTGGACTATTAAAGGTTGTTGAACACTTCCACTTATTACTAAACGTTGCTATCATCTGTTTGTTTATGATTGTCTAAGTAAATGCAGTGTTTAATTAACGCCGTCGATTGAAAGGTGCTGACTTGAAGTGTGGGAGGCCAACGACCATTTGACAACTTGGCAATCTAGTTCGTAAGGGATAAAGGTAGTGATACCGATTAATATTATCGTTACACAGCTTAATTTTAAATAAAAAATGTTGTTCTGATTTCTGATGTTAAAGTTTCTCTTCACGAGTTGATCTAAAAGCGGTAGTTAATTCGTTATAGAAATGACAATTAAAAAAAATCTGGGACACTATTACTAATTACTTACATTAAGTAATACATATCATTTATCAAAAATGAAAATATATTTATTGGAATTACTAACTTTCTGATATATTTCACAATAGGAATACATCGGCTTGCATAGAAAGAATCCATTGACAATTTAACTTTTTTTTTATTCTTCAAATCAACCTTAAAGTTGACGTCATGCTCTCGTATTTTATTCAAAAAACCGTGTCTATCGTCTTGACGTTTAACAAATAGACACTGATTGGACTCGAAAGTTATATACCCCATTAAGATTTTTAATATGTCGTTGGTTCTCGTGCCGTCGAAATTATGTATAATACGTTTTTAACGACTTTCTTTAATCTTTATTTCATTAGTTCATTACTTTAAATATGCGTACCCATTGTAGACAGTCCTACAAAATAATTCTTCATGTTTTGTGTAACTGTATAGGAATGTTATTATGGGTTTTTCGCTTATCAAGTATTATCGTTAATTTTCAATTCACATTTTCCTCATAATTAGCGTGACCCGCTTGGATATGCTACATTGTATTTGGATTACAAATAATTATTACCTATTTTACAATTCACAAATGGTTTTAAATGATTACGGGATTAGGATGTACAGCCCACTATAAACACATACTATTTCTAAATTAATTATTCAAATAAAATAATTTTGGGTAAAAGATTTGAGTGGATAATTTTTATTTTTAATAACGAAAGAGGGGGCTTGCTATTCTGTTATTTCGTTCAGGAACCAAAATTTTATTAAGGCACAGATAATCCAATTTGTGGCGATCTTATAAGATATAATCTATATAATATATCTATCTACTAGATAACAATATCTAAATTTTATCAGAAACATATGTGTAAGATAGTTCTACTGCTTAAGTGTTTGTTAACCTCATATTATCTGAATGTATGCTTGAATGTCAATATAAAAACTATATAAATATTTAAAAAACAATAACTGACTAAATAACTAAGTTTATTAGTTAAAAGTACTATATATTGAAGAACCAGATTTCAGCACCAGAACGGTTGAATTAGATGACAGTTTTTATTGGATTAAATCGGCAGCATAATTCTTTGGTTGCCTGGAAGAAATTGCATTTAGCAATAAGCCTTTGTACACTCGATATTTGATCGTTGTGTTCCTTTCTTGAAACTCTGTAATTTAGTGTGCAAATGAAGAGATATCTATCTATCTTTCTTTCTATTTATTGTGTCTTTGTGTTTTTGGTTTGTAGATTTTTTTGTTTCCTTTATTTTTTATGTACCCTATGAATCTTGTGATTGCAATAAAGTTTTATTATTATTATTAATTAACTGCATTAACATCTGTGACTTTGGCTATTTATTTAACTGCATTAACATCTGTGACTTTGGCTATTTATATTACTGGCTTATATTATTATGCGTGGGGATTTTTAATTATAGGCAACTACAGTCGGAGCGTTACAATTTACAAATTGTAAATTGTAACGGAGTGGTACCCAAGAGATGGTAAAAGAAACAAAGGGCGACAAACTAAAAGATGGGAGGACGATATAAAAAAGGTGGCTGGTCCAGAATGGTTCCGAATAGCAAAAGACAGGGCGAAATGGAAATCTTTGGAAGAGGCCTATGTCGAAAGACAAGCTGTTTTTGTACCGAACGTCGATATACGAAGTTAAATATAAGTAGGATAACATTAATTAAAAAAATAATAATTAGGTAGTTCATTAAAGTCAATATTATGTAAGTTTAAACAGCAATTAAGGCTAATTTTATTTTATTTTAATTTTTACAGTCGGAGGCCTATCTTTCATTCCAGTTTTTCTATATTTCGCATCTAGATTTTCGCCCTATTCGATTTCCTTGAACCAATTTAACAATTTTTATTATCCTGTCCCAGGGAGTGTTGATGTTACGTAGAAAGTCGGCCATAATAGAAACCAGCCCTAACCAGATCCCAAATAAAAATAGGAAAAAAAACTGAAAGATGATGATCAACGCTATAGCAGAGACATCATCATCAACAGCCTTTAATAGTTTACTGCTGGACATAGGCCTCTCTTTAGAAAGGAGTTTTTGGCCTACCATACCCCGCTCGCCAGACGGGTTGGTATAGGGTTTTAATCTCGCAGAAGGAGGCGGCGGAGAAGGCCCGGGAGGACGACCTCCACTCGGACCCGATCCGCCGCCGGCGAACCGGGCGGCGGAGGCGCGCCTATCACCGCCTCATGCCGCCCTCAGTGTGGCCGCGGGTGGAAGGGGTGGGTTTCCCCTCCACCCGCATTAGTTTGGCCAGCCGCGAGGGGGCGGCGTCCGAAAATTTTGAGACAGGGCCCGCAACAGGAGCGGGCCGGCGCTAGGAGGGGTCCGGATGTCTTAATAACAGCTGTTCCCGGATCCCTCCTATTACAGGCCCAGAGTGGCACACCGTGTGGTTTTAGTCGGTCCGAGTCCGACACACTACCCCGCCGCAAACCCCGGTGGGGTGACGGTCCGAGGGGATTTCCACACGTTAAAAAAAAAAAAAAAGGGTTTTAAGTTTTCCTTCTATTTGCATTGCTGTTGTCCTGCGCAGTTTGCTTCCTTAGTCGGCTCTTACAGTACCCACGGAATGAATTCGGATGGTGACACTCCGTGTTCTTAAATTTCTTACATTCATAGGTTTAGAGTCTAATAGGTTTCAATTTTAAGTAGCTCACAAATGCCCAAAGATTGAAATCGTTGAACAGTTTGTTAAGCGGCCAGGTACAAGTTTACATACTACTTTGTTTTTGAAACTTCCGTCGACTTGGTACAGGAAAGACAAAACAACGTAAGTTAGTTACATTTAACCATCAATGTATAAATGTATTTCTTTACTTTTACTTTATGTAGAATAAAACTTTAAAGAACTTTTAACCGACTTCAAAAAGTAGAGGATTCTAAGTGCTATTGTTTTTTATAATATTTTTGTTGCTTGAGAGCTCCGTCATTTAAAAACCGATTAAGAAGGAAAAAAGGAGAACCGATTATGTTAGAATAAATATAAAAAAAATTATTTATTTCTGTATGAAAAGTATTGTATGTTCTTTGTTTGAAATTTAATTAAAATTTTACGATGATCGGATGAACAGTACGGATGAACAAAAAATACGAACAATAAAATATTAATTGTTGCACATAAAATCTATTTAAATGAAAATTATACATGTTTGTGTGTATCAGACGTTAGATACATGTATGATTTCTTTTATATAAACCAGATTATTAAAAATTATCAAATTAATATTACATTTTATGTTTTATCTTTGCACCTTCCGCGTAATGCCTGGTTGTCACATCCGAAGGTTTATTGGTTATTAATTAGCATACAATATTTTATTAAGATTTAAATAAATAAATAAAGTTATTGGTTAAAGTATCTTCTTTATTTATTTCAGAAGCCATCGATTAATCAGTCAGAATTCGTTTAAATAAACAAATATACTATAGCTTACCTGTACCCATCTTCTTCTGCCGCGAAGATATAATTTGAGGAGTAGGCAATATTTGAGGCATAGGCCAGACCAAGGTACAAACATAACTGACCATGATAGGGTCGAAACATGCCAAACTTTGCCAGAACATCGTCTAAATTGGTCTTTTGTTTCTCCGTAGTAACCATTTTAATCCGCAACGTATTATTCTTTTTCTTTAATTATTCTTTATCGAGCGCTCAAGTAGTATTCAAAAGTCATTTGATTTTAATGCTTACATTCATAACAAGAATCCCTATAAATACTAATTTTTATTTTCAGTAAACACTATTATGTAAAACAATATAAAAGATCCATTTTTTTCACATTTCTCGATACTTTCACATAGTTTACATAATGCAAAACTCACGTTGTTTCACACAAGTGTACACTACAAGGCCACAATTAAGAATGCAGTTCTCACAACAAATGAGTCTACCTATAAAACGGCCTGCGACGTTCATACTGTTGCACTGTATAGTGTTTCTGTTAAATATTGGTGATTATCTTACGATGTGCATACCTATATATTTTCCAAATTATTGTTAAGTCGCAAAAGAAGTTCTATCTCATGTATGAGAGACGTGTATTTAATGACAGAGCGTCGTTTATCGTTTTTTCTCATCTGTATAAATGCGTTTTCTCAGACAAAAAACTTCTATTCGAACTTTACTGTTAGAAACTTTATAGATAGAAAGTAACACTTTGATAATAATCATTAGTACTAGTAGTTAAATAAATAATTAGATCTTAATATAAGTTCTTGCTCTGGTCAGTAAATTATTGGTAGCGAAACAATGTTTTGTTTTATTATATTGTTTGTATGTTATACTCAACATAGGTAGTTTTTAATAGAGTAATTATAATAATAATATTTTCACACATCTCACACACGGCCGTCTGATCCCAAACTAGGCAGAGCCTGTGCTATGGTAACCAGACTGCTGATAAAGATACTTATATCTTTCTAGTTATGTACGTGTTTGGTTTAAGTACCTACTTAAGAATTGAGGAGATAACTGTTTGTACATATATTGTAAAGGGAAGATACACAACATAACATAATAAACATACCTATTTTAGTTTGTGATGCAAAATGCAATTGTCCTCGACATACGAGTACGGGAACATACCGGTATGGAGATACCTGTCTTTTTACTATTTACAAATCTAATTGTTGTGTTATTAATAATAATAGAGAATTATAAGAAACATAGAAATAAAAGATTATAGATTGAATATTTTAAACTCATTATTTCAGATACAATAAAATCTACGTAAAATGTTCTATTACGAACAGAATTACACCTGAATGATAGTGACCATTATTTTATTCTCTTTGTGACAGATCGTCAAGCAGTGATAAAATAACAAACTGCCAATTTGATTAAAACTAACAATCGATTTTATTTAAGGAAACTTTGAATCTAATTAAAGGAAGTATCAACGGGCCTGTTGGGCTATTGGTTATTGACCCAGACGGCTAAGCAGGGTTCGATTCCCATCTAGGACAAATTATTGTTTGATGAGCATGATCAATTGTTCTATGTCTAAATGTAATTTTTCATGTATGTATTTGGCAATATATAAGTATGTTTGTCAGCAGTCTGGTTACCATAATACAAGATCTGCCTAGTTTAGGACCAGACGGTCGTGCGTGAGATGTGTAAAGTTATTATTATTAATATATTTTGAATGTTATCAAAATGTTCATAAAAATGTAATATCTTTATTACATTTTTATGAACATATTGATTATGAAAATATGTTTATAAAAATGTAATAAAGATATTACATTTTTATGAACATATTGATTATGAAAATATGTTTATAAAAATGTAATAAAGATATTACATTTTTATGAACATATTGATTATGAAAATATGTTTATAAAAATGTAATAAAGATATTACATTTTTATGAACATTTTGATAACATTCAAAATATATTAATAATAATAACTTTATAAACATATTGATTACATTTTTAAATAAATTCCAAAATATACATTAACTAATTATTAATTAATTATAAATTAAAAAAAAAGATTTAAAAATACTTGTTGTTGTTGTTGTAAATTAAGTACACAATTTAGTTTTCGCAGTAAATAACTGAATTTGTTTAATAAACTGTATTTAACCACTAACTACACACACACAAACTAACTGTGTTTATAAACGTTATGTATGTAACCCACGTTTAATCTCCTATAGATTGAGTGTACTATTCGGTAAAGAAATGTATTAACCTAATTTTTAGCTTTAACATCGATATTTTGATATTCTTAACGGACTTGAAATAGGAGGAGGTTATCAGTTCAGATGTTTATAATATATTTTGTGTATGTTTGATAATAACTCCGTCATATATAGATGGATTTTCGAAATTCTATTTTTGTTCAAAAGTGGTTTATTCTGGAATGGTTCTATTTAAATTTCATATAGATCTGAAAGACAACGGAACTCTTCAAAAAATGACAGTAAATCGACCGCGATTGTTGCTAGGTTTTGTAGTGCTCTTTGCAATCAGTATTGTTTGAAGTCGGTTCCACTTTTTTTTTAAAGGATTTATTCCTATGAAATGTTACTAAAATTAAAGTGGAAAGTTATATCTACCAAAATAAAAAATAGGCTATTTCGCAATATTTGCTTTCGATGATATTCATTGCAAATACTACTAAGTACTATCATCATCATCATCATCATCAGCCTATTGCAGTCCACTGCTGGACATAGGCCTCATTAAAATATAAAACTATTAAATTGAATAGTGAATATGGTATAATTTAATTTAATATACTACTTTCCATTTTATAGTTTCTTGTTATTGTGTTGTTTTTCAAATCAAAAATACAGGTTAATCAAACCCTAAAAGTACAAAGCAAGCGTTTTGCTAACAGTCAAATCCGTCATTTTCCGTCATTCATCCGTCATTCGGCTTGACCAATATATTATGAGGTTCCCGTCGCTTGGATTATGCACTTGATGCAAAATGCACTTTTCCTCGACATACGGCTACGGGAACATAGTGTTAGCAACTTCTAGGTTACCCTTAGTTATAAAAAAATATTGCACAAAATGTTTGTTGTTATAAAGGGACTGTTAAACTATAACGTGTCTATAATTATTTTAATCTATTGGATGGAGACGAGGGTAATATATCGTGTAAAGAGGCGATATAGGCTGACAGAGGCCTAGGAGGATCTTTCTCTCTCAATTTAAGGACCAGGCCTTTATCAGTGCAGCAATCACCACCTATATTTTCTGCAATCCGTTTGACCTCTTGATAGGCCACTACTCCTTTATTTACTGTATGTACATTGATCTAGGCTTTCCTAGTTTTCTTTTGCCTTCAATTTTTCTCTTTATTTCCTAGGATGGTATGACTTTCTAAATAGAACCTGGATAACAACATAAAAGGTAGTAATGCCCTTTATGTTGGTAGAGAACAATCATCCGTTCGTCCTATACTTTTATGGCTAAAGTTGTAAATACTCATGGTCTCACAAAACAAAAACTTCAAAAGTGCATTTTAGTTTCATTTATTGGTCACCTTGATTTTGTTTTATTTTTTAACTTTATTTTGCTTCTTTATACTCAAGGCCAAAATGTTTTAGCCTTAAATCTTTAGACACTTCATTATTTGGTTTTAAAATTGTATTAGAAGGTATTCTATGTTTTGTTTCACCGCCTTCTATGACTCCAATGGCTTCAGCTTCTTTAACTGTATCCGGTAACGAAATGTCAGCAACATCAGACACAAAAAATGTCAATAGTCCTGCTATTATTGATACAATACCAAATATTAATGAAGGAAGACCTTCCCAGTAGACAGTCTGAAAAAAAAAAGTTGTAGGTGACTTTATAATCAAAATGTTGCTTCTTCTTTAGGGTTCCTTGATGAGGATAGAGGTGAACTTAATTCTATAAGTAATTCTAGCTTCAAATGGACTTTAAGAGTGTTCTGTTTTTTTAAATTTGGAGAGCAATTTTGGTTTAAATAAATTTTATGATTAAATCAGACATATTTACGACAGAAAGTAAATAATAAAATACCCTTACCAAAAGTGGAGCTTGTGGTGCAACAATGGAGCCGATCCTACCAAGAGAAGAGCAAAGAGCGTGCATTGAGTTTCTCGTGTAAGTAGGGAACAACTCTGATGTGTATATGTATGTTATGGCGAAGTATAAAGATGCCAACAACTTTCCAGCCATAAACATTGTTATTGAGAGCCAGGTTAAACCTGGAACAATTGAATGATGTATCATTAATAATTAAAATATACAAGAATAATTTATTTGGAAACATTTTGGATTTGGATTATTGGGATCTAGTTCTCATTTGGTATACAATCTCTTGTTCTAAAAAAAATGTGGTAGTTAATTAAACATTTCTATAAAATATTAAAAACCAAAAATTACTACAAGAGATCGCCACGAGCGATAAGACCGCCGATTGTTAGGTCTACTTTTTTGCAACTTTTTTATTTTTATAAAAAAAACAACTCCCGCATTAAGAATATATCCTGTGTCATGGGGGACTTTACAAACATACATGAAACTGACACAAAGAACACCCAGACTCAGAACAAATTTGTGGATCACACAAAGTGTCGTCCCATGTGGGGTTTGAACCCGGCGTAGTAGGTAGCGGCGTGGCGAACGGTTAAACCACTACGCCATTCGTACTCATCTTTTGTTATGTTTTAAGTGTATACAATAAAGATATAAATCAATAAAAGGTAAGTAACTCGACACTTAATTGTGATAATTTATTTATAAGGTAATATACTTTTTACAGGCGAATACCAAGCAAATTATACCAATCATAAGCCATCCATGACCGTACTTATGAATTAAAATTGATTTTATAATGCTTTAAATATTTTCATGTGTCATTAACATTTACAATTTTATTTCCCTAACTTTCATAATTCATGACGTGACACATAACGTGACGGATTAAGAACACGGAGCGTCACCATCCCTATTCATCCCGTGGGTGTCGTAAGACCCGACTAAGGGAGCAAATTACGCAGGAAAACAGCACTGCAAAAAGAAGGAAAACTTGACACAAACCTTATACCAACCCGTCTGGCCAGCGTGGTATAGTAGGCTAAATCCTCCTTTCTAAGGAGAGGCCTATGTCTAGCAGTGGACTATTAAAGGTTGTTGATGATTCAACCTACGCTCTTTTTCTTGTGTTTGTCTGAACAAATACAGTACAGTTTTCATGTAATCAAGGGTACCATTATATAACCTATACTTACTTGTGGGTAAAAAAGGTTGCCCTATGCAGAATACTCCAGCTGCTAAAAATGACGCAATTAAAGGATATTTCCTCCTATACCTCATTAGTATGTACATTGCTATGAAAGTTCCTGGGACTTCAGCCATAGCTACCAAGGCATAGTTCGCGTATTTGTCTCCCTGCAATGACACTGATGTGATAGACATACCGTAGTTAACAAGTGTCGAAGTAGTCCACCACACAACACATATCATGAATCTTTGAATTAAAGTTGGAGAGCTAAATGTGCTCCTTAATACGGCTGAAAATTTGATGTTTTCATCTTTGTCCGTTTCACAAGTAATGTTATCAAGAACCTTTTCTTCAAGTTTTACTTTATTCTTTTTTGTTAAATTTTCTATAACTTTCACCGCCTCTGATTTCTTTCCTTTTATTAACAACCATCTTGGGCTTTCATCTAGCAGGAATAAGTAAAAGAAGAATAATAATGCTGGTGAGTACAGTACTCTCAAGAAATTGCGCCAGTCAGGAACTAGCCAAGCTATTAAAGCTTTGTATACAGCACCTACGCAGAATCCGATACCAGTTATCATAAAGTAAGGTACTCGTTTCCTATTGCTAACAATTTCAACATCTGTAAAATATAATAATATAAAAGCATTCGTTCATAATACGTACGAGTAGAATAAATGTATGTTCTTATAATATATTTAGAAAGTAATTTATATTCTTTTCAACATAAAAATTAACATGATAAAACAGATATCGTTAACAAATATTCTTGGGAATTCACTTGACCTCACCATCAATTTCAGCCATGAAGTGTACCTATAGTATTTTAAAGTTTTAAACTATTACGTCATTTACTCAATAACCCTACAAGTTAAAAATCCATCAACTGTCTCAAAAAGGAGTAGATTTTCATTCAAATTATTTCATTGGAACTTACTCAAAATATAAGCCGGCGAGCAAATATCTCCGAAGGCAGATTCCAGGAATTCTAGCAATATGTACATCCAGTATGAAGTGACAAAACTCCGGGCTACACCGAGAATACCGCCAAGAACTCCAGTTATTACGATCATGGGCTTCCTGCCAACTCTAAAAGTAGATTTTTCAGTGACAGAATATGTAACTATTGTGCATTAAAATCTTCATAAAAACTTGACTTTGCTACGTCGAAATAATACGAAATAATACTGTTAGAAAAAATATTGCATTTATTTGCTGTTTAAACTTGGAATGTATATGTATCCCATGATAAAATATATGACAATGGCTGATCTGCTATGACTTATGCAGGTATATCATAAACCAACTTCTGTACTCACTTGTCAGATAATGGGCCAACCAATAATAGACCAACCATATACGCGAGGCTATGTACTGTCCCCACAAACGTTCTCTTCCAATCTTGACATGCCAACTGAAACTGTGAATGCGGTTCATTAGGTATTTTTTGTTTCCAAAATTTCAAATGTATTTCGATGGTGAAGCACAGTTTATAAACGACAAAATAAAAATTGACATTGAAAAAATATTTATATCGAATAAGTTTAATTAGAAAGAAAATTTAAAACGTCAAACGTGAATTACTAATATTGGTACTTTGCTAAAACTAAAAATGTATTTTATAATAATATGTTTGACGTATTTTAACCGATTCTGCGTCTCTCTGAGGCCTCTAAACCCCATTAAATTAGAAAGAGAATGTCATTATATTAATATTTGTAACTTAAGACGTCTGTCACACACGGCCGTCGGATTCTGAACTAGGTAGAGCCTGTATACTATATTAACCAGACTTCTAATAAACAGCATTTTTTTTTTCTTCTCCGCGCGGAAACCCCCTCGGATACCACCTGTCGGTGGCACGTCGGACTCGAACCGACTAAAACCGCACGCCGTCTCGAGCACTAATAGCCGGGGAACCAGGTATACCCTAGAAAGGATGTCCCTGGTTCCCCGAAACTAATAAACAGCCTGGAATTTTATTATTATTATTCTATCATAGAACCGCTGTTAAGCAATTCTTTCGTTGCCTTTCACTGAGTGAGTGAGGTTACCGGAGCCCAAATCACTTGTAACTTATGAGGGCAGCAACGCACTTGTAACTTATGAGTTGCAGGTGTCCATGGGCGGCGGTAGTTGCTTACCATCAGGTGACCCGTCTGCTCGTTTGCCCCCCTTATACCATAAAAAAGTACTCTGCATATGTCACTTATGGTCAGTATATTGACGACCGGATGGCGTAGTGGTTTTGTGTAATGGACTGCTATTCAAAAGTTGCGAGTTCGATTCCCGCTCAAGTCAAACATTTGTGTACACGAACATTTAATGTTGATTTGGTCTGGGTGTTTCTATGTATAATATGTATGTATTTACAAAAAAAAAGTATATATGTATTTATATCAGTTGTCTAGTACCCATAGTACAAGCTCTGCTTAGTTTGGAACTAAATGGCGTTGTGTGAATGTGGTAGAGTTATTATTATTATTATTGCCGAAAACTGGCTTCCCTCCTCACCATAACCTCGTTGGTGGGAGATAATGTAATCCAATATGTACCAAAGAGCGTAGAGTAACTAAGGTTAATCTCACTCTTTGATATAAGGGTACTGTTAACAGTATCCTTGGTTGAGTGTCACCGGGCCACGCATATGTCATCACGAAGTCTATCAACTGGTGTCTGCTCTATTGAAAATATTATAATTTTACCAAGACCGGCTTTTTGATAAATTATGTGAGTTGGATTCCCTGTAACGTAGGTTTAGTGTATGTATTACCTAATTAGGCAAGTTATTTTAAGAAAACTAGAATACAATGCAACTTTCAGATATCTAAAATCATGGTTCTCTTGTTGCCTTTTCAGCAAAATTTATTAGATATTTTTGGATATCAGTTTTCTTCTATTGTTTTTAACGTGTGGAACTTAATATAGCACAATGAAATGTTTGCAGGATTTCGGTAAGCTCTATATTTAAAAGTATTGGAGTTATAATAATAATAATGAAACAAACGTTGCAGGAACGCTTTTTTGACTGCCTGCAAAAAGTACTTAAAAGTCTTTTAAGTACTTCTGCAATGGTTTGGTCATGCCGGTTCTGATGTATTATATTAAATATCAAGACCCTACATAATCGCGAAATATGCAATCTCAGAGAATATTTTCTACATACTGATGTGGCAGTACATCGCAATGTAGTTGCAGTGGATACCGGATTCACCCCGCTTGCTCTGGCTAAAGAGAATAGGCGCAAACCTGTAGTACTAAGTACTAATGATCGCAGATAAGTATGGAAGGGCAAACAGCTCCATGGTCGGTTTTATCGGGTCATAAACAGGTCCGATATAGACTTAAAGGCATCTACGACTCGGCTACGGCATGGTGATCTCTTCGGAGAAACTGAAGGTTTTGATTGTGCGATTATGGACGAAGTTATCATGACGAATAACTATCGGCAATATATCCTGAAAGATGGTATGATTGACATCTGACGGGAAAGCCACCGTTCTCGTCTAACGGTGAATATTTGCACAGGCACAACCAAGTAGCCAGGATCGTACACCAACAGCTTGTCATTAAATACTAACTTGTAAATCTAGAGGTGCCATACTACAGGTATGAGCCTAACCTAGTTCTCGAGAATGGTCGGGCCACATTGTATTGGGATCGATCTATTATCACAGACAGGACTATTGTTGCCAATAAGTCTGATATTGTAGTGATAGATCGATTAGAGCGCCGCGCGATGATTGTTGATATCGCCGTTCCTCATGACGAGAATCTCGAGAAAGTTTAAAAAGAAAAACAAATAAAATATTTGGATTTATCTCCCAAAATTCTCGATATGCGGAATGTCGATTCAGTGATCATTGTTCCGATAGTCGTATCTGCTCACGGTTTGATAGCCAAGAGTCTTGACCAACACCTTAAGAGGCTCACGTTGGACGGCTGGATCAAGGGTCTGATGCAGAATGCAGTCCTCCTTGACACGGCTCGTATAGTGAGGAGGTTCCTATCATTCGAGTCCTAACCACCGGTGTCTTGGTACCTGTACCCGATGTCGGTGGTCTACTACTTTTTATATTTTTAAATGTATTTTTTTTCTTTTGTGATATATTTAAAAATATAATCAATATGTAGATATAATTTAATAAAGTGAATAATAATAACTTCATACATCTCACACACGGCCATCTGATTCCAAACTAGGCAGACCCCGTACTATGGTGACCAGACTGCTGATAAACATACTTATTAAATACATACATATTATAGAAAATTACACCCAGATACAGAACAAATGACCGTGCTCATTACACAATATTTGTTTCGGGTGGGAATCAAAAGCACGACCTTAGTAGTCAGGGTCCCTTACCACTTGACCAACAGGTCGTTACACTTCTTGCAATCAACTTTCTAAATACCTTCATAAATATGCAGGCTGTATAAATTAAAGTTGATTTTAACATTAGTTTTAGCTTTTTATTGCTTTAAAAGTGACGTATTATAAAAATACTAACTTCAGCTACAAAACTGTTAGGTTTATCGTAAACCCATCTTGTGCACGTTGTTGAGTTGATGGCTCCACAAGTGTTGTTAATGAAAGATTCATCTGCGCATCTGGAACAAAACATTTTATTTTAATTTCATTTAATTTCAGAAACCCGTTCTATTAAAATGAATATTTAAACTCTGCATGCGTATTTTAGATAGAATGCATTATTTATGCTGCATTAGATAAAAATGAACAAGAATAATAAAGAATGATCGCCTAAAATTAGATATCTTGCAAGATAATATTTTGCAAAAATAAGCATCAAAAGTATATTATTAGTCTCTGTATAGGTCGTGAAATACATCATCATCATCAACAGCCTTTACTAGTCCACTGCTAGTCATGGGCCTTTCCTTAGAAAGGTGGTTTTGGCCTACTATACATCGCTGGCCAGACGGGTCGATATAGGGTTTGTTTCAAGTTTTCTTTATCTTTGCAGTGCTCTTGTCCAGTTTGCTCCCTTAGTCGGCTCTTACGACACCCACGGGATGAATAGGGGTGGTGACACTCTGTATTCTTAATCTGTCTGGATAGGTCTCATAATAAGTCGTGAAATTAGCTTTAATATATTATTACGTTAAACCTGTAAGATAGGACATGTAATCATTGTACTTAAAAAAATTAAAAGGCTTTATTATACTGGTAATGATTCATTTTGGAATTATACATACTCGTACAACAGATCAATCAGGTACAGTAAAACAAAATTTGTTAATCAAACTTTAATATGAAATTTAATCAAAATTTAGGCATTTATATTTACATTTAGAAGTCTGTTAGTACTCATTAATTTTAAATTAACCTACCAATAACGTATTGTAAACGGTAAACATAATTTCCATTCAATTTACATTTCCGTTAATGAATTTTCTTTTTATATCCATTTATTGGATACTGACCAGACAGAAACAATCCGGTCTATTGATGAAGGAATTTATTTACACAATTTTAATTTGCCGTACAATATTAAAATTATATTTTATACTTAACGTTTTGCTACTTTTGGACTGTGCATAAGCGTATCATGCGTAAATAAAATTACACCGAAAAGATGAAACAACTTAAATTAAAAAGAAGGAAAACTTGAAACAAACTACTTTTTTTTTTTTTTTAACGTGTGGAAACCCCCTCGGGCCGTCACCCCACCGGGGTTTACGGGGTGGGGCGGGAAGGTCTCGGTGGTGGTGGTCCGTGTGGTAACGGATTAAGAATACAGAGTGTCACCACCCTTATTTATTCCGTGGGTCTCGTAATAGCTAAGCTAAGGGAGAAAACTAAGCAGAACAACAACACTGCAGAGAGAAGGAAAATTTGACACAAACCCTTTTTTTTTTTTTTTTTTTTTTTAACGTGTGGAAATCCCCTCGGACCGTCACCCCTCCGGGGTTTGCGGCGGGGTGGTGTGTCGGACTCGGACCGACTAAAACCACACGGTGTGCCACTCTGCGCCTGTAACAGGAGGGATCCGGGAACAGCTGTTGTTAAGACATCCGGACCCCTCCTAGCGCCAGCCCGCTCCTGGTGCGGGCTCCGTCTCAATATTTTTCCTCTCTTTAGGCGACGTCCGGCACACGCGGACGCCGCCCCCTCGCGGCTGGCCAAACTAATGCGGGTGGAGGGGAAACCCACCCCGTCCACCCGCGGCCACACTCAGGGCGGCATGAGGCTGTGATAGGCGGGCCTCCGCCGCCCGGTTCGCCGGCGGCGGATCGGGTCCGAGTGGAGGTCGTCCTCCCGGGCCCTCTCCGCCGCCTCCTTCCGCGAGATTACTACCTCGCAGAAGGTTTCGACCGCGGTAAAACTACTGTCGCTACCGGCCATGGAGCGTACTACGGCCGGTAGCGAGAGATCCACTCCGATGACTGCAGTGAGGGCCCGGCGCTGCGCCGCCCATGCGGGGCAGACCGCCAGCGTGTGCTGGGCCGTGTCCTCACTGCAGTCGCAGTGGTGGCAGGCGGGACTCAGTTCCCTCCTAGCGACCGAGTGCAGGTACTTTCCGAAGCAACCGTGCCCGGAAAGCACCTGCGTCAGCCGGAAGGAAAGGGTCCCGTGCTGCCGCCCTGCCCACTCGGCGATGACCGGCTGGAGAGCCTCCACGGCGGCGAAGCCAGCGCGTGGAGTCTCCAGCCGGAACGACCAACGAGCCATCGTGGCTCGGCGAGCGGCTTCGCGCCACTCGCGCACATCCTCGGGCGGAGGGCGAAATCCGCTCTCCGCCCGGGAGTCAGCCACTCGCCGACAAACTTCGGCGAGCACTTCCGCCTCCAAATCCCACGGGGGAGTTCCGGCCAACGCGCATGCCACCTCCGTCGAAACGGTGCGGTAACCGCGTATGGCTCTGACCGCCATTGCCCTCTGAGGGCGCCAGAGGCGTACCCTATTCTGGGCGGTCAGAGCCGCCGCCCACACCGGTGCACCGTACAGTGCCATTGACCGGACAACCCCCGTGTACAGCCGTCTTGTTGCGACGCTGGGTCCACCCATATTGGGCAAAAGTCGCCCTAGGGCAGACGCAGCGCCGACCAGCTTTGGAGCAAGCTGTCGGAAGTGCTCGTCGAAGAGCCACCTCCCGTCGAGGATCAGGCCCAGATATTTCATCTGGGCCCGAACCGGTACGAGGACCGAGTTGACCACGATTGAGGCGCCAGGGGGTGGACCACGACGGGGCCCATGAAATAACAGGGCCTCCGTCTTATCTAGGGCCACCCGTAAGCCCAGCGCCTCAATGCGCCCGACCACCAGGGAGACTCCCCCTGTGGCCAGGCGCGCCGCCTCTTGGAAGTTTGCCCCCCGGGCTGTCACCAGGGTATCGTCTGCGTAACAGATTACACCCAGCCCGGGGGGGAAATCGGCGCGAAGGGCCCAGTCGTACCCTATGTTCCACAAGAGGGGTCCAAGAACAGACCCCTGTGGAACACCGCACGACATGGGCCGACACCTCAGATTACCTTCTCGGTCCTCGTACACGACGGTACGCTCCTCTAAATAGTCTGCCACTAGCCGCCTCAGGTACTTTGGCACCCCATGATAGTGGAGTGCTTCCCTGATGCAGCTGAATGGCAGACTATTGAATGCGTTGGCGATGTCTAATGACACCGCCAACAGCACGCCGCCACAGCTCACGGCCTCTTCGGTCACGGCCCACACAAACCCTATACCAACCCGTCTGGCCAGCGTGGTATAGTAGGCCAAAACCTCCTTCTAAGGAGAGGCCTATGTTCAACATTGGACTATTACAGGCTGCTGATAAACTTAAATAGTTTTCTTGTTTGTATTATATTATGAACTTATAATGTGAATTTTGTTTTCTAATATAGGGGCTAAGCTAGCAGACAGGTCACTTGGTGGAAAGTGACTACCTCTGCCCATAAACGCCTGCAACTCAGGAGTCACAAGTGCGTTGCTGGTCTTTGAGGTAGGAGTACGCCCTTTTGTTTTGAAACGCCCTAGGTTTAAAGGTCGTATCAGTCCGGAAATAACGCAGGCGATCATTTGTTCCCAAATTGATTGTGCAGGGCAAAAAAAGATCTTGAAAAGCGCACAGTGCCAATTATCTATATGAAGAAGATGAAAGTTTTGAAGTGTGGAACGATGGCGGAGGTTTGCAGCCGGTATTAGTCTGAACGATTCCTCGGAGTACTCTCCATGATATATATGACAGAAAATGCAGAATGAGCTACATTTCTACCTAATACCAAGTTTAAGTTAATCCGATTGGAGATCTTCTAGCTATCGACGATATGAATCGCTTTCTATTGGATGCGATCCAGAGGGAAAAGCTGGTACTGGGGTGCACCTGCCAAACATATGAAAACAATACTGTCCTCATACTTTTTACCGCTATGCGGCTGGACTTGAGCCTTATAGAGTTAAAAGTAGTTTAATGAAGTGATATACTGCCTCGATTTGTTCAGCACATCAATCTGCTGATTTGACCTTACCTTCTAAATAAACGTGAAACTGGACTTTGCCCGATATGTCTATGTCAAGGATTCCAATACTGACTAAAGCAGTTAGGGAGAAGCTTAAATCAAGGTGATACGACAAGTGGTATCGTTTTATCTTTCTTTGCGGTGAATAGGCAACCCTGTGTCTTTTTAGGGTTTAAATGGACTAGATTCAGTCGACCCCAATCTAAAACCTCTGCTAAGGAAGTTTCAATTGAAGACACAAGTTTGTTTCGGCTCTCTCGGCATGATGATTCATGCCTATTCTGTGACAGAAAATTAAGAAATAATACAAAATCAAGAAAATACGTACTAACTTAACTTAACTTACTTAAATGTATTTAAAGTTTAACTATTAGAACGTGTTAATCGTACTTAATATAATATATATCAATTACTGGAAACAAAGTAAATCGGTAATAGATTTTTAATTAACTACCAACCTAACCTAACAAAATAAATTACAAACGAATCCACACAGAATTTGGCAATTAAAATCGACTTATTACGTATAAACACTTATTTTCTTAAAATAAACAACACTGTGTTATCGTTATGGAGCGCTGTGCGTCTCTGTCATATGTGCCTTCGCTACAAACACCTGAGTACTAAGGTGCTAAGTGCTAAGCTAAGTATGCAGCAGCGCGGCATCAGCGCACTTTATATGTGTATACCTTTTCTTTTTTTTTTTTTTTTTCCGTGCGGAAATCCCCTCGGATACCACCTGTCGGTGGCATGTCGGACTCGAACCGACTAAAACCGCACGCCTTCGCCGGGTACTAATAGCCGGGGAACCAGGTATACCCTAGAAAGGAAGGCCCTGGTGCCCCGACATACCTCGGGTCATCTACAGACGAGTAGACGACCCCCGCCCCGTGTGGGAACCCCATGTTACGAGCGAGCGCGCTTCGCAACGCGCTCGCCGCCACCCCGGCCTGCTTCTGCTAGGGTGACAGATGGCCTCACCTGTCACCCCCAGGCCTGCGCTTATGGAGGACGGAGGTCGTTCTGCGACCTCCGGCGCCTGAGTCGCCTGCGCTGCCTGCTGCCGGGCCTGGCGGGCCGGGAGAGTTCTAAACCTCTCCCGGTCCCGCTCCGCCGTCTCCTTCGCGAGCATAACTTGCTCGCAGAAGGAGACGGCATAGTTCCACGCACTCTCGCTCCGCACGATAGCCGCAATCAGGCTATCGAGCGAGAGAACTCCCACTCCGATGGCCGCCACGAGGTCTCGCCTCTGCTCAACCCACGCTGGGCACTCTGCCAGCGTGTGGAGAGCCGTGTCCACGGTCTGGCCATCGCAGTGGTGGCACTCAGGCGTTGGCTCCTTGCGGATCAGACACAGGTGATCTCCGAAACATCCCTTCCCAGTGATCACCTGCGTCAATCGGTATGAGAGGGTCCCGTGACGCCTCTCGAGCCAATCCTCCATAACGGGTCTTACCGCCGCAATGACGGCGTGCCCATATATGTGTATACCTAAACGCGCGCTGTGTCCAGCCGATATGCATCTTGCCTGTAGAACCATGTTAATCCCTGATTCTAAAAATTCTTTCAATGATAGAAAGCTAGACTCTTCCTAAGTGAGATAGTTTATAGTTGATTATGATAAATAATGTATTTCAGTGTAAAATATCAACATTTGTAAATCAAGACGGAGAAAAATTTACCAGTTACACGCTTTATCGACGTGCTCTGGGCAATCAGTCCTAATTAAATGAATATAATGTAAAACAAAAATCTTAGTCTTTAGTTGATCTATAATAAAGTAGTCTGCACCATATGTCTTACTCTCATATTTAACAGATTAACGACTTTTTGTTACAAGGAAAATAATAATTAAATGTTTAGGTAAGTTTATAACGAACATTTTATGCGTGTGTATAAAAATAAAGAGTTTTATCACTAGGAAAATTTTAAAAAGATAAAAAATGTCTATTACTGCATTTAATTTGAGTGTATAGCTTGATATAACCAAAAACGCTAGACATAAACAAGTCACTTTTTGACGTGATTCTCTAAAATGTCTTAACTTTATTATTTGTGAAATTTACCACAACACATTCGTTAAAACCACTTTCAATTCGGTAAAGCCGTTTCTGAAAATAACGCGCACGAACACCCAGACAAACCGATAAACAGATAAACAGACAAAAATTCTAAAAACTGTTGTTTTAAGTTCTGTTGCTTTAATAAAGAGTCCGTGTGGTAACGAAGAATACGGAATGTCACCACCCTGTTTGTTGCCCACCATTCATCCTGTGGGTAATGGGACTAATCCCGAACACATGCCCACCACTGTAACTCCTGTACACCAGGATCCACAGCAGTGACCCACGAACACACCGAGTTATGACACCCGGGAAGAAATTAAACTGTCTTGGAACCCGCAACGAAATTAATCAGAAGAAAATTGGAGGAGTTGGAAATACAGTAAATCCACTTCCCTCCTTAGCAAAGCGGGAGACAAAATGAAATAAAATGGGCATACACCCTTTTAAACAGGGAAGCACCACGGCCACGAAATATTCTTCTTGAACAGGTTATTCAAGTACTGTTTAAGTATTAGCTGAATATCCACTGCACGGATGACGTAGTGGTTTAAGCGGTCACCTCGCCGCTTTCTACTACACAAATAGTTGTTCTGAGTCTTCTTTGTATTCGGTTCATGTATGTTTGTAAAGTCTCAGACGCAGAATGTATTCCTAATGCGGGAGACGTATTTAAAAAAAAGAGAAAGTACTACGTTTTGTGAAAAAAATTCAACATTGATGCCTTCTAACGAAAGTACAAACAATCCTAAAAATCATTCATCAACAGCTTTTAATAGTCTACTGCTGGACATAGGCCTCTCCTTAGAAAGGAGGTTTTGGCCTTCTATACCCCGCTCGCCAGACGGGTTGGTATAGGGTTTGTGTATAGGGCAAACTTCCAAGAGGCGGCGCGCCTGGCCACAGGGGGAGTCTCCCTGGTGGTCGGGCGCATTGAGGCGCTGGGCTTACGGGTGGCCCTAGATAAGACGGAGGCCCTGTTATTTCATGGGCCCCGTCGTGGTCCACCGTGGTTCGGGCCCAGATGAAATATCTGGGCCTGATCCTCGACGGGAGGTGGCTCTTCGACGAGCACTTCCGACAGCTTGCTCCAAAGCTGGTCGGCGCTGCGTCTGCCCTAGGGCGACTTTTGCCCAATATGGGTGGACCCAGCGTCGCGACAAGACGGCTGTACACGGGGGTTGTCCGGTCAATGGCGCTGTACGGTGCACCGGTGTGGGCGGCGGCTCTGACCGCCCAGAATAGGGTACGCCTCTGGCGCCCTCAGAGGGTAATGGCGGTCAGAGCCATACGCGGTTACCGCACCGTTTCGACGGATGTGGCGTGCGCGTTGGCCGGAACTCCCCCGTGGGATTTGGAGGCGGAAGTGCTCGCCGAAGTTTATCGGCGAGTGGCTGACTACCGGGCGGAGAGCGGATTTCGCCCTCCGCCCGAGGATGTGCGTGAGTGGCGCGAAGCCGCTCGCCGAGCCACGATGGCTCGTTGGTCGTTCCGGCTGGAGACTCCACGCGCTGGCTTCGCCGCCGTGGAGGCTCTCCAGCCGGTCATCGCCGAGTGGGCGGGGCGGCAGCACGGGACCCTTTCCTTCCGACTGACGCAGGTGCTTTCCGGGCACGGTTGCTTCGGAAAGTACCTGCACACGGTCGCTAGGAGGGAACTGAGTCCCGCCTGCCACCACTGCGACTGCAGTGAGGACTCGGCCCAGCACACGCTGGCGGTCTGCCCCGCATGGGCGGCGCAGCGCCGGGCCCTCACTGCAGTCATCGGAGTGGATCTCTCGCTACCGGCCGTAGTACGCTCCATGGCCGGTAGCGACAGTTGTTTTACCGCGGTCGCAACCTTCTGCGAGGTAGTAATCTCGCGGAAGGAGGCGGCGGAGAGGGCCCGGGAGGACGACCTCCACTCGGACCCGATCCGCCGCCGGCGAACCGGGCGGCGGAGGCCCGCCTACCACAGCCTCATGCCGCCCTGAGTGTGGCCGCGGGTGGACGGGGTGGGTTTCCCCTCCACCCGCATTAGTTGGCCAGCCGCGAGGGGGCGGCGTCCGCGTGTGCCGGACGTCGCCTAAAGAGAGGAACATCAACATCGAGACGGAGCCCGCACCAGGAGCGGGCTGGCGCTAGGAGGGGTCCGGATGTCTTAACAACAGCTGTTCCCGGATCCCTCCTGTTACAGGCGCAGAGTGGCACACCGTGTGGTTTTAGTCGGTCCGAGTCCGACACACCACCCCGCCGCAAACCCCGGAGGGGTGACGGTCCGAGGGGATTTCCACACGTTAAAAAAAAAAAAAAAAAAAAAGGGTTTGTGTCAAGTTTTCCTTATTTTTTGAGGTGCTGGTGTCCTGCGTTGTTTTGCGCCCTTAGTCGGCTCTTAAGACACCCACGGGATGAATTGGGGTAGTGACATTCCGTATTCTTAAACCGTCACTTCACCAACACAACAACTTACTCAATTTTTTTTTATGAACTAGCTGTGCCACGCCACGCTTCGCTGTAGCACATTGCTGTTGCATTAATGAGAAAGGAGGAACAAAACTGATATTAAAAATAGATAAAAACATCCTTGAAGTTTATATATGGTGTCAAAATTTAAGTTCAATCCATGCGGACCTTTGAAGCATACACAAACCAACTTAAAAAAAATTGTAGAAATAGTTTTATATATTTTTCTTTTTGTGTTGATGTCATTTACTGTATAACTGTTTTTAATTGCCACAAAAATATGTTTTATTTGAAAAGCACCTTTACCTTTTTTTTTCTGTGCGGAAATCCCCTCGGATACCACCTACGTGGCTATGTCGGACTCGAACCGACTAAAAACCGCACGCCGTCTCGGGTACTAGTAGCCGAGGAACCAGGTGCATCCTAGAATGTACCTCATGCCATCTATATTGGGAAGATGACCCCCTCCTGTGCGGGAACCCAAATGTTCCCTTGGTGCTCCCAAAAGGGGCAAGAGCGCTGTAAGGATATATAGATAATAGATAGACAGTGATAAGATTATCGTAATGGCAACATTTTAAGCGATTTGTAACATTGTCTGTGATTGAATAACACTCGAAAAAATAACTTCGACTATGTACATTACTTTGTATAGGGAGTGCGAATAACATTAAGTTAGTTGTTTAGTGAAGAATCAGAATAAAAATGTGAACATGTTATTACTATTTATTACACATAAATGTAATGTTTATGAAAGTACCATAAAAGCATACCATAATACAAATATGAGAATTATAACAAAGGTGATTGAATAAATCAAAATATTGACAGCTGACATTCTTTGAAGTACAATGAAGTTGAGTCTAAGAATAAAATAATAATAATAATACCTATATCTCACACATCTCACACACGGCCGTCTGATCCCAAACTAGGCAGAGCCTGTACTATGGTAAGCAGACTGCTGATAAATAAACTTATATATTTCCCTTAACTCGATAACGTATCTTATTATGCACACATTATTAAAAAAAATATTTCACAATAATGTCGGTGTATTTTAATGCAAGTGTTACTTAGTCTATGAAAATAAACGACTATAGTGGGTAGATAAACATTAATATTAAAAATTTGGCTACGTTTGTAGTCAATAGATCGCAAAATGGAGGAACGTTTGTGCGGGTCTGCGAAGTACAAGGTAAAAATTACTTCAAATACTATTTTAATACTTAATTTGTGAAAAAAAACCATGATATTTATTTAATTAAATATATGTTGAATTGCCTATAAAGAAAATATCAATTAAATTATAACGCTATACTGCTTAAATATGGCCCTCAATAATTATGTATCTACAAATGCACACTGCCAAGTTCCTAAGTTAAGACCTTATAATTACTGTGTGCATTTTTGGATACATTGTCAAACTTATAACACTTTAACATTTATAATAATGTGTATATAAATTTAAAATATCCCTAGAAAAGAATTATACAATAAGAATTATTTATTCATTTTAGGTCAACACACGAACACAAAAAATATTAACGTTGGTCCCAAAACCTAGGGCGAGCTCAGATGTTGAGAAAAGTGATTCTTCTGATACTGAAATAACGAGAATTAATGCAGATGGTGATGATAGTTTAGATCCACCTTCATTGCCCTCATCACTAGAAAATCTACACTTATTATCGGACAGTGAAGACGAATACAGGGTAGTTTTAGTAACAGCTCAAGATTCAAATATTGCGAAGAATGTAAGTTTATCACCATCTAGTGTATCTGCTTCTCTATCAAATATTGCACAAAATATTACTATTCCACCGACTCCTTCACCAGTATCTTCTTCAATAGGAAATAGCTCCATACATGCATCAGTGCCTTCACCTTTTAATGCTACTCGATCCAAGAAAAGAACATTTGTAGTTAAGAAAACTATAGTAAAGAAAAAGAAGCTGGAGGTTAAGTGGACTACTGCAAAATTCAAACATACTGCCGAAATTGAAGATAGAATATTTAACAAGCCATTGGAAACTAAATCACCTTTAGAATACTTTAAATTGTTTTTTCGGAGGACATATTCGAATTAATGGTACAAGAAACTAATTTATATCATATGCAATTAAGAACTACACCTTTGAGTGTAACTTTAGATGAAATAAAGGACTTTATAGCTATCAATATCCTTACGGGTGTTGTACGTCTACCGGCCTATACTGATTATTGGTCTAAAGCACTTAGATATAGCAAAATAGCAGATATTATGATATTGAAAAGATTTGAACAAATTCGACGTTATGTGCATTTTGTGGATAGCCTAAGTGACGATAGTGATCGTTATTATAAAATTAGACCCTTATTAGAGAAAATCCGACAAAATTGTCTGAAAACTGAAGAGGAGAACCGATTTAGTGTCGATGAAATGATGGTGCCTTACAAGGGTACAAGAGCTGGTACTCGAAAGCAGTATATAAAAAATAAACCGAGAAAATGGGGGTATAAGATATTTGTTCGGGCTGGAGTATCGGGAATCGTATATGACTTTTTGGTTTATGGAGGAGAAGACACGTTTAGATATCATAAATTCAATGAGGAAGAAAACAGCCTAGGGTTAGGATCGAAAGTTGTCATAGCTTTATGCAAGTCGATCAAGGAGCCTGCATGCAGTGTGATATACTTTGATAATTTTTTTACATCCATAGAATTAGTGCATTACTTAAGAAATGAATACGGTATATTTTCATTAGGGACCATGAGAACAAATCGTCTTCGAGGTGGTGACAAAAAGCTTCCTACTGATAAAGTTTTGAAAAATAAAGGCCGTGGAGCGTTTTCACAGATTACTTCAAATGAGAGAAAAGTCGCTGTTGTTAAGTGGTTTGACAATAAGTGTGTTACTATGGCTTGTTGACGCTCAGCCAGTTCATCATGTATTGAGATACAATAAAAATACAAAACGCAAAGAGCCTGTTCCAGCTCCGAACATAATTCGTCAGTACAATGCTTATATGGGTGGTGTAGACCTTGCGGATATGTTAATTGCTCTTTACCGCACCGAAATGAGAGCACATCGATGGTACATACCTTTATTTTCGCAAATGCTTGATATTTGTATCAACAACGCATGGCTTATTTATCGACGAGAGAGTAAATGTCCGAGACCCATGAAACTAAAGTATTTCAGATGCGCAATAGCCGACAGTCTCACTACTTTGGACCGAACTGTTAATAATGTCAAATCAGATGTAAAAAGATTTGTGACCCCTTACCATCACATGGATACACGTTATGACCAAGTAGGTCACTTGCCATCATTTACAACAAAAGGACGATGTAAGTTTTGTGTTAAGGGTCAAACCAAATTTATATGCCTTAAATGTCAAGTTAGACTCTGTTTAATGGAAGATCGTAACTGCTTTTATGACTATCACAATAAATGACTACTATTTTTATGTTTTAAGAAATATTAAATAAAAAACTTTAAAAATATAAAGTATTTTCACTTCTTTACTAGTCAAGTAAAGTATCTAATAATGCACAAGCAATCCAAATTATGAATTCTTATCTACTTGGCAGTGTGCATAATAAGATACATGGCATAACACTAAAACCAATTATGCATTATTTTTTTTAATATTTTTCTGGTGACCATTTATTACATAAAAACTCAAATATATACAAAGAACAAAAAAATTATGACATTTATTTCTCTGTCGAGTTAAGGGTTAAATAGATACATATTATAGATAAACTACACCCAGACACAGAAGAAATTTTATTTTATGAAATAAATGATCAGATGATGTCCTATCCTGTCCGTCCTATAACAAACGTGACCTCGAACTCTTTGTGCCATTGCAATCTCAGTCCTATGTCGCATCCGAGATTAGCGAAGCAAGGCCGAGAGAGCCCTATTCGTTGTCCATAACTCATTTTGTCTACATCCGGTTTGACAATTATTATGTACATTCCCAGATAGGTTTGGCGGCAGACAGACTTTACCCTTTTTTTTTTTTTTTTTTTCCGTGCGGAAATCCCCTCGGATACCCTCGGTGGCATGTCGAACTCGAACCGACTAAAACCGCACGCCGTCTCGGGTACAAATAGCCGGGGAACCAGGTATACCCTAGAAAGGAAGTCCCTGGTGCCCCGACATACCTCGGGTCATCTACAGACGAGTAGACGACCCCCCCCCCCCTCGTGTGGGAAAGACAGACTTTACCCAGCCAAAACTAGCTAACTATAGTGTCAAAATAAAGCCATGTGCTGAGATGATGCGGATGATCTTAGACTGACAAATGCTCGATCGGAGTGATCCACGGTCTTACAGAAAATCGATGTTAACCAATTTTTTTTTTTTTTAAAGATAACTCCCGCATTAGGAATAAATCCTGTGTCGCGGGGGACTTTACAAACATACATGAAACGGACACAAAGAACACCCAGACTCAGAACAACAATTTGTGGATCACACAAAGTGTCGTCCCATGTGGGGTTTGAACCCACAACACTCGGCGCAGTAGGAAGCGACGTGGCGACCGCTTAAACCACTACGCCATCCGTGCAGTCAAATTCTTTCTATGCTATTCGCTGAGTAAGTGAAATTACCGGACCCCAAAACCTTATCTGTTATTTTGCCTTCTTCCATTGTCGCCTTGATATCCAGAGTCAGTTTGAGCAACGCTCTTCCTCTACTCCCTGTCCTAGTTGGATTCTTATCCTGACAGGTATACGCTAATCATTTGCTTTTGTAGAAAGATACAACTTAATTGCCACATCCTGCTATTTACATACAATAGCAAAATATCGTTCACATGGTTCTGTCTATTAAAATGGCTAAATTACACATAATTGATCCATATGGGGCTTCCACTCACAACAGACGGGCGCAGCGTCTATTGGCGTGGTAACTTTAACCGTTGTAGCAGTCGTACTATTTTTTTTTAAATTATGTCAAGTGTTTTAGTACATTCATTTGATATTTTGAAAATTGAAATTTTAACGGGAGTTTTTTAAAATTGATAATTGTATAGATTTTGGTGTGCCCTTTCCAAATTTAAACTGAGACACTTCGTATCTTTAAAAAACAGCACTTAATGGCAGTCGGTCGCTTAATCAGATAGCGATGCAGAGAAAGAGTGAGGTAGGTGCATTTATGGGGAGGTAATAAATGATAGAGACTTTATTAAATAGCAACTATTTTGACTTTTGAACAGACAAATGTATACAGTATCTATACATACATACACACATGCATATATGTATATATATAAATTTATGTATATATTGTTATAAAATATGTTAATTCTAGGTGATAAACTAAGAACTCGTCGAATCTGTCATGAACTGGAACGGGAAATGTTCTCTAAGTTTAATATTGTAGTAAATGTTTTATCATGAAATGTGTCACAATATGCGAAAATTAGTCGGGTAATATTTTCTATATTACCGAAAAACTGGTAAAATGATACGAGATGGCAAAGTTGAAGTTCGGAAAGAGCATATCAAAATCTATAATGATATCAATTTTTAAATGCATCATGCTAAATGACTGAACTAACGTTTTTTTTTATGGTACGGTGGGCCAATGAGCAAATGGGTCACCTGATGGTAAGGGACAGCACTTTGCCCTGCCTCCCTGCCCTTAAATTAATAATAATATTAGGATGAGGGGGGTTTGGACTTCGCATTTTAAACCAATTAAAGAGCAATTTTAATCTACATTAAATGCACGACGTATTTAATGTATTTAATTGGATAAGGAATAATATTGTATTGTTTAAAATAGCTTCGTAAATAACCCGTTATTTTTGTTTAATATCTAAAAGATAAAAATAGTAACTGTGGGTTATCTTTAGGAGAAAGACATAGACTATTTTGTAGATCTTTTTAAGATATACAATTACGTAGTACATTATTTTTGTTATTATTTATCCGTTTAGATAGCGTTTGTAATGTCAACGGACAAAACATGTTTTTTACAATAAATCTCTGAAATTATCAAATTTTCTCTACTATAATATGCATGTATTTTACATCTACTTACAACATTTTTATCATCAATCTTCCTCTTGAATCATTCTCTCTATTGGTGAAAACCGCATTAAAATCCGTTGCTTAGTTTAGAAGACCTACGCGTACAACACAAAAAAACCGATTTCTTTTATACTACGTAAAGATTAAGATTTTCTTATTCACACAAAATATGATTTAAAAGCTCTAAATTGGAATCATGTAGTAGTTAACTCACCTGTATCCAACTTCCTCGGCAGCAAAGATATAGTTCGATGAGAAGGCAGTATTAGAGGCATAGGCCAAACCAAGCAACATCATCAGCTGTAGATGGTACGGGCTGAAGATACCAAATTTGCCAAGGACATCGTCTAAATTTATCGTCTGTATCTCTTCACAAGCCATATTATGGTGTTATGTTTTTAAGTAAATCTGAACCCGTAGTGGCTTTTTAAATGTCAGTTCATCATGTTTTTTTTAATTCTTTGCCTCTTGATGATGTTCTAATTTTAAAAAATGTTTTTAGTTTTTACTTTTTAAAAATAAATTTGGTTTCGTATTTCGAATTGAATTTTTGACACATACACATTAGGTTGTTCCTGTGTTTTTATTTCTATTTAATTATTTTTTTAAACACTTAACGAACGTTTTGTTGTCACTTTTATCCACACACACAAATAGTATTCTATAATTAGAGTAACGAAACGTATCACAAGCCTTCACTCCAAGACCGCAATAATGAATTTAAATTTCATTTTACAGCAAAGGTAGGTACGGATTGGTCTACGTACAAATGCATTGAACCGATTGTAACGACTGCTATTCACGGTGCGACTGTGATTATACCGACCATCCGTTGTTATGTACACAGATATACTACTGATGTTTTGGCGGTCAGTAATAATGTGGTCGACCACTTATATGTTCTATTGACAATACTAAATGAGATTCATGGTGTTCATAATAGATGTAGCCATCAAGGTAACATAAAAATATACTATATAGTTTGTCTTTATGAAGGTTATTGTGATTGTGTATGCTGTCGTTATGGTCAATATCTGTGAAAAAAGAACGTGAGCGGATAGGTCAGTAAAAAAAATTAGGGACTACTTACGGAGAGGGGGGATTTCGGCTCCGGTAAATCAAATCAAATCAAATAATTTATTTTGCGAACATGGGTATACATATTCAGGTGTTAATAAAGGTATAACAATGAGCAGCCACATTCTACCTCACGGCGTGCAAAGAAAAAAAATAGTTTTTACAAAAATACATAATAAAAGAAAAACATAGGTATGGTAAATTTGCGTAGTCAATCTATGATACAATAAATTTTAATAAACAAATGTCAGCTATTTCATGTCAAAACCATGATTTCCCTTTGTACAATTCTGTCATTCATAAAGTCAGTAACACTGTAATAACATTTCGCAACCAAGATATTTTTTAATTTATTTTTA
Source organism: Arctia plantaginis (assembly GCA_902825455.1). Lineage (NCBI taxonomy): Eukaryota > Metazoa > Arthropoda > Insecta > Lepidoptera > Erebidae > Arctia > Arctia plantaginis. The sequence continues at coordinate 42,501 of CADEBD010000041.1, read as the reverse complement.
AATAAGTCAATATTAAATTTAACCTCACTCACTCAGTGAAAGGCAACGAAAGAATTGCTTAACACCGGTTTTCTGTGAGGCCGTGGTATCGGTCGAGCTGGCCCATTCGTGCCGAAGCATGGCTCTCCCACGGTAAAATCTTATCTACATCTAATAAATTTGGAACAGGTCGATGTCTGTTAAAACAACGGTATTTAGAATCTTTGTCTGTGCGTTTGTGTGCACTAATTTCAGAAATGGCTTAATCCGTATACACTTAGATGTTGTAGTAAACTTCACATAAAATTTTGTGTATTGTTTTATTCCAATCGGTTAACAAATAAAACATTTATATCAATTTAAAAAATTACGTCTAAAATTGACTGTCGTTTATGTGTAATGTACTCACTTATAATAACTGTATGTAGATACTAATAATAATACTATTCTACCATATTCACACAACGCTATCTAGTCCCAAACTAAGCAGAGATTGTACTATGGGTACTAGACAACTGATTTAAATACATAAATACTTTTTTTGTACATACATATTATACATAGAAACACAAAACCAAACCAAACATTAAATGTTCATGCACACAAATGTTTGACTTGAGCGGGAATCGAACCCGCGACCTTTGGAATAGCAGTCCGTTACACAAACCACTACGCCATCCGCCATACGATTAATGAGCGCAATAACAAATCGTAACGTGAACAGCTAAAAGATTGTTATAAATAGATACCTAACATGACCTCGCTAAAAACAATGCATGCCTTTAATTATACGAGATTTGCCATTGTCGTTCGAGCTGTTGAAGGCAAACCTGTGTCACAAAGTAGCAGTTTTGGTGGCTGACAAAATATAATTAACACATTAGAAATATAATATTTGTATCTTATTACAAAATGTGTGATTTTAACATAAGTATTTGACTTATGTTATATATTAATATACTTGACTGTACACTCAGCGCAGTAGTAAGCGGCGTGGCGACCGCTTACTACTGCGCTGAGTGTTGTGGGTCAAATCCCCACATGGGACGACACTTTGTGTGATCCACAAATTGTTGTTCTGAGTCTGGGTGTTCTTTGTGTCCGTTTCATGTATGTTTGTAAAGTCCCCCACGACACAGGATATATTCCTAATTCTTAAAAAAAAAGTCTTTGATAAAAAAATGTATGTACTTTCTAATTACTAGATTTCTAATTACTAGAAACAGTTTTTATGTAATTATTTAGTTGGTTTTGTTATTTGTTTCCTATTTATTATTACTATTTGTGACATCGCGAACAAAAAACTAAATTGTCTGCCTCGGTGGTGCAGTGGTAGCGTATACGACTGCTGTGCTAAGGTCTCGGGTTCGATTCCCGGGTCGGACCAAAATTTTGGATGATGTTACAGAGTTGTGTGTTTTCTATGTGTAATATGTATGTATTTACAAAAAAGTATATAAGTATTCTATCAGTCAATCTAGCTTTCATAGTACAAGCTCTGCTTAGTTTGAACTAAATGGCACTGTGTGTCAGATGTCCGAAAAAAAAAAATGACTGAAAATGTCCGTTAGGCTCTATTAAACTCACTCTCTGATTGAACAGTGAACCGCAGCCAAAGAAATCTTGAGCATTTCTTTCGCTGCGGTTCACTGTTGCGTCACGAGTTTTCTGTGAGGTCGTCATATCACTCCGGCCAAGACAGCAAATACGTGCCGAATGATGACTATCCTACAGTTAAAAGCGGTACTTACATCACGTACGGGACATTAAGTATATTGTGTAATTTACTACTTTGTTTACAAATGCTATTTAAATAGCTTTTTCCCGCGGCTATCCTATGTGTTGCCTCAAGAATCAAAGTCTCTGCATGCCAAATTTCATTTATCTCGATTCAGCGCTTATTAATTTCCCTTACGAAATTCCTCCGTCCTTTTCACCCTCTTAAAGGGTACTTTCTGAGATAAAAATTATGCTATGTCCCGAAATGTATGTGATGAAATTAGGTATAGTGATAGTTTGAGTTCCGAGACAGGTCCCGGGACTCAAAATATCGCTTCACCTAATTTTATCTAAATCGGTTTAGTGGTTTAAGCGTGAAGAGGTAACAGACAGACACACACAATAACAGTATAGATATGTACTAGTAAAGATTAAATTTTATTAATCTCGCTACCTTTTGAAGGTCTCAGGAAGCCGAAGTAAAGAACCGATTGTTGTGGAAAGCCTTGGAGAGACCTATGTCCAGCATTGGAAGTCTTTCGGCCCAAGAAATCCCCCTAGATTGGTTATTTTTTACTGTTGACGTTGAAGGCTAGTACAACAACAAGGCTAATACATTTTCGAGGAATAATTTACACTACATAAACTACTACTACTTTCAATAAACTACTACATCAAGTTACACGAGTGTAAGCCAAATAAGTGACACAGATTTTATGCCATCTATAAAACTTAATTGTGTCAATATCTTACAGATAAATCTTGTTTAAAGTATTTGCAAAATACATTTTTTTTTCAACATCTTATTAACGTACAAAGGTTATATTCAAATAAATTTTCTATAAGTTCAAAAAGAAAAATCCTTTAACGTAAAAAATCGTGGGGTGCTAGATCTCAATTGTTGTAAAAATATTTTAATGACAGAAATTGGTAAGAGTAAAGTTATCTTATTTTAAAATACCTTGAAAATCATCCACTCTTTGTTACGATAAATTGATTTTGTATTTGAACTTATAGAAAATTATTTCTAGCTTTTTATTTCGGCTACCCACAAAACCGTGTAGTATTTTAAACTATAATTATTTTCTTAATTTTTAGTCATTAATGATGATTATTATCTTATTAAGACTAAAAATAACAAGTAAGTTTGTCACATATGCCTCAGTATATGCGTTAGTACGTGGCAAAAGATATTACCGTATTTTTAAGTATGGAAAATCTTGATCTGATGAGGATAACGGGACAAACTATTTTTAACTATTGCAATGTTATCGGTCCTTGATAATTGTGTTAAGTTTCAATATAATTCGACATTTTGAAGTGGGTCAAGATCATGTTTGAAGATTCCGTAACATAGATACATATGTACATACATATATACCAAGCTAATAATAAGAAATAGGAAAGCATGTTATCAAAACTTACAATTGCATGTGTCGCCTTACTGTTAATTATATAGTGTAAATACAATGGTGTATCATTTGAATTGTTAACACTAAAATCCTACTTTTTTGTAATAAATACAGCTTAAAAACACGGCTTAAATACCAAGCACGTACTTCCTAAGATAATTTTTCAGTTAATCTTTCAGTTCTTAACTTTATCCGGTGTACCTTCGAATGAAGTCTATCATTGATCCAGGATCAGATAAGAATCCAGTAATAAATGACACCGGAGCGATAATCTTCAAAATTTACATAAGCCTCGACTTTTCTGCGAGTTTTAGAGCGACCTCGAATGTGTAATTTTTTTGGAGAAACACTCCTAAAGAATTTTTATTATGAGGATACAAACTGGCCATTTTCTTACCCACTTTAGACGTTTCTCTATCCGATTTGTACTTGTATATATATTTTATTAGTAACTAGATCTTACTACGTACGTTAAGAATATAAAAGAAATGTTTGCTTTGTAATATCTTGACTATTTAAAGTTCAGTACAAAGCATGTCTCTTTCAAAACTAGTATGGTTAGTGGTACTTGTTTCTGTACAAAGACAAATCTCGAGAATTGTAAGTGATCCCGACATCGCAAGCAGAATAGAACCTCTTAGCCTTTTGATAACTTTAAACTACCTTTGTGTATTCTATGTACACATTCTTACAATTTATTTATGAAAATATTCTAAATGTAGGTTACAGTATGCTGTTGTCGTACGAATGTACGACTTGCTTTAAGAAACAAAGTTAACAAAGGGTAGCAAACTCAACAAGTTTGTTTTATCTATTGAAAGACGGTTTGCTATTTATGTTTGCACTTTATCTATATGCACATATAAGATAAAGTGCAAACAAAACCTATAGTAGGCCAAAACCTCCTTTCTAAGGAGAGGCCTATGTCCAGCAGTGGACTAGTATAGGCTGTTGATGATGATGATGATGACATATAAGATATATTTAGTTTTCCTCCACGAGTTAGTAGTATATTTTTACATGTGTCAACTATAATCTGAGAAAGGGTATATTTTATCCAGTATTATTATATAAACAATGAAAGTAAGAATTCAAAAGAACAAGCGAGACATGTTTTTTTATTTATCTATCACATAAAACAACTTGACAGAGAAGTTTTACAAAATAATAGCATCTGCAGAAATTACATAGGTTTATGTTTGAGCTGTCGAGAGTTTACGCTTTTGTACTATGTAAGTGAATGATGGTAGTTACATAATGGAATTTGTCTACTATGAGATACACTAAGTAATGTTTACTTTAAAAAATTAGATAAATAAACAATTCATTAGTAAAATATAATAATTCAAAAGCAATAGTTACATTACGTTAAGGCCCGGTTGCCATACGAACATTTGTGGCAATCGGGTACGGATAGTAGGAACCCTAAAATGTCCAACAACAGTCTTTCTTCGATATCGCCTAGTACTTTGATTGTGGATTGCTGATGGCAGTTGCTTGAAAAAATTGAAGTTCAGCCGTATCGTAGTAGACTTAAAAGCCCACCCCGATCTAGTTTGGGCAAAATGCTCGAAGAAAGGAAGGAAGCTACATTGGGAAGTATTGTTTTAGTTTACATTTTAATATTTTAATCAAGTTATTAATAAGTCGAGGTGCAAGGTAGTTGGTGGTGGTCATGGCATCAGACATCTCATCTTTCATCTGACGGTCAACTCTAGCACTGAGTACATCAAAACAAATACGTTTACTTCCCTTGCTCCCTGTTACATACTTCAGTCCCTTTTGCACGAAAATATTTCTATAGATTATGGATATCGAAGAAAGACTGTAGAAAAACTGTTGTCAGACTTTTTAGGGCTCTGACTGCCCGTAACGATTGCCACAGATATTCCTATTTCAACCGGCCCTTAACCTAATGTATTTATTATTATTGAACCAATTTTCATTCTGATTGTGGTATCTCCAAAACGTGCATTTTGAACGCATGAACAAGCTCTTTATGGCTCGAAAAACGTTAATCACTTTATTTATTCTTCACGGTTCGGAATAAATAGAAGTCGTTTGGGGTCAAGTCAGGGCTGTACGGCGGATGTCCCGTTAATTCGATCTTTTGATCTTCCAAATACTGAGTTGTTTCGGCCGATGTGTGGCAGCTCGCATTGTCATGATGAATAAGGATTCTGCGTTGTCGGTTATTCTTTGTTATTTCTTTAAAGACTTCTGGCGAACAAATGGTCGTGTATCATTCAGAATTAACCGTTTTACTCGTACGATCCTCTAGTGGCACTGAAGCTTCAAAGTGCTTTTTGTTGGGTTCGGCTTATCTTTGAACACCCAAACCGTTGATTGTTGTTTAGTTTCAGGATCATATGCATATATCCATGATTCATCACATGTGTAGATGTTTTAGACAGCTTTTGACGCACCCTGATTGTGCTTTTGTAACATTTTTTTACACTAATTGACACAAACCTGTTTTTCGTCAATTCTCAAGTTGTGCGGAAGCTAACGTTAATAAATGTGCTCCTATTATCGGCCGTCACCGTGTGGTTTTAGTCGGTCCGATTCCGACACACCACCCTGCTGCAAGCCCCGGCGGCGTGACGGCTCGAGGAGGTTTCTACACTTAAAAAAGGTACTTTTTTGGATGACCCCATTACAAATTTTTATTTACCCTTTAAAGAAACTTCAATCATATCTAGCTCCATAACACTTATGTATTTCTATACTTTGTATTTATGTTCGTTTAAATATCTCACCTTGAAAAAGTAGCTTTGGGCTCAGATATTCTGTTTAAATAATACTCTATTTGATCAGCTCCCTGTGCGTATAACCTTACCTCATCAAGGCAACTAAGGAAGGTAACTCTTAATATTTCACGGTGTCACAAATATGATACTCGTATCTTATAACTAATTTCAAGGTATATTAAGCTCTCTTAAACACGTGTATTAAATAACAAAAAAATTGCCTATAACAAAACATCTAGCGTTGTACCTAATTTGTTCATTTAAATTCGTGACTTAAACAGTACCACGTACTAAGTTTAAACAATTGTTTTGTTATGTAAATTTTAATATTAAGTCGTCTATTACAAATCGATTTAAATCTGGACCGTCGTGAAGATAAGGGAACTTATAAATGGTGGTAATATTTCGCGATACACAAAAATTTGCATAAAACAATTCTGTTGGATCATAATGATTGAATTAATCAGTTAAATGGACTCATTTACAAGTCAAAAATTATTATGGTGTTGACAGTAAAGTTTATCGTCGCATTAATTTTACTACAAAAGGCGTTCGTGTTTGTGAATGTCACGTAATTACGTTTGAAAGTAGCTATTGCAATTTATTTTAAACTTTATTTGTAATGGATAAAAACCTTTTTTTGCTACAACTTAATTATTATATTATCATCATCATCAGCCTATCGCAGTCCACTGCTGGACATAGGCCTCTCCCATTGCACGCCACTTAGATCGAGCCATCTTGCGCAAATCGTCACTCCACCTGGGCCTCAATTCTGCTATTTTATGTTCACGCCAAGCCACTGTCATACCACTGACACGCAAACATAAAATAGCAGAATTGAGGCCCTGGCCTGTGGGCGTCCTACACTACGTTTGCCGAGACGCATTATATTATAGTTAAATAAAAATCTCAGTCGAGGTCACTAACCACTACACCAACAGGCCCGTCTAAACATAATAATAATTATGCATATATTACCGTTAGAATAAGAAATACGTCAATATGCGCATTAACTAGGTAATCTGAAAATTACCCGGTATTATTATTTATTATCATTTTAAAAAGACAACTCCCGCATTAGGAATATGTATATCCTGTGTCGCGGGGGACTTTACAAACAAACAAGAAACGGACACAAAGAACACCCAAACTGGGGACAACAATTTGTGGATCACACAAAGTGTCGTCCCATGTGGGGATTGGAGCCACACCCAGCGTAGTAGTAAGCGGCGTGGTGACCGCTTAATCCGTTCAGTGTGAAATTTTACTTAAAGTAACAGAATTCTACACTTTGCCTAATTAATCGGCATACTCACGGATGCTACACCGTTTAATCGCGGAAGACAGTGAACGAAACATTTTTGTCTCTTTTTTTTAGTCATCCCGCACTTGCACCTGCATCCGCGTCAACTGAGGGCCCGACTGTTCAGTCAAAAGTACTTTTGACCGCAACATTATACTGTTATAACTAAGTTACCACAAAGTGACTGATCTGCAGATTAATTTGCACTCTAACTGATTTACGCACATTAACGGTAACATGTATTTGGACATAATACTCACGAACTTTTGCCAACTATCAATATTATAACTATTTTAATTGTTGCATTGCGTTCATTTGACTAGCACCTGGTATTAGCACGATGCTAGTCAAATATACTACGTTATTTTACGAAAACACGATTGAAACTAACTTACCTAACACACTTACTTACTTTCGAATTTGAACGGTAGCCAATAAATTGTTATTTTATGAAAAAGAAAAATAGACTAAAAAAGGTTCGGGCTGAGGGTGGCGGATGTGAGGGGTGACGGTATTTCCGGGGAGCGTCGACAGCGGCCAGATGTGGCACCCGCATCCGGACGGTCACGGCTGGTCCGCTATATTTGATATCACGCTCGTTAAAATATGTGTACTTATACCTATTTATAATTGTATTTTTATAATAAACTTGATGTTGTTATAGAAAGACTGTTTCAGACAGGTTTAGTGAATTTTAGAACGAATGGTATATTATTTAAATGGAAAATATTAAAAGATTTTAAAATCTTTCTCTTTCGTAATGCCTCTCTTGGTGAATAGAATTTTTTCTTGACGAATTGCATTTTTATGTTGATATCAATTATTTAGTTTTAATTAATTTTTTTTATTACATTTAATTATACATGAAAAGAATATCAACTATATTCAATTTCAAATCGTAAAATTATAGTGTTTTTTGAGGTTATTGCCAAGCACACAGTGAAGAGACTTTTTATATTTAATCTACATCTTTTCTATATATATAAAATGTTAAGCTGGTTTGTGTACGCTTCAAAAACTCAAAATTTCTTCACCGATTGAGCTCAAATTTTGACACGGTAAAGAGCCCGTTTCCAAGATGGTTTTTATCTAATTTTTTGCATCAGTTTTGTGCCTCATTTCTGCTCAATGCAATCACAATGTGTCATAACGAAGCCTGGATGGGTATAGCTGGTTAGGTAACCTATTAGGGTACATTTCAGCAAAGGTGCAGAAAACTTAAACTCAAATACACTTCAAAATGAATCCAGTCTATCCAAAAGGTTGCCTCGAAGAAATTGCACTAAGCGATAAGGCCGCCCTTTGTACATTACATCTGTTGTTAATTACTTTATAATGTCTGTAAAACCCTGGTGTACAAATAAAGTATTTATCTATCTATCTTACAATTTTTTCTCTCATTTCTATTAGGCGAATTTCAAGTTTCTTTCTATAAACTGACAACTTTGTAGTGGCTTCTAGGTGGAAGTCTCGAAGACACGTATGCTCGGGGGTACTAACAGAGGGCAGCACACAGTCTCGATGCTAGGTCGGTGCTTATAGACGTGAGCTGAATTCCATAGATCCCAATAAAGATCAGACATTAGAGAACATTCTAAGTCTGAACAACTGAAGTGTTAACATTTTATTCATTCAACTCTTCATTGATTTAGTATTTAACTAGTTAAGTTCGACGTTGTGGAGTGTATTGTAACCGTAACCGTAACCGTAACCGACTAAGGCAACTACGCAGGACAACAGCACTGCAAAGAGAAGGAAAACTTGAAACAAACCCTATACCAACCCGTCTGGCCAGCGTGGTACAGTAGGCCAAAACCTCCGGCCATCAGTGAACTATTAAAGATTGAGGAAGTGATGACGATGTGTGCTTACACAATACATGTTAAACCTGTTACCGAAGTTTTAAGAAATTTGTGGCATAATACAGCTTGTCGACTACTTGTGACATATAAGTATTGATGATAATCTAAATTGCTAACATATTACTAAGAGTACTATCATATGATTTATTTAACTCAAGAAGGCGAGCTATCTCAGAAGAATTCTGTGACAGATCAGAAACACAAAATCATGTTTATGAAAAGAACGGATTACGGGCGTAATTTACTTATATAAGCAGAAATATAACAAAATGTATACAATTATAAGAGGCAATTACGCGTTAAGTTCAGTTTCTCATTAGCAATGAGCTGCGATTTCAATCAGAGTACGCCGTAATTAGTGGGCCCCGTCTTAATTAGTCTCATTACACAGATTGCGTCAATTTGACGGCCGTCTTAACGACGTATCGCGTCTATTTCAACGTTCTCCTAATGACTTATGGAAATTAAATTTAAATCTCTTTCATTTCTATACCCTTTAGAAGTTGAACATCCAGAACACTGAATAAATTTTTATTTGGCCTGACCAGTTACGTAAAAAAATTATTTATTAATAATAATAATAACCATGGATTAGTTGCTAAGAGCCTCGACCAACATCTTCAGAGGCTCGCGTTAGGCAGTTGGATTAAGGGTCTGATGCAGAAAGCAGTTCTTCTCGATACGGCACGTATTGTGAGGAAGTTTCTGTCTCTGGAGTCCTAACCACCGATATCTTGGTCTCTGTACCCGATACCGATGGGATACTATTTTTTATATTTTTAAATGTATTTTATTTTTTGTTTTTGTATATAAATATATTTAAAAATGTAATTTATATGTATAAAGAATGAAATAAAGAAATAATAATAATATATTTATTTGCTTCAAACATGTGTAGTTTACAGGAAATGAATCCTAAACAGTTCAATTGGTTAGTTTGTGTGTATCAACATGTTTTGCCATGGACGCCGTACAAATATAAATTGATTGAGATAGTAATTACATTAGTTTCATAAAATATAACACAATAATCATCAATACAATAATATAATTATATGGGCTAGGAATGTCAAAAACGTCAAAAATAAAATAGAGTGTCAGAATTAAATGTCAAAATGAAAAAAAAAAAAAAAACATAATATGTATGTCAAGATAAATAGTTACAGCTAAAGAGAAAACCTTGTACAAATAATAATATAATTAATTAAGTGTTATCGTTTAAGTAGTCGTGAATATTATAATAGCATTTCTTAAAAAACATTTCCTTAACTCTGCTTCTAAACAAATTATGATTCAATGACTTAAACTCTTTTGGTAATTTATTAAATTGAAAAACAAAGACTTATGTAAGGTTTCTTTTCAGAAGTTTTGCTCCAACTCTTAAAGAAAAACCAGTCATTGCAATCGTAACTCTCGGGTAAGGGTATGTTAGGAAGAATATGTTTTCATTAATAATATCAAGAAGGTTTTTCTTCTGTATATAAAAAAAATTGGAGAGGGACGAGAAACGCACAACCTTTTAATATCGTTTTTGAAAATAATGTTTGTTTCTGTGTATTTCTGTGTGTGTCTATTTACACCAATCCAGGTCTGTTAATACTGCTAACCTGCTGCTGTCCGTTCAGTGCTCACCTAAGCTGAATATTATTTAGCGCTCTGGGATATTGCCCCCCCCATTTTCATCACAACTTTAAAGTTTTATATATCACTTATGTATATTAATGTATGTATGGCACCCAGCAAGTATATACGTATGTATGTGTAATATAGTATGTGTATAATCCAGTCCATGTGGTGACGGATTAAGAATACAAATTGTCACCACCCCAATTCATCCCGTGGGTGTCGTAAGAGCCGACTAAGGGACCAAACTAAGCAGGACAACAGCAGTGCAAAGAGAATGAAAACTTGAAACAAACCCTATACCAACCCGTCTGGCCAGCGTGGTATAGTAGGCCAAAACCTCCTTTCTAAGGAGAGGCCTATGTCCAGCAGTGGACTAGTATAGGCTGTTGATGATGATGTGATGATGTATAATATAGTATGTGTATTTCGATATGTATGCACGTATAACTGTTCAACTTCTCAATTATTATTGTCTCTTAATACCTAGTGAACTTGGTCAGACATTTCCAAATCACCCAAAGGTAGACTGGGAGAAAATGCCAGTGACATTAAAACGCCATTGCACAAATTATTTAATTTGTAAAATGACGTTATTTTTAAATAAAAAGTTCAGACTGTCTGGGGGGGTCGTCTACTCGTCTGTAGATGGCCCGAGGTATGTCGGGGCACCAGGGACTTCCTTTTTAGGGTATACCTGGTTCCCCGGCTATTAGTACCCGAGACGGCGTGCGGTTTTAGTCGGTTCGAGTCCGACATGCCACCGATAGGTGGTATTCGAGGGGATTTCCGCACGGAAAAAAAAAAGAAAAATAAAGGGGGTACTCCATGTGGGTTTACTACTAATATAGTACAAAATGAATCCCCAGTCTGTGAGAATCCCTATTGTAAGTGGTAATATTTATTTATTTATAAAAGGAGTCATTCGTTCCTTAAATTCTCAGGTATTGTAGTCTGGGATAGGGCCTGATTAGGCATGGTGTCAATTCGGGGAGGACCTGAAATAACATGGTCCGGTCTTCCCAGAGTAGGACACCTGAGGTCGGCCGTCGGGCTGGTTTTTAGTGGAATCACCACATACTCCTGGCTCCTGAGTCCCCCAGGAGCAGGAGATCCGAAGGGATTTTTCACCCCGTCAACAACAAAAAAAAGGTCGTGAAGGGAGTAGTATTTACCAAAAAAATATTCTAACAAAGTGAATATTGATGTTAAAGACCTTGTTCCCTTATACATTCCAACTGCTTCTGTAGGTGCAGTATTTCAGAATAATTAGGTTAAATAAATGCATTAGAAAAGTACCAGTTCTGTATAAAATAATTAGAAAATATTGAGTTCACTTGCCATGTTTGGTTCTACTTTAGTATTGAACATTCAACTCGAGGAAGTATCATTCGCATTTGTTTGAAAAATGGTAAAGCCATGCTTGGGCACGAATGGGCCGGCTCGACCGGAGTTATACCACGACCTCACAGAAAATCGAAATCCCCCCTCCGGCTGACTTGAGATCCCTCTCAAGGGACTCCAAGGGCGGCAAAGCACTTGTCACTTTTGAGTTGCAGGTGTCCACGGGCAGCGGTAGTTGCTTACCATCAGCCGTCTGCTCGTTTGCACCCTTATACCATAAAAAAAAATAACTTTTGTTATTTTTTGTGAATAATTCAGTTAATACTCATGTATCAATTCTGTAGGTTCCAAAACCAAGAGAATATTTTTGTGATGTAATGTTCAAACGAGCAGAGAGGGTCATTGATGGAAAGTGACTACCACCACTCATGAACGCCTGCCACTTAGAAGTCACAGGCGTATTGCTAGCATTTGTATATGTAACAAATGGAGTAGAAGTAGGTAAAAATATTTTAAGGGCACGGACTTCGCTTCAGTAAACAGTTGGAATCACGGGTTCGGAGCACTTCTCATAGTTATTTAAGCTTTATTTCTTTCCATTGCTTTCTTTTAACATTTTATTTACTGGTTTACTAATTATTATCACACAAAAACATTCGTAAAACATGAATAAAAATGTTTTATATATGTAAATGAGTAATGTTATTAGAAACTTGTAAACAATTCTATTTTCTAGGTCTTCTCACTGATATCTGGGTATTTAAAACATTACATTCAATAGCCTTTGTAGTCCACTGCTGGACATAGGCCTCTCCTTAGTATGTGTACATTCTAACTGAATGTTTCTTTAATATTTTAATATATAAAGAATATTAAATCACTGGCTTCAATATCGTTTTTCAAATCATGTAATTCGGTCGAAGAGAATTTAGAAATTCTTAGAAAGTAAGGCGTACCCACAACAAAGACAATTAAGGCAGATGACGTTGGAACTTCATTAATTACGGTCCTTACGTTAAAGGTGATGTTCCACTTCCTGTAATATGTCTTAAAAGCATTCCAATAGTTGACTGTCTACTCATCATTGATTACTGTTTAAATATTACTTTATTTCTCAATCTTACACAAATCACTTACTAGGAGACACAGAACTCAAATTATAAAAGTAAAAGTTGACAGGTTCAGGAAATCAGGTTGAAATTCCAAGCTGATTTTTATGCAATGTAGGTACTTCTTAAAATTATGCTGTCCGGTCGAATGCTGGTTTAAAGTGGAGCAAATACGAGTATAATGGTAGGTTTACATGCAGTAATTACTTTATGAATCAAAATAGGTTTTTCCTTAATTTTTTTCTGAAACATACACAATAACAAAAACAGTAGTCATTTTGAGTACGGATTTTAGAATGAATTTCAGGTGATGCCTTTGGAATGTTATGACATTACATATACTCGTATGTTGTTTTAGTATTACAATATTTAATTTTTTAAGTTTGGATTAGTAAATAAAAACGTACGTGGTAGCTTTGACGGATATGAGGCGAAACGTGGTCCTTCGAGCCTTAGTCGTAAGCCGGGAATCTCGGAAGTGTTAAAAGTGAACTCGTTCAGTGACCCAGTTTACGATAGTGTAACCAGTGAAACCATTAACCATAAACCATTGACCATAAAGTAAACCATTTACCAATTACCAGTGAAACCATTAACCATAAACCATTGACCATAAAGTAGACCAGTAACCATTTACCAATTACCAGTGAAACCATTAACCATAAACCATTGACCATAAAGTAGACCAGTAACCATTTACCAATTACCATAAACCATTAACCATAAAGTATCTCAGTGCACCAATTGAATTGCAAGTGACCAGTAACTTTTGTGAGGTGTACAAATTACCAATTTACCATTAGCTAGAGTGAAAGGACTCAGCAGTTCTGCTCCAGTGTACGTCACCAGGATCGCACTCCGGGACGAACAAGGTCACCAAGTACCAGTCTACTGAGTAAGATCTTTCCTTTTTTTTATAATTAATTACCATAACGACTAAATCACCATGGAGGGGCTGTTGACCACGCAAGAGCAAATTATGTCGGCGATGGACACCCTCCGCACTAACTTCAAGAAGGATGGTGCCGAGCGTAAGACTCCAGCCTATCTTGAAAAAAGATTAGCCACTTTAGATGCGTATTGGAACGAATTCCAGCTGAACCATACGAAACTGCGAGCAGAATTCGAAGAGCCAAGTCATCCGTATTTCAGTGAAAATCACTACCAAAAAGCGTTTAATTTTTACAGTGAAATTAAGACGCTGATAAAGAAATACGGAACTATTGATGTTACCAAACCATTTTTGAGACCAGGGACACCATTAGCGCAATCGGCCGAGGGTCAGGACGACCCTATTACTTATACCAAGGCGGGGGCCTCCCAGTCACCTTTTACCACTAAGACGGTCACCCAAGGTAACCCGAGCAAAATAGAGGAGATGCTACGTAAGCAAAAGACCAATTTTAGAGCATTTTCACGGACCATAGATACCATTGACCTCGATTGCTTATCGGAGAAGTGGGAATTCGAGGATATACTCAAAACCATTCAAACCAGGTGGACAACTATTGATACTTTACACTGGGAAATTGAAAATGAAAGTATCGTAAGTAACGAGGCATACCAGTTGGCCTTTGACGGATATGAGGCGAAATATAACTCTATAAAAAAGGCTCTAAACAGCAGGATGTGGTCGACCTCTTATAGAGAGAAGTCTATGCCCAAAATGGACATACCAACGTTCAGCGGCAGCTACCAACAGTGGATTTCTTTTAAAGATTTATTTTGTGAAGCCATACACCATAACAAGTCATTACCAAATGCGCAAAAAATGCAGTATCTTAAAGCAAAATTGAGAGGCGAAGCAGACAAGCTTACACAACACCTGCGCATAACTTCCGACAATTACCAAATTTGTTGGGATATACTTAACCATCGCTACAACAATATGCGACTTATATTTAACTCACATATTCAGGTACTTTTAGCCCTACCAACCTTACAACAACAATCAGCTGCTCTAGTAAAAAGGCTACATGATACCACTAATGAGTGTCTTAACGCTATTAAGGCTATGGGGGTCGACATAACCAATTGGGACCCGCTCATAGTATTTATTCTAGCTCAAAAATTAGACACAGAGACCCACCATGACTATATCGAGTCGCTACGGAACCCTAGAGAACTGCCCACCATCACCGAATTTTTGGATTTCCTTGAGGCGAAATTTACATCATTAGAATCTGCAAGAAGAAAACAAGATACTAATAAGCCAATGACAGTTCACTCTCAATACAGTGATACTCAAAAAAGGAATTTGTTTAAGTCTTCGAACAATTCATTTAATAAAACTTTTCAACATAAACCATCAATTAATCACGTAGTGACGAAACCTCAACGGAAATGCTTACTTTGTAAAAATTATCACGCGTTATTTCAATGTAAAACATTCATTGAATCTGGGCCAGAAAAACGTCGTCAAATTATTGAGGACAACAATTATTGCAAAAATTGTTTAATTAACCATTATGACAATCTTTGCAGTTCAGCAAAAACTTGTCGGTTTTGCAATGAAGCGCATAATTCATTATTGCACCATTCCTATGTGACTTCCAAGTCAGCAATTGAAAAAGAAACCCGAAAATCAAACATATGCGTCACCCAAGGGCCATCAAGAACCATTACCAAGTTACTCGCTACCGCCCTAATAAACATCAAAACAATAGATGGCCGCTACTATACCATGCGCGCCCTCATTGATCCATGTGCCGAATCTTCACTTATCACAGAGCAGGCCGCGCAATTATTGGGGCTACCCCGAGCTAAACAAAACTGTATAGTCGTAGGTGTTGGAGCTAAGGCCAATACTAGTAGGGGCCTTATTCAGATTACAATATCTTCCTTACATAACAACTTTACTATAGATACTGAAGCGTACGTCATGAAGCATGTAGTGGGGAACTTACCAAACCAATCATTTACGAAACCAATATGGCCGCACATCGAAAATATACCTCTAGCTGATCCTGAATTCTACAGAAGTCGATCGGTTGATTTAATATTGAGCGTAGAAGTGTACGAGTTGATATTATTACCAGGAATCATCCGCAAGGGTGTATCCCTACCAGTAGCGCAACAAACCGAATTCGGGTGGATTTTAAGCGGCACAGTACGACCACAAAATTACTGTAACGTAGTAATGGTAGATCTGCAGGATATTTGCCAGTTTTGGGAGATAGAAGATCTCTCTGAAAATAGGCTAGATATGACCGATGAAGATTACCAGTGTGTACAACAGTACCAATTACAAACGAAACGCCAACCAAGCGGTCGTTACGTTGTAAAATTACCACTTCGACCAGATTTTACGGAGAAATTAGGAGATTCGAAAACTAAGGCCGTCGCCCAATTCCACCAATTGGAAAAAAGATTTACAAAAAATAAATTGATAAATGAGAGTTATAAACAATTCATTCATGAGTATTTATATTTAAATCATATGAAAGAGTGTGTTGGTAACCAGAAACCGGAGTCGTATTTACCTCACCATTGTGTAGTACGCGCGGAGTCAACGACCACAGCGACTCGAGTTGTTTTTAACGCGTCAGCTAAAACGTCGACAGGCTATTCATTAAACGATTTAATGTATAGCGGGCCGAATCTTCAAAAAGATTTGTTATCTCTTATCATAGGTTGGAGACAATATCGTATAGCCTTTACGGCGGATATAGAAAAAATGTTTCGGCAGATTATTGTTCAAGAAGATGACCAGGCTTTGCAGAAGATAGTTTGGCGTGACAGTCCCAAAGAACCACTTCGGGAATACCAGTTGACGACTGTAAGCTACGGTATGAAGGCTGCACCATTCTTAGCGATGATGACGTTAAAGCAGCTGGCCAAAGATGAAGGTCACCGATTCCCAGAAGCAGCCAGGGTGCTGGAAACCAGCTTCTATATGGATGACGTGCTATCAGGACACCAAGACATGGAGTCAGCCCTACAGCTTAAGGCTGATCTTTCAGCACTGCTAAGCGCTGGTGGTTTTAACCTTCGAAAGTGGTCTAGTAATAAACGAGAGCTATTAGACGAAGATACTACCTTAGATACTAGCACACAGACTTACAACTTCAAGCACCAGGAGTCCACCAAAACCCTAGGATTACAGTGGCAATCAAGTGACGATAACTTCACTTTTCAATTAAAAATAGACCCACCAACCAAGATTACAAAGAGAACCCTGCTCTCCACAATATCCAAGATCTTCGATCCTCTTGGATGGTTGTCACCAGTAACAACCAAATTCAAGTTGTTATTCCAGGAAATCTGGTCACTCAACGTACTATGGGATGATCTCTTACCAGATGCCATCGTCGCAAGGTGGGATACCATGAAGGACGACGTAAACCAGATTAATAGTGTTAAAATTCAGCGATGGTTACAGAGCAGTAAGGGTGACACCATAGAACTACATGGATTTTGTGATGCATCTGAAAAGGCCTATGCGTGTGTTATTTACTGCAAAGCCATCAAAACCAATAAAAACCAGCAGACTAAGTCATCAGTAGTCATCGTAGCTGCCAAGTCACGTCTCGTGCCAGCTAGGAAAACTGTTTCCCTACCTAAGTTAGAGTTGTGTGCTGCCGCTCTGCTGGCCAAATTGATGAAAACTATTTGTCAATGTTTGTCGCAATTCACCATAAAAAGATTCGGTTGGTCTGATTCTACGGCAGTACTAGGTTGGTTAAACGGCGACCCTAGCCGTTGGAAGCCATTCGTCACTAATAGAGTAATTAAGGTAGTAGAAACAATACCACCAACCAGTTGGCGCTACGTACCATCCAAACAAAACCCTGCTGACTGTGCGAGCCGAGGTATTAATGCTGAACAATTAATCCGTCACCCTATTTGGTGGCATGGCCCCACATGGTTGGCCTCCTTTGATGAAAAAACCATGAAAACCAGTACTTACCATACGGAGCTAGAATTAAAGAAAAGTACTTGCATGGACACTGCGATTTTGTTCGAGGTTACAGAGTAAACCAACCTATTTAACCATACCGGAATTGCGGAAAGCGAAAGACTTATTAATTAAAGAAGCGCAGTCCGAATTTTATGAAGAAATTATTTATATTAAAAAATATAACCAACCAAATCCTAAAAGCTATCTATTAAAATTATATCCATTCCTGGACAACCAAGGAATTTTGAGAGTCGGAGGGAGATTAAAAAAGGCTAGTTTACAAGATAACATGAAGCACCCCGCAATTCTACCCAATAACCATCACCTGACAGGTATGCTCATTGATCAGGCCCACAAAATGACGTTCCACGGTGGCGCCCGCTTGACATTAGCATGGTTACGTCAACAATATTGGATAATAGGTGGGAATAGAGCGGTTAAAAAACGGTTACGGAACTGTGTAATTTGCAAAAGACATAGTCCCTCCCAGCATTACCAGTTAATGGGAGACTTACCAGCTGCCAGAACCAATATTACTCGACCCTTCCACCATACGGGAGTGGATTATACAGGCTTTGTGGAGGTAAAGTCAGCCAAAGGTCGCGGTATACGGTGTAGTAAAGGATATATCGCCGTTTTTGTCTGTATGGCAACCAAGGCCATACATTTAGAGATAGTATCCGACCTTACGGCGTCCGCATTTATAGCAGCTCTTCGTCGATTCGCAGCCAGACGGGGAGCACCTAGTCACATCTACAGTGACAACGGAACCAATTTTGTAAAAACCAACAGAGTACTGCAAGAGGAGATGGTTAACCTAAAATCGATCGTGGACGACCAGTTCTACTGTGTATTAACAGAAATGCAAATCGAATGGCACTTTAACGCTCCATCATGGCCCAACGCTTCAGGTTTATGCGAATCTGCCGTGAAGAGTCTAAAAGGACACCTAAAGCGCGTGATAGGAGAACAAAGGTTGACATTTGAAGAGTTCTCCACCTTGTTGGCTCAAATAGAAGGCTGTCTCAACTCTAGGCCTCTATGTCCGTTAACTGAGGATCCTGAGGACTTAGATATACTGACCCCCGCACATTTTCTCTCAGGAGGACCCACATTGACCATTATTGAGACAGAAAAAGATTTACGAACCAGATGGCAGCTAATTCAAAAGATACACCAAGATATCTGGAAGAGGTGGCGAGCAGAATATTTAACGCAGTTAAATATTCGATCAAAATGGCAACGGTCGCAACCAAACATGCAAATCGGGGATATCGTAATAATACATGATGCCAACCTCCCCCCGGGAAGGTGGGCTCTAGGACGAGTAGTAGAACTCCACCCAGGACGAGATAACCTTGTCAGAGTTGTATCCGTTCGTACCCAGAATGGACTTGTGAAGCGGCCAGTTGTTAAGTTATCCCGATTACCAATCAGTGAAGGCACAGACTGTCCCACGAAAAAGACAACAGCGATTTTACCTGACGAATCAAACGACCAAACGCCAAAAACTAAAACCGGAAAAAACCTTCATACCAGAGGAACAATACACCATTTCCTGACCATAGCTCTCATGTTGTTTACCTTTTTAATATCACCCATCACGTGTTCTTATAATATAGTCAATTTAAACGACAGTCAGAGTTTATATTTGGATAAAATATCTACTGTTCACGTTGCTCGAGACGAATGGAAGCTTATTGTCTATTATAACGTCGATCCATATTGGCAAGGAAATACATTGCTACAAAAATATATAAACCACTTAGAGAATATATGCAGTCAATCAGCTGATAAAGGTCATTGTGGATCAGTTTTATTACAGTTACGTCACAGCTTGCATGAGTTGGAGCGCTATAATAACATATTGTCGAGTCAGAAGTTCCCAGGCCACAACGCGCGACGTAAACGCCGGGGGCTTATCAACGCAGTGGGTAATATTGCACACAGTTTGTTCGGTGTACTTGATGACCAATTCGCCGAACAATATAAGCAGGATATTGATCTTATTAGAATTAACCAGAACCATTTAGCGGCATTATGGAAGAACCAAACTTCTATAGTGGAGGCCGAATATAATGTGTTGCAAAGGATGGAGTCTTCGATTAGTAGGCAGCATAAAATGTTCAACCAGCACCTTAACCAATTACAAAATGTTACTAACACCATAAAGAATGAAGTCAACGATATTGAGACCACCCTTGAGTTTTTATTGTCCTCCACGGCAGCCAACAGTTTAGCTATGAACTTAAAAAATATTCAGGATGTATTGTTAGATACCATCTCCGAAGTGAATTACGGGAAATTCAATGTACATCTCTTGAAGCCGGAACAACTATTGGAAGAATTAAGTATCATCTCCGGACAACTATCAAAGGAACTGAGTTTACCTATAGATAATATTCTCACAGAATTACCAAAAATATATCATTTATTGAAAGTAAGGGCGAGAATAACTAAAGAATACTTTATTTTTGAAGTTAAAATACCCCTTGTTAGTCGAGATAATTATGAAGTATATAAACTTATACCAATCCCCAAGAAAGTTCGAACCAGCATGGTCACCCTACTATCTGTCTCAGATTACGCGGCTATCAACTTACGAAAGGATTTGTTTATACCATTATCACATATAGAAATTACAGAATGCGTTTATCTCGATATGACCACACAACTGTGCCCATTTCAGAAACCTATTTCCCACATAAAAGCTCATGAAAAACTGTGCTCCATAAACCAAGAAACACAGCTCTGTAAAACCAGATCTGAGGCGTGCCAAGACTCGTGGGTCCAATTGCATAATTTAAATACCTACCTGTTCTTCTGCTGTGAGCCTCGCACGTTAAGACTCATATGCGAAGACCAAATTAGCACCATTCAACTCAACAACCGAGGATTAATGAAATTGGGAAACGATTGCGTCCTCAAAGGTGACGACATTACTATAATGTCCCAGCGTCAGCAACGCAGCAATATGATAATATACGCTGACATCCCGAAGGTAGACATTCCACCCGTGAACCACATCTTCAACCACAATTGGACAGTACCACTCCCTGAACCGGAAACCATTCTCAGTGGTCACGAGAAAGAATTGCAGGACATAGGCACTAAAGTGAACCAACTGAAGTCGGAGACAGGCTTAGTGAGCCAGGTGTCACAACATGACATACACCATTACGTCGCCATTTACTTGCTGGTAGGAGTGTGCGGTGTGACAGCAGTAGCGTACGGCGTGCGGCAGTGGCGGTCCCGCGGCAACCGCCACCCTGGTGTGGCGGACGCGCGGGACTTCGCGGGGCAGGCGTCCCCGCAAGCGAACCCAGTGGCAACAGACCAAGTCACTCAGCGCGGCTTCACCAACGCCGCCTTTCAATTTAATGTGAAGGACCAGAGTGTAGTTATGAGAGACCATAGTGTTAGTGAAGTGCAACCAGTACACCGGGTCGTGGACGAATCCACGTCTCCGATAATTAATAGACCCATTTTTAGTATGAATGATGATAAACCATAAGGACACTAATTTATATTATAATAAATTGTCTATCACCTTGTCTCACCATCATTCACGACCATTCACTATCATCAACACTCTTCTCGCGAGGCGGCAGCATGAACGATCCACAGATCGACACAAACCGCGCTATATCACGTTCCGCGCGGTCAGCGATTTAACTCGATTGACGTTATTTTATTATAACATTAAAACAGTGCATTTTCGGTCACCATTCCGTTCGGTTGTACTCACACCATCTAACCATACCATTGTAGATTTAGTTAAGTTAATATAAACCAGGTTGGCTTAACTCTATCTTTTATTTTCCCTGTACGGTAACCATAACCCGTGGTTTGGTATATATAGCGCGGTTTGTGTCGATCTGTGGATCGTACATGCTGCCGCCTCGCGAGAAGAGTGTTGATGATAGTGAATGGTCGTGAATGATGGTGAGACAAGGTGATAGACAATTTATTATAATATAAATTAGTGTCCTTATGGTTTATCATCATTCATACTAAAAATGGGTCTATTAATTATCGGAGACGTGGATTCGTCCACGACCCGGTGTACTGGTTGCACTTCACTAACACTATGGTCTCTCATAACTACACTCTGGTCCTTCACATTAAATTGAAAGGCGGCGTTGGTGAAGCCGCGCTGAGTGACTTGGTCTGTTGCCACTGGGTTCGCTTGCGGGGACGCCTGCCCCGCGGAGTCCCGCGCGTCCGCCACACCAGGGTGGCGGTTGCCGCGGGACCGCCACTGCCGCACGCCGTACGCTACTGCTGTCACACCGCACACTCCTACCAGCAAGTAAATGGCGACGTAATGGTGTATGTCATGTTGTGACACCTGACTCACTAAGCCTGTCTCCGACTTCAGTTGGTTCACTTTAGTGCCTATGTCCTGCAATTCTTTCTCGTGACCACTGAGAATGGTTTCCGGTTCAGGGAGTGGTACTGTCCAATTGTGGTTGAAGATGTGGTTCACGGGTGGAATGTCTACCTTCGGGATGTCAGCGTATATTGTCATATTGCTGCGTTGCTGACGCTGGGAAATTATAGTAATGTCGTCACCTTTGAGGACGCAATCGTTACCTAATTTCATTAATCCTCGGTTGTTGAGTTGAATGGTGCTAATTTGGTCTTCGCATATGAGTCTTAACGTGCGAGGCTCACAGCAGAAGAACAGGTAGGTATTTAAATTATGCAATTGGACCCAAGAGTCTTGGCACGCCTCAGATCTGGTTTTACATAGCTGTGTTTCTTGGTTTATGGAGCACAGTTTTTCATGAGCTTTTATGTGGGAAATAGGTTTCTGAAATGGGCACAGTTGTGTGGTCATATCGAGATAAACGCATTCTGTAATTTCTATATGTGATAATGGTATAAACAAATCCTTTCGTAAGTTGATAGCCGCGTAATCTGAGACAGATAGTAGGGTGACCATGCTGGTTCGAACTTTCTTGGGGATTGGTATAAGTTTATATACTTCATAATTATCTCGACTAACAAGGGGTATTTTAACTTCAAAAATAAAGTATTCTTTAGTCATTCTCGCCCTTACTTTCAATAAATGATATATTTTTGGTAATTCTGTGAGAATATTATCTATAGGTAAACTCAGTTCCTTTGATAGTTGTCCGGAGATGGTACTTAATTCTTCCAATAGTTGTTCCGGCTTCAAGAGATGTACATTGAATTTCCCGTAATTCACTTCGGAGATGGTATCTAACAATACATCCTGAATATTTTTTAAGTTCATAGCTAAACTGTTGGCTGCCGTGGAGGACAATAAAAACTCAAGGGTGGTCTCAATATCGTTGACTTCATTCTTTATGGTGTTAGTAACATTTTGTAATTGGTTAAGGTGCTGGTTGAACATTTTATGCTGCCTATTAATCGAAGACTCCATCCTTTGCAACACATTATATTCGGCCTCCACTATAGAAGTTTGGTTCTTCCATAATGCCGCTAAATGGTTCTGGTTAATTCTAATAAGATCAATATCCTGCTTATATTGTTCGGCGAATTGGTCATCAAGTACACCGAACAAACTGTGTGCAATATTACCCACTGCGTTGATAAGCCCCCGGCGTTTACGTCGCGCGTTGTGGCCTGGGAACTTCTGACTCGACAATATGTTATTATAGCGCTCCAACTCATGCAAGCTGTGACGTAATTGTAATAAAACTGATCCACAATGACCTTTATCAGCTGATTGACTGCATATATTCTCTAAGTGGTTTATATATTTTTGTAGCAATGTATTTCCTTGCCAATATGGACCGACGTTATAATAGACAATAAGCTTCCATTCGTCTCGAGCAACGTGAACAGTAGATATTTTATCCAAATATAAACTCTGACTGTCGTTTAAATTGACTATATTATAAGAACACGTGATGGGTGATATTAAAAAGGTAAACAACATGAGAGCTATGGTCAGGAAATGGTGTATTGTTCCTCTGGTATGAAGGTTTTTTCCGGTTTTAGTTTTTGGCGTTTGGTCGTTTGATTCGTCAGGTAAAATCGCTGTTGTCTTTTTCGTGGGACAGTTTGTGCCTTCACTGATTGGTAATCGGGATAACTTAACAATTGGCCGTTTCACAAGTCCATTCTGGGTACGAACGGATACAACTCTGACAAGGTTATCTCGTCCTGGGTGGAGTTCTACTACTCGTCCTAGAGCCCACCTTCCCGGGGGGAGGTTAGCATCATGTATTATTACTATATCCCCGATTTGCATGTTTGGTTGCGACCGTTGCCATTTTGATCGAATATTTAACTGCGTTAAATATTCTGCTCGCCACCTCTTCCAGATATCTTGGTGTATCTTTTGAATTAGCTGCCATCTGGTTCGTAAATCTTTTTCTGTCTCAATAATGGTCAATGTGGGTCCTCCTGAGAGAAAATGTGCGGGGGTCAGTATATCTAAGTCCTCAGGATCCTCAGTTAACGGACATAGAGGCCTAGAGTTGAGACAGCCTTCTATTTGAGCCAACAAGGTGGAGAACTCTTCAAATGTCAACCTTTGTTCTCCTATCACGCGCTTTAGGTGTCCTTTTAGACTCTTCACGGCAGATTCGCATAAACCTGAAGCGTTGGGCCATGATGGAGCGTTAAAGTGCCATTCGATTTGCATTTCTGTTAATACACAGTAGAACTGGTCGTCCACGATCGATTTTAGGTTAACCATCTCCTCTTGCAGTACTCTGTTGGTTTTTACAAAATTGGTTCCGTTGTCACTGTAGATGTGACTAGGTGCTCCCCGTCTGGCTGCGAATCGACGAAGAGCTGCTATAAATGCGGACGCCGTAAGGTCGGATACTATCTCTAAATGTATGGCCTTGGTTGCCATACAGACAAAAACGGCGATATATCCTTTACTACACCGTATACCGCGACCTTTGGCTGACTTTACCTCCACAAAGCCTGTATAATCCACTCCCGTATGGTGGAAGGGTCGAGTAATATTGGTTCTGGCAGCTGGTAAGTCTCCCATTAACTGGTAATGCTGGGAGGGACTATGTCTTTTGCAAATTACACAGTTCCGTAACCGTTTTTTAACCGCTCTATTCCCACCTATTATCCAATATTGTTGACGTAACCATGCTAATGTCAAGCGGGCGCCACCGTGGAACGTCATTTTGTGGGCCTGATCAATGAGCATATCTGTCAGGTGATGGTTATTGGGTAGAATTGCGGGGTGCTTCATGTTATCTTGTAAACTAGCCTTTTTTAATCTCCCTCCGACTCTCAAAATTCCTTGGTTGTCTAGGAATGGATATAATTTTAATAGATAGCTTTTAGGATTTGGTTGGTTATATTTTTTAATATAAATAATTTCTTCATAAAATTCGGACTGCGCTTCTTTAATTAATAAGTCTTTCGCTTTCCGCAATTCCGGTATGGTTAAATAGGTTGGTTTACTCTGTAACCTCGAACAAAATCGCAGTGTCCATGCAAGTACTCGCGTAGCGCGCGTAAAACTGCTGTGTCTGCTTATTATAGAACTAATGACTTGGTTCTCGGATTGCATTGTCGCTACACTTATTGTAAAGGTTTTCTTTAATTCTAGCTCCGTATGGTAAGTACTGGTTTTCATGGTTTTTTCATCAAAGGAGGCCAACCATGTGGGGCCATGCCACCAAATAGGGTGACGGATTAATTGTTCAGCATTAATACCTCGGCTCGCACAGTCAGCAGGGTTTTGTTTGGATGGTACGTAGCGCCAACTGGTTGGTGGTATTGTTTCTACTACCTTAATTACTCTATTAGTGACGAATGGCTTCCAACGGCTAGGGTCGCCGTTTAACCAACCTAGTACTGCCGTAGAATCAGACCAACCGAATATTTTTATGGTGAATTGCGACAAACATTGACAAATGGTTTTCATCAATTTGGCCAGCAGAGCGGCAGCACACAACTCTAACTTAGGTAGGGAAACAGTTTTCCTAGCTGGCACGAGACGTGACTTGGCAGCTACGATGACTACTGATGACTTAGTCTGCTGGTTTTTATTGGTTTTGATGGCTTTGCAGTAAATAACACACGCATAGGCCTTTTCAGATGCATCACAAAATCCATGTAGTTCTATGGTGTCACCCTTACTGCTCTGTAACCATCGCTGAATTTTAACACTATTAATCTGGTTTACGTCGTCCTTCATGGTATCCCACCTTGCGACGATGGCATCTGGTAAGAGATCTTCCCATAGTACGTTGAGTGACCAGATTTCCTGGAATAACAACTTGAATTTGGTTGTTACTGGTGACAACCATCCAAGAGGATCGAAGATCTTGGATATTGTGGAGAGCAGGGTTCTCTTTGTAATCTTGGTTGGTGGGTCTATTTTTAATTGAAAAGTGAAGTTATCGTCACTTGATTGCCACTGTAATCCTAGGGTTTTGGTGGACTCCTGGTGCTTGAAGTTGTAGGTCTGTGTGCTAGTATCTAAGGTAGTATCTTCGTCTAATAGCTCTTGTTTATTACTAGACCACTTTCGAAGGTTAAAACCACCAGCGCTTAGCAGTGCTGAAAGATCAGCCTTAAGCTGTAGGGCTGATTCCATGTCTTGGTGTCCTGATAGCACGTCATCCATATAGCAGCTGGTTTCCAGCACCCTGGCTGCTTCTGGGAATCGGTGACCTTCATCTTTGGCCAGCTGCTTTAACGTCATCATCGCTAAGAATGGTGCAGCCTTCATACCGTAGCTTACTGTCGTCAACTGGTACTCCCGATGTGGTTCTTTGGGACTGTCACGCCAAACTATCTTCTGCAGAGCCTGGTCATCTTCTTGAACAATAATCTGCCGAAACATTTTTTCTATATCCGCCGTAAAGGCTATACGATATTGTCTCCAACCTATGATAAGAGATAACAAATCTTTTTGAAGATTCGGCCCGCTATACATTAAATCGTTTAATGAATAGCCTGTCGACGTTTTAGCTGACGCGTTAAAAACAACTCGAGTCGCTTTGGTCGTTGACTCCGCGCGTACTACACAATGGTGAGGTAAATACGACTCCGGTTTCTGGTTACCAACACACTCTTTCATATGATTTAAATATAAATACTCATGAATGAATTGTTTATAACTCTCATTTATCAATTTATTTTTTGTAAATCTTTTTTCCAATTGGTGGAATTGGGCGACGGCCTTAGTTTTCGAATCTCCTAATTTCTCCGTAAAATCTGGTCGAAGTGGTAATTTTACAACGTAACGACCGCTTGGTTGGCGTTTCGTTTGTAATTGGTACTGTTGTACACACTGGTAATCTTCATCGGTCATATCTAGCCTATTTTCAGAGAGATCTTCTATCTCCCAAAACTGGCAAATATCCTGCAGATCTACCATTACTACGTTACAGTAATTTTGTGGTCGTACTGTGCCGCTTAAAATCCACCCGAATTCGGTTTGTTGCGCTACTGGTAGGGATGCACCCTTGCGGATAATTCCTGGTAATAATATCAACTCGTACACTTCTACGCTCAATATTAAATCAACCGATCGACTTCTGTAGAATTCAGGATCAGCTAGAGGTATATTTTCGATGTGCGGCCATATTGGTTTCGTAAATGATTGGTTTGGTAAGTTCCCCACTACAGGCTTCATGACGTACGCTTCAGTATCTATAGTAAAGTTGTTATGTAAGGAAGATATTGTAATCTGAATAAGGCCCCTACTAGTATTGGCCTTAGCTCCAACACCTACGACTATACAGTTTTGTTTAGCTCGGGGTAGCCCCAATAATTGCGCGGCCTGCTCTGTGATAAGTGAAGATTCGGCACATGGATCAATGAGGGCGCGCATGGTATAGTAGCGGCCATCTATTGTTTTGATGTTTATTAGGGCGGTAGCGAGTAACTTGGTAATGGTTCTTGATGGCCCTTGGGTGACGCATATGTTTGATTTTCGGGGTTCTTTTTCAATTGCTGACTTGGAAGTCACATAGGAATGGTGCAATAATGAATTATGCGCTTCATTGCAAAACCGACAAGTTTTTGCTGAACTGCAAAGATTGTCATAATGGTTAATTAAACAATTTTTGCAATAATTGTTGTCCTCAATAATTTGACGACGTGTTTCTGGCCCAGATTCAATGAATGTTTTACATTGAAATAACGCGTGATAATTTTTACAAAGTAAGCATTTCCGTTGAGGTTTCGTCACTACGTGATTAATTGATGGTTTATGTTGAAATGTTTTATTAAATGAATTGTTCGAAGACTTAAACAAATTCCTTTTTTGAGTATCACTGTATTGAGAGTGAACTGTCATTGGCTTATTAGTATCTTGTTTTCTTCTTGCAGATTCTAATGATGTAAATTTCGCCTCAAGGAAATCCAAAAATTCGGTGATGGTCGGCAGTTCTCTAGGGTTCCGTAGTGACTCGATATAGTCATGGTGGGTCTCTGTGTCTAATTTTTGAGCTAGAATAAATACTATGAGCGGGTCCCAATTGGTTATGTCGACCCCCATAGCCTTAATAGCGTTAAGACACTCATTAGTGGTATCATGTAGCCTTTTTACTAGAGCAGCTGATTGTTGTTGTAAGGTTGGTAGGGCTAAAAGTACCTGAATATGTGAGTTAAATATAAGTCGCATATTGTTGTAGCGATGGTTAAGTATATCCCAACAAATTTGGTAATTGTCGGAAGTTATGCGCAGGTGTTGTGTAAGCTTGTCTGCTTCGCCTCTCAATTTTGCTTTAAGATACTGCATTTTTTGCGCATTTGGTAATGACTTGTTATGGTGTATGGCTTCACAAAATAAATCTTTAAAAGAAATCCACTGTTGGTAGCTGCCGCTGAACGTTGGTATGTCCATTTTGGGCATAGACTTCTCTCTATAAGAGGTCGACCACATCCTGCTGTTTAGAGCCTTTTTTATAGAGTTATATTTCGCCTCATATCCGTCAAAGGCCAACCGGTATGCCTCGTTACTTACGATACTTTCATTTTCAATTTCCCAGTGTAAAGTATCAATAGTTGTCCACCTGGTTTGAATGGTTTTGAGTATATCCTCGAATTCCCACTTCTCCGATAAGCTATCGAGGTCAATGGTATCTATGGTCCGTGAAAATGCTCTAAAATTAGTCTTTTGCTTACGTAGCATCTCCTCTATTTTGCTCGGGTTACCTTGGGTGACCGTCTTAGTGGTAAAAGGTGACTGGGAGGCCCCCGCCTTGGTATAAGTGATAGGGTCGTCCTGACCCTCGGCCGATTGCGCTAATGGTGTCCCTGGTCTCAAAAATGGTTTGGTAACATCAATGGTTCCGTATTTCTTTATCAGCGTCTTAATTTCACTGTAAAAATTAAACGCTTTTTGGTAGTGATTTTCACTGAAATACGGATGACTTGGCTCTTCGAATTCTGCTCGCAGTTTCGTATGGTTCAGCTGGAATTCGTTCCAATACGCATCTAGAGTGGCTAATCTTTTTTCAAGATAGGCTGGAGTCTTACGCTCGGCACCATCCTTCTTGAAGTTAGTGCGGAGGGTGTCCATCGCCGACATAATTTGCTCTTGCGTGGTCAAAAGCCCCTCCATGGTGATTTAGTCGTTATGGTAATTAACTATAAAAAAAAAGGAAAGATCTTACTCAGTAGACTGGTGACTTGGTGACCTTGTTAGTCCCGGAGTGCGATCCTGGTGACGTACACTGGAGCAGAACTGCTGAGTCCTTTCACTCTAGCTAATGGTAAATTGGTAATTGGTACACTGGGCGACCTCACAAAAGTTACTGGTCACTTGCAATTCAATTGGTACACTGAGATACTTTATGGTTAATGGTTTATGGTAATTGGTAAATGGTTACTGGTCTACTTTATGGTCAATGGTTTATGGTTAATGGTTTCACTGGTAATTGGTAAATGGTTTACTTTATGGTCAATGGTTTATGGTTAATGGTTTCACTGGTTACACTATCGTAAACTGGGTCACTGAACGAGTTCACTTTTAACACTTCCGAGATTCCCGGCTTACGACTAAGGCTCGAAGGACCACGATGTACGGGTTATGGTTACCTGGTTGCTGCCGCTGAACGGATGTACGGGTTATGGTTACCGTACAGGGAAAATAAAAGATAGAGTTAAGCAAACCTGGTTTATATTAACTTAACTAAATCTACAATGGTATGGTTAGATGGTGTGAGTACAACCGAACGGAATGGTGACCGAAAATGCACTGTTTTAATGTTATAATAAAATAACGTCAATCGAGTTAAATCGCTGACCGCGCGGAACGTGATATAGCGCGGTTTGTGTCGATCTGTGGATCGTACAGTAACAATAAACTTAAAAACGGTTACAAATATATCATTTTTAGAGGATACTTAATTAAGAAACTGTTAATTTTAAATCAAAGTCAAGCATGGGAGTGTGATTTTTAGAATACTTTAAGTTTAAACGTAGAAATAAAACAATATGTATTACAAAGTTAAAATTTTTGTGAAAACTGCTAACAGCTACATGGGTGCATTTTGACTGCATGCATGCATGGATGGCGTAGTGGTTTTAAGCGGTCGCCACGCCGCTTCCTACTACGCCGAGTGTTGTGGGTTCAAACTCCACATGGGATTGTGTTGTTCTGAGTCTGGGGTGTTATTTGTGTGCGTTTCATGTATGTTTGTAAAGTCCCCCGCGACACAGGATATATTCCTAATGCGGGAGTTGTCTTTTTAAGAACAATAATAATAATAATAATAAAAACACATTGACCTAAACAACAACAACACAATTCCGTCTATATTTTGTTGTTGTTCTTTTCCATCTATACTAATTTATTGGTTCTGGGTGGGAATCAAAACCACGACCTCCGGCTTAGCAGTCACGATCACTAACTCTAACAAGTAGACCAACAGACCAGTCTAAAAAAACTGAAAAAAAATGAATAAAAAAAGAACCGTGGACACTACTATTTTTAAATGAAACATCATTTAAAAAACATACGTTTTTATTTCATCTTACTGTTAATTCTTCTTTTTCTCGCTTTCTTATCGCTTAGCTTTACATGAATCACATGCCTGAGGAGTTTTTATTAACAAAAAATAAATGAATTTTATTTCATAGCACCTCGGGGTTTATAAGGAAATCCTTTAATTTGTCTTGAGTAAACGTAATTTATATTCTGCTGTTCTTAATTCTTTGTTATTGAAGGAGTAATTACGTTCTATTATATCGCTTAAAGGAGATAATGAATACCATCTTTTTGGAGTAAGAAAAATAATAGTACCTATTTTGAAGCAGAATTTATTATGTTTTTTTTATGTTATTCTTTTATATTTTTGACCTTCTAACACTTAGTTATTTATTTGTGTTGAAAGGATTATCCGATTGGACCAAGTGACCATGTCCGGTGGACTGAAGCTCAGCGGTTGATTATACTTGTATATAGATGTAAGAATTCTTATTGCGCGATGCAGATTTGACGACCGGATGACGTAGTGGTTTGTGTAACGGACAGCTATTACACCCACGGGATGATTAGGGGTGGTGAAACTCAGTATTCTTAATCCGTCACCACACGGATACCTACAATTTAAGATACCCATATTCCTGTTTTGTATCAACCTGCCTACTCCATCTAAACTATATTTAAAGTAATCAGTTAACATATTGCACAACGACAACACTTCGCATTCATTTTATCTCAGATATGAAACTGAAGCAAGATTAAAAAGCGATATTTTTTCTATCGATGTCTGGGACAGTTACGTTTGCAGCAGCACCGATTGCAATAATGGCGCGAACATTGTCACAGCGGTTTCTATACAACCTAGATATAAAAGTCACAGACGACTAGAATACAGAGTGTTGTAAAAGAAAGGTATCGAATATTTTACGTTTTTAGTTTTTAACGATCTACAAAATGTAGCCTTGCAACAATCATTAATGTAGATTTTATCAATAAGTTTATGTTGTCGGTCGATATTATAAGCATCATAAACGTTAAATATCTAAAATTTAGTTTCGTATTCCCATCGAACGCTTAACATACTCCTATTAGTTTCACTTGCTACTGACTACAAACTGTACTTATGAATTTATCAAAAAAAAAAAATGGAAGCAAAATATTATAACAGTTTGAGGTTTCATTTTAATCATAAACTGTCGTTCCCTCTCTCTTGTGGCTAGGGGCACTCAAACGGTGTGACGATGTGACGCTCAAACTTGTGACTTACCACCAAGTGACTCGTCTGGTCGTCTCCCCATAATAGTAATACTAATAAATTTTATTTTACTGTCTCAAAAAAATACAGATACATGGTTTATCTCTAGATCCCACACTAGGATTTCCTGTGTCGTGGGATCTAGCCTTCAGTTCACCTTCTTTAAGAGACATTCATAAAAATATAAAAAAGTAAAAATAATAATTGAATAAAGAGAAAAAAAATACAAGAAATATACAAATAAGGAAGTGCCACAAATGTACTGAGTGTGTATGCTTGCGTTATATGTATAATAGTCATGTGTGTGTTTGTGTATGTGTCCATGCGTGTTTGTGTGTGTGCGTGCCTGTCTGAGTATGTATGTGTAAGCTGTGCTATGCTAGAAAAAAATATTTCTTTGCCTTTGTGAGTTTATTTGAGAGTTTATTTATCTTTGTGAGTTTAATTTACACTTTTCCCTATAAGTGAGCTAGCAAACGTATTAATTCGTTTTTAAGTCACTGTATTTGAGTAACAGAACAAAAAAATATTTTTGTATTAAAACGTTTTTTTTTTAAATCGTAAACCTGTTTCGAGTCAGCTTTAATTTAAAAACAACCTGTACATCGTGCCAGAGAAATCGGAGCATTTGTAGAAAACTAGACAAGAAGTCGATAAACAGACACCGGTCACTGGAATAGCACTCGAACGAGATAAAACCAGTTTTAAATGCACAACACTGTTTTTATTAGAAATATACTTTTTCATTCCCTACTAAGAATAGCTGGTTTTAAAGGACGGACGAAGGACGATTGTTTTAAATTGTTATTTTAAAATTGTTGTGCATTAAAAGTTTCACTAAACTATGGGGTAATGCGTTGTATTAGCAGATGTTTTCAAAGTAAACATTGTAGATTACGTTGCTCCGTATAAACTATCATGTCAAACATATATTCTCAATCGTCTTCTAGCTATCTAGCTTGTTAGAAGAGTTGTTCCTAATGAAGATTCACATCAGGACTTCAGAACTGATTCTTCTGATCAGTTCCTTAAAGCGACAGCTTAAAAGTAGTTGGATTTTTTCTTTATTTTGTTTAATAATTCGCTAGTCAGTTCACTGATAACACGTACAAACTATGATTTGCTTCGTCAGTAAGTTATCAAGTATCTAACATATCAAAGACAAAAGTATAAGTTGGTAATAAAGGTTTACGCGAGTTTTGACGATCTGGTCCAAGAAGAGGCTTACATTTATAAATCCGAGTTTACGTACGCACGCTTCGACTACCAAGTTATAATGCAACGCCGACCATCCTAGTAATTCGGTAATGGTGAGGATTAAGTTCAGGAGCGAAAAGAGGGGACAAATTAAGGGGTGGCCATAAGTTGACGATAAGTTACCTAATAATGTATTATAAGGAACTATTATGAGAAATTCAAAATGTTCCCTTTCACAGAGGCACATAGAAATTTTAACTATTATCAGAAATGAAGTAAAAGGCGTATTCATTTGCGACGCGTTTACACCTAAATCACTTAACCCATTATTAGAATGATTGTCAAACACTATTGGGAAACGGAAAAAGGTATAGTGCATTTTACATATAACAAGAAAACCTTAGGGGTAATAAAAAAAACTTTACAAAAAACTAGTTACACTACAAAACACACAAAGACACAAATAAATATTAGATGGTACACTAAATATTTCGCTCATACAGTCGTGATTTTATTTCTGCAAGTATATTTAATTTTGTTTAGACTGTTTATTGTGTCGGGGCCTAAACCTGCAGTTCAGAAGGCATGAGTAACAATATGCATTAACCCTTCCCTTCTCCAAAATAACAAAATATAAAAGGTTAGGCTTTTTCATGAAAACTACTTACTGAATCTGCAAAAGCTATTAAGTCTTTAGGTACAAAACTTCCGTCCCCATTGTCATACCTTCACCCTAACTAGTCTGAGTTGTCTGTCACGTGCCATATTGGCTGAATGGGCGTCACGTCCCCCTGACGTCGTCTTGGCCAACTTTCTTGATTATCAACACGTGGCGCGAATGCTGGGCCCTAATCATGAGCCTTATCATTATTGATTGGACTTGACTTTCTCTCTTGATTTACAACATCATAGTTTTGGATACTTGACAACTTCTCGGATAGGGGGTATATTATGACGTTATTTACCTCATACGAGACGAAGACTGACCATATTTCATTAAACTTTTTCTATAATAGTTCCGTGTGGTGGCGGATTAAGAATACGTAATGTCACCACCCCTATTCATCCCGTGGGTGTCGTAAAAGTTGACTAAGGGAGAAAACTACGCAAGACACCAGCACTGCAGAGAGAAAGAAAAATTGAAACAAACCTTATACCAACCCGTCTGGCCAGCGTGGTATAGTAGGCCAAAACCTCCTTTCTAAGGAGGGGCCTAGACCAGGCTGGCTTTTTCTTTCTCTCTGCAGTGCTGGTGTTCTGCGTAGTTTAGGAGAACCCTTAATAAATCAAAATTTATTTTACAATTAAATGTGATTTCTAAAACAAAGTACTAGCGATAATGACGTATGATTGTCATCTACTATTATTAATGGTATTTATTTAGGTATGTATGTATTTATGTAAGTTTATACTCGTATGTATTTAAGTACATGTATGTACGTATGTATTATGTGTGTGGGTTCTAGTGTATGATAGGTTTATGTACGCGTATATGATATTATAACTACTATCAAACTTTAACCAAAATGCACCTACTTCCTGTTCTCTCTGCATCACCCAAAGGTTGACTGGTAGAGAATGCCTTAGGCATTAAGTCCGTCAATGCGCCAAATGTGCATGATGTAAAAATAAATAAATAAATAAATAATGGTGTTCCGGTGGTTGATTTTAGTCTCCTTTTAAATGAAAGGCAGTGGATGTGGTATGGAAGATTTCGTTATAATGGCAAAACAAATAACTATTTGCATTTTAATGATAATACAAATAAAATAAAGATTACTAGTTAAGCTATAATTAAAGTCTCATAAGGAATAAAATAAATAAATTACTCAGTTTATAATTGACAATAAGAACTAGATAATGTTACAAACACTGGATTGTACAAAAACATTAAATTAATACAAAAACAGTTAACGTTAACACGCCCTCTTCTTAAATCAAAAAGTTTTAATCATCAATTTGAATTACTAATCGCGGAGTCTTGAGCATAAGATTTAAATATCGCAACGCCATCGTTACGCGTTAACTGAAGCACAAGAAACCTGCAGTGACTGCTGGCAAGAAATCATTCCTTAAGGAGTATACATACATAGATACAATGAAAATAATAAAAAATAAATAAATACTACTAAAACTAAATTCATTTAACATTCTTTGTTATTATTCTATACCCCACACGGAAAATATTACAGAAATAAGAGCTTATGACGAATAGTACACACACATACACAAATAATAATCAAAAGTAGGGCTCCTTAAACAATTGTAGTAGGTGAAGGAGAAAGAGAAGGAAATAAAGATGTTTTGTTCAAGGGAGAGCCATGCTTTGGTACGCCCGGGCCGCCTACTTACAAATAAAATCAAGATCTTACAGAAAACCGCTGTTAATCAATTCTTTTGTCGCTTTTCACTGATCGGTTCTGTGCGAGGGGTTACTCAAGGGATGGCAACACACTTATGGCTCTTGGATTGCAGCTGTCCTTGTACCAAAGTGGTCATTTAACATTAGGTGAGCCGTCTGCTCATTTATCTATAAGGCATACCATACCTTTCCTGATGATCGCTCATGATATTTTCTGTTGTGTAAACTGACCTTAATAAAACTTCTAGGAAGAAAACATTGTGGAATTTTACTACTTAATTATCCATGTAAATTCACACCAGGGGCAGACGATCTGATACAAATTATTGCCACTTAAAATATGTTAAATGCTGAGTGTGTCCAATGACTTTCCTTTTAATTACTTGCTTTTGAAAATTTGTTTCTAGATTTCATGAATGAATAAATAGTCATTCTTCATATTACTTTGTAATAGTGTGTAAAATATAGTACAATAAATATAGCAGAAAACTACCTTTTGGTAATACGGACTAGTCAGTTTTAATTACCCTTATGAAGGTGGGCTTCACAAGGGTGATAAGACTAACCTATGAGGTTTAGCTGTTTCAATGTTCTGCGCCTCCATGCACGTTTCACGCTCTGATTACACCACTATGTGATCAAAAGTATGAAGTCATCCATGTAGTTAAAAAATGACCGTGAGAGATCTATGCATCAGCACATATGGGACAGGGAAAATAACATGGACACACAGAAAAGTGGCGTTAAACAATTCCTGAGTCCCCTTATTTTTAAAGATGCCTCCCCTCCCCAAAAATCGAAGAGCGACGATACGCTTCAGACTCTTGATTTCATTGGCAGACGTCAATAGGCAGCGGTAGCCCCTTATCACCATAAAAACAGATAGACAGAACTCCAAACATGATCACATTATCATCACATCACACCAACATCCTGTAATAGTCCACTGCTGG
This sequence comes from Arctia plantaginis, assembly GCA_902825455.1. Taxonomy (NCBI): domain Eukaryota; kingdom Metazoa; phylum Arthropoda; class Insecta; order Lepidoptera; family Erebidae; genus Arctia; species Arctia plantaginis. The sequence continues at coordinate 5,814 of CADEBD010000041.1, read as the reverse complement.
ACATAGGCCTCTCCTTAGAAATGAGTTTTTCGCCTCTCATACCACGCTGGCCAGACGGGACGGTATAGAGTTTGTGTCAAGTTTTCCTTCCCTTTGCAGTGCTATTGTCCTGTGTGGTTTGCTCCCATAGTAGGCTCTTATGACACCCACGGGATGAATGGGGTGGTGACACTTCGTATTCTTGTAGCTATGTGACTGTGACCTGCTCCATGCAAATCAGACTCGCACACCTCGAATGCAGGACAGGTATGCATATAGTTTACAACCCAATATCAATCCGAATCAACAATACCTTTTTACCATTGTCTTTCTTTATTTTCTTTTCATATTGAAATCCTACTCATCTAATTCCAACTACTTTTACTTAACCGTAACTTTTTTTAAATCTAATAAAGTTGTTATGATGACATAACTAAAACATTTCTTAATGTTAAACGGTTTTACTTTGAACTTCGGGGAAGGTCTCCTTTACGTGCCTACCTACCTACCGCTACTCACCCCCTCTATTATATATTTAGATCACTATTAAAATAGAGCTATTTAATCAGTTAAAACTCTGTTCCTCACGGTCTTCCAATTAGTGTAATGACGTTTATTGAAATTCTTCCAAACAAATTTTCGGACGAACTTTCGAAGTTTTTGAATATTATGAATGAAATTTTGCAATCAGCCGATTAAACTTGTTTTAATTAAATTAACACAGGATAATTTAAGTCGAAGTATTCCATTTATTTATTAGGTACTACAGTGTACATTGTTAATGTAGTAGATATTTACATTTTAAGTAACAGACAAAAATAACTGTATAGCAGTATTTAAATTAAAAGTAACACAAACATAATTACGAAAACAAAACACTTTATTTAATTTATACCATTTGCGTTGAATGTTCACGAGACACTGTTTTGTACAAATGCATGACTAGTCTGATGCACATAAATAATATTTTCATGAATGTAAAATTTAACAGATTTCTTCCCCTACTTTAGGCCTAAAGTAATTGCCATTAAATCATCATCGTGACGTCTTACTACCGCGTCACAAAGGTCGTCACTTATTTGTTATTAAGCTCTGTGTAAAAAAAAACCGGTCAGGTACGAGTCGAACTCGTGCTCCGAGGGTTCCGTACCTACCCAGATTTTACGTAGATTTTCGCGAAACTTTGTAAGTACCAAAGTTTTTCTTAATTTTCATTTTTTGTTTTTTTGGAATTATACCTTTATTTGTGTTGTAAGACGTTTCTTTTTGCCAAATTTCGTGATTCTAGGTCAACGGGAACTACCATATAGGTTTTCGACCCAAAACTTATAGGGTATTTCCGGTTGACCTAGAATTGTCAATTTTATTTAAAAGCAAGTTCTTACATCACAAATAAAGAAAAAATTCTGAAAAATAAGAAAAGTTGAAAATTAAGGTAAATTTTGGTACTTACAAGTTTTCGCGAAAATAGAAATTTTGCCCATATCTTTTTATCGTGTTGACTCAGGACCTTGATTTTTATACACTTAATAGGGACTATAGACGTCAGTATATAGTAAAAATTTCAACTTGCTAGGTCTACCCGTTTCTGAGAAAATCGGTGGTGACACACGGACCTTTTGAACCCTAAAAATATTTTAGAGTAAATAATAAGTCTGTAAAAGTATATCTTATTATGTATATTAAATAACTAAACTTTTCAAGTACAAAACCGATATGAATATTCACATGTAAATATTTATTGGCATAGTGCCTGCTTTACTACCTGTATGAGTTCATAAATATGATATTGATGGTAATATCGTAGATATAATGAAGTTACCGTAAATTTGGGAGCTTTAATATTATTTTCGATGAAATATTAAAGTGATTTTTGCTAGTGTGCATTTGGTGTATGGTGTATATTATGAGGATTAGAAGCGAAACGAATTAATTGAATTGAACATTGACTGCACGGCAAATATAGTGGTTTAAGCGGTCGCCACGCCGCTCACTACTGCGCTGGGTGTAGTGGGTCCGATTCTCACATGGGACGACACTTTGTGTGATCCACAAATTGTTGTTCTGAGTCTGGATGTTCTTTGTGTCCGTTTTATGTATGTTTGTAAAGTCCCCCGCGATACATACATACATTCCTAATTTTTATATCAAATAAATTACTTTATTGCAAATAGACCAATTGTTCAACAAAACTATTACTATAAATAATTTCAAAATATTCATCAACAGTGTCTTATATTTTTTCTTCAAATGCGCGACAAAAATTTGCTTAATGTATAAAATATATTATTTTCATATCAAATATACTGATTGCACCGTGCAAACGTAATTGTTTTTTTTTCATTTTAAGACCTATATGCAATTCATGATTATACATAGACATATTATATTCATGTTTCATGTTAAATGAGACAATAGCCCATTGAAGGAACTCATGATTAAACACAAAAATACATAAGTAGTTATGTGAACATTTAGTTATTATGGTTTTTGTATTTACTATGGTTTAAGAAATGTGTAAGACTCAGCACCCGTCTCACTGGTTCCGATTTCGTATTAAAATATCAGAACCATGCTCTTTGAATTTTTTGTTTAAAATACTGCTCGCTCGCCACAAAAACGCGTTCTGTCGATAGTTGATAGATACTACACGAAGATGAATGGGGGAGCATAATATCTTGTGACTCTGCCACATTAAAAGCAATTTTCGTTAATAGACCAGGACAGCCTACCGTGCCACTTAATATGTTTCGCATGTAGGTCACATCAGCTAGCTCTTTACTTATAACTAAGAATTTGGAATTCATAGCATAGTTTAAGGTAGTTTTCCGAACAGTATTCTAGTTTCACGGTAACATAACGGTAGCATATATTTCATTTTTGAAATTTTTCTGTTCATTTTCGAACCGGGATCTATAGGACTTGACTGACGTCTCGAATCTAGTATACTTCGAATAAATGAACAGTATAAGATTTTAATTGCTTTTGCTTGTGCATCGCATGATGAATCACAGTGCTTGATAAGCCTTTTTTTAAATATCCTCAATATGGTCATCAAAAATAAACTTGGAACTTGGGCTCCGGTATATTGTAGAAAGCTTTTGAAATCCAAGTCCCCTTAAATAATATTCTGACGGAATCATCTTAGTTTTTCCGCTCAAAATTACAATTAAGAATTTAGAGGGATTGAGGTCAGGTAATACTATTTATATATACAAAATAACTATATTTATAGAAAGCCTATTTCTTAAGGTTTAAGGCGAACCCATCAGAAACGATCTGCTTCCAGAAAAGTAGGTTAGTTTAAAACTGTGACCCCACAAGAAAACGAATCGATATTAGAAAAGAGCAGTATAATAGTAGTTTGGGTAATAAAAGTTCCGCTTTTTAAATAATAGCGATGCGTCATTAACTTAAATTATTGATAACATAATAATATTTTGAGGTAACTATTTTGATATGCTATCAGTATTTTTGAGATTTTTTTATTTTGCCGTCAAATACTACCCTTTTTATATTCAATGTTTCCCTCGAACCACGAGTTGTTACAGGTTGGCAGTCAGCTCTGTTTACCATACTACTGTTATGTAAGAGATACATAATCTAAGCGATATAGTTCTGAAGCACCTGCTACTCTGTCTATCCTACAACTTTACCTATCATAAACTATTGCAAAAGTCCAAAAGTATCTATCGTGTCTAAGCACATGTCCCAGGCATATAACTTTTCTCCATTTTATGACCTAGCACGGATGTCTTTTTGTGCCGATACAACGGAGGATCTCCTGGAATCTTTAAATAAATATATTATTATAATTTTTTGAACATCATATATATGTTTTTGATCACCTTTTTCGTTCACATTCTTGCTTGGAATAATGGGAGTAATTTTAATATTCAGCTAAAGCGTTTTCTTAATCGAAAACACATGCAAGGTTGTGTTTGTAGTGGTATTTTTTCTGTAGTAGGTATTTAATCTTTTGAGCAATCACGGCTGGATTTTTCTAGTAGACAGGTTATGTTGACTCTGGTCCAATCCGAGTATATAAAGTGAAGTTTCAAGTTACTCGTTCCCACTATCTCTTATGCCTTGCTCCACAGGTGAACCACGGCAGCTGATACAGCGGCCAGTGCGCTCCCGGCGGCATCGTTTGCTGTCCGATGACATTTATGGTAAAGGCATACTGAATCGAACATAAAAGTTATTTATTAATCACAAAAGTTTTTTGTGGATATAAGCCTATATTGATAAAATAAATAATAAAAAAAAAAACAGGTGTACTGAAGTGAACTATCCGGGCGAGATCATTTAGGTGTGTTTTTTTAAGTTTTAGAAAAATAGCAATGTCAGTTATTTATACAACATTCTGGTCCTGTAGATGAATAAGTAACTATTACCTAATAAAAGTGGGTTAATTTTAAATATGGCACATTTTTTTGAGTGTATATTGTATCGTGAACAACCAAAAACTATTTACCAATCAACATATACAACACAAAAAAAAATGCACCATGTGTGTATGAAATTACTATCTATTCTTGTAGTTCGGCTATATCTGCGTTTACAGTCAATATTTTCGCCTTCGCCGCGTGGAATTCGAAAAGTGCTGCTTAAGTGGAGTAGTACAATGAGCGACTGCAGTCCATTAAGGCCTCGATTCCCGGACCAAATAAATTTTATAGGGTTTTTCTGAGAGGCAAAATAGACTACGTTGGTTTCTAGACTAGCTACCTGTTAGTAAAATATTATTAAAATCGGTCCAGCCGTTTGGAAGATTACCCGGAACAAACGACAGAGAGACAGACAAAAATATTTAAACTGGTTTCTAGGTATAGGTATCGTGCAAATAAGTGTGAGCATGAAACAACCTATTGTTTTGACATTACAAACAGACACTTCGTTTTTTTTCTTCGATATTGTTTTTTATAGTTAAATAAAAAATAAAACTAATAACATGCGGTAGTCCTTTGCCCACATCCAATTTCATTCTAAACCGATCACTAGTTGTCAAACTGTACAATGCATTTATTTTTCTGGTTTTTGTTATTGAAGTAAAAGGCCGCGCTATAAAATTGTTACTGTTAAAACTCCTTCACTCCGGTTAGGCTTTAGTTGCCACTGATAAACCAAACTTTATAGTTTAGTTTATCAGTGGCAACTAAACTAGAAAGTTTAGTCTACCAGGAGCACACAATTAAATACTGATTCTATGTTTTAGATAAGCTATTTTAAGATAAGGAGAATGCTATGTTGTTGACGGAGATAAGAGTAGCAGAGGAACAGAGAAAAGGTGGATGTACTGGTTACAAGAGAATATGTCTAGATACGGAGTACCTAAGCACTGAGCCAACGATAAATAGAGACGAATGGAAGAAGACAAAATTAAGAAAAAGTGCATCACTCACACCATTTTTACCATAATTTTTCTAATTATTGTGACAGCAGTAACCATAACATTACCTGAAGTGAACGTCAGGAAAACTATAATGGATACCTAGCCTTTTATCATCCCAATAATGGCAGCCATTTCTAATCGGACCCATGACGTGGTATCAACAGTATAATAATAGTTATATTACTGTGTATTGATATTTTTTTATGAACTATTTTTTACATGATTTAAATGTAAAACAGTTTTTACTTATTTTAATTAGCTATTATGTTTTAGCATCATAATTAGGACTTATATATTTGTCTGATCATCATCATCATCATCATAATCATCAACAGCCTTTAGTTGTCCACTGCTGGACAAAGGCCTCTTCTTAAAATTTGGGAAAGGGGGGTTTTGCCCTTTAGTCGGCCCTTTTGGGGTTTTTTTAAAGGGGGGTTGGT